>JADMNL010000023.1:205562500-206162500 GCA_016271365.2 Neoceratodus forsteri | reverse complement strand
TCCTGACAGACCGAGTGCAATTCAACAATTTCTCCAGTCTTCTACAGGGTGAGCCTGGTTTCTACTCTTCAGAGATCCTTTGATTCTTTTCACAGGACTGATTCAGTCCTAACAAGCAATTACACAAGCTGCAGACCGAACTCTGGGCCTTACACACGCTTTTGATCAAACGGGGTGTGCACTGAAGGAGCACAGGGTTTCTTTCCCTTCACTGCCAGAGCTAAAACTGAAACTCCAACAGACAAAACCGGCACTTCCTTTGAGTTCCTCCCAGTTCTTGACTGGATTGGCTGTCACTCACAATAGACTGCTGCTGTTGGTCCAAAAGGCGCCAAGCCTAAACTACATCTCCCAGAGTCACTGCCCATACAATCCTCTTGTGGCTGGCTCAGATTATGAGTCCAAGTTCTGATTCAGTCCAAGGCACCATTTTAGAGCTAGCTTACCCCACACTGATTGGTCCAGTTCAGCAGTTCAAAACTAGAATGGGGAACTAGGCAAACACAGTTCTGACTGCAAAGAAAGCAGGTTAGACAAACTGTATTTTCATTATTACTCTAAATTATTTCTGGCAAACAGTTACATCTTTCAGATAGGTTCCTTTGTACTCCTAGTGACTGCAAAATGGAGTGAATTGGCAGCAGTTGAGTGGTACTCAAACAGAGAAACACACAGTCCCCCCCATACAAACTAATTATGTCTGCAAGCAGACAGCTCTTAAAGAGACAGTACCAGAGGCTCTAAAAACACTCACTGATAAATGGCTGAAACGCCAAACACCATTCAGGCTTGGAGCATTCAAGCAAGCTCCTGGAAGTCTTTTGGGAACCCCCATTTGCAGGGGGGTTACACATGCATGATGCCCATTACATTCTACCGGGCCAGTGTCAGGGAGGCGGGACTTACCATTATGCCAGTTAGAGGGCTGCTGTAATGGGTGCACATCCCCGCTGACTGGAGGGCACAAGGCCACATGGTGCTGCACAGCCACAGACCCCAGACCTCCTTTATGCCCCAGAGGGCTGGGGGCTGACTGCCAGCTGCAGGCTGCTGATTGGTGAAAAACTTACATTTACTGGTGGTTCGTAGAGGACATGGCAGTCCGAATGTGGGCTGCCATGTTCCATGATGCCCTGCTCCCATGGAGGAAGGAATCCACTCTGGTGCTGCTGGGGCCTCCAACAGGAAACCCACCTCATTCCCCCATCATCCCTGCTCCATGCACATACCTATGCAGCCATGAATTGAGGCAGGGGTTGTCTACATGTCCCATAGTTGCTCGGCCCAGTGCACACCCCTTTCGGCGTGTACCTGACATATTTAGGCATAGGGCTCTGTGTGACTTTTAACAAGTCACTTGGGGCTCAGTCCACAAAAATGGCCCAGATACGTGCAGATTATGTGTATCCAGGTCATGGAGCTTGACACTTGTGGGCCTGGATGTACTTGGCCAAATCCACAGCTCCATGGCTAAACTGCACCGTGCATGGAGAGGACCGTGCAGGGGCCTGGGGCATTCTGGATGGTGGAGTGGGGCCAAACACTGGGCATCTGACGGGATACCTCGGTCTGCCCCTAAGTAGATCCCGTGTTCTGTGTGGAGTGGAAGACTGTGAGATCTGGCAGTTCTCCAATGATTGCTACATTCCCATCAAAGGAATCAATTACTTGTAAACAACTGATGTGCATGTCCATGCCCCCGGCCCTCTATGCTGGACATGAGGTAATCAGGCCTAGAAAAGGTGCGTACTATATGCAGGAGGGCATGGAAACCGTACTGCAGGGTCCCTAGCCTATGCTATGTTGCTGCCCTCCATGCCCTGGAAATTGTTCTGTTTCAAGTGTAGAGAATCTGACCCATCCCAGTCGCCCATGTAGATGTGTGTGCAGAGTGGGACTGGGTGCAGAGGGCTGACACAGACCATGCTTTTCATGCTGCAGGGTGCTGCACATGTGTAGAAGGGGCACCCTATGACTTTTGCTGGCCCATCAACATGTTGAAAGGGTCCTGACCCTTTTGTGGATCACGTCCTTAAGCTTCCACTGCTAAACCTCTTTGCAATCTCTCAAATTTATCTGTGTACTGTCTGAATGTCCTTATTTGCCTAACGGCCACAAGATTTTCTCCCCTTCCACTCCTGGATTTAAAAGCATTTTATAGCACCGTTTGCATGAAAGATGCTCTAGAAGACCAAATTCCTCTCCTTTTCTTGTTTATAACTAAGTAGCTATATTAATATGGATAAAGAAAAAACTGTGATTTTGTTGTTCCCTTAAGCAGCTGGCTGTTGGCTGAATATATGAGCTACCACCAGTGTACACATTATTTGGAAGTGCCCCCAGTTCTGCTTTTTGTGGAGGCTTATTAACTTCAGTGTACAGCATCATGTTTCCAAAACCTCAACATTCCTTAGACATGAGTATGTTCCAGTTTTGGAGCTGCTGGTTTTCCACAGAAAATGATGGCAAAAACTCATATTTTTGTGACATTGTTAGGATTTATTGAATCAAATTATTTTTTGATACTTTCCTTTCTGCGATTCCTGTTAGGTCATGGATTTAATGGGATGTAAGATATCCTGTTGAAAGCACAGTACCACCACATTGGGAGAAGCAATAAAACAAATATTCTAGGTCATACATACAGTATAAACATTACTGGTGGAAATAATTTGTAGTTTACACTACCAAAAAGAAAATGATATTCCTAAGGATGTATCCAACAATAATATACACACCCAAAATGGGCCTGTTTGTTTGTGATGCCTTGTTGTATGTCGTGTCCAGAAGGATGATGGATTGTCTGTTTGTCTGCCTTATACCAAGTGCAGTAGAAAAGAGTCCTTAAGGGACTATAAGGTGGAGTACTTGGGTACATATAGTAAGTGTTCTGTTGAATGAAAGTAAACCAACGATCCATGAAGTTCATTCCTCCTCTGTTGTGCAGTTGTATCCCATGATGTTGTTCCACTCCGGGAACTCGTTGGCCTATATTAAACAACGTTATTATCAGTATCAACACCATTTTACTTTGCCTTCACTAACCCGATTCATAGAGACACAGAAAATGTCAGCAGAAGAAGACCACTTAGTCCATTCAGTCTGCCCTGCTGTCAACTATGTCACCCCAAACTCCACTATCTAAATGGGATGTTGACAGTCGCCCTGCCTTGTACTTTCATTACTGCTACCACCCTGATTAACTATTGTGCCTTGTTTAAATACTAAGCCCTTAAATGTGTCACAACTGTGCTTGAAACCATTAATGTTTTTTTCACTCACCACCTCTGCTTGTAGGTTGTTCCATGGTTCTACCAATTTTTCTGTAAAATAAAATATTTTCACATCCTTCCTGAATTCCCCAGCACCACCAGCTTTCACTCATGACCTCATGTTTTTCATTCAACACTAATACTCAGTGGTTCTTTGCTTATTTCTTTCAGGAACTTGAAAGTCACTGTTTCATCTCCCTTCTGTCTTCTAGCCTCCAGCAAGTACATGTTCAGAGCCCTAAGCCGACCTTTGTATGGTCTATTCTGTTCGCCCTGAATAATTTTGGTTACCTTATGCTGCACTCCCTTAAGCCCATCCTTGTCTTTCCTAGGTGATAGGTTTAAATGCTTCATTGGCAAGCATTTAAACTAGCCAAGGGGGGTGGCACTGAAAAGGAGCAGGGAAATCCCAGCCTCCCCCCAACAAAACACAGTAGTTAGAGAGGTAAACACCAAGGTAGAGAAGTCAGTAGGGAGCAGGACAGGGGTAAATGCAGAAAAAGGCAGTAAGGACAGGGATGGGGCTAAAAGGGGTAAGGCCATCAAAAAATGGAAGATGATGAGTACCAATGCCCGCAGTCTGTGTAACAAGCTCCCTGAACTAGTGGCCTTGATGGAAGAGGGATGCCTAGATATTGTGGCAGTCACTGAAACATGGTACACAGAGAACCATGACTGGGATGAGAAAATACCAGGATACACAATCTACAGGAGGGACAGGGTGGGTTAAAGAGGAGGAGGAGTAGCTCTCTATATAAGGGAAGGGATTAAAGCAACAGAACTAAAGAGTAAACGGGAAGTTAATGAGTCACTATGGGTTACCCTGGAGACAGGAAATGGCACCACAATCCGCATGGGGATTGTGTACAGACCCCCGGGAGGAAATGGACAAGGAAATGATAGAAGGCTTCCTTAAAATGGCAGAAAAAGGGGAAATATTGTTGATGGGGGACCTGAATATGCCAGATGTTAACTGGAGTACCTTTGCTGCAGGCACATCCAAGAGCAGGGTCATTCTTGATGCCCTACATGGGCATGCCTTAGATAGCTAGTGTTGGAACCCACTCAGGATGGAGCAATCTTAGACCTGGTACTCTCAAATGGGGAGGAGAAAGGATCTCAGATTTAGAAGTGGTAGCATCTGGGAACAAGTGACCACCAAACAGTGTGGTTCACAATAACAGCCATAGAGTCAGCATACAAAAGCAAGAGTATTGGACTTTAGGAGGGCTGACTTTGGGAAAATGAGAGAGTGCCTCAGAAAAGCACTAGCAAATGGGCAAGAAGGAGGGGGTGGAGGAACAATGGGGAATAATCAAAATAGCCATCACAGAGGCAGAAAGCCTTTGTGTGAAGCAAATCAACAAAGGAAAAAAACACTATGGTTCTCAAAAGAGGTAGAAGGGAAGGTTAAGGAGAAAAGGATAGCATTCAGGAAATATAAGGAAACACAGAAGGAGCAGGACAGAGAACTTTATCAGTTAAAGCAGAAGGAGGCAGGGAAGGCAGTCAGAATAGCAAAGGCACAAACTGAGGAAAAGCTAGCCAACTCTGTTAAGAAGGGGGATAAGACCTTTTATAGGTACATTGGGGAGTGAAGAAAGACCAAGGGAGGGATACAGAGACTTAATAAAGGGGAGGGAATGTGGACAGAGGGTGACAGTGAAAAAGCAGGGATACTGAACGAATATTTCTGCTCAGTATTCACAATGGAAGAGGAGTGGAAGGTAACTAAACCAAACAAGAAAAACACTCTGAATAGGGGGGTCGATATCAGTCCATTCACAGAAGAAAGGGTTTTGAAAGAACTCTTGAAACTGAGGGCAGACAAAGCAATGGGGCCTGATGGGATTCATCCCAGGATTCTAAAAGAACTAAGGGTAAAACTAGTAACGCCACTGACTACTCTCTTTAAAAATCATGGGAGGATGGGGTGGTACCTGAGGACTAGAGAAGGACAGATGTGATTCCACTTCACAAAAGTGGGAGCAGGGCAGAGGCAGGAAACTACAGACCAGTTAGTTTGACCTCAGTGGTAGGGAAAATGATGAAATCACTTCTGAAGGAAAGAATTGTTGAGTACCTAGAGGCCAGTGGGGCACAGGACACAAGGCAGCATGGTTTCACAGCAGGAAGGTCATGTCAGATGAACCTAATAGATTTCTTTGACTGGGTAACCAAAGTAGTAGACCAGGAAGGGGCTGTGGATATGGTCTACCTATATTTTAGCAAGGCATTTGACACAGTCTCACATAAAAGATTAATATACATGTTAGCCAGCCTTGGAGTAGGTCCCAAGGTGGTAGCCTGGATAAACAACTGGCTGGACAACAGGATGCAAAGGGTAATAGTAAACTGAGTCCACAGTGAAGAAAGGAGGGTAACTGGCGGGGTGCCGCAGGGTTCGGTACTGGGACCAGTCCTCTTTAATGTCTTTATAGGTGACATTGGAGAGCACCTGGATGGAAAAGTATGTCTCTTTGCAGATGACACCAAGATCTGCAACCGTGTTGATACACAAGGTGGGGTGGAAAGGATGAAAAGGGACTTGGCAAGGTTGGAAGAATGGTCAAATATATAGCAGCTCAGATTCAATGCAAAGAAGTGCAAGGTAATGCATCTGGGAAACAAAAACGCAGGGGAAGAGTACACAATGGGGGGTGAGATAATAACAACAACAAAAATTAAAAAAGACCTAGGTGTAATTATATCAGATGACCTAAAGGTGGGCAAGCAATGTGAGAAGGCAGTAAGGAGGGCTGGGGATACTGGGATGCATAGGGAGAGGCATCAACAGTAGAAAGCAGGAAGTTGTTATCCCTCTGTACAGACAGTTGGTGAGACCCCATCTAGAGTACTAAGTGCAATTCTGGAGATCCCATCTCTGCAAAGACATAGACAGAGTGGAGGCTGTTCAGAGGAGGGCATCAAAAATGGTGCAGGGTCTGCACCAGAAGACATATGAGGAGAGACTAAAGCAGCTTAATATGTATACCCTTGAGGAAAGGAGGGAGAGTGGGGACATGATAGAAACTTTCAAGTATCTCAAGGGAATTAGCAAATTACAAGAGGGTAGCATCTCTCAGAAAAAGAGATGTGCAAGAACCAGGGGACACAATTTAAAGATAGAAGGGGGACGGCTCAGAGGTAATGTTAGAAAGTATTTTTTTCACAGAGAGGGTTGTGGATGCATGGAACAGCCTTCCTGAGGAGGTTGAGGAGTCAGGAACAGTGGGAGAATTCAAGAATGCATGGGGCAGACATAAGGCAATTCTAGTGGGGGGTAGGAGGAAGTAAGCTGTTGATTAACTAGAATCTGCAACTTATCCATCAGGTAGGGAAATGGGCAGACTGGGTGGGCCTAGCGGTCCTTATCTGCGGTCAAATTCTATGTTTCCTTAAGTTGAGATTCCAGAATTGGGCACGGTATTCCAGATGAGGCCTCACCAGTGATCTATAGACAGACAGAGTTACCTATTTTCTTCTGCTGTCTAAACCCTTCCCATTACACCCCAACATTTTGGTTGCCTTGTAGTAGGCTTGTTGCATTGACTGGATTGTTAGGGAGTCATTCATGATGACTCCTGGGTCCCTTTTCTCAGATGCAGAGTCAAGCCTAGCTCCTTCCATCCAGTACTCCATCCTGAGGTTCCTATTTCCTAGGTGCATCACCTGTCACTTTTAGGCACTGAATTTCAAGTGCCAGAACTTGGACCACCTCTCTAACCTTTGCAGGTCTCTCTGCAACTCCTAACCCCCTCCTCGATGTCTACCCTGATGCACAGCTTAGTATCATCTGCATTAAGACACATCTTGCCCTGTATTACCTCTCCCATATCACTGATGAACACAGTGGTATGGTACGGACTGAACCCAGGACTGACACCTGGGACACCCCACTCATGATCTTCCTCTCCCCTGATTTGACCTCATTTGCCACTACCTTCTGCTTTCTACCTCTCAACCAACTGTACCCCCATCTAACTAGGTCCTTGGATACACCGAAATCCTCTAACTTTTTTTAACAACCTTCTGTGTGGCACCAAGTCAAATGCCTTGCCAGAATCAAAGTAAAGTAAATCTACTGCTTGTCCCTTTTCCTTTGCCCTAGTCACCTAGTCAAAGAATGCTATCAGGGTGGTCTAACAAGACCTCCCTGCCATGCACCCATGTTGCTTACTTTCCTGGAGCTTATTTCTCTCTAGATAGTCCACTAGATCCTCCTTGGTAAGTGTCTCCATCGGCTTTCACACAATGGAGGTAAGACTGACGGGCCTATAGTTAATTGGTTGCTTTTTGTACACTTGTTTGTGAAGCAGAACCACATTTGCCACTCTCCAGTCTTTTGGAATCACCCCTAACTGTAGTGGGTTCCACTATGTTGGTTTGACATCAGTTTCGTTAACCAGCACTACAGCGACAGCACTATGCCAACGGTGACCGTGTCTCACGGCAATTATGCTGCCTGACACGATCGTGGCAAACACCGGGCACATCCCAGCTGTTTGCCTGGGGCTTCACCCCCGCCAGCGGGCACTATAAAATCCTGATCGACAGAATGACTGTTGATCGGGTTGCAGCACCCACAGTGCCGTTGATGTAAGGGTTTCATTGCGTTGATGGCACACCACTGTACTGATCTATTGAATAGCCTGGCCAGGGGTTCCACCAGTTCCATTGCCAGTTCCCAGAGCACCCTTGGGTGTATCTTATGCAGCCCTGGAGCCTTTTCTCTTTTCAGGGCTGCAAGCCTTATTTCCTTTATAAATACTACCTGCCCAATTTCAGGCATTACCCTTGCAGCAGCCTTTATGCCATCAGCATAAACGTTTAGGATTCCACAGTCGTCCTTGTTGTTCAGTGGCACATTACTAAATTGGGTAGGCATGCATGGTAAAGTGGTTTTGCTGTCGGAAGTAACATTCTTAAATATAGGCCATTATGTTTGCGCTTAAAGCACCTTGTTAAATTTGATTGAACTGTGTAATTAGGCTGTGTACCCCGTAGTCCTACCATCCTGTGCATGAACTGGTATTCGTAATTCTGTTCTAACGCTCCCATTCTGAGCTTTATCCCATCTCCCCTTGTTCCTTTTTCCTGGTGGCCAACAATCTGCCTACTTGGGTCTTCCTTTAGTGTTTGAAAACACCAGGATTACATCCTCCCATCTGTTTTATCTCCAGCTGGAGGAGACCCTGCTGCCGTAGTCTCTGTTTGAGACTCTATCCCTTTTATTCCATGCCTGTCTACTTTAAACTTTTTTTCAATTCTGCAAGTTCCTTTCTGTAGTGCGATGTCCAGCACTGGGCACGGCATTCCAAAAGAGATTTTACAAGTGCTTTGTATAGTGAAGACAGCACTTTCCACATTTTTTCTGTTCCTTATTTGAGGCCTCACATAGACCTTCTTAACAGACACTATACACTGTTGCTCTTGAATCAGAGTCCTCTCTAAAATGACCCTGAAATCATATACTGTTCAGCTGCCATACCTCTCACCATTTAAATGCATGCTTTAGTCCTGTTTTAGTACTCGGGTTCATTATTTTGAATTTATCCACAATAAATCATATGTCATATATCTGACCAGTCCCTAGTCTCTCCAAGCCCCTCTGTTACCTAAAATTCTAATCTGAGAAGTTGGCATTAACTACCTCTTTAGTAGTAGTAGTAGTAGTAGTAGTAGTTAGTTTCATATGTAGTTCAGTATCATCACTCCTGGGCTGGGATTCCTAAACTTGTGTACCAGTGCCTCATGTAGCAATGTCAAATGCTTTACCCGAAAGCTAAGTATATGTAGGGCCCCATACTCAGTTGCTGTCAGGGATGGTGCACTACAGGGTGATTTCGGTCGCACCATTTCACTGCCTTCTGATGGTGCTATACATACAGATTGGCTTCCTGGGGTAGAAGGCCTCTCTATAACAGAGTCACATGGCAAGTTCAATATCAAGCTGTTAGTGGGTACTCTTGGGGCTTGCACCTGCTAATGGTCTGAATTGTGCCTCTAACCAAGTCATAGTATGGCATTGTATCAGGCGCCAGGTGCAGTGCCATTCTGTGATATGGTTACACATGGGCATCTTGCCTAGAAGTGCCCCACCTATCTCCCTTATCCTCGCACAAGTAAAAGGTCATAGTAGTCCAGTGCCCCCCCCATTTTGACCCAGTGACCAGCCACCTGGTGATGCAGTGGACCCTCAACTACTATTCCCCAAAATTGGATTACAGCTCATGATCCAGTTGTTCTCCCTTTCCTATCACCAACATGCATGTGTGACTGATAATCCATTTGAGTCCCACCGATCCCATGTCCTGACAGCTGCTCCAGGTCACAACACTAGCTATACAAGGTGTGTCTGGTAGGTCACTGATTCAGACTAAGTGCACACCCCATAACTGCCTGCATTTATCAGGCAGTAACCTGGGAGGGGGGCGGACAGCTATGACTTGGCTTGCAAGGTCTGTAATGCCTTTTAGAATGACTCTGCTGACCATTTGCATGACGGCCCTCCCTCCTTTTCCAGACCAGTTGCTATGATGTTTGTGACCATTCAGAAAGGGGTAGTGACCCTGCATTGAGTATAGCTCAACACGGGATCATGGTGCAAGCGGTGGCTCCAAGTAGCCACAGCAACCACTTAGCATGGCTTGTTGCAAGGAAATGCACCACAGAATATCCACTGCTCCCCTTCTGGCCACCTTACTGGTCTTCTCCTCAAAGACATCTATCAGATTATTCAGGAAAGATCTCCTGGTAATGCCCCCACTCTGACTCTCCTCTATTAGCATGTGTTTCTTCAGATCACTGCTGAATTTGTCTTTGATAATAATGGTCTCCATAATCTTACCTTGAACTGACCTTGGGCCAAACAGTCTTTAATACCCTGAGTCTCCCTTTCTCAAAGAGAGAGAGAGACCATAGTCTGCCTGCCTCCAGTCTTCTGGCACTCTAGTGGCACAGTTTGCTCGTTCTTATTGTTTCAGTTCTCTTTGTACCACTGGATGCAGATTATCCAGCCCCTGGGCTATGTGTACCTTCTTCAGCTGTGTTTTGTGAAAGCCACTCTCATAAGATGACTTTTTGTGTAGTGTCTGTGTACCGCTAGAGAAGTGTCCACATACATACGCTGGATAAATATGAAGGTTGCCTACATTTGACTATCCGCCATAGTAGAAAAAGCTATGTCTTTGATATTGGAATTAAACATTTTTTTGTTTAATTTATTTATTGATTTTGCAAGTAAAACTTACAAAAAGTTTACATAGGAGGATAGCATAAGAGCTTGCAGTACAGATAATATATTCTTATAAAGATCTTATGTACAACACCCCCTTTTGTGCTACAACATGGGGGGGGGGATTCCCAAATAAAGACATATACTGAATAATTTCACCCATCGCATGCATCTAGGAAGGCCAACAGGGAGTCTTAACAGGTTGAGCAAATAGGTTTTCCCTATTACCAAAGCGACTATAAAGTTTAACTGATTCCCGCAATTCAGTCTACTTATATACATATTCCAATCTTATACCCAAAACTCCCAGAGAAATTCAATATTAATTTCCCCTTTACTAAACAGATCCTCAGTCATTATAAAGCACCAGCATCCTAGAACAGGAGTTAAGTAGAACATTTGTTTTAAACATCAAATGACTCCTTTTACTTCCAGCGTGAAGAGAACAACAGGAGAACTAGATAAAACAAAACTCATTTTCTTATGACGCATTACACGTGTAAATGAAACTGAGCTTAACCCGCTGTAATGACAGTTCCACATATATTTTCCCCCAGATAAGTGAAGACCAGAGGCATCATATTAAATAGTAAAACAAATCAAAAATTAACTTAAAAGATGCAATAATCACAAAACAGGATCCAAATGACAGTCCAAGATAAACAGTCTATGTACGATGTTCTTAGATCCAGAAACAGGCCATTAATTAGAACAGGCCCAGTCCCTACAGCATGAATCTACTTTACCAGTGTACCCCAGATGATCGGTCATCTTCGGACGAGGTTCCTTCTTCGTCTCCCCCCGCCCGCCAGTTCCAATTCAATTTTCTGGACCATCTTGCTAGCGTCCTGCGGCTCATTAAATAAGTACTGTTGCCCATTCCACATCAACCGGAGTTTAGCCGGGAGAAGTAGCTGGTGCTGCACTTTAAGTTGACGCAGCCAGCTCCTCAGCCCATTGAAGCCTTTACAACATGGGTGGGTGCTGAATGAGAGGTCCAGAAACAACATGTCTTCATCTTCACTGTATTTCAGAACCCTGCAGTGCCGGGGAATTGCAAGAGCCCGATCTCTGTCCCCAATTCCTGTGCACATTATTAGGAACGTCCTTTGGAGTCGAGGAATCTGCTGCAGCTCTTCTAGGGGTAATTCTGTAAGCATTTTCCTGGGATAGAGTAGGTTCAGCTTCTTCAAGCCCCAGTATGGCTGGCAAAAACTTTCTAGCAAAGATCAGGCTGTCCTCCCCTTCAGCATTCTGTGCCAGTCCAATGACTCATAGATTGTGCTCTCTTGCCTGATTCTCTACTGTCTCCAACCTTTGACGGAGGTGCAAGTTCTCTTTTATTAATTTTGTAGTGGCATCCATCGATTTAAGGATGGAAGATTCAGAGTGTTGAACAATAGCTTCACATTGCTCCATTTTGGTTTCCAGAGCAGACACTCTCAGGGTGAGAGTATCGAACTTTTTATCTAAGTCCTGCACTGTTTTTACGAGCTGATGGAGCATGGCAAGTATGGAAGTTAGTGAGGTCTCCTCCGGTATCTTATCAGCCGAGTTCCTTGCTTCTCCACGCTGATCAGGCCTTTCTTCCTTGTTCTGCTTTTTAGGAGCGAAAAAGTTTCCAGCTGGTGCCCCAGCCCCTTTGGTTTTGCCCATCTTATCATTTACAGATAACCTAAGCACTCTGGAGCAGTTTCTAGTATTTTGGAAAAGAATAGATTTAAGTTTTAATAGTTTTTAAAATTCTTCTCTGGGAGCTCCAGGAGCTTGCTGCTTCCTCTTAGCTGATCAGCAGCACACCCCGGAATTTTAAATTTTGATATGTTACAGGTTAGTTTATACTTGCTTATTTTCATTTGGGGTCATTGTGTGAGCTAAGTACAGTGGTGACTAGACGGTATATGCTACATAGTAAGAATGAATGTAGCATGATTGTGACTTGGGTGAAGGGACTAGTGTGGTTCTGAGAAGTATTTGTAATTTTTTTTTGTGTGTGGCTGGAAGTGCTACACATGCCAACATGTTTATGTATAAGACATATGCTTGACCTGATTTTTTTCAATGGGTGTTCAGTTGGAGGCACTCGATTTACCATATCATAAAATTCACTGTTTGGTGTCTCAGAGATGGTCCTTTGCCCACTGAAACACTTTGTTATTGTCCAAAACAGTTACATTCAAGAAGTTTATTCAAGCCTCAAACCTTAGCTAGTCCCTCCAATCAGAGAGTGGGTTGGCAGGGGAGGTCTATGATGAGACTCACACCACTGCTGTTGATGTAATGGTGCCAGTCTGGGCCTAAACTTAAGGCTCTGCCTGTAGAGTGTTGAGGTTCAAATGGTGACCCACATGGCATGAGGAAGTAGGGTGGATAAATCAAGTAAAGATGCAGGTCCACTTAGCCTAAATCAGTGACCTGCCAGGGACACTGTGTAGTAGTTCAAGGTGCGGTAAGGAAGGAAAGTTCTAACCACAATTTCTTTCTCATCAACTTGGATAAGACAAGGCCGGTGGTGCTTTTCAGGGTGTTTGAAAGCCTAGTTGATCTAGGCTGTCAGTGTCATGGAGACACATTTTATCAACAGAAGACTCTGCTGCAAAGATCCATTGGATTCAGGCTGACTTGAAAACTACTACTTTAGGTGACAAATGCCCCAAGTTTCTGGGCCGAACCTATGGCAGATATTACTTTAGGACAATCTGGGCATGTTGGCTGCTTTGCATCCCACAACCAGGCCACTGGAGCCACGTCCTTAATGGCTGTAGAGAGGGTCTGATATGTCAGGTCAGGAAGTTGTTAATGCCCGTTGAGGGACTGTAATGTTCCTGAATTGCTGAAAGAGAGAATCAGTAATGTCAATACTCACACAAACTAACCTTATAAGTCAACAACCCTGATGAGCTGACTTCTTCCTGCTGGGTTCAACAAGCTGGTCATTTCTTATTTATAATCTTCTATAGGAGTTCCATTATCAACTCTTATTACATCATTGAATAATTCCTCCTCCCCACTTGTAAATAGTACCCCTGTCTCTAGTATGTTGTGCCTGTTCAGTGAAAACTGAGGCAAAAAAAAAACAAACCACGTAGCTTCTCTGCAGTTCCCCCTCCCACCTTTTGTCAGCAACACTCTGCATGTATATACATTTAATGAACACACCTCCTCTTTACCCTTTCTTTTTTCTAGGAGACCATTTGTAGCTGGCAGCGAATAACGTCGAGTGTGGTAACAGGACTAGCTTCATCTGTCCAACTAGGTACAGTTTTCAGTTTTCTCCTTGCCTGCCCACCACTGAGGCATGCCAGTGTGCACAGCATGCCTCTAACCAGACTCACCTACCAGAAAGCCTGCATGCAGGACTATGCTCTCTTAAACCACCAGGGGCAATCAAGCAGTGGCAGGAAGCTCCCATCAGCCCTGTAGCGTAGTAGCATGGTAATTTAAGGTTGGAAAACTGGGCCCATCATGTCTGCCCCCACTTCATAAGCACGCATGAATAAGTATGATGTGCAAACATGTACTGTACTAACGTAAAGGGATTCGCTACCCACTCTGCTTCCCAGACAGCAATGCCATCATGGAGGTTCCCCACTCAGAGGAGGGACAAGGAGTCTACTCAGTACTGTTCACAGTCCCAAAGAAGACAGGCGACCTTCACCCAGTACTCAACCTAAAATTCTTAAACAAAAGCATAAAATACAAGCCTTTCAAGATGGAAACAATAAGATCCACTCTAAAAGCACTCTGACCAGGGGACGTCCTCACTGACATAGACTTGAAAGACGCATACCTCCACATTCCCATAAGACCATCTCACCAACAATTCACATCATGGGGAAACACTTCCAGTACAAGGTACTCCCTTTTGGTCTAGCATCCGCTCCCAGAGTGTTTATGAAGGTGTCCACAGTGCTCGCCTCAAAACTAAGGGAGCAGGGAATACAAGTAATACCCTACTTGGATGATCAGAACAAGATCAGTTCAACAATCAAGGAGGGAGACAAGGACCGCAATTCAATGTCTCAAGACTCACAGCTGGGTTATAAATCAGGAGAAGAGCCAACTAAACCCATGCAGAAGGCTGGAACACCTAGGCAACCTCATAGACACAATAGAGGGAAGGGTTCAGCCCTCAGAAAAAAGGGTCTCAACACTACTATCAATAGTAAACCAATTAAGGAACACAGTACGCCCATCATTAGAGGCCATTTCCCATACACTAGGCCTAATGTCATCTTGTATAGACACCATCCCATGGGCAAGATGGTACATGAGACCACTGTTATCATTCCTCATTCAACAAGGTCCTACATACGACTTGGATTTTACAAAAAGGGTGCAACTTCCTTCAGACATTGCACGTTCATTAGTGTGGTGGTCAATAAAAGACAACTTGCTAAAAGGTATGCCACTAGACGTAGAAACAGACATCCAGATAGTCACAGACGCCAGTCTTTCAGGCTGGGGCGCAACAACAGGTCACAAATCAGCACAGGAAGGTGGTCCATAAACGAGTCAAAATTGCCAATAAATGTATTAGAAATAAGAGCAGTGTTCAAAGCATTACTTCATTTCACAAAAGAAGTAAGAGGAAGGAATGTGCTGATTCAGTCAGACAATCAAGTGACCGTAGCATATATCAACAAACAAAGGGGAACAAGAAGCAGAGCAATGCAAAGAGAGGCAGAAAAGCGTATTCCTTGGGCACAGAAACACCTGGCGAGCCTGACAGCCATTCATTTAGCAGGGAAGTTGAACACCATGACGGACTGGCTCAGCCGACAAATTATTCATCCAGGAGAATGGGTGCTCCAGCCGCAGATATTTTAATCCATCAACAGTTGCTGGGGACCAATAGAGTTAGATCTGATGGCTTCCCACAAGAACAACCAGTGTCCCAGGTTCTACTCCCGTTTTCGGGAATACAAATCCATGAGGGTGGACACACTTGCAGCAACTTGGAGCTTCCACATAGCCTACATATTTCCACCCCTTCCATTAATACCACAGGTCCTGAAAAATATCCACAGGACCAGATCGAGGGTAATTTTAATTGCACCATACTGGCCCAGAAGGAGCTGGTTCACCACAATTGTGGTGATGGCACTAGATCATCACTGGATCCTACCACACAAACACGACATTCTCAGTCAAGGTCCAATACTTCACCCCAACCCATCCAACCTCAAACTGACGGCCTGGCTCCTGAAAGGGAGAGACTGCTAAAAGCAGGCTATCATCCTATAGTCATCAAAATGATGACAAATTCCAGATGGAACTCCACTACAATGACATACCAAAGGCACTGGAGAATATTCCATATCTGGTGCACAGAGAAAGGCATAGACCCATTGACAGCGTCAGTAGCTGATATTCTACTATTCTTACAAGAAGGTCTGGACAAAGGGTTACTACCAGCATCTCTACGAGTACAGGTGGCAGCGGTTGGGGAAGCCAGGGGCATGATAGAAGGGACAACCCCGGGATCACGCAGAGATGTCATATGTTTCCTCAAGGCAGCAGCCAACCTCCGTCCAAAAGTCAAACAATGGACAGCCCCATGGGACCTCACTCTCGTGCTTAGGGCAATGATGGACACACCATTTGAACCATTGGAGATGGTGCCTCTTCAATGGTTGACACTAAAAACTATATTTCTAGTCTCTGTTTGCTCAGCCACGCATATCAGTGAAATTCAAGCCCTGTCATGCAGAACACCTTTTCTAGTTTTCCACGATGACAAAATCACATTAAGAACTATCCCATCGTTCATACCAAAAGTCGACTCAACTTTTCATGCTAGACAAGTCATCGAGATCCCAGCATACACGCTGGCTGAGGAGGTGGACCAAAAACCTCAACTCCAATCACTAGGAATGAAGAAGGTACTGTTGACATATCTCGCCAGGATACACAACTTCAGATTAACAGACCGACTATTTATTATTACTCACGGTCACAGGAAGGGACAGGTGGCTACAAGATCCACTATAGCCACCTAGCTGAAAATCTGCAACGCCGAGGCATACAAGGCAACAAATCAAGATCCGCCCACTGGTGTCAAAGCACACTCTACTAGAGCTATAGCTACTTCATGGGCAGAAAGGAACATGGCGTCAGTGGAAGAGATTTGTGCAGCCGCCACATGGGCTTCACCACATACTTTCACTAGACACTATAGAGTAGATGTGTCTAGGGAGGCAAAGGTAAACTTTGGGAGGGCAGTGTTACTAGCTGCAAGAGCAGATGGAAAAGACTAGCATTATCTGACTACCCACCCATTCCGGGTACTGCTACTTAAATCATTACCCAGGTGTAAGGAGTGTGGAGTGCCTCAGAGATTATCCCCCACAATGGTAGTTTACTCACCTGATAAAGGTGATTGTGGGGGTATACATCTCTGAGGCACTCCACGGCCCACCCTATTAGTCAGATCAGATGAGATATTACTTCATTATTACAATGTTTCACCGGCATGCCATACGGCAAAAAAGGGGTACCTAGCAGCTTCCCTGGGCATCAGGTAGGCAAATTACATGGTTTATGCAGCCCAGTGCCAGAAGACTCTGTGGACTTCTGTCATGGCCATGGCAGACAAGGCTCCACCAGTGCTGGCAGCTGACCTAATGGAAACTGCTAGGTGTGGATTGGAAGCCACAAAATATCAGTTCCACATGGCTGAGGAAGCAAATGACAGTGCAACCAGGTGGATGGATTTGACCATTGCCCTGAGGAGATATGCCTGGCTTAGAGCAACCAGCCTCACACAGGATACCCCAAATAAGGCTATAGATTTCCCCAATGAGAGCCATTCCATTTTTGGCGACAAAACAGAGGCATACATGAAAAAAGTGATGAATACAAGTCCACTGATAAGAGTAACTCTGCAAATAAGAAAGGCCTCAACTCCCTATGGGCCATATGGAAGGGGAGGTAGAGGTAGGGGTTATGGTAGACCCTTTTTTCGGGTACAAGCTACCACTGGGTACCAGCAAAGGGGTTACTTTGGGGTAGAGGCTTTATGGGCTCCAAAAGAGGGGACTAACCCACTCAGACTGCCACCCAGGGTAAATAGAACCCCTGATGTGCAAGTCAGTGTTGCCTCCTTGATCCCAGTTGGGGTCAGACTGACTCACTACTTTCAAAATTGGAAAACCATCACCACAGACAAGTGAGTGCTGGAAGTAGTGAGTCAGGGATTAGCCCTTAGTTTCAAAACCTCCCCCAAACTGAGACCAAGGTATTTCAGTTCCCCAACTCCCTCAGAGAGAATGCTACTAGAAAAAGTAGTGTCCTCTCTGTTGGCATCAAAAGCAGTAGAACCAGTCCCTTCCTCCCAAAGGGGAAAGGGGTTCTACTCCAGATACTTCCTAACCTCAAAGAAAATGGGGAGTGGTGACCCATTCTAGACCTGAGAGCTCTAAACAAGCATCCCATAAAGCCAAAAAGCCCTCATAAACCATCTTCGTCACCCTCCTTTGAACTACCTCGAGCTGGTTGATATCCTTTTTCAGGTAGGGGCTCCAGAATTGCACTCCATACTCCAGGTGCAATCGCATTCCTGTGGCACCACCCCTGTATCCTAACAACTGTTGAGCAGGTCTGCTTGTGAACCAGGGAACTTCGCTGTCAGTTCCCTTAGTGTTCGTGTGTGCATGCCATCCAGGCCCGGGGACTTGTTGACCTTTAGGGACATGAGCCCTTTCCTAACCCTGTCCTCCATTATCCTGTCTTCCCAACCGTATTCCCTCCTCCTCCCCCATCCTCCCTTTTGGCACTGGTCCATCTTTTTCTTTAGTAAAGACAGAACAAAAGTATTTGTTCAACACCTCCGCTTTCTCTTTACTGCCTTCCACCCACCCCATCTCTTTTAGCTGCACAATGCCTACTTTCGTGTCTCTCTTTTTACTGATATACCTAAAGAAGACTTTCTCTCCCTCCCTCCTTAAAGGGACAGTGTCAAACCCCTTAGGCCTCAAAGTGTCCCTAGTTTAAAACACACATTTTATGATCATTCACATTCTATGGAGACTGTTAATCCAGCTGGTTGTTTGATTCAGATCCCATTTTTTTTTTTTTAAATGAAAAACTGCGTGCCCACCATACTGGTGTTACCACACCAAAACATGTTTGTTTACATTTCTTGACCAACTCCCACTGCATCTTTATTGGACTCAGGAGTACCCCCAACACAATCTAGCCACTCATTATGTGGTGGGAATAGAGGAGACTATGGCATCATAAGTGGCTGCACTGTTTGAGGGTCTTTCTGATGTCCAGAAAGTATGCAAGAAGAGTAGTTGAATGATTTGAAGCAAAACAAGGTTGGGCATAGCTATACATTACCAGGCATTTCAGTTCTAATAAACAAGGAGGCAGATAAAACAGGCAAAGAATGGCCTTTTTTCTCCAGCAGTCTCAGCATTATTGTCTAGGTTTTCTAATTCCTGTGGTACTAGGTCTCAATCCAGATACACTTTTGAACTCCCCTTGTTTAGAGCAGTTTCTGGACTGAGATCAATTTTACATAGGGCTCCTTTGTTTTTTAATACACTGCCTGTTAATATTATTGAATGTAAAACAGTTTGATCTTTTAAATCAAGGCTAAAGCATTGGCTGACGGATAATGATGTTTGCACATGTTTATAACAAGTGATTGGTCTTTATTTGTATTTTGCATTTCTGTATTTCTATGACTCTATAATTGTCTTTTTTTTTGTTGTGTAACTTGTTCCAGGTGAAAACGGCCAGTTTTGCTCACCCTGCTAACAAGTATAAAAACACAAAATACATAAAACAACCAGCAACATCAATTAATTTTAGAGAAGGTAAGCAATCATAAAATGTGGGTTTTTACCTAAAACTAATAAGATGCAAAAAAGGTTGACAGTATCCCTTTAATCCCATCTGCAGTTTGGCGCTCCTTCTTAGCCTTTGACTGCCTGGCTATCCTACCAGCCTCCCTAGCTTTCTCCAAGTAGACTCCCTCATCCTCGTCCTCTTGGGATTTTCTGTATTTCCTAAATGCTGCCCTGTTTTTGTTTTGTAATTTAGCATGTTTTCTGCTCCTTGTCAACTGGCCCCCATCGGTCCTACCCCACTCGTCCAGCCCCGTTACCCTCCTTCTCTGGGACTTACATCTCCCTCCTTACACCCCGGCATACCTCCCAGAAGTGGAGTTGTCAGTAGGGCCCCTCTGTCTCCTTACGGAGACTGGCTAGGCGCTTGAGGGAGAGCGCCACGGTTAGTGGTGTAGAGCCTGTGGTGAGGGGTGGATGTCCTCCTTCTGTGGCTGGGCTTCCTTTTCTAGTTTTCTCCCTGTATGGATGCTAAGAAGGGCTCCTTGCATGCATGCGAGTGCATTTGCATGCAGAGCCCATTGACGTCTGCCCCCAGTTCATGGCTCCGCTGGCACTGAGACTTGTGTCTCTCAGGTGGCATTAGCACAGTGGAGACCAACAGTCCCCCCTCCATGAGGTGGAAAGCGTTCTCTGGGATGCTCATCACACCTCCCCTGGCTGGCCCTTCAGTGACCTGGGCTCATTCCCAAACCCGGGTTGCTGGTATCGTGAGCAGTAGTGCTACTGATGCACCGGCAAGCTGGCCCTTTCTGCTGCCCTCTTGTCCCTCATTTCCTGGCTCACCTCCCTACTGAACCAACTTGGTGTCCTGGGTTTCAGTACTTCCCCAACTACTTTAGGCATGTGTTAGTGGCTGCTGTGATCCCTTCCGTAATCACCATCCTCCTTTTGCTTCACACTTATATCCTGCCTAAGGCTAGATAAGTGTTCCCTCAAAATCACTCCCATCTTACCATAGTCAGCCTTCCTGAAATCTAGCACTTTTGTCTTTGTGCTTGGTGATTCTTTCCACATGTTGACTCTGAACCACACTGTCCAATAGTTGTTATTCCCCAAGGGCTCCTCCACTGTGATGTCCCAGGCCTGTTCTCTGTTTTTTATAACCAGGTCCAGCATGGCTTCCTCCTGAGTTGACTTAGTCACCCCTGAACCAGGAACCCATCCTGAACTGCATTACTCTGGGATGCAGCACATACCCACCTCCATACACTGGACCGGACCACCCCCTGGGGACCAATAAGATGGTTGTTACCTTCACCAGTATATACTTCAATAATGTTATACAAACTGGGCACACACAAAAGTAAAATTCAACAAATAAACAGTTCTTTTTAGTCAAGAACACAGGCCTGGTAGCTGGGAGGCAAAAGGGGTTAGACAGTTGCAGGTCACTTTGAGCACTCCCACCCTGTAGCAATGCCCTCACTGTACTGTGGGTCACTCCCACACTCTCTGATCCCACAGTTTGGGAGGCACCATCCAAACAAGGGGTACAAAAAGATGAATTATACTACATGGGGTGTGGTAAACTCTTCAACGGGTACCAGTATTAAAACAACAATTTAAAATATGTCACAATAGCCAATGACTCTTAAGTTCCCAGGAATAACACTAGAGTCCCGGTGCAGGCCAGGTGGTTATGTTGCCTGTTTTTTTCCAGCGGTGCACTTGCTGAAAATCAGCAAGCTTGTAATGTAACCCCCCCCCCCACCAACAGGCTATAGTGTGCTAGCACAATTTAAAGAACATGACATCCAAGTGGAAAATGCTTGAAACCCAGTTTGTAATCCAAAATTGGGAATGTATAAAGACCCCAGCCAGCAATGCCAACATGCATGTGACCTGCAAATGTAGCAGTTCAGTTGAGACAGGGGACAGCATGCAGAAACAGGGTGAGCAGCTGTCAGGAACAGGGTTCAGTGGCTTGGGGGTGAAGCACTTCTGATTCCCTCAGATGTTCTGCAGTAGCGCATCCCTTCTGGCGCATGCCTCTCAGGTTACAGCCCTTCTGGCTCAGTTCTCAGGAAACAGGAGCATTGTGCAGTGGCTTCCCAGTTCCCAAGGAGCCCAGACCCCAGGAGCAACCCCCACAGCCTGATTCCCCTTTGGATCAAGGGCACCCATGTACTTAGGGCATGTGCCCTGTGGCTCCCCATTCCCCGATCCACCCCACTAGATATGAGCTAGCAGGCCCCCTTACCTGGCTCCGGAGCAGCTTGGGTAGGATGCAGGTCTTTATCTCCAGCTGATGCAGCTCAGTAGCTTTGGGATGCAGCAGTGGTTCCCAGGCTCACACTCTCAGCAAGTCCACAAAGACTTTATAAAACTGGAGCACTGAACCACGCAAGTCTAGGGGGCCTTCAGCAAGCTGTGAGAGGAGACGGTGTACACAGACCACAGTCTCGTGTTTGTCTGCGAAAGGGAGCAGGAGCTGAGGTGACGGGACAAGGGGGCAGAAGCTCGGGTGTGGAGGAGAAACATACGGATCTACGGTATCCCTGAAAATGCGGAGGTACCTGACTTACTGTTGTCATGGCTCACAGAGGAACTGGGCCTGGGGAAAGGGGAACTGATCATACAGGGCCCTCAGACAGAAGCCCTTGGCTGATAAGCCTCCCAGATTCATTCTCCTGAAGTTACTTAAGTTCCCGTAGAAGGAGCATATTTTAAAGGCTGCCTGAGAGGAACTAGACTTAAACTATGATGGGAAAACGGTTTATATGGATCAGGATTAGCCCACAGAAGTGCACAACAAAAGAAAAATTATCCATGGCGTTATTAAGCAACCAAAGGGCAAACAAATAAAAGCACAGATGCATTATCCCACCAAGCTGGTAATACACCTTGAGTCTGGGGTAAAGGTGTACAATAATCTCTTACAAGCACAAAATTGGGCATAATGTTACCAGAGCTGCCCTTAGAGGAATACGAGAAGGAACTGCAATGTGTGGGTAGTAGGTCGCCAGGAATCAGAAGGGGAAGCTGCATGTTCAGACACACCCACCATCGAAGCAACTCCTGGCTGATATCAGAGAGGTATTTGGGAACATTTCAATGGAAAAGGATGGTTGACAAGGAACACTTGAGATTGTTGGAATCAACATTGTACTGCTCAATGGCTGAATGGCTATATTTTAGTAAGACAGTTCGGGGCACTCCAGGGGTGGGGGGTCCATGGTGCTGAGGACTCAAGATTGCAGTTGCAGGCAAAAGAGCTTTAATGCTTTTCCCACAGTTCCAATTACTTATTTACTTAAATTGCTTGTTTCAGTTGCAGATTGTGGGCATAAGGGAGGGAAGGCTCTGCTGAGCTGCCTGGGGTAATTACGCGGCAGGGAATAGTTTACTGAATTCCCACCATGTACATGCTTATCTCGAGGAGGTCACACATCCTTCCATCTCAGTGCTGAACTTTGAACTAACTACTGAAAACAGGCGGGAACACTGCAGCTGGGCTTAGATTCTGCCTTATGGACAGAAACTTTATCTATCCTGTACCAAAGAACACTGTTAATGGTTTAATGGTGTGAACCCTACTCACCAGACAGAGGTAAAGGGACTGGGCAAGCCTCTCTCAGCCCCCCACCTGTCCCAAATATATTTTATTTTTGTGTCCTCTAATCTATTTGTTCTAAGGTAATGTCGTATATTGGCTTTGAGGCAGGCCGCTAGTGTCTCATCTACTAACTAATTAGCATTTAGACACCATACAGCGTCATGGTGATTTTGTCCAACCTGTACCTTTAATTGTACGGAGGCATGATCAGAATTCATTTTAGGGAAGATTTCTGTTTCCATTACCAAGTATAAATGGGGTCTGAAGATGTAGCAGTGATCTATCCTAGAACAGCTGTTATTGGGAGGGGTGATTACTGGATGCCACTAAAATGGGATTGGTATCAATGGGGTTTCTGTAAAGATTAGTACTAATCCCCACTTTGCTGTCTCTTGATCAGCAAATCAAGAAAATTGATTTCATCCATTTTGCTAGCGAGAGTAAATCAGAGATTCTGCTTGGATTTTTCTAGGAACTCCACAAATAGTTTTGAATCTGCTTCTGGCGCCCACCCAGAATGTCACCAATGAAAAGACAGTAAAGATCCACACAGTATAAAAATGGATTAACCTCCTGACATCCGACCACCTCCCACTATAAAACAAGATATAAATCAGCATTGCTTGGGGCTACAGTAGCCCCAATAGGCGTACCCTGTGTCTGGAGGTAGCGTGTGTTCAGAAAAACAAAATCATTGCAGGTGAAAACAATCTCAGTTAACCCCACAACAAATGGACTAATCTTGTCACCGTATTTCCCCATTTTGGCAAGATAGTGCAGTATGGCCCTAAAGCCCACATTGTAAGGTATATTTGTGTACAATGTCTGAGCAGCAAGGATAGCAAGGAGCCACTGTTCTTCCATTTCCATGTCATCCACTATCTGTAGAAAATGGGAGAAGTCCTTTACCTATGATGGTGGTAGACAGGACCAATGATTTTAAAAAGTAAGCTACAAAAAGGGAGAAGGTCTCTGCTAAAGATCATATACTGTGCACTGCAGGGCTACTGGGGGGGGGCAGTCAGAGATTTCTAAATCTTTGGAAGAATATATATAGTGGGCAGTATAGGGTTCACATTATACAGGTAGCCACACACCTCAGTGAATATGAATTTCCCATACAGTGCATCACCAAGGAATGCTTTGATCTTAGCCTTGAAAATTGGAGTAGGGTCATATGATAGACAACTTTAACAATTTTTTATCAGCTAGCTAAGTATCTTGGTGTTATACTTCACTGTATTCATCATCATGATGGCACCCTCCTTGTCCGCCGGTTCAATGGCGATGTTATGATTGCTTTTCAGCTCTTCAATTGCTTCACTTTCGTGCTGTTAAGTATTAACATAGGTACCCTCTACCCTAACCATTTTAAAAATACTTATCAAATCCTTCTCACAAGCATGTTCAAAAGTGACCACAGCAGCACAGGCAGGTGGATAAAATGTTGATCTCTTCCTAAAATGTGATGGCTGCCTCCGTTTATTATTGTTGGGAGTATTATCTGTTATTTCCCCCCTCAAATTGCTGATGCAATTCTCTTCTTTGGGTATGCTAATCTTCATTGTTATCTCTGTGGGAATGTCTCATTAAACTGAAGTTCCACGTGAATTTGTATAAATCCACCATCATAGCAGACTGATCTGCTTTCGACGTGGTAAAAAATGGGAGGCTTTTAGTTGACACAGTATGTTAAATTTGTGTGAGCTGACTATTCAATAAGTTCACCACAGTAGACACAGTCAATACCACCTGCCTGGATTCTTCCTACTTCTGCTCCATCCTCTTTACCTGTTTTTTGTTGTGCCACCTCCTCCTTCTTCTTGTCCGTTTCCTGTTTGTTGCTGTTGGAACCTTATTCTGCTGCTCCTCCAGGGATACTTTTGCTCTGAGGAGATCATGAGGGAGTGTCTAAAAAAACAGTGGCACTCTATGTCAGAGCCTGTTGTATTTGTATTAGGCAATATATATTATTTCTCAGAACTGATTTGGGGAATATCTGTGACTGATTATTATTTTTATTGCTCCAGTCAAAAATGTGGTCATTGAGATAGTCTTTTGTATCTCAGTCAATGTTTTTCTTTTCTTCTACTTTTATTGTTATCTTCCTTTTCGATTTTGTTCTGTAACCCTGTATACAGTTGTTCAAATTCTAGTGTCTCAAACTGGCTAACTACTTCCTCCTAAGCTTTTAAATGTTGCAGAACTTTCTCCTGCAGATTTTTTGAAGTCCTCTAGAATCAGCTTAATGAGACCTTTACTTGGGTCCTAATGTCCAGCGTTCCATTTGGACATAAACGACTCCCTTTATTTCACAATAGCTGGCTGTTGAGTGAACGGAAGGCCTTGCAGCAGTCTGTTTACACTGATGTATGCCTCAATGGTGGTTTGTTGCTAGAAAATACATCTTACTTTAAGGACGACACATTCTAACTAGTTGAATGCTTCTTTTACCATTAGAGTTGTTTCAAAAATAGTGTTGCTGAAGTGCTGTATTGTAGAAAAAGGAGGAAACTCTTAAGTGTTGCAGCAACAGCAAACTGCATTACACAGAAATGATACCCCTATGCTACAGATGTGGATTTTCAAAAAGGAACTCCAAACTAAGAAAAAGACCACTGTCTGATATACTTTTATGCACTACATGGAAGAAACAGAAGGCTTAACAATAGAAAACCAGTTGGCTGGGGTTTGAGGTGTTACAATTAATCACAGGTACAGAGCAGACTCTCTTGTCCTAAAAACTGGGACACGGAGGGATTGAGTTGGCTCCAGACCTCTAGACCACTTGGTATATATTCTGTTCAATCCATAGACAGTTGTCCGTATAACACCCTGGCAGAATCTGCTTTCCTTTCAGTGGTTAGTCTGGTTTCTAGGTGCCCTGTATTTGATGTACAAAAGGCTGTATCCTATTTCTGTGTTTTTCTTTTCAGGAACCCTGTATTGTGATTTATTTTATTTTTATTTAGTTTTTGTTGACCGGGTAAGTGCACTAGACAAGTCCTTCCTATTTTCAGGCATGACCTGGGGAAGGGGAGATACAGATGAGTGCCAACTGAAATTGAACCAGATTAAGCTGTTGGTGGTATTTTTAGTGAATGGGAGAAATTTGGCAAGGGCACCGTGGAAATTCCGCTACTCTTTTTCGAGAAGTGCCATGGGATCTTTAACGTCCACCTGAACTACCACCAATCCAGGCAGATGGGACCTCGGTTTAACGTCTCATCCGAAAGATGTTGCAGTATAGCAGATTGTATAACTTCTGTATTCAGCTTGTGTATGAATAAAACATTTTGATTTAAAAAATATTCTGAAGTAATTTGTGATATAGTGTGTTGTGCCCTCCCACATTGGTCCGCAACCTCCTCTCAATGGAATTGTACCTGTTAGCCTACAGTGAAATGTTAGATGCTGCCCCCTTCCCCACCCCATGGTCCTAAAAGCTGAAATACAATTGTCTGGCTTACCAGTAGGTCTTAGTTTAGGGTTGGAGAAATGCACTGCTTCCCAACTGCAGTTCTCGCTTGAGTTGTGCCTACTGTAGGTGTGCCATTGTGCAGTTCTTGCTGCCACAGTGTCGGTTTGCTTGAAGTGCCTATGTGTTAGGACAAAGTAGTACAGAGTTGTGCCTGCCTGTACTAAATTAACTGTGTGGGAAGGCCATCATCTACCACAGTTTGTGCTCTGTGTGAGGTACATTGCCCCAGCAAAAAGGGTGCTGTGTGAACAGTATGCTGTTGAATCAAACTGCCTGCTTGACTTGTATCTATGTACAAAGCTTACTTGCACAGGTTAGAAGCAGCTAAGGTATGTTGTCTTCATTTACTTCTACTGCCACTGAGTTTCTGTCTCTATAGAGAGAACCCTGATCATCAGCCACACTCGCTAATTCTGTCTGGGGTACAGCATATCCCCAAAGTTCCCAGTTACACTGCAGTACAGAACAGAGTGGCTAACTTATTCTTTCTGGCCACAATAATGTTAGAAAAATATTCAGCCCTTTTAGCAGCATGGGCAGTTTGATAGGACCACAGAAACTGCTACCACAAATGAAACCTCGCTTTAAGTTCAGAGTCTCATTAACTCTCAAGATTCTGGGTGATTGTCTTCAGACCACATACAGTAGATGCTCACTGTGCCAGCACAAGACTGAGTTGCTTTTAAGGTATATTGAAGAAGACCTTAAAATCCTCTGTTGGGTAATTACCACCAATTTTTGCTACAGTTGACACGAGGGTGAGATACAGTATATGAGAAGCATGCCAGTTTTAACAGTAACAGCATATTTTCCTAGATCACGCACTTTGTAAAGTAATGTTCTCATTCAAAAAACAGAGTTACATTTAGGAAAGAACTGATGGAACGCAAATTCCAGAATGGGGATTAAAATGTCCTTTGTATAAGGTAGCACAGTTTAGGGGAAAACAGGAGCTATGCTACTTACAGTTAAATCCAATTGCAGTGTTTTACAATACCACTCTAACCAGTGGACATAGCTTTGAGTTTGTATGGCTACAGCAGTCAGTTTTATCAAATTCAGTCTGTGCTTTAAACTTGGGAGGGGAATTTATTTTAATCCAGACTCCAACAGCATTATTGTCATCCTGATCATGCTTCCTGTGCTGCCATAAACCTAACCCCCGCTGCTGAAATAATGTTGAAGGTATTTATCTGTTCTCCGCAGTGTTTGTGTTATCCCCTATTCTTCGTGTCATAGTAGATAACCTAAAATGGTATGAATCTCTGTGTGTGGATTATGGTTTTGATCTCTAGGGAGGCGTGGACATCTGCAGCTCCAGAGGGTCTGTATTAATAGCCATCCATAAATGCCAGCACTCACAGTTTCTTATCAACTAAGAAAGGGTGAGCAGTTGTCCAAAGGGTCTGCTTGTAGATTTCTTCCCAGTGAATGATGGCTCTCCAAAGGCATTCAGGTAAAATGTAGACATCTTTCTCTGGACCTGTGTCTGTTTAAAAATGTAGCTGATGATACAGTGGATTAGGGACATGTTAAATGCGTAGTTTCTGTACCTGGCAACTTTATCCCTTCAATGGGATTATTCTTTTATCAGTGGTGTCTTTAGTTTAAGTCTACTACAGTATTGGGAAATGTTTTATTAATGTGCCCCAAGATATGCAAAAAAAGTGATCTGCTCCTGTTAACTGGTTCATGCTACTTATTTCCTGCTGCTTTTTTATTGTTAGGGATTGGTGCAATTAATCCTTAAAATGTTGCAAATATAGACTTAATTTATACCGGGTGAAGCAAGACAGGGATGCCTTGTGGCATCTTGTTTACACCTGCAGCCTGGGAAAGCAGAGTTGGGGGAACAAAAATAACAGGAAATTGTTTTAAATTGCAGTAAATATTACAGAGCATACAACTTCTCTTAAACAGATTTATTTTTTAAACTTGGTAAATGGAAAATACTTCTTAATGTTTGGATATGGTCCGATTTAATAGGAACCAGTTTGCCTAACTATGATTCTGCTTTTTATCAGTGTAGCTGTTATTACCAGTGAGATGATTAATAAAATTAGTGCAAGTAACAACTTGTTACCAACTTGAGTACAATCTACTAGCAATATACGCAGTCTAGTGCAGTAGCAGCCAGTGACGAGATGAACATATCAGGACATAACAAATTCCTGAGCGTCATCATGATATACGTGGATTTTCCGCCTCATGTCACTGGCTAGCACTATAAAGGTGAGCAGACAGGATGTCAACAGTTGTAAGGTCTGTGAGCGTTACATTGTAACTGTTACATTGTGTTATTGTTCAGAGTCAGACTGCTCTTGTGCATATCTACAAATCACACAGACACACACACACACACACACACACATTCTCTAAAGCCTCACTCCCACAGCAATGCATTATGGATATGTAAATCCTTGTGCAAGACATGCTAACAAGCTTCACCAGACCAGACCAGACATTTCCTTTTAAACAGGCTTGTACATTTGACCCAATTTAGGCTGAGAATGAAAAACTACAGACACGTATCAACTAAACAGACAGGATAACCATCTCCATGGCACCGAACAAAGGGTTCGCTCAACACGTTGGCGACCCGGGTTCATGCCCCGAGCCCGGGTACCAGGAGCGGAGATCGGCAGGGAGGGGGATTCACAAGTGTCCAGTGGATGCTTCCCTCCCAGGGGGGTGGGACTCGCCTGGGCACCTGCGGGTGGATTGGCGACATGCTTGTGGGGACGTGAGCCTCAACACGCCCCCTGCACATCCCTGCCCCAGGATTGCCTTAGCTCACTCAAGGCTGAGAACAGCGTTGGGCGGGGCAGAAAATGAGAAAATGGCTCCCCATCCTGCCAGATGATGGGTTCCGGCTACCTGCCACCATGAAGTCCCAGAGTCAGCCCGGACCAATCTCGCAGCCCTGGGATGCACCATTTGCCGAAAGGCACTTCCCCCCTTGAAGGAGAAGGACCCACCCGGCATAGGGATACGCTGGGCTACCCAGGTAAGGCTGCTATAAGGGTTAGTGGATGGCAGCAGGGGTCAGAAGGGTGGTAGGTGCCTTGGAGCTCCAAAGGAGTGGGAGGATGGGGTAGCATGGGGAGGAGCATAAAGAAATAACACAAAAAAAACATTCAGGATATTTCTTCTCTCCTAACTGCCTTTTACGTATCCTGTGCACTACTCATTCTGCAACTTCAAGTGTACTAAATGCCCAATGCTTCCGGTTTCTGATTTGGTACTTTGTTAAGACAATGACTGCACTACAATGAGGAATTCCAACAGCACAACTCACATAGCTGTATAGTTGTTTGTCTGGTTTGACAAAGTCTTGCCATCCTGTCTTGCACAAGGATTTGCCGACTTGTGATTTCTTGCTCTATGATTTAGGCTTTAGAGTACATGTGTGGTTTGCCAAGATACACAAAAAAACCAAAAAATTTGAATATTTCTTCTCTTCTAGCATCCTGTATACTGCTCTTTCTGCTAACTGTTCACTGGCATGTTAACTCTGAGGGTACTAAATGCCCAGGCGTTCAGGGTCAGGCGTAGCTGTGGTCCTACCCATTCCTGCCGGAAGAGGAAGGGTTCTTGATTACTAGAATGCAGAGCCAAGGAGCATACTGTTTGGTAGAATCTCTGGCAAGTAACAGAGAAACATAGAATTTGACAGCAGATAAGGACAGCTTGGCCCATCTAGTCTGCCCATTTCCCCTACCTATAGGATAAGCTGCAGATCCTAGTTAGCCAACAGCCTACTTCCTCCTACCCCCCACTAGAATTGCCTTATGTCTGTCCCATGCATTCTTGAATTCCCCCACTGTTTTTGACCCCACAACCTCCTCAGGAAGGCTCTACAACCCTCTCCATGAAAAAATACTTCCTCTCATTACCTCTGAGCCATCCCCCCATCTTCAAATTGTGTCCCCTTGTTCTTGCACATCTCCTTTTCTGAAAGATGCTACCCTCTTGGACTTTGTTGATTCCCTTGAGGTATTTGAAAGTTTCTATTATGTCCCCTCTCTCCCTCCTTTCCTCAAGGGTATACATATTAAGCTCTTTTAATCTTTCTTCATATGTCTTCTGGTGCAGACCCTGCACCATTTTAGTTGCCCTCCTCTGGACAGCCTGCAACCTGTCCGTGACTTTGTGGAGATGGGGTCTCCAGAACTGCATGCAGTACTCCAGATGGGGTCTCACCAACTGTCTTTACGGAGGGATAACAACTTCCTGTTTTCTACTGTGGGTGGAGCTTAAAATGCCACTTGTGGCAGTTGTTTTGTGGAAAATGGCAGAATGAGAGAAAGATGCCAGGTGTGCTTTTGGGGCACCCATACCTCAGGCCACTTTCTAGACTGCTTAAAGGGTTTAAGAGCCTCTCACAGCAGCAGCTGTCTGTGGATCTAGTTAAAGAGAACAGCAGATCTCATTGTCCAGTCACATGGCAGCCTGCAGGGATGATACAGTGGCAGCAACAGCGACTCCCAGGGTTTTGGAGTCTGAAGGCATTTAGTGTAGATTGTCATTCATTCTGGGAAGTAAATAAGGGAGACACCAGGAGAATGTGGGAACCCTAAAGGGCTCCACCACAAGGGAAGCTTCTGGCAACCTTGCTGCACAGAAATGGCCCCACCAAAGATAGGATGTTCACCTTTGGGGGTAGTCATGCTCCTGTGCTGGAGAGATTGTACCAGCTGAACTTATGGAGAGAGAACTGGATAGAGACTGAGCTATGGAATAAGATGGTAGATAACCTATTGTTCTAAAAGAGATCCCAAGCTGTGATGAACATTTGAGCCACAGCCGCAGGCAGAGAGGCTGAAGTGATTACTAGCCTCTGCCAGAGGACAGGCTAGATTACGTAGTGCTGCATTTTGCCCAGTACACTGTGCAGTGAGAGGCAAGATTGAAACAAGGTGCCCAACACAGGGGTGTTCTTCAAACTTGGAGGAGATATTGGACTGAACAGAGCCACAGCCTGCTGGTCTAGGGTCCCTGGAAGTCATCAACCAGAGGTGTCAGAGAGAAAGTCCAAATAGTGCTGCTGCCTTCTGCACACCAGTTGACAGAGAGCCTACAGTGTCACAAAGTGTACGTGTAAAGGAATGTGTCTTGAAACCCAGAGTTACAACAAGGTTGTAGAGTCTAGTCAGTACAGAATAGGTTAGACTCTGATCAGAGGTATTACCTCTCCCCTTGGTGTTATGAGAAATGAGAGGGGTCATGTGGTGCAGGAGTGAAGAGAGCACGGTATTACCTATAACAAGCATTCGTCAACGCTGAATGTTCATCGTATGCAATAGTGTCATGGGGGGTTGGGGGGGTGTTTGAAAATTGGTTCAGTGAAGTTGTTTGTGAGGTGGGTCCCAAAAACATATGTTGGAAATTTGGGGCAAAAATATTTAAAAATGACCAAGTTATGCCTCTAAGTTGAAACCCCTCTTGAAATACGTTGACACCAAAAAACCCTCTTGAAATACATTGAAGCACTTACCTCAGTTCGCGGTTGGGCTTTAAAGAGCGAAGACGTGCCTGCAGTCCGAGGCAGATTACGGCGACGGACCTCTGGTGTAAGGGTATGGGGGATGTGGGATGGTGGGTCCTGAGTGGGAGGGTAGAGGGTTGGGTAACAGCGGAGCGGACAACTATGGATGTTTTTCTTTTTTACAGGGAAAAAAAACGATGAGGGACAATTTTCTTTTTTTTCACGAAGTTTGCTGAACAGGTGAGTACACTGGGGGATTGATCACCCTCAGTGTCTGTATATTGTTTGGGGCGGGAGGGTTTACACAGCAGATAACAATTGTTGGACAGTTGTCACTGGGAGATTGGGCACCCCAGTGTCTGCATACTGTTGGAGTGGTGGTTACACAGTGGACAACACTGGATGGACAGATGAGGACACTGGGGGATTGGGCACCCATAGTGTCTGTATACTACTTAGGGAAGGGGAGGGGTTACACAGCGAACAGTGATGGACAGTTTTCTTTTAGGATAAAAAAACAAGCATATGCCAAACATTTGATGTATTGAAAGATGTCCACCTCTGTACCTTGTTTATGCCCTTGAGGTACTTGAACTTGTCTATGATGTTCCCCTACTCCCTCCTTCCCTCCAGTAAATACATATTAAGGTCCTTTTAATCTCTCCTGATATGTTCTGTGTTGCAAGCCATGTACCATCTTGGTTGCCTTTCTGTGGACTACCTCCACTCTGTCAATGTCCTTGCGCATTTGTGGCCTCCAGAATTGCACACAGTACTGTAGGTGAGGCCTCACTAGTGCATTATACAATGGCATGACCACCTTGTGCCTTCTGCTAGTCATAGAAACATACATAGAAACATAGACTTTGACGGCAGATGAGGACCGCTAGGCCCATCTAGTCTGCCCATTTCCATACCTACAGGATAGGTCGCAGATCCTAGTTAACCAACAGCCTATATCTTCCTGCCCTCCACAAGAATTGCCTTATGTCTGTCCCATGCATTCTTGAATTCTCCCACAGCTTTCGACCCCACAACTTCCTCAGGAAGGCTGTTCCATGCATCCACTACCCTCTCTGTGAAATAATACTTCCTCACATTGCCCCTGAACCGCCCTCCTTCTATCTTTAAATTGTGTCCCCTTGTTCTTGCAAGTCTCTTTTTCTGAAAGATGCTACCCTCTTGGACTTTGTTGATTCTCTTGAGGTACTTGAAAGTTTCTATCATGTCCCCCCTCTCCCTTCTTTCCTCAAGGGTATACATATTAAGCTCCTTTAGTCTCTCCTCATACGGCTTCTCTTGCAGACCCTGCACCATTTTAGTTGTCCTCCTCTGGACTGCCTCTATTCTGCCTATGCACTCCAGCATGCCACTGGCCATCCTTGCAACATTTGTGCTCTGCCTTGACACCTTTAGGTCATCAGAACTGATAACTCCTAGGTCCCTTTCTTCCTTGGTGATCGTCAGCACCTCCCCCCCCCCATCCTGTAGCTCTCCCCAGGTGTCCGTCTTCTCAGGTGCCTTATTTGGGCTTCTTTGCCTTGAACCTCAGTTGCCGCCCCTCAGACCAATCTGCAAACAGGCAGACAGACCTTTCCTTCTAGCCCCTCTGTAATGTCTGTAATGAGGACATTGAACAGGACTGGTCCCAGGACCCCAGGACTTATCCCTGAGGTACCCCGCTGGTCACCCCCTCTCCCCGGATTGGATCCCATTATCACTGCCCTCTGCCTCCTGTCTGTCACTCAGTTGCTAACCCAGTTTATCAGCTTGTGCCCCGTTGCCAGACTACTCATCTTGTTAATCAGCCTTCTATATTAAACGTTGTCAAAGGCTTTGCTGAAATCAAGGTAGGTGACGTCAGACATCCCTCTCTGATTTACTTCCTTAATGAGGCATTAGGGTTTCCAACCCTAACACCCCATCCCCACCCTGCAAAGACTGACAGGCATTGGGGTGTTCCTTTGAGTCATTGCCCGTAATGCTCATGCTATTCCATCCCCACCCTGCAGACACTGACAGGCATCACGGTGTGCCTTGAGGTCTTTGGCCCTAACACTCACCCCATTCCATAATGAAATAAGCTGAGATGGGTGCAGTATAGGAGAATGGTGGGGGGACTTTTGGGCCAAAGACTCCAAGGCACACCCCGATGCCTGTCACTGGCTGCAGTGTGGGGTGGGGGTGGAATGGTGTGGGCATTATGGCCAACGACCCCAAGGCAGATGCCCAACGCCCATCAGTCTCTACAGGGTGGGGGAGAGTGTTACAGTTGGAAACTCTAATGGCCCAGATGTCTGTTGGTATTTTCACTCCAGATTTTCAACATGGCCTTTTTGGAACACCACCTCATGAACGGTGCCACTATCATTTTGTTACTCAATCCCAAAAGATGATTTCTCGCAGCAACTGTGCCATTCGGTGCCACAGGTGCTAAAACACATTTTGGGCAGGATGTGAAAAATGACACTTGTACTGTTCGTGAGGAGGTGTGAAAAAATGGCAATGTTGAAAGTCTGTAGTGAAAATATGAGAAATTGGCAGTTACAAGCATGCACAGAAACTGCAACACATGCCCGTAACCTGGTCATTTTTTGGAATTTTTTCACCAAATTTTCAACATGGGTTTTTGGGACCGCCCCTCATGAACAGTGGCACTGTGATTTCATTACTCTATCCCAAAACTTGATTTCGCAGAGCGACCATGGCATTCTGTGCAACAGGTGCGAAAACACATTTCAGGCAGGATATGAAAAATGGCAACTGTTCTGTTCATAAGAAGGTGTGAAAAAATGGCAATGTTGAAAATCTGGAGTGAAAATATTAAAAATTGGCGAAGTTAAGAGTGTGCGTAGAAACTGCACAACACATGCTCATAACGTAGGTATTTTGGGGAATTTTTTTCACTAAATTTGCATCATGGGTTTTTGGGACCCCACCTCAAGAACAGTGGCATTGTTGTTTCGTTACTCGGTCCCAAAAGTTGATTCCACGCAGCGACTGCAAAATCACCTTTCGGGACGGAGGAATGAAATGACAATGACATGTTCACGAGGTGGGGTCCCAAGAACCCCATGTTGAAAATTTTGGGCCAAAATTCCTAAAAATGGCTAAGATATCAACCTAAGTTGAAACCCCCATTGACTCCCATTGTACGGCTTACCTTTCATTCCTTCAGTTTGCCAGTCGGCTTTGAAGAGTGCAGACGTGTCCCGCTCCACAGAAGATTGCATCCGCTGACCTTAGAGGGTAAGTATAGGGTAAGAGGAGGTGGGTGTGCAGAGCGAGGGTCAGGATGGGGAAGGGGACGGGCAAGACAATGAGGGACAGTTTTCATTTTTACAGGTGAAAAAAAAAAAAAAAGACCGCGAGGGAAGGTTTTCTTCATTTACAGGTAAATAAATAAATAAATTTAGGCACACTGGGGTGGGATCCCAGTGTGCCATAATAATGGTTGGGAGGGGGGGATGCCGACATAGGAATTGGGCACCCCGATGTTGGATAGGGATAAAGACAGGTTGGGGGGCATCCGACACCGGGAGAGGGCATCCCAGTGTCAGAAAGGAGAAATTATTTAACCAGGAAAGACACACTAAGTGGCAGCAGGGAAAGGGAACATTGTTTAACAAGAAAAGACACACTAAGCCATAGCTGAAGGGCTCACATTTCAAAGGACAGAGCTGTACACAGCGTTGGCTCTGTCCTTTGAAATGTTTGCCAAGATGAGCCCCCTCAACAAACAAGTGTCATCAGGACACTGCCTGCTGATTTGCCGGCCACAGCCTGGCCCCTGCAGCATCGCTGGCCATTGGCCGGCACCCCTCATGCCTCTCTGTAGCAACTCTCATATCAACATGTTCATCTGCGCTTGTGCGCACAATGAATATAAAAAGGAACCCTATAGATTTTGACTGTAGTCTGGCATCAGGATCAAACCTGTTTGCACATTGCTTACAAATAGAGACAGTGCCAACAAGGAGAGCATTTTAGGATGGGTTCCTGTGTGTGTGTGTGCGCGCACGCGCACGCGTGTGTGTGTGTGTAAAGCTGCAATACAGTAACTCTCACTTAAGAGTGACAACTGCTTTAACTCGTGCAGTGTGGTATTATTTTTGTCCCGATAAAAGTTTAAACTGAGTGCGCTCCATGGTTTGGGGAGAAAGATACTGAGGTGTGTTTGATATTGCGTGGAACCCTCTGGTAAGCATATTGTACCATTTTACGCCTAGAGGCAAAGGGCATTACTGGGCTATACCCAGCCCCTGCTAACACCAAGAGAGGGTTATGTTGTGCCATCCTCCGCTGAGGAAGTGTACAATGGCACCTGAGTGGGCTGCTGGACCCGAGTATATCTGGGACCAAGGATTATTGCTGAAAATGGGTTCTCAACCTAGCCCATGCCCTGATAAAACAGTAGATCCCAGAATGTAATAAAGAGGTGCATTTCAAATTAATTATGGACAAACACAGTACAAGAGACTTGACCCAGTGCCACAGGTGTTGTTTGTTCCACTGGGACATGGGAAACCCAGGTTTAGGAACTGACATGGCTTCTGCATAGGATGGGTAGAGATCACTCATGTTGCCTTGTTGAGGTGACATGCTAGAACCTGAAGGAAATGAGGTGGGCTTACTGTGGTGGTGGTGGTGGTGGTGGTGGGGTGAACTGTGCTGATTGCTGAATGAAAGAGCACCCTATAAGAGCTGGCTAAAGAATTGGTGTAACTGATGTTGGCTGTACAGTCTTTCAGCTCAACTTGCCATCCTGTTTTTAGGAAAATGCATATGTACTGAATGGTGACTACACAGAGGGACATCTTGACCTGTCTGTTGCTAGTGCTGGTGCTAAAGGCCATGATATTGAGTTTCTGGTGCAGGAAGGTCCAACCTATATTGTATGATAGCGTAACGTTATTGTACCGTAATATTTGTTCAAGAGCTTATCATCATGTTATATAATTTTTTTTGTTACATGTGAGCACTAATATTATATATTACAATAACAATATTTTGAACCTATATGAAGAACTACGCTTTGTCTATATTAACATATAGTCAACTAAATAAATAAGATATACTGATTTATCATACCCAAGCTGGAATCAGAATATTTTTCCTAATATTTGTAATTTGATATAGCTTTTTCTTCCAGCTGGCACTCACATCATTTCCTCTCAGGCCCCATCATCTACTTGGTATGCTTCTGCTGCTTTCTATACAGGTTTAGTGCAGGCTGTAAGAGAATTTTGACCTCATTTATGGTTGAGAGGGAACAACTAAATAGTAGCACTGTATTCTGAATGGCTGAGAGGGTTCACTTTAGTGTTAGACTCAGTTACACCTGGAGCTGCTCAGTCAGCTGGAATGTGCCCCCGCCAAAATACAACAGTGGTATTCCCTGTGTTTTGACTGGTTTACTTGGTAGACTGTACAGTAGACAGCATATGCTGTAATCACAGCCAAACATCTTGGAGCCTTAACAGAGTGATGGAAGAAAATAAAAAACTCAAATTGTGCTCATGTGATAAAGTAAAGTTTAAAGCACATTTAGTCTTTTCTTTTGTTTATCTCACTTTCCACCACTGCCCCCATCCACGCACTGTCCCAGCACCCAGCCCTATCCTTGCCACCCCATGTCTCTTACCCTTCCCCCATCGTACCTACGGACTCACCCTTCCAAGGTGGGGTGGTGGGGGAGTTGCCCAGACTCCCTACCGACTACACAGTTCCTGGGGGTAGGAGGGCAGTCGTACAAATCAGTGCCCAAAAGGCTGGTGATGCTTCGTCCCACAACACTGTGGACTCTGTTTTCACTTTTTTTCCTGATCCCACTCACTGGGAGATGCCAGGAGGACTAACCACAGGTGAAGAGCATGGTTGTGCACTCCACTAGCCAGTCAGAATCTCCCCCCACGCGACGTGGTGCATCAGCCTGCGCCGTCACCCATGATCACCAAGGTGGTGGCCACACGGTGGCAGTAGGATCCCTTCCTCCTCAGAGCTCCTCCTCCCTGCAGCTTGCCCCTGGTGACCCAAGATCACTCCCAACCCCAGGTCTCCAGCATCACAAGCAGTAGTGCTACTGTTGTACTGATGCACTGGCTTTTAAAACTTTTAAAACTTGTAATGACGACGCATCTAGTGATGGTATATAAACACAGGAATGAAATGTATTTTTTTTTGCTACATAGATAACATAACCATTATTTGTTTGTTTTTTTTCCTATAGAGCTGTTTCTTTCATTCCTAGGGTGCTGGCTGGCTCTTCAGCCCCTAACCACCTCTTCTGAATGGCCACTATCTCCTCTCAGGCCTCACTTGTTTAGATGCACCCCCCGGCTTGCCTCCCTGTGGTGGGACTGGGAGAGAAATTGCCATCTTCCCCAACATCCGAAGTCTGTAACTAGTCTTCAGCATGGTCCTGGGGTGATGGTGTGGCTCCCTGTTTCTCAGCCCCGGGACTTTTCCCATTTTCTGTCCCTTCCTGAGGTTGGCACACATGCAGTGGCATGGGCATGCAGCATGAAGATGATACACATACTCGTACACCTTTGCCTTTCTCGCTGAGATGAGGCCACTTATTGTGCCACCAAACCTCCTCTGGGTGGCAGTCAGGCAGCACTACACATTGTCCCCCTCCACAAAGGAGGAGAACTGTCTATGGACACTCCATCCTCCTTTCTCCGGATGGCCGCTGAGAAACCCTGGTCCATTCTCGAACCTGGGTTGCCATTGTGGCCAGGGGTGTAGCCAGGGATTTCAGATCCGCACACCAAGTGGACTCACTGCTAGCCCTCCCCCGGGTGTAGCCAGACAATATACAAATGTACACGAGGACCAAGTTTGTTGCCTCATTTGATACAATAAACACAACTTCTGTATCTCATGACAATGGCTGTTACCATGCATGGGTAAATACAAATGCCATGCATTGATCCCTAAGACACCCACATACCAGCCCAGAGCCTGTAAAGCTGTATTGTCCTTGGGATGCAAAGACATTATTAGTGACCAGTCCTTCTAGTTTTGACTCCTATGAATAAAATTACAGAAAGGTTCAGCATTTTCTTTGTTAGTTTTCATGGAAAAAGGAAGCAGTTCAGAGCCTATTTGCTACCCCCTTAAATAAAATTGTACACCATGGAGTACTTGGAGTATGCATGGCTACACCCATGATTGTGGCAGGAGGTAAGGCACCCAGTGCTGCAGCCCTCCCCACCATAGTCTTTTGGACTCTGACTTATAAATGCCAGTGAGTTAATTCCTTTTGCACCTGCCTGCTTTCTATATCTTTAATAACATACTAATGTTGTCTAACCTTTGTTTGTTAGTTTATAATTTGTTTGTTACTCTGTCTATTCCTCCATATTGTGCTTATTTCTGGTTGTGTCCTCGGTTGGCTTACCACCCGAGGCTGGACTAGTTTCCGATACAGGTATGAATCACTGACACAGCCATAAAACATTGGCTTATACCAAGAGAGGGGGTGCACCGTTCCAACCAGGCAGGCATTGGCATACAGGGACTGGGATAATGGATCATAGTGACTGGTCTGATATCTGGGGAGGAGACTGCTCGGTCATATGTTGTGAAAGCATGAGCAGCTGTAGGCCATTACCGTCATACCACCAATGAAATAGGGATTTTCCCCTGTTTTGTTCTGACCCCTTCCAGTGTCTCTTGCTATCACACTAGCACAAAATAGACCTGGGTTGGGAATGCCCCATGATTCGTGGTCATCCACGTCACCAATAACTTTAAAACCATACCACCTCTAGGTGTCGCTTCAAGAGTAGAGCAGCATAATTACCCAACCTGACCCTCCCTGCCAGCGGTTGCTCTTGGCCTCTTGGGCCCTGGGCCTGAACCCGGGTAGCCAACATGTCAGAGTGGTTCCCCAACACTCAACCCATCGATGAAAATAAAGCCTTGTTGTGTATGGTTACCTACACATTGTTCTATATGTGGTGGATTAGTCTATTCTTTTAGAGTGGCAGCAGCATCTTGAGTGTCTACTAACTCTTTTGTGCAGATTATCTAAATAATTTTTTATGTTTAGTGTGTGTGCAGCAGCTGTGATAATGTCTATGTAGTGACATGGTCAAAAGAATGTAGTACCAGTTGAGATGTTTTCTATTCAGCTTACCACCCAGGACTTATGTACACATGATGGTTTATACTGGATTTTAGGATTTAGAATGCATTTGTAACGCCGGGAGAAATTTGTTAAAACCAAACGTATTATCTATTATAGGAAATTATCTGTCCTCTTCCAATGTTTATGCATCCTATATACCCCTCTTCTTCCAAGCTGTCTCTCTGACATGTTGCTTCTTTGTTACGTTACTTCCAGCTGTAATGGATGCCTTATACATTGGTCTGTAGAAGCTAGGCTGCTTACGTGAAGGTGTAGTTGCATTGTGATGCATTGTGATGGTTTTCTGTGACACTGGCACCGACCACACAAGCCGATTGCTCACAGTGATCCTGTGCTGGAGTGTTGCAGATCAATCAGTTTAATACTCACTACGGTTCTACAATCCACAAGGTGGCATGTGGGGGAAAATGCAATAAAGAGCTGAGAAAATTGAACAAAAAATTGTGAAGGCCAAGTAAGAAAGATTCTGTGGGCACCTCCCAGTACCATTGGGACTTTGCTGAAATAAATATTGGTTGTGCATGGACTGTAGAATAGTATAGAATTTACATTTATTTGCAAACTTTGAGTTGTCGGCCACCACACAGATCATAGTTAGACTAGAAACTCATTGAAGTCTGTTGGTGAAACTAATGATACATCTGTATGATAGGTTATAATGAGTGACAGTTATTGTAGTAAGATGTTTAGATTGTACATTTCTGTAACCAAATATCCAGTGAATGCTGTAAGTCCTTCGGATGAGACATTAAACTAAGGCCCCTTCTACCCATCTTTGGTTCTGTCCTGGTGGGTGTTCAGATGGAAGTAAAAGAACCCAAGGCACTTTTCGCAAGAGTAGAGATTACCCCCAGTGTCCTGAACATTTCTCTTCCCACAGTTGTCCCAGGCTGTGTGTAGGTGTTGATGTCCGAAATGGCTGCCACTACATGTTTACAGTCACTTCACTACCAGCCTCTCATTGCTTGTATAGTGCTTTGGGATACAATGTGTATGAAGTATACCACTGGTCACTCTCCCCTCTGCTGAGCAAATCCCATTTGCCACCACCCTTTGGTTTCTATCTCTAAGCCAGTTTCCACCCATTTCACTAACCTGTTTCTCACCCCTAGGTTCCTCAATTTCATAACCAACCTCCTATGCGGGATGGATGCCATCTGTTTATTGCCTACATATTTGTTGTATGTATCAGTGTAGAAGGCATAAACTCACCAATCTCAATGGGATTTATATAAAAATTGATAAATCCATTTTAATATTCCAATAAAGCAGTTATTTCAGAAAACTTTTAAATAACTACCATTAATAAGGATTCAAACTGAGATGAGGATAACAATGGCATTATCTAGCTGGCCCATCAGCATAACGGTGGGGCTACCAGTTGCTATTTTGTTGACCTGTGTTCAGAAAAGAATTTGGGTCATCAGAAGGCAACTGGGGAGAGTAGGATGCTCTCCTCCTTCAGGAAGGGATGTTAGCATGCCCTGCTATAGTACTGCCACCTGACTTACTACGAGTGTTAGCGCAGTTGGCAGCATGCGTGGGTAGGAGGACACCACCTGATACCAGCTGGCCCTGTCGGCAACATCCTGGGACCAGGGAGTAACTAAGGAAAACACCCCAGCACAGCAGCAGGATGAGGATCCAAAGTCCACCCAAGCACCACACAGCCTACTGTCAAGCTCCCAGTGAACGGTCTCCTGTTACACTCTTAATGAAAAACAGTAAGTTCAGTGGGGCAGCCCTCCACTCTCTGTCTCAGCTTTGGGTGTACAACTGAGGCTCTGTGGGGGAGTTGCCACAGGTTGGGGTGATGGGGGTGGGTGGCCATCTGTAGAAGACCAGATTGTGGCCATTGCTGGAGACCAGGAGAATAAATAGTAAAATGATATGCCATTATTGGGCACATTATTGTGTGGGGGCAGTATCCTTTTAGCATGCTGTTCCAGAACTGTAGCACTCCTGTTTAGTAACAGGTTGTGCTAAATTTCTAAACTGCTTTAATTGAAACCATTTAGCTACTCAATGATAACATACATAACAAAGGAAACGTAGTCTGGCACCAGGAGTACAGAATTGTGAAATGGAGATCACAGGCTTAGATCCTACAGTACCTCAGCTACTGACCATCTGTGGGAACTCGAGCTCTTCCTCTGACTTCCATGATCATGGAAACACAGAAACAGAGAATTTAATGGCAGATAAGGACCACTTGGCCCACCTAGTCTGCCCATTTCCTTACCTATTGGATAAGCTACAGATCCTAGTTAACCAACGGCCTACTTCCTCCTACCCCCCACTAGATCTAATCTGTCCATTTGAATTACTGGGTTTGAGAAGGAATTCACTACAAATGAGATGATGGAGCTCAACTGGGATATCCTGGGTAAACGAATTATACAGTAGAAAAGAAGAAATAATCAACTTGCTTCTCAGTGCTTGACTGAGGAGTAATTAGATTTCTTCTTAGAATCTGTTGCTATGATTACGTTGGCAGCAAACATAGCATTAAACTCTGTTATTGTTCTTAATTTAACATTACAAAATACAGTCTGAACCTGGCAAGATGTCATACAGAGAAGTCTACAGATAAACAGTAACTGCCTCCACGCACTGCCTTGCAGGAAGAAGACAGACAGGGTGGATCCTAAGTCCTTTACTTCATCACAGTACCTGGTTACTATGTCTTCATCACTGTAGTCATTCTCTTTAAGCAGTCTGTTTTCCTTGAAATACACTGGCTTAGTATGGTTTGTCTAAAACTCCATCTTTCTGCTTATAACTGTAAGCTGAGCCAGTGTTTGTGCTAAGTTTAAGGACTGCGGGGACCGCCTGGAATTGTCTGCATTACCGGAGGCAGCAGTACTGCTGCATGCATGCATGCGATTGCTGAGGAAATTGGCATATGACAAAAAGAGAAGACAAAACAAGGACCTTGGCCTAAATTAAGAGTGCCAGATGTTTTAAAAATAATTACAATCTGTAGTTCCAATATTTAGAATGGATCTTTGTTGATTGACAACGCCTCTCTTCCAAAAAATAACGGGGACAAGTCAAGGTTAGCATAAGGGAATTTCTTGGCAAGCTGCAAAGACTCATGCTTCAGTCAGTATGTTTATCAGTTACTAAGTGGATGAGAATGCAGTCCTGTGAAACAGAATCAACTGGTGATGAATGTTCCATTTATGTAAAAGCTAATTAAAATGAATTGTTTCTAAAAAGGAGAGGGAATGCTTCCAAACATTGTAGTGGGAGAATGGTAGGAGAAACCATGGAAACAGCCCTCTAGCACTAAGGACCTAAGTTGATCCCTTGGCTCAGGTGACTAGTAAAACATTTCATTGGACTCAGTTTGTTTATTTAATAAGAATAAAATGATGCATGAAACATGAGATCAGTTTACAAAGATCTCCTGCCATAGTGGAAGCACGGCAGTAAGATACAAGTTCAAAGGTCATACAAAATATTGAAACAAATGATGAAATAGGATGTCAAATCGGTAAACAAATCTGAGAAAATATTTGTACATTTTTAACAACATAATCATCTAGTTAACTTGCATTTGCACTATGTAGATTTGTACAGCTTGTCACATCCTACATTTGTTTACAAGCTAAAGTTCAACTTTGAACTGAAGAAGCAAAGTTACATGCGTAAATGGGCAGACTAGGTGGACCATAAGCCCTTATCTGCTGTCAACATCTATGTATCTATGTAACTTGCTTGAACTCAAATAATGAAAGGGGTCAGTTTCTGACACAAGAAGCCAGCTTATTCCACTGGAACGGTGCCTCATATGAGTTGCCCCATAGTGTTCGTGAGAGCTGGAGCATGCCAAATAGTGACATCATTTGATCTACGAACATATGTTGAGTTCTTGATTTCTGTTAAATTACCCAAGTAATTTGGGGAATTGCGAGTTCTGACTTCACAAGCAAGGTGCAGGAAATGAGATAATCTTCAGTTCTCCAGACTTACCCAGACTAAGTCATTAAGTGTAATATACAATGATGTTTACAATAAAGGGTATTCAAAACAGAGCTTGGCAGCACTGTTTGTAATTTTTGCCAGAATGGTCATAGTCAGAGGAAGTCACATCGGGCCATTCCAGTGTGTTTAGTTCAGAAATAACTACATTTATTGCATACACACGCCACAAATGCACACACAGCAATGGAAGAAGCCTTTGTTTAGGGCAAACTGTTGGAGAAGTCTATTCTGTTGCTATGTGGGCATTTTTTTGGTGCATATTTGCAATAATATTGTGGCTACTTCTGACCTAATCTGGCTCCTAAGTGCACTGATACTGTTGTTTTCCTTCCTTGTGTTTGTCGGATTCTGGTCTGTGGAGCATGAACATGTTTTTACTGTCTTCTTTCCATTCCACAATGTCCCTCCCTGTAATTGAAGCAACCAATGATGTACTTAGACCACCTGCACTGTTGCCCTCCGCTGCAGCTTCTGCATCATGCGCCACCACCCACAGACAATCACACAATTTCCACAGAGCTGGACTGCAGGCAGGCATACAAAAGGAAGGCTGTATCTAGACACAAATTGATTCCCGTGATCTGTGGGAGCTCTCAGTGCACTGAGTATGCGCAACACTAGCCTCTTTTCTATAGAAAACTTACATTTAATTGCACCCGGAAGAGCAAGGCTTGTTGGACCCTTCTTTGCCTTTTTGGGGGAGTCAGCAGTTACAATTGTGCATTAGCAAGTACAACTTTCACACCCCCTGTTCACCTCCCCTTGGATATGTAGATCTGTGTTGGTGATCATACACCTGATAATCTTCTGCTCATTCCCTTCCCTGAGAGTGTGCGTTGAAGACATCTGAGCCACATGTCCCTGGGTCAGGGTGTGTTGAATGTCAGAGGATGTACCATGGCTCCTGAAGGACTCCTATGCAGCTAGAAAGGCGGTCTTAAGCACCATGCAAGCATAGGTACTATGGCCCTTCAGACTCTATCCACAGAGTCATTTACATGTAAAATACTTTGTATTAATTGCTGAGGTGATGTAGAAAAGAGAGGGAAAAGAATGAGCCATTGCACAAGAGTGGTAGCAGGGAGGAAGCAGGAAATTATCGCCCAATCAGCCTGACCTCAGTTTTGGGTAAACTAATGGAGACATTACTTTAAGAAAGGGTAGTAGAGTACCTGAAATAAAGTAGGAAATTTGACCCAAAACAGTATGGCTTCATGGCAGGGAGCTCATGCCAAACAAATAGAATTCTTTGGGTTACAAGAGCAGTGGACCAAGGTGCGGCTGTGGACATAGTATATCTGGATTTTAGCAAAGCCTTTGATACGGTTCCACACATAAGGCTAGCAAATAAATTAGAGCAAACAGGTGTAGACCAGAAGTTGGTCAACTGGATAAAAAGCTGGCTACAGGATAGGACTCAGAGAGTTATGGTAAATGGCACCTCGTTGCAGGAGGGGAGAGTAACCAGTGGGGTTCCACAGGGAGCAGTGCTTGGCCCAATCCTTTTCAACGCATTCATCAGTGACATCGCTGAGGGACTGAAAGGGAAAGTCTGCCTTTTCGCAGATGATACGAAGCTCTGTGACAGGATGGACACAAAGGATAGGGTCCAAGGAATGGAGGCAGATCTGAGAAAGCTGGAGGAATTGTCCGAGAACTGGCAGTTGAGATTCAGCACCACCAAGCGTAAGGTAATGCACTTGGGTAACAGGAACCCAGGAAATAACTGTCTTGGAAGGGTAACAGTTGGAAAAGACAAATCTGGAACAGGATCTAGGAGTTATGATATTGGACAGTTTAAAGGTAGGAAAACAATGTGAGAAAGCACGAAGGGCAAGATGCTTCCTTGGATGCATAGGTAGAGGTATTACTCGCAGAACATGTGAAGTAATCATCCCGTTCTACAGGTCCTTGATGAGGCCTCACCTGGAGTACTGCGTGCAGTTCTGGAGGCCACACCTAAAATACGATATAGACCATCTGGAATTCATGCAGAGGACAGCCACCAAGATGGTGCAGGGACTACACCACGAGCCTTACGAAGGGCTCATCCAGTTAAATCTATTCTCCCTAGAGCAGAGAAGGAACAGAGGAGACATGACAGAAACATTTAGATTTGTTAAAGGGATAAATGTAGTACATACCAGTAACCTCTTTCAGGAAAATAGGACTGCATGTACAAGAGGGCACAACTTACACCTGGTTGGTGAAAAATTCACAACCAATGTTAGAAAGTACTTTTTCACAGAGAGTGTCATGGACACTTGGAAAAGCCTACCACCTGAGGTGGTGTCGGCTAAGATTGTCAGAGAAGAAGAAATTACTCACCTTAGTAATGTTGTTTCTTCTAATGGAGTCTTGCTATATTATGACATATGCAGTATAACCCCAGGTTAGAACTGCTCCGGAGGTGAAAGAGGGCATGGAATCTTGAGCGCGAGCTCGGTTGAACACTCTGTCTGTTGAAGCTCAAACTTAAACTGTCAGATCTTTTCGAGCAAAAACTCACTAAGGTTCTGTGTGGAAGCTGTAAACCTACACTAGCCACTGGCTACTAACTACAAAAACACATTTTGATCTTGATCCCAAAACAAAGACTCAAGTCGGGATTCAAGAAAGAAAAATAAGCATAACACCTAAGCACCCAAAGAAAGGGTGAAAATAAAGTGGGCATCTATGAAGTGCCAACATTGCACTGCCACTCACATCCCAAAAGAGGTTCTGAGAGGGCAGGCCGGGGGAGGTCGCCTATAGCAAGACTCCATTAGAAGAAACAACATTACTAAGGTGAGTAATTTTTTCTTCAAACAACATGAAGTCTTGCTATATTATGACATATGCAGACTACACAGCAGTACCTCCATGGAGGAGGGACAGAACCTACTTGGGAAATAGGCTCTGAAGCACGGCTGTGCCAAAATTGAGCATCACTCCTAGCCTGGATATCCTGGGAGTAATGCTTAGTAAAAGTGTGAACTGTTTTCCAGGTAGCTGCTTGACATATCTCTAGGATAGGGATGTCCCTGGCAGCAGCCAGAGACGCAGCTATACCTCTGGTAGAGTGAGCCTTCAGGCCTGAGGGAGGAAATTTACCCAGTTTTTCATAGCAGAATTGGATACAAGAGACAATCCACCTGGCAATGGATCTTTTAGTGGCAGGTTTCCTTTTACCAACCTCACCATAAGTGAGGAACAATTGGAGGGATTCGAACCTGTGGCCCTTGGTACATTCTATATAGTAACTAAGGGTTCTTTTGACATCTAAACTGTGCAATCTCCTCTCACCAGAGGAGGAATGGTCAGTGAAGTACACAGGAAGAGACATGGATTGATTAAGGTGGAAGTCTGAAACCACCTTAGGCAAAAACTTCCTGTTAGTCCTGAGGACCACCTTATCTCTATGAAAGGAGATAAAATCAGGCTCCACTGACAATGCTTGTAGCTCACTTATGCGCCTGGCAGAGATGATGGCTACCAGAAACAGTTTTCCAAGTCAAGTACTTAAGCTCTGCTGAAGACAGTGGCTCAAAATGGGGTTGCATAAGCTGAGCAATGCAAATATTAAGATCCCAAGCAGGGGCAGGGTCCCTGAATGGCGGGTTGGTGTGAAGCAACCCTTTAAAAAACTTGGAGAACACAGGGTGAGCTGAAAAAGGAGAGGGCTTACCTGCTGATAAGAAGACAGACACAGCTGCCAAGTGCACTTTTAGAGTAGCTGGTCTCAGGCCCAAGGAATTCAGATGCATTCAAATGAGGCAGTATAGCGCAGTGGTCTAAGGCTCTGAGCTGCAAATTTGGTGACATCCAGCAGACCAGACCTGGGTTTGAATCCCACAGCTTCCACTTGCATACTGTGTGACCCTGAGCAAGTCACTTAACCTCCTTGTGCTTCCAGGTTGCTCCTGTAAAAAAGCTTTCAGCTTAGTGTGCTATACCTGGTTAAACAACTAAATTAAAAAAAAAAAAAAAATGCACCAAATAATCCAGGATCGTAGGCACGCCAGCAGATTCTGGGGAAATATGCTTACCAGCACACCATTTGGAAAATCTTTTCCATATTGAATTATAAGTAGCCCTAGCGGAAGGCTTCCTAGAGGCCTTCAATATATCCAATACACCTTGGGAAAGGTGTAGGTCAGCAAACTCTAACTCTTCAAGAGCCAGGCCTTGAGATTGAGAGATCTGAGGTTCGGATACCAAACTCTCCCCTGGGCACAGGTTAACAGGTTGTGATTCCTGGGAAGACACAGGGGAAGGTGGACTGCTAAGGACATGAGGTGTGGGTACCAGGGCTGCCTGGCCTAATCTGGAGCAATCAGGATCATCTTGCAGGGTTGAGATCTGATTCTGAGTAGCACCTTGAAAAGGAGGGGGAAGGGGGGAAAGCATAGAGAAACTTCCCTTCCCAACTGAGTAGGAAGGCATCTAGGGGGACTGAGCCCAACACTGGGGGCCTGCAGCAAAAAAGGGGAAGTTGGTGATTGTCTGGGGCTGCAAAGAGATCTATCTGCGGGGTGCCCCATCTGGCAAATACTACCTCCAGGACTAGGGGATCCAGTGCCCATTCGTGATGGCCCTGGGAAATCCTGCTGAGGGCATCCGCTAGGACATTGTCCTTGCCTGGGAGGTGAACAGCCGTGGGGGAGGCGTTCAGAGAATAAGCCAGAGACCACAACTTCATTGCTTTGGTGCACAAGGCCGTAGACCGAGTGCCCCCTTGCTTGTTGATGTACCACATTGTAGTGGTATTGTCTGTTCTGATCTGAACAACCTTGTTCTGAACAGATGTGGAAAAAACCTGGAGTGCTAGAAAAACTGCTCTGAGTTCCAGCAAATTGATGTGGAGCAGAGATTCCTGAGGGACGACAGCCCTTAGGGTGGAAAGGTCGCCCATGTGGCTCCCACCCCAAGAGGGATGCATCTGTAGTAAGGGTCAAGGAGTGAGACTGAGGAGTGAAGGGAACCCCTGTCTCAGATTGCTCTGATCCTGCCACCACTGAAGGGCCTGGATCAGGGTTCGAGTCACTGGTATCAGCTTGGTTAGAGGATCTGTCCTTTGAGACCAAAAGGCTCTCAAATGGAACTGGATGTCCCTCATCTGAAATCTTGCTCCCTGCACTACTGCTGTAGAAGCAGCCATGTGCCCCAGGAGCTGTAGAAAATGCCTTGCTGGTCGAGAGACCTGCATGGTGAAAGAAGAGGTCAGAGAGACCAATGTCCTTGCTCTTTCCAGAGGGAGGAAGGCTCTGGCTTCTTTTGTGTTCAGTTCTGCACCTATGAAGGTGAGAAGCTGGGCAGGCTCCAGAACTGACTTTGGAAGATTGAGAAGGAAACCTAGGGATGTAAGCAGTTGCTGGGTTACTTGTAAGTGTAGTTTGACCTGTTCTGGAGATTGGCCTACAATGAGCCAGTCGTCCAGATAAGGAAAGATGGCAATCTTTGCCTTCTTAAATGAGCAAGTGCTACTGCCAGGCATTTGTGAACACCCCTCGGGCCGAGGTGAGGTCAAGGGCACTGTTTGAACTGGTAATGGCCTGAGGGCAGTTCAATCTGAGGTACTTTCGAGGGGAGCTTCTGATGAGAACATGGAAGTAGGCATCCTTGAGGTCCAGGGAGGCTAGCCAGTCCCTGGCCTTAGAGAGGTAAAATGATTCCCAGAGTCACCATTTTGAACTTTGGTTTTAAAAGGTGCTTGTTTAGATACCTGAGATGAGGATGGGCCGCCATTCTCTGTCTTTTTTAGGGTAAGAAGTACCAGAGTACAACCATTTGCCCTGGTGTATGGGAGGCACCCTTTCCACAGCTCTGAGAGCCAGGAGGAAGAAACTTCTGCTTCAGGGCAAGTGCCTCTGATGGGTTTGCAGGTGGAAAAGACCTGGCTCTCATCTTGAGAGTGATTTGAAGCTGAGAACCAGTCCCTGGCTCTACTACTTCCAGGACCCACTTTTCTGATGTTAAAGACTTCCAGTCCTGGACAAAGTAAGCCAGCCTGCCCCCTACCAGTAGTGGAGAATCGCCCCTGGCCACCCCATCAGGAGCCTGTTTTGCAGGCTTTGGGTTGAGGGTAGAAGCAGCCTTTACTAGAACCCCCTTCTGCCCCCTTCCAACAACCCCTCTTGGCATAGGCAGAAGAGGAGGCCTGGGCTTGGTAAAAAGGCCTATGAAAAGGCCTGCCTCTGCCCCTGACATGCTGCCTTTGAGGAGTGGCTTGCCTTTCTTTGGCCTGTGCGCTCCTATAGGTGGTCCTATACTCATCCATTTTCTTCATATAATTCTCTATCTGCTCCCCAAACAGAGAATTGCCCACAACAGTCAAATCCATAGCCTTAGACTGAGTATCCTGTGACAGGGCAGTACATCTGAGCCAGGCCATTCTGCGAAGAGACACAGATGTAGCCATGACTCTTGATGAAACATCATTAGAGTCTACTGCAGCATGAAATTGCACCTTGGATGCCTCAATACCATCTGCAGCCACCTGCTCCAGCTCCCTGGCAAGCTGGTCAGGGGCCTGTTTTGCTAGGGCCAGGACAGTATCCCATCTGGATTTCTGGTACCTATGCAGTTTGGCATAAATTTGCCTGTCTGAGTCCCAAAGATGCTGCCATGTACTGTTTCTTTGCCATGGCATCCATCCTCCTGGAATCCTTTTCAGGAGGGTGAGAGGCTAGAGGAATATTAGCCTTGTCACAGGCTGCAGCCTGCACTACCCCACATGGCTGCACTGCTGGGAGGAACTCCATATCAGAGCCTGATAAAGCATACCTCTTGTCCATCCTTTTATCCACAGGGAGGATAGAATGAGGAGTTTTCAGAATTTTTACTGTCTGTTTCCTAAAAGATTTGTGCAAGGGAATAGACAGTTTCCTAGACTCTGGAATATCCATCATTTCCACAAAATCAGGCTCTTCTTGATCATCAACAGCTTCCTCAACAGGGAGTTGCAGAGTCTCAGCAACCTTCTTGTAAAACAAAAAATGAGAAGGGGACTCAGATAGCCTGGGAGGGGACACCCCTGAGGGTCTGTCTGGAGAGATGTCCAGTTCAATGGGCACATCCAGACTTTCAAAATCACACTCACTCTCCTCATACCCTCCTCCCCTTCCTCCGGTTCATAAAAATCCTCAAAATCATAATCTTGAACCGGAAACCGTCGAACCGGCGCTTCCCTAATGCTGTCGGTTCGGACGGAACTGGGGAAAGAGACTGGACAATTTGAATAGCTTTGGCTATTTCCTCAGTGGTTGGAGAAAGAACTTTTGGCCCCAAACTAGCTGACTTTCTAGTCGTTTTAGTTGGAACTGGCTCCTCAGAGCTGCCTCTTCGTTTGCCCGAGGAAGTATCAGCCCTGGTCAGAGGGCACTCCCTCAGGTTCGGTTGGAACCGAACCGGGCTGGCCATCCGGGTCAGCGGACTTTTTGGCCTCCCTTTCCCTGAGCCTACCAACTCTCTTTTTCACGGTGGCAGCAGGAAAATTCTTACAAATCTGGCAGTCTGCATTGAGGTGGTCAAACCCCAGACAATATACACAGGTGGTGTGTGGGTCAGCCTTAGCAAAGGCTTCCCCACAGAGGCCACAGTGCTGAAACCCAGTGGGTCGGGTTTTTCTTTTGGGTTTCTCAGACATAGTGCCAGCCTAACCAAAACTTGCCCGTTAATGGCAATCCGCCAAGCAAGACTCTCTTATCGGTTCCTAACCGTGTCACGGGTCATGGAAAAAAACGTAATAAAATCCGTTTTTTTTAGAACCGATAAGAACCGGGAACGGCACTCTAAAGGACTAGAAAGTAATTTTAAACCCAATCTGATCGGTTCAAACCGAACCAAAAAGACGCTTACAAGTTCCACACAGAAAATAAAAACAAAAGCCTATCTGTTACTTACAATACCACAGACAGAGCTTGAACCAACGATTGCGGTTAAATTTCGGTAAAATAAACCGAGAAATACACTTTTAAACCGACAAACGAACCGAGCAGCAGGAGGAATCTCCGGAGCGACTGTTCAGTGAGGCGGAGTAAAGAATCTGACAGTTTAAGTTTGAGCTTCAACAGACAGAGTGTTCAACCGAGCTCGCGCTGAAGATTGCATGCCGCTATTACAAATGATGTTTGTTGTTTTTTCTTCTTTGATTGTGGGATTCCTTACCTCTTTCCACCACCCTGCCCTCCCCAGGTCCCATCTGTAAACAAAAATATTTTGTATCCCTGTATGTTAACCTGTGAAATAATGTTAACAAATAAATGTAAATGTAATTCCTTTACTTTCTGCAAAAAACGCATACTGGATTCTCAAACAAGGCCGGAGTCCAGCATTTCAAGTATCAGCTGTATGGTTTCTCAAGGTGCCACCCACTAGCCATCAGTCCAGTTAAACAGATCCATCTTAAATCTTAAAAAGAAATAACCCTTCTTCACTTATAACAGTAGTAAGACCTAGTGCCAATTGTAATGTGTGAAAAGTGCTTGAACAACTAATAAGGGAGAGGCTGGTAAGTTTCCTGGAGGCAAGCAAACTTCAAGACAAAAAAACATCATTGGTTCCTGGGAGGAGGCAGACATGGTGGACAAGGGTCAGGTGTATCTTGGCTTCTGTCCCACGTGGATGTTTGCGTAAGAACATGCACAGCCATATGGGGTGGGGGACAAAGTCACAAGTTGGGGGTGGACTGTTTAAGTGGTAGAACACATAGGATGATAAATGGGGAGCTCTTGGGGGGGTTAGGAGGGTCACAGGTGCTGTACCACAGTATAGGACTTAGGACTGGTCCTCTTCAACATTTTTATTCACAGTATCGGGATAGGGATACAGAGCAGAACACACTTCTTTGCTGATGATACTAAGATCTGTTGCCTGGTGGATAGCGATGAGGGTGTCGAGTTATGATAGAGGACTTGGGTAGATTAGGGATGTGGTCAAAGTAATAGAAGTTGAAATTTAATGCCACAAAGTGCAAGGTGATGCACATAGAGGTAAAAAAAATCTGAAAGCTGAATATGGAATGGGGAGGCAGTAGTGGAAAGCTCGACTTAAGAAAAGGACTTGGGGTTAATAATTTCATACTGTCTGAAGACAGTATTGCAATGCAGTAGGGCGAGGGGAAGGGCAAATAGGATGTTGGGGTGCACAGGGAGGGGGACCAGCAGCAGGAGAAAATAGGTTCTTCTGCCACTGTATAGGTCATTGGCTCATCCTGGAAAATTGTGTACAGTTTTGAAGCCCACAATTAGGATAGGAACTTTATTTAAATAGTGCTTTTCCAGAGCTCGAAGCGCTTTATGATAAAATTAAACTAATACGATTAAATACATCACTACAGCAATAGGTCTAATCTAATAAATAAAATATAATAAAAATACAGAAAATTAATGGAACCAATCAGTCTCCTAAAAATGACTATCTAAATTGCCAGATCTTTAACTGAGATTTGAAACTTCTTACTGAGGGGGCCGAACGGATAGTGAGCGGGATATTATTCCAGACTCTAGGAGCAGCCACAGAAAAAGCTCGGTCCCCAGCAGATTTTAATCTAGATACTGGGACTTGTAAAAGTCCCTGGGTATCCGAGCAAGACCTCTGGAGTCCCAACAGCCTCCTGATGGGTTCTCAACACTTCACGGATCTAGAGGGGGCCCAGTCCATTTAAGGCCTTGTAGACCAGCAAAATAACTTTAAATCCAGAATGCCATCTAATTGGAAGCCAAAGCAGCTCCTTTAAAGCGGGAGTAATCAGGTTGAATTTTGATATTCCGGTCAGTAATCTGGCCGCTGAGGTTTGCAATAGCTGTGGATGATGTAATTGAAAAGCTGGAAGACCGTAATAAAGTGCACTGCAGTAGTCAATTCACGCGGTAATGAAGGCTTGACCTAGTGAGTGCAGATCAACAGGGTTAAGGAAGCGACACAGTCTGGTTACGTTTTTTAGGTGATAAAAAAACACTTTTTTTTAATATGTTCTGTTTATTAGTTTAAAACAAACATGCAGTCTGTCAACAAGCATTGCATTAGAAAGAAAATAAAACTAATGCCATGAGGTTACCACTCCTCTCCGTATACACAATAAATTCCATCAATGCTTTAAAATACAGCATAAGGGGGAAGACACAGTCTGGTTACGTTTTTTAGGTGATAAAAACCCCACTTTTTTTTTAATACGTTCTGTTTATTAGTTTAAAACAAACATGCAGTCTGTCAACAAGCATTGCATTACAAAGAAAATAAAACTAATACCATGAGGTTACCACTCCTCTCCGTATACACAATAAATTCCATCAATGCTTTAAGATATAGCATAAGGGGGAAGAGATGAAGGATTATATATGTAATATCCACAAGGCTTCAAACAAGCCCATGAGCTACATGGTTTTAACTCTAATACTGACTGGAAAAATAATCTCCACTACCCTCATCCTCCACCAGGAAGGGAGGAATCCACCTCGCATTAAGTAACAGTAAGTGTACAAAAACGTGCTGTGGTAACCTAAAGCACTTTCTCCCAGTGCTCCCCCCAAAAAAGAAATTTTTCAAAATGTAAACGTTACTGTTCTTAGGCATATGTTCTTATTGTTTTGGTGCAAACAAACCGTGAAATGTTAAACATTTAAGTTTCATATGTTAGGCAACACAACCTATTTAAGCTTATTATGAGCTGATACGTTTGAAAGTATAGGTCAATATTAACAGTTTAATTAGCCCATTTCAACTATGAACTTGGTATAGCAGTACGGTGATTAGCCTCCGAACAGGGCAAACAAAGAGATTAGAATATTAGTTCAGTGTCTCTAGTCCACATTTTAGCCCCAGATGGGTCCATCACCCTGACTAACCTTGTCAAAATCATAAAATATTAATGTCTTCAAGGCTCATCTTCCTCAGATGAGGCGACCTCTCTCTCCACTAATTTGGACCTGGAGATTGCATTACATTGTGCCCACTTCAATGCTTCAGTGGGATCAGTGAACAGGAGCACCTTACCCTGACGGGTAATCCTGACCCTGGTAGGGAACACTAAACCATGCTGGATACCCGCCTCCCTTAGCATGGCCCGGGTCCCGTCAGATTTCTTCCTCTGTTGACGGGTCGCATACCCGATGTCTGGAAACAGCCGGATCCTCTCTCCATCTTGCAGCAAGCACTTATTTTGCCTTGCAAGTGCCCAAAGGTAATCCCAGGAACCAGTGCCATCAGTTATGGCCACGACAGCACAGGGAGCTTCAGGGTTATCCGGCCTACCCCTAGAAGTAACACGATAGGCCTTCTGAAGTTGATGGGCTCATTCTGAGGCCCTCTCTCCAAGTTGCTGTATCAGCCAGTCCCGAATGAAAAAAAGTAGATGGTCCCCTTCGCAGCCCTCTGGGAGACCCAGAATGTGTATGTTGGAGGCCCTTGTTTGGTTCTCCAGCGTCTCCAGGTGCAACTTTTCCTTTTTTAATTCTCTTTATGCGCACCAACCATGGAACTCTCTCCAGCTACCCCCATGCCAGTCTGCACCTCCCAGGCTGAAAACTCACCTGCAGGCACACCGGTCCGATGAATCCCCCGGCTCTGAGCCCCCTGAGGTAGGGCCACCCACACTGCTGCTCTATCTACAATCCAACACATTGGAACCAAAGAGAGGAGTATCCTGGAGGCATGTCCGATGGTGGGAGTGTGGACTGACATAGGTGGCGCCTTCACCTATCCACGGTTGGGGGGGTTTCTTGGATGTTGTGGCCCCAGAGCTCGGACACGTAATGATGTCCTGCTCAGCGTGTGCATACTCCCGTGCGCACCAGAAAGACATCTGCCGAAGCTCAATCCCCCTGCATGGGATCATAAGGCCCTACATGATCAGGGACCTAGCAACCGAAAGATCTTCTTCATCCCTACTGTCCCTCCCCCGCTCTCCCTGATCCACTGACGAGGGATTGCTAGAGATTCCCAGGGTTCGTTTGAAGACCTCTGTGGCCATATCTTTTAGTTTTGCGGCCCCAACCCTGTGGAATTCTCTACCTCGTCAGGTATGAGATTGCCCGACCATCGAAACTTTTAAGGGAGCACTTAAAACATATCTTTTTAAACAAGCATATAATGATTTTTAATGTATTATTAGTGTGGTTAATTTATTATTTTATTGATATTGTTTTATTACGTGATGTACAGGCGCCTTTTTTAGGAAGGCGCCTTTTTATAAATGAAGTTTTGATTGATTGATTGCATCTGCCGTCTGGGCAGTGCAATCCTCCAGCCACTACCAGGGGCTGCTGCTGCACTGGTGAAAAAGAGACCCCCCTCCCCGAGGAAGGAGAGCAGTCCATGGGATGCTTGATCCTTCCTCATCCCCCACCGACCCCCAATGACCCGTTCTCTTTCCCGAACACGGGTTGCCGGCGTGGCGTGAGGTGTGGCATCCAGTGCCTCAACCCTCAGCGCCACCAGGCTGGCTCTCCAGGCACAATTTAAGATGGGTATTTTCCTTGATTATTGTAGACACTGCCCCCATCATCATGTTGGCCCATTTGGTAGCTTCAGCTGATGCTCCCTGGATAGAGTAAATCATTGCCTCAATTCCTGCCACACGATTATTCAATGCATCAAACTTGTCAGAGAGATTACTGACTGAAGCCATTATTTCATTCAGTTTAGCTCCTAACGTTTGGAGCATTTCTTCAGCGGGTGCGTCTCCCTGCTCTGCAGTCTGGCCTTGGAGAGACCGCATGGCATGCTGCCCGATTGAAGATTTGGTTCGGGCTCCCTTGCCCGAGCGTTTGTCTTTATGAAGGTTACCCATATCGGTTGTTGGGCTGTTCACCAGTTATTTTTCTGTGTTGTCTCTAGATTTGTACCGATAAAACCACACTTTTAAAAGTTTTTTAATCAGCAGTGGAAGCAGAGCTCTAGGAGAAGGCTGCCATCTTGCTCGGGCTCCAGAGCGCCCCCCCATGGTAAAAAACACTTTTGATTACCACAGTAATATGAGAGGACAAATCCGGATTACTGTCACATATTACTCCCAGATTGCAAACTTCCTCCCTAATCTGCAGCAATACACCATGACAGGTGGGAGGAACCAGATTTTCCTTTGCTGCAGTCACAAGCCGATCTGAGTTTTGCTGGGATTGAGTTTCAGCCACTTCACACTCATCCAGCAGTACTTGATTTCCATGATGGCCCAAATGCTGCTGCCTGCCTCCTTACTTGTTCTAGAACATTTGAACATCTTCCTCACATTCAGGTCTTCATTGGCTAACCATTTAGTTTAGAATGTGCACTAAAATAGCCCTTACTGTTTTCTATATGAGTCACAGAAATTATTTATTTAAAATTTACCGGGAAAGGTCTACAGCTTATTATCAGAAGTGTCATGGGGGGTACAAGTGGAAAGGAGTATGCAGGAAAACAATTGCACCTACTGTGAACACATAGAAACACAGAAACATAGAATTTGATGGCAGACATATCTGAACTCATTCATTTATGCTCTGGGATACAACTCCACACATCTTACATTTGTATTCTTTAAATTCCCACAATGAATCTTTATACACTAAAGAGTCAATCCTTTTTTTCTCCTGTGCACCTGTAATCTGGAGTAGCCTTCCAACCTTTGTTCGAATGTTTGATTCTCTCCCTCTATTCAAATGTCAGCTGAAAACTTATTTCTTCACTCTTGCCTTTAAGGCTTAACCTCACCTGTCTTTCTATTTTAGTAGCATAACTCTATTTCTTCATTTTTTATTTGCTGGTATTAGCCTATATGTTTAATTCAATTAGTGCATTTATTAAGCATTTTGAGATACTGTTGTAGGAGAGATGTTATATACAAGTGAAGTGTAATGTATTGCAATACATTGTGAGAAGGAAGGAGATGGTACTCAGGTGCATTGATTAAAAGTGATCAGCTATGTAGGACCTAAACCAGATTACCATCAGGAGAGCAAGACTTGCAGTTGACATTTTGGTTAGGAAGGGAGATTAAGTGGTCAAAAGCTTTGGCAGATCAGCAAAGATGGTTGCCATGGGGTTGTCCTTGCTCTTGGCATGTCCCTTCTTTAGGAAGTACATTGAAATTTTTAAAGTTCACCTGAGCAGTCACCAGCACAGGCAAATGAGATCCATCTATTTTGTGTAATCTAAAGGGCAGTAGTACAGTGTAACAGATACTGCAGGGATCTGGTTTGGGATTCTCATGGTTTTACAATATTATGTCTGCTGCATTTTATTTTTCATATGTCCAGCATTTTAGCTATGTCATTTCTTCCCTTGACAACAAATTTCCAGTGCACCCAATTTTGTTTTGTTTCATCCAGTCTCCTGCTACTTTTCATTCAGGTGGGATTATCCCTTTATAATAACTGAGTTAGGCTTTTTCCCATAGGGAAACCATGGCGTAATTTGCCGTTATAAGGGAGCCTTTATAATGGCAAACACCATGGTTTCCCTCATATCTTGTATGCTTAACCTACAGCTCCTCTGAGTTTACACCGCTCGCCACCAGATTTCTCCGTCGGTCGAAACTGGACCGCCGCCGCTATCTCTAGGTGGTAAGTAACTATTTAAAAAAAAAAAAACTTCCTAACAAAAATCACACCGTAAAGGGGACAACAAAACAAGAAAAAGTAAACTTCTGCTAGCGACCGAGGTTCAGCTAAACATCATCAGACGCAGCCGCACCAAGACCATTTATTTTATATAATTGGCTGTGGCGAAAAAGCTAACCAACAATTATATAAAATAAAATATGGGTGTGTGTGTAAAACTTAGATTTTACACACATCCTCAAGGGTTGATGCCTGGATAAACCCCTCGAGCTTCGCTCTCGAGGTTTATATGCCATCCAACCCCTCGGGTGTGTGTAAAATCTCGTTACACACACCACCCCATACTTTATTCTCTATTTATTCCATCAAGTTAGGTTTCTCCCTCTTACCCCTGTTCTATTGTCATCATTTGTGGATTGTCCCCTGTAGTGGGGAGCTGGGTAGGTGGCAGTACGTGAGGAACTCTATGAAAGTCAGTGCAAGCAGTTGAATATTGCACATGCTATCATGTATAGGAAGGGCAATTTTTTTCCCCTTTATCCTATGTTCTTTCTTTTGCTTGGAGCTATTCACAGTGACTCTCTCCAGCAGCAGAAAGCTGTTATGAAGGGCAGCCATCAAGGCTTCAAAAGCCAACTTCTTATTTATTTATTAGCTTTTGGTAACCAGGTAAGTGCACTAGGCAACAAACCTGCCTATTTTCAGGCACGACTCGGGAGAGTACAAAATGACAACAGTAATGTACAGCAATGACAACAATTAGGAACATGATGAAGATAACTGATAGGGCAACAATATAACAGGAAAATTAATATACATACACAGATAATAGTAAACCAATAACACAATTTAGAATAAGATACATTATGGCGTAATACTCTCATAACAGTCAAAAAACCTAGCTAGGGGAGAAAAAAAAGAATAAAGAAACAGACAAGGAGACAAAATATAAGCTTTAGAACATATTTAGCCCCAAGAATGCATGCTGCAGATGACAATTCAGTGGTTACCTGCAGACGCAGTTACCAAGAGCATAGAGGTGAGAAAACAGCGAATGCTTAAATGCAAGGTGAGATGAGGAGTTTTTAAAATGAGGGGTGAGTGAGTTCCAAAACCTCGGTGCAAAATAGGCAAAAGCTTGCTCGCCCGTTTTTGATGAGCAGGGCCGGACGGAGATCATTGGAAACGAGGAGGACCTAAGGGAGCGGGAGCGAGAGACTGGGGTAAGCATGTCACCCAGCATGGCAGGACGAGGGGTTCTAGTATGGCGTCAACAAAACACCATAGCTTGGATGTGCTTATGTTGTGAGTGGTCTCTCTCTGTCATTCCAGGTCTCAAGGGCACCTCTATGACATGCTCAGAGCTACCCCAGGCCAGGGCTTGGGGCTTATGTGACAGTAAATCACTGTTAAAGGGGTATCATTAGTTCTTTTTAGGCCAAAAAGTTGAAACCAGAAAACACATGTATGTCCACTAGCCACAAAATGTAACAAAATGTAACAAAAAGCCTGGTTTTAATTATAAGGAGTTGTGGGACTAAACAACACAAGCGGCAGAATTTTCCGTTGTGGTTGCAGCTTGGTATCTGTTGACCTAGATGCTCTTGGTACACCAAACCCATTAAATGCACTTGCGCCCTTTGCGGTTTGTGACAGCTTGTATCCAAAGTTGGATGCCATCCTCAATAGGAATGTAAGCAGCTCCAACGCTAACCATGACTGACTATGGTGAAGTGGTCCAGCCGCATCCATTAGACACAGTGTTAGAAAATCCCAAGTTATAGATACAAATTCAGTGTGGCCACAGTAGGTCACAAAGGGCACTTGTGTCCAAACTAGCATTTCCACAACTCTTTCCAAGCTGTTTACCAGTAACGGTTTCTAAATAATCGGGTGATTATGGTCCTTCAAAGAAGAATGGAAATAACAGAGTGTGCACATACCAGATGATATATTCATTACAGCAACAACTGAGTAAAGCAACAGTGCCACAAATAAACATGAGTAAAAACAGATAACGCTAAAACTGCACCAATACTACTATAGCCTCCTCAACATATGAAATCCTCTGATAGGTTCTGGAAGGTTATTCACTCCCTGCGTGACCCCTTATGAAGGCTACCTCCTTCATCCTTAAACTGGGAAACTCACCTATCTCTGACCCAGCTGAGACTGTTAACACCTTTAGCAGTTTCTTCACTTCCTGTGCTGTCTCTCTCTTCTTCCTCCTCCCCCCTTCCCTTCTCCACTCCTGCTTGCCATGTCTCTCTCCAGATGCCTTTCCTCTCCTAATCCTCAACCCCTGCATCTCGTTCCTTCTCCTCAGTCTCCACAGAGACCACCCTTGCTGCCTTACTCTCTCTTAATTCTGCCAGGAGCACAGTCCTGACTATCTGGATACTAATCTCCATTTATCTCTGCACCAGCAATCGTTGCCCTCGTGCCTCCTTTTCAAACTTTCTTTTCAACTTGTATCTGTCTCCCAGTCCAGAAAGCAGGCTAAAGTACTCTTTCTCTCCTCAAAAGGGGTGACTCTTCTTCCCAAGGTAACTACTGGCCCATCTCACTCTTCCCTGCCCTGCCTTGGCTAAGATGCAAGAAAAACTTGTTCTCATCCAGCTATCCATCTACCTTGACTCCCCTTTTTTCCTCTTCCCTTTTCAGTCTGATTTCTGCAATAACCACTCCACCATCTCCTTCCTCCTCCAGTTTGCAGACTTTGTGCTGAAATGCATGGACCAGGGCCTGTTCACTGAGGCCTTTGTCCAACGCCCTTCAGTTAGATAAGTTAGATGCTGTGGGTCTGTCTGATCTGGTAGTCAGGTGTTTCCACTCCTACTTCTCAGGTCGACACAGGTTGGTTCAAGTTGGTGATGCCCTATCTACCCTCCTGTCCATCAAGTTTGGTGACCAAGGGCTTCATCCCAGGCCCAGTCCTCTTCTCCATCTTCTTAAATGACCTCCCCTCCACCTGTGTCTCTTTCCACAATGCACATATATGCAGATGACACAGTTCTATTTGCTTTAGGTGTCTCAGTCCCTGAGCTAGAGTTCTCACTCCAGTGTGACTTTGGCAATGTACAGCATTGGTTCCATACAACCCAGCTCTCACTAAATGCAAAAAAAAACTTTCTCTTACATTTGGCACTAGACAGAGATTCACATGGTCCCAACACACACACACACACACACACACACCTGTTTTTCGACTCTAGGCGGCAACCTGCTTGAACAGGTACTTCATATCAAATACTAAGGGGTGTGGCTGGATCAGAATCTCAGCATTTCCATTCACATTGATGTCATGCACAAAAAACTTTGCCTTAAGCTTGGTGTGCTGTACCAAAACAAATCATGCCTTCCTTTCCCACACCGCCGTGAGATCATTGTAAGATAATCTTGCCTGTATTTCAGTACAGTATATAGATGTAGTTTAAAGTGCTGCTCCAAAGTCTATGGTTGCCGGGCTTGACCCCCTTTTTCATTCCTTCTGCCAGTTTGCCCCTAGTGCTCCATCTCGCACCCAGCACTGCTCTATCTGTATGTCAATCTCCCTGTCCCCTTGCTTGAAATCCAGCGTCTCTCACACCATCCCTCTTTCATGGCCAAATACTGCATTGCCACTGTTCCCACTTACTCCTCTGCTCTCTGCTTAGCCCTGCCATCCCCTCCTCCTACTCCCTCTGTTCATCTACTACATGTTACTGTCATATCCCTCACAGTAAATCTGTAGCAGGCCCAGGCTGCTTTCTCTGTCTGACTTTGTACACTTGGGAACAGCCTCCCTCAACTCATTCATCTCTCTTCCTACTCCACCCTCTCTCAAACCATTCTTAGTGACACGCTTCCCTAAGGAGTGCCTGCAGATAGACTTCTTCCTCCTCTCCCCACCTTACAACAATTCATGTCCTATCCCTTCCACCTCTGCTATATTACCTGCTCTACTCATGCTTGCCTATTCAGTTGTATAGCTTACAACTGAGTGTACTCTGTTATCAGAATTTTAGGCCACATTGGTTCTATACAAATGTGCCCGGCATTGGTGTCACGATCCTTTAGCTTCCAACCTGGTGGTGCCACGGTCCTTTAGCTTCCAACCTGGCTACCCCATAACCAACATACATGTACTCTTTTTATTTTGCTTTATCTTTCTCTGTAATTCATTACTTTTTCTGAGATTTTTTTTTGTACATGTTCATGCATCTATTGTAATCACTTTGTTATTGCTGTTTCACTCCCTGTTGTATCCCCTCCCCTGAGATGCACCTGAAAACTAGCTCTAACTCAGTGTGGCTACCCCATTCACCAAATTCACCAAATTTTAAATAAATAACTAAATAAATCTTCTTCAGGAAATGGTGTTGGCTACATCTGTTTCAAATTTAAAGCTAGTCAGTTTTAAAAGGAGCAATGCACTTTCCATTTCCTAAAATGATAATACACTTTTATATAAAACTTATGTGGCTCCAAAGGTAATAGAATAGTGGTCCTAATAAAAGAAGCTGATGACAATTCAGCAGTGAAACCAGCATGGAATGTAGTTCATAAAACATAATTTATGAGGCATAGAGCTAATAAATAAGAATCACCATGACTGGATCGTGACATTCTCCATCTTTTAAAACAAATGGGTAAAGTGCTGTGTTAATTAGTTAATGAAGCACTTTTTACAAAAAAAGAACTTATTAAAAACAGAAATCTACAAAAAAAAAAACTCAGCTCATGCTTAATGTAATTCAAAACACAAACAGCATTGAAATGTTCCATAATTTCCAGAATAAGTCAAGAAACGTTTAAAAATACAGGCAGCAGGTCACTACCAGCACAAGCAATACAGCAAATGATGAAAAGGAGGGGAGAGTCAGGGGAAGGAGTTGGAAGGAGCAAGTGGGGGGGACAGAAAATCAGAAGCTTGCCGAAGACAACAGGAGGGGGAAATAAAGGGGAAAACAATGAGCCTGTACAACTCCAGCAGACAAAAACCTGCCAAATGTAATATTTTGGACATCATTAAAGGATCTAGAGAGAAAATACTAAGAAAATTCAAGAATTATAATGACAGTGTAGCTTAGTGGTTAGAGTGCAGAGTTGTGACCCTGATGACTTAAGTCTGAATCCCACAAGATCCATTTGTTCATTATGCGCTTGAACAAGTCAAGTACAGTAGCCCCATCAGTACTGGCAGATTATTAAATGGGCAGAACTGTTCAAGGAATCTGATTGGTCCTTAGCCATGATTCATCCTGGCATAAATTTATGGCAAAAGAGCCCATCAGCCACATTACCAATCCATACACACACTCAGAATCCACTATCCACTTCCGCATACCTGACTTCCACGTGGGTTTTTATTTTCAGTTTTCTCACCACTCAGTTTAGAAAGCCCACCTTCCCTATCCCTCGCAGTCTCACTATTTTTCTTAACTGTTCTTAACCCTCTCCGTTCAGAGAATATGTTTCTCATATCGTGTAAGCTCTAACCTTAAAGCAGAATTTCATAAGAGTCTATGAAGCTAAATCAAAATGAAATTTTGCACAAATAAAATATTTTTTTCTGTGTTTTGATCTTGTATGGCCGTGCATGATTACATGCTCCCTATTTTGTTACATTTTGAATGTCACTGTTCCTTCTACATTTCAGTAACAAATGGTTTTGAGCGACAATATGTCTGCCCCCCAGCCCCAGCTCAGGAAAGTCATCCTATCACATTGCTACAAACATTGTTTCCAGCTGGCCACCCGTATGCCACAAAACCACCCTCCCCTGACAGGTCCTTAACTCATTCTACATGAGATCGTTTCTCCTTTCTTAACTGAAGCTCATCTCAGGCTGTACAAATGGAGTAGTAAGGAAAAAGTAACGGGGGGAAATACTTATGTCATCGAAATGCTAGTCACTGCGACTCTCTGGCCCCACTCCGCAGAGATATTCTGATGTACGGACGCTGCCAGGGCTGCAAGGTCACCGAACAAGACCTGGGGATAGGGGGACAGGCATTCAGTGGACAAACACCTATGTATCAAACACTTGTACAGTCCTTCTTCTTTTATACTTTCTGTCCATAGAAGGATACTGTGATCAGTGCATCATTTCTGAAGAACAAGAATTATTCATAGAGTTGATGGTTCTGCTAAGACACAGTCTCTCTTGCTACCACTTTCTAACAAACAGGTTTGCCACGTCCGGTACAGATATTGAACCATAGTGGTGCCCATCACTTACTTGTAACATTTCTGATCAGAATGGAAGTAGTTAAGTTTTAATATGATTTCTCTATGAGCTAAGATCAGATGTGATGGTGGAAACAGCTGTCTGAGTAACATGTAAAAACTTTCGGATAGCACAGTTACCAACATTATTTTAGTTCCCATGTAAATCATCCGGTTCATTGAGTATAGCTGTGGTATCTTTCAAGGCAGGCAACCTAATACATATGTGAGAAACTGGTGCTTAAACTGTAACAAAGGGTCAGTAAATGGAGAAATCTCTGCCACAGTGAGTGGCGGTTCATGTTATATCTGTCCCAGCTGTTGGGAAGGCACACTAAAGGGCTCTAGTTGGGAATCAAACCTGGGTCCCTGAGCCCTGAAGGCAGTAACTCACACCATCTGGTTAGAAAGCACTGCTGTTTCATTTCATCAGTAGCTCTGTTATTGCAGCATCTCACCTCACAACTACTGTGGACGGTGCTGCTGACAGACTGCTTTGTTCACACATGGCGTTCCACATAACTAACAGATCTGTTGCATTGTATGAATTTTTTTATTCTAACTTTCTTTGGCCCCAGCTCTCAGGGTGGCAACCACCCAGTCCCAACACCATTCTCCAGCTTCTTTCTTCCTCTACAGTTTGGCCTTCATGGTGGTACTTTTCAGGCCAGGGAATCCCTCACCCCTCCAAACAGTTCTCATCTGGTTTGTAGGCTAGGTATTTGGCCTAGGACCTGACTGTGCCCCATCCTCATATATAAAGTACCCAGGGGCATTTCTGCCCCTACAGTCTCATCCAGGGCAGGCCATAGGTGCACATACAGAGTTGTGAGCCCTGAACCCTTCCACCCCTCTGACATTATGCAACGCACGTGGTGAGACTAGTTCACCTCAGTATCTTTTTTTTTTTTTTTTTATTCCCCTCCTCCTCACGACCCCCTTCTCTTCGGGAGACACTCTGCCTTTTCAGCCCTCGCTCACCTACCTGGTGGCCAGTGCAGTCCATCCCCCATGGAGCCGTGGTTATCCCCCCAGGCGGGGTACGGGGGCCCATGCACCCCGAGACATCTATCTTTCGTCTGGATGCTGTCTCTGGGCAGGTAGGGGCATTGAGGGTCGGGGCCTGGTGCTCCGTCTACCAGGAGGCCGCGAGGTGTTTTTCTGGTGTTCTGTCGCGTGTGCCGTGTCCCCTGACATCAAGGCGCTAAGCGCCCGGCATCTGGCTCTGCCGCCCTCTTGTTAGCCATCGGTCTTGTTATACCTCGGGTCTCCACCGAGGTCAGACAGAGCCGAGCTCTGTTCCCCTCCCCGGAGAGGGCAGAGCAGTCCCTGGGACACTCAAGCCCTCTCCCCGGCCAGCCCTCCAGCTTCCCGGGCTTGTTCCCGAACCCGGGTCGCTGGCGTCGCAAGCGGAAATCCAACTGCTGCGCCGGCGGGGCCGGCCTCACCTCAGTATCTTGATGCCATGTGCCTCCCTTACAAGGGAGAAAATCTACAGCCCTTCATGAGTGGTTGCTTCAGTGGCAGACAATGATGTCTTCCCTTTTCAGTTTCTGACATAGCCCAGCCACCCAATTCTAAAGATCAGAGTCCACTTGCAATCCTGTGTCAACAGCATGGAAGCAGCTTGCTTCTACTGGGATATCAGGCAGCCCTTTATATGGAATTTTGGCCCCATATATGACACGGGTCAAACTGGGAATTGTGTGGTTAGAAAAAATATATATTTTTTATGCAATACAACCTAATGTCCTAGCACTATGTAAGAAATCTTCAATTCCAAATGCAGTTTTCTCCATAGGGCCCCTCTTCAAACTGAGCCTTACGCACAAAGATACTATGGTCATTATGCGGCATGCATCCCAGGGGTGCAGGGCTGTACGCTGCATGTACAGTGGGCATAGACACTGCATACAAGGGGCCAGATGTGCAGCTGTGAGGTGTCCCATGGACTACAGTGTATGCAACCCTGCACTGCATATGCACAGCAGTGCAGGCTGCAGCGAACTCTCATGAAGCACAGCGTGTGGAGCACTCCAGGCTCTATGTAGCCTGAAGGCAGCTGTAAACACCATTATGCACCCCCTCACCCCAAAAAAGACAGGACATGAGCAGATATATTCAAAGCTTTGCTACCAGCATGGGCACAGCCGTATAGGAAGGGTAGGGCAAACAGCAGCATCAGAAAGAAAATGGGAAAACAAAACAAATGGTAACTGCCGATAAAAGCCCTGGTATCCAGGACCCAGAAAGATGTCCACAGAGGCCAGTGAATGTCCAAGCAATCCATGCCCCATGATAATGCCCCAATGAATGATGGTCCATCTTGCATATCCTGTGTTAAGGTGTATCTGGGTGCACTGGCCCATAAGTCCAGGTACACCCCAGTATGGACCTCTTACTCCTCCATGGCAATCCCTGTCATGACCGCCCATAGTATATTGACATGGCGACCCTCTCTTCCACTGTTTGTGGCATCCTGGATGGCTCAGTATCAATATCCACATCCTCCTGGCCCTCCTGGACATGGTGCAAGGTGATGAGTGGGCAAGGTATATCCTATAGTGGGAGGAATGGTAGTAACGAGTGACACAGACAGGTGCCATGCGTGCCCACGTGCACCTGCCAAGCTGCTTCTTTCAGAATATAATTCCAGGCATTATAGAATAACATAAAAGATTGTTCTTGGAAATGGTTGGATGATACTAGTGGTTGTTCTGTCTAAGAATAAACACATTATTTTCTAGTTTTTATTTAAATGGAGTCTGGACATGTAGGTGAGTTGAGGGCTGTGTTGATCCCTGTTTCTTGGAGGGTACTCTACGCACAGGAAGTATATCTGTATCAAGGTGTCGGGTGGGAAGGTGGGGAGGGGTTGGGGATACATTGAGAAGGGGAAGGGTAACCCTGTATTTTTGGGGAGTCCAGATATGGAAAGAAAGTGGGGAGAGCACAAGAACTGAGTTGGAAGGATTATCCTTCATTTTTTTTGGGAGGGGGCAGATGAGGTAGGTGGAATGGGGAGAGCTGGGAGACACAGTGGGAAAGGAGAAATGTTACCCTGAATTTTGGTAGGTCTATGCTAGGTGGGTAGAATTCAGGGACACAGTGGGAAGAAGGAGAAGTTAGCCCTGTTTTTGGGAGCTCTGGATTTGGGCAGGAGAAGTGAGGAAGATTCAGGGACACAGAATGAAGAGTAAAGGGTAACACTGTATGTTTGGGGGTCCCAGTTGAGAGAGGGTTAGGGGCACAGAAGGAAGGGGTAAAGGATTAACTTGTAGTTTTTTGGGGGTCCAGAGTGAGTATGGGAGCAGAAAGGGATTGGGGATGCAGTGGAAGGGAAATGGTTACTCTGTATGTTGGGGGGTCCCAGTTGAGAGAGGGTTAGGGGCACAGAAGGAAGAGGTAAAGGATTAACTTGTAGTTTTTTGGGGTCCAGAGTGAGCATGGGAGCAGAAAGGGATTGGGGATGCAGTGGAAGGGAAAGGGTTACTCTGTATGTTTTGGGGTTGGGGTAGCAGGGGAGAGTTTGGGAATGTAATGAGAAGGGGAAGGAGTAAAATCATATTTCAGTGGAGTCCAGGTCACAAATGAGGAGCAGGGAAATGTCAGGGGAAGGGGGAAGGGTTACTTACTTTGTTTAGGGATGTGGGTTGGGCAGAGGTAGTGAGAAGGGTTTGTAGATACAGCTGGAAGGGTTTCACTGTATTTTGACAGTCAGGCAGAGCTGGAAGTATTCAAAAATGGAGAAGGATGGTGGGAAAGGTTGCACTTTAAACCGTATTTTTTAAAGGTTCATACAGTATGTAGAAGGCATATGTCAAACACACAAAGCTGTAAATGATATTTTAGATCATATTTAAAAAAAAATATTAAAGCAATTTTGCAAGTTACAGCCAAGCTGTATAAAAGTTGACATGTTAAAAGATGAAAGTGCACCAAGTTTTGATACTGTGATAAAACACCTTGCGAGGTCTATTGGGGAAGCAAAGCTCTATCACACATCTCATCTCTGGTAAATGAGCTGCACACCTAGAGGTGCTGTTACACGGTACCTACCTGAAACACTATGGTAGGTTAGCATTTCATGCCTCTCCCCATGTTGTGTTCTAGTGCCAGCTTCACACGTCGCCCCCTGTATAGCCGTCTCGGCCCTTCCTGTGTAGTTTCCATGTTTTCGGCTGGCCAAGAGAGCCCAAGAATTCCGAAATGTACATTTTCAACCAGAGTTCAGCTGACAGTATGATACCAGAAAGAACGCTGAAGTCAGGTATGTAGTTCATTTGCAGTAACAAGGGCTAAAAAGTATTTAAAAAAAGCACTCCGAAAGTGGAGCCGCGATACTGGGCGTGTGCTTATGCATACCCAGTATCACGGCTCTACTTTTGGAGCACTTTTTAAAAATGTTTTAGCCCTTGTTACTGCAAATGAACTACTTTCCCAAGTTCAGCCTTTTTTCCAGTATCTTAAAGTTACCCTTGGCTGAACCCGGCTACGAGATCCCACACTCTAGCCACTGGAGGGGTATGCTGACGTGTAGCCTGCACAAGCACTCAAACAATCAAGAGGGTCTTGCAAGATGCTCTCTTTCACTGATGTGAGTGCTCTGAGATGATTACATGGCCAGTGGATGCGGCACATAACGATACGCTGAAACAGCAAACCCAGAAAAATAGGAAACACCATTTCGGTGAACGTTCACTTTGGATGCGGTGCCGGGAGCCTCTACACAGCAGGAGCGGTAACGCTTCAGTTGCTCTGCACTGCTGGTTGTGGTGCAGAGCGTGTCATGTAAAAGGTGCTTAGGTCAACAGTTTACAACTTATACCCTCTACTCTAGTGAATACCCAGTTAGCACCTGTACTGACTAAACCTCGCAGAGTCCGCACTTTTAGTGCTTTACTTTTATTTTATAATCTTTCAGGGCCTGATTCCAGACATAAATTTCTAGCTATATTAGTTCCTAAGTAGGCAAAAAAAAAAAGCATTCTCTGTTGGCAGACAGAACTACTCAGCATGTGTCATATTACCCATCCGTTGTTCATGTATGGTTTAGGCTTTGATGATACAGTTGAACTTATACTTTACATGTCTGCAGACAGACCTGCATTAATTAAGCAGTAAGGCATGATGGGATGTGTTATGGTAGGATAAAGGCCCGCCTCAGATGAGTTGAAGCACAAGGCTATGCCTGGTGCTTCCACCACCCAAGAAGGGCCGATAGCCCACCATTACAGATACACCCTGGGGTGCCTTACTGCAGTAATAAAATGGGGCCTTTTTAGCAAATTGAATGTATTTTTTAAACATATTTTTGTTGAATAACTTTCAGCAGAGCTATTATGCTGGGATAATGGCACAGCAGAAAGCATCTCTTGGCCAATCAGGAGCCATCATTCTTTCTACCCTTAACCCTTTTCATAATTGTCAACATAATTACTGAGTTTTGAGTTTATACAGCACTTGTAAGTTAGAGTACTCCAGCATATTTTGTGACATATGCCAGTTGTATGTTTCCTGTTTCACAGTATGTTCAGGATTTCATTACCTGAAGAACAGTAATTAAATTAGAAGTGTTTAGGAGGTGGAACTGTAATCTCTGCATTTGTAGGAGGCAAAACTCTCAAAAAGAATTCAATGGTGACGGGTGTCAGAGGTGGTGGAACTGAGTTCCTTTGAGTTCTTACCCAATTTCATGCCTGCTGAAGAAAGGACCTGTTAGATAATTTGCAATCTATTTTACGTTCCCACCCAGGATAATCCAAGTGAGCTGTAGCATGACATACACAGTGAGACCCTGCTTCTATCCAGTGTTATTATCAGTGTGTAAGCTGCCTAGAGTCAAATCGCAGTCAACTTCTACTCCTGCTTAAACTCTTTACAGCCAAGAGGACCGAAGCCCAGAAAGGGCAAATTGGCAGGACCAAGGTCACACAGTGGGGTCAGTGGCCAGGATGGGAATGCCACAGCTACCGATCCTGAACATTTTCATGGATTTCCATTGTGTGTTCCACTTGCAGTGTATGGTGAGGGCTTGTTCTGGATGCAAATCCATCCTAGTTGAAATGTTGTTGTACCACAGTTCCGAGGTCATGGAATGTGGTAATACCACACTGTGGTACAACAACATTTCAGCTCGTTTTGAAAGAGCACAAGCTGCACTGTTCTATAAAACAGCTGTGGCAACAGAAACGTCAGGATCAACCAGATAGTAAGTGGGGGTTGGTGGCACCAGTCACTTGAACTCACGACTTCGGCAGGATCAACCAGATAAGTCTTTAAAAATGTAGGCTATAACTAAAATACACCTACACGATCAACCAAATATTTAAAAATTATTCACATGAAGGAAAGCAATTCCTGCTTACTTAGTCCTTTCGCTTAGCGAGAGATACCGCTGCCATGTTTTTTTTTTTCTGCAAATCCTGCCCACATAAAACTATCAACCAATAGCAGCCCACACTATAGATGTAGGGATGTCTGGACCCCAGCAACCACACCACTGACAGTAGCAACCAACGTCAGAAAAACAGAATGAAACACAACAGCAAAAATGTACTTTTCTATTTGAAAAAACATGAAGCTTTTTCACTTTATTTTTAGGGGCACCATACACTATAAAAAATAGTGGATGGGCAATTCAGTGCCCAACCAGTGTGCTGTGCCACCTCAGGGTTCTGATTCCAACGAACCTCTCAAGCTTCGCTCTCGAGGTCACTGGGAATCAGAACCCCTCAGTGGCACAAGACACTGGTTGTGCATAGTTGTCCATCCACTAGTCTCTATGTATTAATGGGCAGTATTGACCACTGCATTTATATAGTACTTCTGGCAAAGGTTTGTTTTAATAACAAAACATCTCTGAAATGATATGAAGTAATGGCCATGTCAGATTTTGAACGGGCACTCCACTGCCCACATAAATTGCAAACCTGTATACGATAGTCACTCATAGATTATTTCTACTGCACATTACCTCACAGTAAATGACTGTTAGACATCGCACATTTATGCAACCAATTTTCTTTTTAATTAAACTGGTTTACAGTAGCAGTTATAGATCAAACCACTTGTCCTTAATACCCAAAGGGTTAGAAGGGCATGCATAAGAGACCACCCAGTTCAAGAGAGAGAATATATAAGAAACTCCTCTTGAATCACCCTAAGTCAGTCCAGAGAAGGACCGAGCGTGTGATTTTTTTTAATGTTTTGTTTTTGCTTTGATTCATGAATTAATACGTATGTCAGTGTCAATGGATCAGTTGGTAGCACACTCGTCTTTGAGCCAAGTTTATCAGATGGTTGCGGGTTCAAGTCTCACATGAATCACTTGGGCTAATACAAAACACTGGCACTGCAGTGCTGTTCTAGAAGTGGCGCATTGTTGGAGGTTCTGTCCCTGGGATGAGATGCTTGTTTATTTAGTTATTTTTTTGTTTGTTTTCATTTATGTGTTTATTTATTTATTTGAAATGTTTGCACACTAGACAGGGGAGTAACCAGGATTTTAAAACCTGAAGGCCCAAGCACAGGTATCTGCTGTTTAGGGCGCATTGATATCCCATGGCCAGTTGAATTAAGGTATATTTGGTCAAAATGTTTGAATCCAAATGAAGGCCAAGGCCTTCGTGCTATGGCCTGGCTACTCCCCTGCTAGGGTAGTCTTATTTAGGTGAAGCTCCCAATTTTCAGGAAGATCCTTGAGGAACCAGTACAGCCATTTGAAGATGCTAAAAGTATTGTCCTTAACCACATAGGGGATGGAGTGCCAGGAAGTTGGGGATTCAGTGGAGAGTGCTTTCACCCCAGACATTTCATGTGCTCTCAGTAACTGCAGGAGACTTCTAGACTTCAACCTGAGTTGGTATGTTTGGATAGACAGAATAGCAAGCCACTTAGGTATGTAGGATAAAGACTGTGAATACATTTGAATATAAGAGATGCCGGTGTAGATGCCAGCCTGTTGGTGCCATTGCAGCACTGCTTGTCACAACACCTTTGACCCAGGTTCAAGACAGAGCCTAGGTCACAAGGGGCCAGTCCGGTGGGGGGGTACTGAGCATTCCAGACATCACTTTCCTCCTCAGTGAGAGAGGGCAGTGTGCACCACACTGCTACCCCCACCTGGGTGCTCAGGGGGAGAGTTGCAGTAGGAGTCACTAAGAAGGGAGCGAGGCGCTGCCTGATGTTGGCATGCATGTGCCCATAGCGTGGATAGGTACCCAGGGGAGGGGTAGAAAAGCAGGAAGAAAAACTCACAACAGGTGTAGGATGGAGACCAGCCACCCACAGGCCCCACACTACTGCCCAGGCACTGTCCTTCACTGAATCCAGACTCTAGAAGGGCTTGGACAACTCCGCCAGCTCCACCATGGAGTGGGATAAGCCATGGGAGCTCAGAGGATGAGTTAAATACAGTACCCGGAAAAGGCAGGTGTTGGGCTCAGAGATGCTGGCTAGTTGGGGGCAAATCAGGGCTGAAGCATAAGGATTCACTTGTAAAACAAAGTTCTCCTAAAGGTGCGCCACCCAAAACATAGACTAAAGGGCAAGGCAAGCACAAAGACTGGGCACACACCAAAGAACAGTTTATGGAAACTTAGTTTTATTTCAAAGTTATAGCATGACAAAAAAAACTGGAGACAGAGACTTGACAGAAACTTGTTACTTGAATACTGGCTCCGTTTTGTACTAAAAGTCAAGTTAACATCGTAAAAATAAGTTTTACAGCCATGCTCCATGGAGTACATCCTCGTTCTAGCCATATAGTGAAATCATAAAACAAGGAAGCGCTGGGATGGTGTCAGATATCAGGGAGTGGAAGGGACTGAGCAGCTAGCCCACTCGGGGGCAAAATACGATCCCTTCCTTTCCTTATGGGGCTAATGAGAAAATTTGACAACCACTACGAAGGAACTCCCATTCAGGTAAGGAAGCCTCTTGACCATTTTGCAGGCAGAGAACAAAATGCACAAAAGGTACTCTTTAATCATAGTTAGTTATTACCGAATATCAACAACATGACAGACACTGGTTTACATGTTGTTGAAATTCAGTCAACTGCAATTAATGATTTTAAAAAAAAAAAGAAAAGGTATAAAAAAGACACAGGCTAGTCCTTGAAAATCAGTGTCAATATAAACATTAAAAAAGTGTGAAGCGAGGCTAGTTTTGAACGTTTACTGATCCTGGCTATAATTATTGTGACAAATAACTACATGCACAGCAAAGTGTGTATTTGCAATGGATAGAAAGAATCCAACAACCTAATTAAGTGTCAGCATTGCTCAGTAGGTTGTGCATCCACCACTGGGCCACAAGGTCGTGGGTTCTATTCCCACACTGGGAATGACTCTTGACATGAACCCTGAGACCTGAAAGCAGTACTGGGGGATGCTGCCCCTCGGAGGGGTTGTTAAACTGAAGTCCTTGTTGCCCATCTCTGGTGCTGTCCGGGTGGAATTAAAAGAACCAAAGGCACTTTTCGTGAGAGTAGGGAATTTTTCTTGGTGTCCTGTACAACATTCCCATAAAACCTGTTCAGGTAATTGTCCAAGGCTGTGTGTGGGTGTTGATGTGTGAAATGGCTGCCACTACACATTTATAGTCACTTCACAACCAGTCTCTTATTGATTGTAAAGCATTTTGGAATACAGTGTGCACGAAAAAGCACTGTATAAATGCTAATGATTCTTCTGATTTGCTGAGACATATTCTTACCCTTGATTAAATCCCAACACATACTTTTGGGTAAGAAAAAGTCCCAGAAAATTGATTTTTTTTAATCTACTTTAAATCCCTCCATCCCACAACTCCAGCATATCTTTCAGAACATCACCCACCTCCAGGTCAAAACAACTCATTTTTTAAATGTACAGTATACAGTACATATACAAAAAAATATAAACAGTAATAATAATAATAATAATACATTTTTATAGGGCACCTTATCCAAGACCAAGGCACCTGACAGTATAAAAATCAAACAGATGTTAATTCAATTAAAATCAAATAACAGTGAATCAAAAAAGAACCAATCAATTAACTGAGAAGGCTTGGTGCCACAAAAAAGTTTTTAAGCCTTGCTTAAAACCCTCCACAGTTGTGCACTCCCACAGCCAACGGGGTAGAGAATTCCAAAGAGTGGGGGCTGCATACACAAATGCTCTAGCCCCAGATGATTTCAGGTACACCCCTGGAATCTCTAGCAACCCCTCGTCAGCGGGCAGAGTGATCGACCAGGGCAATAAGGGACCAGGAGCTCTTTCAGGTAGTCCATGCCCAGTCCACGTAGGGCTTTGAAAGTCAGTAAACCGACTTTAAAGGTGATCCTCCACTGTACTGGCAGCCAGTGCAGTTCGCGCAGCACCGGTAAAATATGACAGTAAGCTGCAATAAAACTTTCTTTTTCTTTTTTTTTTTGTTACTTTTTAATACATAAAAATGGATCCATTACATAATAGTGACAATACACTCCAGAGTTTGATATGTTATGGGTTGTTGTCACTTCTTGGACCTATCATCAGCATTTAACGCAGTTGGTCATGGCGTGCTTCTGGATCACCTGAGGGATTATGTGGGACTCTCCAGTACAGTTCTACACTGGTTTGGCTCCTACATAACTGGGAGAACACAGTAGGTTGCCCTGGGGAATTTTACCTCAAGGGCCTATGTGCTGTCCTGTGGAGTCCCACAAAGCTCAATCCTGGCCCCCATTTTAGTGTTGCTCGGATAGTGCTTTTGTGGATCCTATCATTATCTGTCAGATAGTGCTGGTATCCTGACTTGGATCCTACCATCCTACCAGATATCCTGCCAAAGACAGATACAGTATCCAGGCTCAGACGATGATGGGTCCTAGTTAGGATCCAGGTATCCTAGGGCAGATAGTTAGGAGCCAGGGCCAGATAGTGATGGATCCTGGTTAGGATCCAGGTCTCCTGGTTAGGATCCAGGTATCCTAGGGCAGATAGGAGCCAGGGCCAGATAGTGATGGATCCTGGTTAGGATCCAGGTATCCTAGGGCAGATAGTTAAGATCCAGGGCCAGATAGTGATGGATCCTGGTTAGGATACATTTATCCTAGCTGGTAGGCTCCATGGTCTGATAGCACTACTATCCTACCACAGCAACCATCTGGCCAAATTGGAGGTATCTGCTGGTATCCTGATTTCTAGGATACTATCTGAGCGACACTGCCCCATTTTGTTCTCTATGTGCATGCTGCCACTGGGGGAGGTCATTAGCTGGTACAGAGTTTGGTTTCACTGCTATGCAGATGACACTCAGCTGTACATCACTTGTTGCCCTGATGATGATGCTGTGGCCTCGGTGCTGAGTTGGTGTTTGCCCAAGATCAGTGACTGCATAGCTCTGAATTGCTTGTGTCTCAACCCAGGCAAGACAGAGGTCATGGTGATTGAGTGGTTCTATGTGATAATGGCGAAAGCCTAAAGGTGATTGCTGTTATCGTGAAGCCAGAGTGCAAAAAATCAGTTTCCGCACTCTGACTCCCTGACGCACAGCAAAACGGGACTTGTTTTTCAAATGTTTTATGCCCCCCAGCACCCCCCCACTTAAGGATTCTCAGCTCCAGGGGGGTGCATGTTGGGGGGGGGGTGCAAAAACATGTAAACAAAATTTGGGCCAGGCGCAACAAAAACACACCAGTGGCCGGGCCCAAACCCAGCACCCTGCCCACCAAAGCCACCAACCCACCCACCACACCACAAGGCCAGCTTGGCAACCCATCATGGCACTACCCCTCACAATCCCTCCTGCCCCTCACTGTGCGTGCTTTCCCCCTCCATGCATGTAGGTATAGTGACATCCCATCGCTATATTCGCTGACCCCCCCCATCCAGTCACCCTACCCTGTCGGTATCCCCGATGACATATGCCGGGGATTGGGTCACCGTTATTGCAGGCGCCCAATTGCTGATGCCCATGTCATGGGCTACCGATTAAGCCGGGTCATTGGGGCATGACTGCCAGGGATGGTATGGCTCTCCCATTGTTGGGCAGCTGACTTCTCTCTCTTGGCAACTGATGTGATAAAGAATCTGGGAGTCATTTTGGACAGCAGACTGATGCTAGCACAGCAGGTGTCATCTGTGGTCCGATCTAGCTTTTATTATCTTTGGAATATCTCCAGGATCAAGCCGTTTCTTGCTCATGATGACCTAGCAGTGATCATCCATGCTTTCATCACTTCATGGTTAAACTATTGCCTAGGGTTATCTGGAGGTCTGATGCAATGCCTGCAGCTAGTCCAAAATGCTGCAGCCCCCAGATGATAATGGGCTCCTCACAGAGTGATCATTCATGCCGATCCTGCATATGCTGTACTGCCTGCCCATCCAGTGGCATATCACCTTCAATATCTGCTTGTTAACTTGCAGGGCCTTATGTGGTTAGGGTCTCAACTACTTAAAAGAGCTCTCGTTTCCATACCACACAATGTACATAATGCGGGCCTGCTCATTGTCCTCCTATCTAGATTGAAACTATCTGGGGACAGAGCTTTTGGAGTAACAGCTCCACTGCTTTGGAACGCACTCTCTCTGAATATCTGAATGGCCAACACAGTGGAGGCCTTTAAAGCCTGCTTGAAAACTTATCAATTTCAACAAGCATTCCCTGATTTGTTCAATTTTGTTTTCTCTGTACAGAGCTTAAAGCCTTTTTGGATTGGGTGCTTCATAAATAAATTTTGCCCTTCCTTTCCTTCTTGGGTGCATGAGACATTCAGCCTTCGGCCACATGCCTCCCAGTGCAACCAAGACATGATGATATTCCATGACATATCATACACTGCTGTATATTACTGCTTAAATGCAGCTTGGTATAGCATAGTGTAGTGTCAACTACATAGTAATCATGGTTATCATGTGTCTTTCAATTTAGCACTCTACAAAACCCCAAACAACTACTTGGTCAACAGTTCCTCTCATATCTGTCATTGTTGTATAGAATAAGCGACTGTTTTCTGCAGCAGTTTGCCAAAATTAACCCTCACAGCTTTGATCTTTAGCGGACCCTTCCCCCAAGAAAGCCCTGTGCGGATCCAGCCTCTTGTCTCTCTCTCTCTCTCTACAACTCTTACAACTCTTGCTCACTACAGTATTGGCAAATGTCTCTTCACAAAGAAACCAAAAGTGAAAGGAAGGATAACACTGTATTTTCAGGGTCTGGGGAGCAGAGAGAGTGTTCCTCCTCATTCCCTTGCCAGCCCCTCCACTCACTCCCACTACTCAAACCCCTCCCCAGGCACTCCTCTTATCCAGTTACAATCATTCCACACACCCCTCCGCTCTCTTCCCTCTACCTGTGTCGTCCCCCCACTTGGTTGTCCAATCCACTCTTAGCACTCCACTCCCTCTTCTTTGGCCACCTTGACCTGCCTCACTGCCTTCGCACCGACAAAGCCTACTCTTTTGGCTGCAGCCCCTTGGTATTAAGATAGGTCTCCTTCTCGCTACACCTCACATCTTTTCTGTTTATTCTCACCTTGTTACTACCTTCTTGTAACCGCTGTAATTATTTGAAAATGCCATGTGCGCTGAGTCCTTCTATGAATTGCTATGCAAACAATGTTATGTTATTGTTTATTGTGTATTGTGTTCTCTGAATGTATTGTCACTCTCTTATGCTGACGTGGAACCTTTGAAAAAGAGCACATTGCTCAAAGGTTATTTCTGAATATCTAAAATAAATAAAAAGAAAGTGTGGGGATGTAGCAAAAATGGGAGGGATATTTAACAGTTACTCAATGTAACAGTAGGCCTTCGAGAGAATCTCCTGTATTGGGCCACACCTTTGAAACTGTAAACTGTCAGCACCAGGGCCTCTCAGAAACCTTTGTTAGCTGGGGGATGACTGGTAGCGTTGGCACATATAAAATGTGGGCAGCCCCATTGCTCCTCAGTTCTGTGCCAAAGACACGCTCGGAGGGCCTCTTACCATGAGGAACCAGGAGATCAATAACAGGCACACAAGAAGAGGCATAGCACTGGAGATATAATATATATAAGGCAGTTATGGACACCTCCAGACAAAGCAGTGGAGACACCTGCTAGCTTATACCTCAGAAAAGGGGACAGAGGTTGGACACACTGTGGCCCAGTGGAGGAGCTCTCTCAAAGATCTACTGTTACAGTGAGTAACTGTTCTGTCTTCATTGAGGATATCGCCTCCTTTAGGCCACACCTTTGGAACAATTCTCAAGCAGTACACAGGGTGCCGAGGGAGGCTGGCAAAGCCTGACATGCAGTCAGGACAGAAGGCCTTTCAGAACAGCAAGCCCAACTCCAGCATGTCTGTGTGAAATGATGTCTCGGCTGTAGTACTTAGTGAAAGTATGCACAGTACTCCATGCAGCAGCAGCACGTACATCACCTGCAGAAACATTCTGAAAACAGGCAACAGAAGTGGCCATACCACGTGTAGGGTAGCCATGCACAGCACCGAGAAGTTCCTTAACGTGCTTCCTATAACAAAATTCAGTATGGTAGGCCAGCCGTTTGGACAGGCACTGTTTAGTAACAGGCATGCCTTCTTTCCCAGGGGCAAATGAGACAAAAAGCTAAGCAGACTTTCTACAGTCCTTAGTATGATCAGGGTAGGACTGTAGTATATGGAGCTGTGCTTTACCTTTGTTAGCATAGTCAGGATAATACATGGGAAGGTTTATAATCTGATTCAGTGTGAAATCAGAGACCGTTCTGGGTAGCAAGTGTGGACTGGTATGCAAGGGTACTCTGTCCTTGTGAAAAATCAGATAAGGAGGTTTGTGCAGGAGAGCCTGAAGCTCGTAAATGCTCTAAGCAGACGTTATAACTACCAAAAATAGTGTCTTCCATGAAAGGAAGCACATCTCACAAGTCACAGCAGGTGCAAATGGAGCCCGAATCCATTTTCAAGGATGAATTTCAGGTCACAAGGTAGAACCGGTTTACAAATCTGGGGTGCATGTGCAGAATACCTTAAGGAACATACGGTACACTTCTAGTTGACATAGGTAATAAGCCCTCAATGAGGGACATGGAAAGCTGAAGCGACAGCTAAGTGGACATTAATGGACACGTTCTGGAGATAAGGGTCTGATAGAGCCGGGAAGTAAGCCAGAACATGTAACTGGATCCTTGGAATGTGAAGCACACCATGTTGACAAATACTTCCATGGTGGCAAATAGGTGTGCTTTGTGGAAGGCTTTCTTGCTGCCAGTAAGACATCGGCCACCTGGGGAGAAACCCCAAAGTAGGAAATCACTACCTCTTCAGGAGCTGCATGTACAGATGCAGGGACAGCAGTTCCAGATGGACCAAGGACCTTCTGTCTTTTAAACAATAGACCCCAACACTGGAGTAAATTAACAGGAGGCTCCACTGCCAGATGCTTTAGGAGGGGAAACCATATCTGGCAAGACCAGAAAGGAGACACTAGTAGTCCCCAGAGTCGGACTTAAAACTTCCAGGGACTGGTCCTTTGAAGTAGCAGGGCCTGTACTATGCAGTTCGCTTCTGAGGGCCCTGAGGAAGGGCCCCTTGGTGGAGGTCTTTAAAAAGGGGTTAAAACATATCTTTCTGCTCAGCCGTTTGGGGATTGAAATACTTCTTTATATCTGAACATCAGTAATGTAGTGTAGTGCAATCAGCTGTTGGTAGTTTTATTGGCTGTTGTTCAGAATTTACATTTTTATATTCTTTTTTTTTATTGTTCGTTAATGTTTGTGCTATTTCCTCCTTTGTACAGGTGCCCTGGTACTGCAGGGGAGGGTGCCATAAATAATTAAAGCTACTAGTACTACGCTCTGTTCACAGCTTGAGTAGAACCCTCTGAATGAGAGAAATTGGGGGTTGGGGGTCGCATGAAAAAAATCTCCCTTTTCAGGAGAGGGACAATGTGTCTCTCAAAAAAACTCAAGGCCCTGGAGTGAGTGAGCAGAAATGTGGCAGTTTTGCTTTGTGTGGAGATACAAAAAGGTCCAACTCTGAATGACCTCATCTTGTGAAGAGGTAATTTATCACAGAGATCAGCAGTTCCCACATGTGTACCTGTGACTGGGACCAACGTAGCCTGTCTGCTAAGACATTTTAGACACCTGAGAGAAACACGGCTGTCAGCTGAAGGCTGTGAGAAAGTGACCAGTACCATACCTTCATTACTTCTCTGCAGAGGGGATAAGACTGAGTGCCCCCTTGCTTTTTTATGTAGAGAATCACACTGATATTGCCTGTTCCTATCAACAAAGGGCCTGGACTGATGTGCTCTGTGAAGGCCTGGAGACCAAGTAGAATAACCCTCACCTCCAGAATACCGATGTGGAACTCTGAGTCCAGGTCTGTCCCAAACTCCTGGGTCTGGAAACATCCCAGGTGGGCCCCGTCCTGACCCAGAAGCATCTGTTGTGAGGATATGCACTGGTGCCAGGTAGAAGAGTGATGGCTGTTGCAGTATCTGCACTGGTGCCAGGTAGAAGAGTGATGGCTCTTGCAGTATCTGCACTGGTGCCAGGGAGAAGAGTGATGGCTGTTGCAGTATCTGCACTGGTGCCAGGGAGAAGAGTGATGGCTCTTGCAGTATCTGCACTGGTGCCAGGGAGAAGAGTGATGGCTCTTGCAGTATCTGCACTGGTGCCAAGGAGAAGAGTGATGGCTGTTGCAGTATCTGCACTGGTGCCAGGGAGAAGAGTGATGGCTGTTGCAGTATCTGCACTGGTGCCAGGGAGAAGAGTGATGGCTCTTGCAGTACATGTAGGGGTACCATCCACCACATCAGTGACTTGGCAGATATGGCGAGAACCATCTGTTCAGCTACTTCCGTCAGTTGATCCTGTGTGCCTAAAGTATCCATTATGATGACCGGCATATGGAGGTGAGCCAGAGGGACTGTCGCAGTGGCAGCTGCCATGAGGCCTAAGAGACAGATTTTTGTCCCGGCAGACACATAATGGCCCCGGTGTACCAGCTGGGCCTATGCAGCCAGGGCCTTGGTCCTGTCTGTCGGCAAAAATGCACTGCCTACCACCATGTCCAGCACTGCACCAATGTACTGGAGGTGTTGGCAGGGAAGGAGGATGGGTTTCAGTATACTGACCATAACACCCAGGTTCTCAAACAGTTGTGTTTTGGACACTGTGTACAAACTACTTCCCTGGATGGTACTGCAGCAGCCACTCATCCAGATAAGGGAAGACAAAAAGCCTTTCCTTCTAGAGGGATGCTGCCACTGCTGTAAAACATTAGGTAAATACTCGCAGTGTTGAGGGTAAGCAAAAGGGTAGGACACAGAGCTGATAATGGCTGCCCTCCAGCATACAATGGAGGTACTGCCTGTGGCACTTTTTGGATTTTCACATGAAGGTACGCATCCTTCATGTCTGGAGCACAGAGTCAGTCCCCTTTTTTTGCAGTAGGGGGATGACAGCCTAAAGAGACACCATTCAAAACCTTTTATATTCGGGTGAATTTGTTTAAGAGTCTGCAGTCCAGAATAGGTTGCAGGTCTCCTGTTGACTTGGGAACCAAGAAGTACCTGGAATAGAATCCCTGCTCCATTCTTTGAGAAGGAGGGGCTTGATTGTTTGTTTGTTTGTTTGTTTTTAGAATCAGTGACTGCAGTTCTCTCAAAAGGGACAGGTGACCCAGAGGATAATGTGAGAGGGGTGTAGGGTGAATTGGAGAGTTGGACAGCAATTCTAGAGCAAGACCCTTTTCTATTATTTCCAGGACCCACTTGTCTGTGGTGATCTCCCACCATTTTGACATGTGAAGGGAGATCCTTCACACTCCCCTTGCAGCCCAGGAGACGACAGTGGAAGGGGAGGAAGTGGGGAGTCAGAAGGTACCGTGCGGCAGGGCCATCTGAACCAATACCTGTGGTTGCCTTGGAATGGGCACCAGTAGTGGGGGGACCTGAAGGAATCTTCCGCCACAGCTACAGGACTGCTGATGGTAGCCATGACTGCCTCAGCCTTCTGGCCTACAGAATACCCCCTCTGGCATTTTGAGGGGTCAGGGGTTTTTAGAGACCTTAAAGTCATTTTAGATGATTCAGGTTCCCTAAGGGCATTCTCAACATCCAGTCCAAATAACATGGAGGCCCTAAAAAGGCCATTCAGTATGACTTGTTGTACAGCGGAGCCAGCCACACTACTTTACAGCAAGTGACACGCCACTAAATACTGCATGACAGAAGGGCTTAACTGCCATTGAATTACACTGTTCCCTGACGTTTACTACATGATTTGTGATATATTGCAGCAATACTGCGTTGTATCCTGGCTGGCGCCTCTGTATATCAGTAGCAAAGCCAGCCACCCTAAGCCAGGAGTGTCTCCTGAGGTAAATGCCAGAGGCTGTGTCCTTGGCGGATGCATCAGAGGAATCATATGCTAAGAATGTTAACAGCTGCTTTCTGGCATCAATACCAGTCAAAGCGGCTTTAAGGAGCTCAGCTTTGGTAGGACAATCGGGCAATGCCTGAATAGTAGTCATGGCAGATTTCCACATGCTGTTCTGATAGTTAATCAGTTAGGCCCGATAATTTACAATTCTTAGTCCCAAGGATGCAGAGGCATACGTTCTTTTGCCCATAACATCCAGTCTCCTTGACTCCTTGTCAGAAGGCAAAGTACACATTACTCTAGGGGCCCTAGAGCAATCATGAGCAACAGTGATAACCACAGAATCAGTTTCATGTTGGGAAGCATAATAAGGCTTAACCAAGCAGGGTGCTGTTTTTCAGCCTTTTTAGGAACTGCAGGCAAGGTATTAGGCTTGTGCCAGGCAGCATAGGTAGCATCCTGCAATTCAGGATCTACAGGAGGCAGTACAATAGTAGCTGCAGCTGTAACCGCTAGGGACGCCATAAAATTTATTTTACTGGAGTCTTCCACTTCACTGTCAAAGCCCATGACATCTTGGATTTGTCAGAGCAAGGCCTGAAATGAGGGGTCTTCAGGAGGAGACCTGGGGTTATAAACCACTGAGTCCTCACCGCAAGAGGAGGAGGGGTAAAGATGGAAGGTAACCCTCCTTCATATGGATCTTCTCCGCCACGTCTTCTTTCAAATCCTCCTCCATGTTTAGGAGATCAGGATTATATTCTGCCTTGTCATTGCCTTAAATTTCGGTGGGGATATTCGATGGAGCTGGCAGCTACAGTGGAGGAACCATAGGCATGCTTTTAGCCCCATCGACAATGATGGTACTGACAGGGGAGGCCCTGTCAATGGGACTGTAGGCACCATCCCTGGCAGTGACCAGAACAGGTGAAATAACATTTCTGATAATAATACCAGCACGGCCTGGGAATCAGCGATGCCCATTTCTTCCCAGCAGTGGGGCATGAGGGAGAAGCCAGTGTGGAACCCACCTCTTTGTTCTCGGATTCCATGGCCTTGATGGCAGTGAAGGTTTCAAGAGCCATCTTATGGCAACTCCTTGTGGCCTGACTGAGGCTCTTATGCTGTGGAACAAGCCCAAACAGCAAACACACACAGCGTGAGCGTCATCCTTATAGGTTTCATAACCATAGGTACAAAACCTAAATAAAGGTTCTTTCAATAGGGCCTTACAGAGACAACACCAATAAGTTACGGTGAAACTAGAAAAATAAGAATATCATAGAAATTGTTGTTGTTTCTCTGTAAGATAGCAGAGTGATCAAAGGTGGAAGAAACAACTAAGAAGCAGTGGGGCTACCCTCATTTTATCAGTACTGATGTTGCTTGTTATTGTCGGTGGGCGGCCCTTAGCTAGCAAAAGCACCCACGTTGTCCTGACGCAGATGTCTTACAGTTCCAAAGGTGTGGCCCAATGGAGGAAATGTCCTTGATGAAGAGCAGTTTATTTTCTGGAGGGGTTGGACAGGGAGGATTCTGAGTTGCAGAGGGAAGGGGAAAGGGGAAAAGTATATTTGGTGTTTTAAGACATCCTGTGTCAGTCACACACAGTCGGTCACCTGGGACTTTTTCCTTTTCTCAGGTGAGAACATGCAGAAGTCCTAAATCTGCAGAAGGAGAGTCCATGAAGTTTTGGAATGTGTGAAAATACTCCTGGAATGATAAATCAGTGGGAGCATCTTCACCTATAGGCAGACACCAGCAAACAGTCATTTTTCTGTCAGCTGCAGTTGTACATCCATAGATTACAACTGGAGCCAATAGGACCTACTTCTGAGTGATTGCAGTATGGCTGAGGGCCATCTATAATAACTTCTGTTAGGGATTGCGTGGTTTGAGGTTAAACAAAATCGTTACTAAAACTAAAAGAAGCAGTGATCTAATGCTGATGTCTGCTGAACAGCTAATCCTATGAAAGACGCAAATCTCTAGTTCATGGGCTTCTTCAAATGGCTAGTCTTTTTTCTGGCATTCCTGTTGACACAGTCCAAAATGAACAAGCTGGAAAGGATAAAAGTTCAGGTTCATGCTTCTGAAATTATCTGAAGAATTTTGGGATCTGCAGTGCCTGTGATGTTGTGATGTCTCGCACCATAGAGACAGGCCTTTGACTCGGATAGAAAATGGCTCTGATCTCAGCAACGGAACATTTGTGGTTGGGACAATTTATCCTGAGTGCAAACCAGGTGCAGTTTGACCTTTGAAACACATGGCGTATTTTTCCAGCTGTTTCTTCTTCTCTCGCCCTCTGAAAGTCAGACAGAAAAGAGAGCGGGAGACCAGACTGAGCACAGTTCTGACACTCATAGCTCAGATTGCTCATCCTCTGATCCAGAAAGTATTTTCTGCTAAGCAACAGTGCTGGGTGTTAAACAAAATGTGCTGTGTGTTGCCAACTGTTCCCGAGAGACTAAACGGAGGCTAGCGTTTACACAGTACTTATTGTTCATAAAGTTAAAGCTTACTAAAGAAGGAAATCAAGTATTATGAGATACTGCACGTTGTTAATTGTCAGGAGTGCTGGCAAGATCTTGATTTTATGCCAGTGCTAAACATTTCTGGATATCACTGGGAAAACAGTGCAGATAATAATCACCTTCAAATCGATATTCAGCAGCGCACTTTTTTATGTTTGAACGCATTCCTTAAACTTTCTTATTGGATATCCTGGCACTGGCCACAGCCATTTCACTGTTTGCCATTCTTGAGTTTCTAGACACTGCACTTCACATTGCAGCTGCCAGTTAAAACGAATGATGCTATATCAGGTTAGACCATTCTAAACATCTAAGCATGATAAGCTCAAACAAAATGTGTATCAAAAATAGGACGGAGTCAGTGGCTCTAAATTTAGATCTGTTATTTCCCAAATGTATTGGCAACAAATAAACAAGAGATTCACTGCAAAGGTCCTGAAGTAAAGAAAACTCAAACTAGAGCCAGTTAATCCTTAAATTAGCTGGTGACAAATTCACATGAGATTTAGGTTAAAGGTCAGACAGCCGGGGTAATCATAAATTTACTTTTGCTAATTTATGGCTTAACTGTTCAAGTTTATGAATAAACGCTATACCGTGATTTAATATAAATGAAAGACGTTATCCTATTAATAACAGAATAAGAAAACCATGCTAAGGATCATTATTCAGTTATTTTCTCTGTGGTTTTAACTGGGTTGGTAATATTATTTAGAACATTTGGGGGCTTTATGTACTGTTGTGAGTGCAATACTAAACTCCAGGACTGTGTTGATGTTGTAATAACATTTCCGGAGAGGTGCTCACAGCTCACTTAGGGCATTGGGTTATAACAGCATTACCACACACACTCTTAACACATTTTCCCTAGGTGAGAAGGCACTCAGATGGGCCTCATGCCTCACTTGTACCATAGAAACATAGAAATATAGAATGTGATGGCAGATGGGGACTGCAAGATTCATCTAGTCTGCCCAGTCGAGACAACCCCCACCAATCTTGTTTCTTTCCCAAGATTACCACAGTGTCTGTCCCAGGCTAGTTTAAAAGCCCTAACCATCTTGGCTTCCAGCACCCTTGGGGGAGGCCATTCCAAGGCTCCACCACCCTTTTGGTGAAGTAGAGCTTCCTAATGTTGCTCCTGAATCGGCCACCCCTCAGTCGCATGTCATGACCTCTAGTCCAGTTACAGTTTTTAACCTGAGGAAGCAGTATAGCGCAGTGGTCTAAGGCTCTGAGCTGCAAATCTGGTGACATCCAGCAGACCAGACCTGGGTTTGAATCCCACAGCTTCCACTTGCATACTGTGTGACCCTGAGCAAGTCACTTAACCTCCTTGTGCTCCCAGGTCGCTCCTGTAAAAAAAGCTTTCAGCTTAGTGTGCTATACCTGGTTAAACAACTAAATAAAAAAAAAAAAAAACCTGAAACAGTTTATTTGTACCACGTTGATACTCTTTAGATATTTGAAAGTCTCGATCGTGCCTCCCCTGTCTCTCCTCTGTTCCAGGGAGTACAAGCGGAGCTGCCACAGTCGTGCCTCGCATGGCTCGTGGAGCATACTCTGTACCAACTTTGTTGCCCTCCGCTGTACAGTCTCAGATCTGTCTATATCCTTTCTGAGGTGTGGTCTCCAGAAATGGAGACAGTATTCCAGGTAAGGCCTCACCAGGGACCTGTACAGGGACATAATCACCTCTCACTTCCTACTAGTGATGCTGCTTCCAGTGCATCCTAGGATGCTGCTAGCCTTTAGTGTTGCTTTTTTCACATTGCTTGCCGACCTTCAAGTCATCTGAGATGATTACCCCCAGATCATGCACCTGTCTGGTTGTGGTCAGCTGCTCCCCTTCCAGATAGTACATCCCTGCTGTGTTGTGCCTTCTCAGGTGCATAACTTTACATTTTTTAGTGTTACATTTTAACTGCGAGTTTCTTGACAATGCTTCCAATTTCTTTAGATCAGACTCCATCCTTTGAACCCCTTCAGTCATGGCTACCCCCTGTTGCAGAGATTGGTGTCATCTGCAAACAGGCACATCTTCCCTTCCAGTCCATCAGCGATGCCGCTGATCAATATGTTGAAGAGAATCAGTCCCAGAACTGAGCCCTGTGGCTCCCCACTAGTTACCATACCTTCTCTTGACAGAGTGCCGTTTATCATTACTCTCTGGGTCCTTCCATCTAGCTAATTTGAGATCCAGTTCACTATTTCGGGCCTAATGTCCATGCAGTGTAGTTTGTTGATCAGTCTCCTGTGAGGAACAGAGTCAAAGGCCTTGCTAAAGTCCAGGTACACCACGTTAACCACACCACCTTGGTCTACTGTTTGGGTAACCCAATCGAAAACTTAAATCATGTTGGTCTGTCAGGACCTTCCTGCTGTGAAGCCATGCTGCTTTATGTCTAGTTGCCCACTAGCTTCTAAAAATGTCACTATCCTTTCCTTTAATAGGGACTCCATTAGTTTCCCTCCTGTTGAGGTAAGACTGATTGGACAGTAGTTTCCCACTTCTTCCCTACTCCCACTCTTGTGGAGGGGCAACACTGAAGCTCTTTTCCAGTCTTCAGGGACCTCTTTGCTCTCCAAGGATTTGTTGAACAATTTTGCCAGTGGGGTGGCCAGCTCCTCCCCAAGCTCCTTCAGGATTATTGGGCGAATTTCATCTGTCCCCATTGCCTTGTCCTTCCTCAGTTTCTTGAGTTCCTTTAAGACTCTCTGTTTTGTGAATGGACTTGTGTCTGCTTCCTCGACATGGTGCTCCTTCCTTTACCAAGCATGCATGGGTTAATCCATCAAAATGCATACCCTGTTGTGTGTTATTTCTTACGTGATGAGCACTTAGGAGAGTAACAGACCACATGTTACTACACCACTTAGGTGTGCTGTTATCATTTCATTGATTTTACGTCATAGTTTTGAAAACTATAGTCCTGCATCTGGAGCTTTGTCTTCATGGTTGTGCTTTTTTACTTTAGGATGGCCATCCGTGTTAGTGTGACATCCAGAATTAATTGTCCATGGCAAGTTTTGAGTGGAGGATTTGTTTTGTGCATTGCAGTAGCTTCTTGAATGGGAGAAACACCTAAATCCATGTTTTCCAACATTAAGACAGATGTACCATGCTTAAGGAGTAGACACTGATGGACAGAAGCTGAAGGGCTGCCTGGGGATGTCTCAGATCCACCACCCTCTGGATACGTCATTGTGTTGTATATCAATTCTTAAAGTTGGGGGGCATTGGGTTATAAAAAAAAAACGCGCAGAAATAGTAGTCGAATTGGACAGGTACTATACTTCCTGCACAAGTGTGATTCTGTTGATAAATCAGAATAAAAGATGATGATGCCTTGAACAGTCTGTTGACAGCAACATACTGTAGTTGTTTAATGCAAACTTAATATGGCTGCCCTGGGTGGGCGCTAAGGATCACCATTTTGGCTAAGCCATTTGGGCATTATGAATTTTTACTGTTCAGTTTACCTGCTGTAGTAGCTAATCCAGTTCATGTGTGGCTAAAAATAATTGGTGCATTTCAGCCACAATGGTTAAGATTTTTTAGACCTTAGCGCTCACCCAGTTACTACAAAGAAAATTTAAAAAATATTACTGTTTAAGTTGTTGGCTGTTATGTTACACTTGCTAATAATTTATTAAGCAATAAGGCATGACCAGGAATTAGATTATTTGAGTCTAAACATTCTGTACTCAACCTTATTCAAAATGGCTGCCTGGACTGAATGAGTTAACAGTCTGTTAATCACCACCTAGGGTTGTAATGTGGGTGGTGATTAACAGACTGTTAATCGCCACCTAGCGTTGTAATGTGGTGGTGATTAACAGACTGTTAATCGCCACCTAGGGCTGTAATGTGGTGGTGATTAACAGATTATGAATCTAACCCCTGGAAGTGCCTTACTGCTATAAACATATTAAAAAAGGGGGTTAAAGTGTGTCTTTTAAATGTTTTACTCATTGAGAGGGAGATGTTTAAAGGGAACATAAACACTGTTGTTTACATTTTTTATATAATTGTAAATTTGGACATGTGTGAAGTCTGTTTCGTCACCCCAGTGTACTGATTTGTATTTGTTTTGAAATAGCCCTGTTTTCCCCTTATTTAGAGCCCATATTAACACAGCCTTTTACCCACCAAATATTCATTTTTGTAATTACTTAGCAGTTCCAGAACGTAGTGATATCAGTTGAGCCGAAGGCTACAATAAAGTGAATCACATTGGCATCGGCTCAGCTGATATAACTGGGTTCTGCTCCATAGTAGTCTTCAGCTCAACTGACATCACTGAGTTCTGGAGCAAACGTTCCCTAAAATGCCAAGGGGCAGTGCCCGCAGTACAGAATTACTCTCACCACATAAGAGGCAAACTGGGAACCCTCTTGCGGTACAGGATTGGGACAGGCCGAAGGAGAGCTTTACTGCCCTAGTATGGACCATAAAAAGAGATTAAGTAAATGGCACTGTTGAGTGGGATACCAACTTTGTTTTGAAATCAAGGTCATATGCATTGGATGGTATACCACACTAGCAGCAGGTTTTAGCTACTGTACAGTATGTTGTGTAGTGAAGGCAGTCTGTCTGAGCCCCAGTGAGGAAAATTAAAGACTTACCATTCTGAGTTTCCTGTTTTGGCACTGTCACTGTGTTATAAACTACATTGCCATTTAGCTGTATGTTCCCTTTAATTTCGGCCTTGAAATTCTGCAGTGGAGCACTAGTGAAAAAATAACTTTACTTCTTTGTAAATGTTTAACCATCATTCAGCCCTTACTCTCATCACCACAGGAATGTTCCCTATTGTGTGTGCTGCTTTCAGGCTGTTACTTGGAATTCTGTGGCCTAGCAGCCTCTTTGTAAACTATATCACTGTTTTACTGTGTTGCAGTGTATTAAAATGACAGTGTCTCGTGATCTGAGAAGGTGGAGTTCCTTTAGCCCACTTAGCAAAGCTTCTGCTCTAAAGATCCTATAGGTTCCTAGATTCAGGATTTTTTGCAGTTCATTCCACATAAATGAATACCTAACAAAAGAATGATCTGTTAAAATAATCTATTAGTTATCTGACCTGGTGGTTGAGCCGCTGGATGCCACACCTGGCACCGCGTCGATGGCCAGGTTCGGGAATGGACTCAGGTTGCCGAAAGTCAGCTCTGGAGGGGGAGAGGATTGAGCGTCTGGAGGACTGCTGTCCTCATCAGAGGAGGGAGGCTTGTCAGCCTGGCTGCTGAATGTCACCAGGTGGAGGTCTGGTGGTACTGCAAGCTTGGGTGGCATGGAAGGGAGGTCTGTGGCCTGGTGAGTAGTGCGTGCCTCCAAACACATGCTTACACTGGCCGCAGGAGAACAGGGAAATGGAGAAAAGTGGGAAAAAAAGGTCTGAGGCTTTGTATAGCCCTGCATGCCCATACATGGACGTATGCTGCTGCCTAGAGCATGGCGGTGTGATCTGGATCCTATACTGGGGGCGGGGGGTGGCTTTCTCTCTCTCTCGCTCCCCTGATCCTGCCATGTGGTGGAATCTGTGACGGTGCCCAACCACTTCAGCCCCACAAGAGGCAGATGCCATTTTTTTTTTTTGGGGGGGGGGGGCAGAGCTTTGAAGCCATCCCAGATCACAAACTAGAGAGAAAACTATATGAAAAAAAAGACTATTAGTGAGGCCTGCTCAGTACCGCAGAAGTTAGGAATTGCTTGCCATGCTGGCAGCCTCAGTTCACACCGTAAGCCTGGGACACTGGAAGCCCAGGCTGATGTCTTGGATCCCTCCTGCCTCAGAGAGGGTGGTTTGCTCCTTCCACTGCCCAACTGCCTCCTGATCATCTGAGGGAGAGAGTTGTAGAGGGGAGGAATTTGTGGACCTTAGCCATCATTCTGTGTTGGTGCCCACCTGCTGGCTCGAGTTATGACATAGGAAGCATCAGATGCCCGGGGGGGTAGTTGTTGGAGATGTTATGAAGTGATTCTGGCTAGAGACTTCCAAGTCTCCCCTGACATCCAAGTATAGGCTGTTAGCCTGTGGTGCCACAGCCCATGCCCATGAGGAGGGATGGAGGGTTCTTGGGAGATGCATTTGAAAAGGTTAATTGGAGTACATCTGCACACACCCAGCATGGGCTCCAGTGAGCCCTTCCACTCCCAAGTTGACTAAGCTCATGGCCTAGCTGTGCCTCAACAGTCAGTATTAGGAACATTCACCAGGAATATTGCATCCCACTGTAGAGCCCCAGCGCAGGGATTAACCAGTGGCTGGACAAGAAGCAAGGAGGGCCTGAGTCGAATGCAGAACAACAGAGTGGGTGGGGTCAAGAGGCTGCTTTGCCATAAGAGGATTGAGGGAGATGGGAGGACGTGCCAACCTCAGTTGAAGGGAGCCTAGAACACAAAGTAAAATTTGCCATTATACACCAAGGCTATGCATCCACTATAGTATTATTATTATTATTTAACATTTGAGTCACAACTCTAGCTACTGTAATCCAGCCTCAGCAGTACCTTTGATATTTAGGTACAGCAGAGCTTATCTTGCCTCAACACAGGCTGCATAAAGCTGGAACAGAGGCTCGCACTTGGAAAAAAGTCAAAAATGATAACATGAATTAAATAGCAACATAGTTTAGTTGCTAACAACAACAGGAAAAAACAGTTTTCCATTGCAAGGCATATAATCGTGTTTTCTTTCCTGCTTCCTACGTGAACCTTTGATAATAGGATTTACTTGTTAGCTCATTCTTAATGATAGGCATTGCCCTTTTGTTACGCAGTAGGTCTGGACCCAGCTATATTAAATCAATAGGATACTTAATCTTCTATAATTCAAATTTACTACATACTCCTTTGTTATAATTTACTTCTGTTGGTTTACAAAAAATTGCAAAAAAAAAAAAAAAAAGCAATGTATCTCCTCCAAGAAGGCCCAAGTGGGCTAATGCTACTTGGGTGAGCCCCCCGCCCCATCCCCCACCCCCACCCTGGCTGTTTTTAAACAAAAGCTTTGTGAGTCCACATTCAGCATTTTTGTTATATTATAAACAACCTCATTTCATACTGGGGGTATTTTCAGATGGAGTTCGAATCTAGCACGATATTTTTGCCACTGTTGTAACCCACTGGGATGTCTTCTAGGGATGAATCTAGGAACCTATAGGATCTTTAGAGCAGAAGCTCCTGCAAAATAGCCAGTTAGTTGCAAACTGCAAATGGGATAGGCACACCTGTTATTACATTCCCCAGTAACATGTAACCCCTAGGCGGCACTACTCCAAGGGCTACTACCCATGCCTTGCCTGGCCAGACCAAGACTAAGGGGCCTGGGTTCCCAAGCTTTACTTTAAAACTGGTTCTTTCCATGCTTTTACCTTTGTACAGTGCCTCCACCCAGAGTATACCTTTTAAGTGGGCTAGCTGTTACCTGGTACAAACCTCTGGGATGTCATACCCCCCACCTCAACCATTAGCCACCCCAACACATGTCCCAATAACGTCCCCACATTTCAGATGTTTCTGTAATTAAAGACTATCTTTAATAATATGCTCACGACAACATAATTGCAAAACCATAACAACTGTATTTATTTGGGGGGCATAGGGATTAGGAACGGGGAAAACAGAAGGAATCGAGGTTATGGAGTGATTATTGATATTGACAAGGTGTACATTTGATTGGGTTGGTTGTCTGAATTTTGATGCTGGTGAAAACCCTCCAGCTAGGTAATTACCTGTCATTAAATCAGCAAACAGTTACAGCACACCGACAGATGATGTCCAGAGCCCTGGCTATCTAGCTACCTTAAATCAGATGGAACACATTATTATTATTTTTACCCACCGCTGGTACCAGTTCCCCAGACTCAACATGAGACCCCGCAGTCTCATACACTTTACCCTGGTTACCCAGCTACCAAAGTCCCGTGATGGTTGCAGGCCTGGTGGATGGTGCAGCTGTACGTTGGCCGGCTTGATTTAAAGGAGGAATAGTGTTCAGCTTGAAAGCAAACAAACAAACACACCATTTCAGATCCTTTGGGGTGCGCAGGGATTGCCCTGCATATTGCAATTGGAACATTGGCTAGATGCAACCCGTCAGTCACACCGGGTTTGGCAGTTAAGCATTTCTTTCTGACTGTTAGCACATTTATATGATTTGATACAATCAGCACATTTATAGAAAGGATAGCGCCTTCCACCAGGGGCCAGGAGGGCTGCCCTGGTCAGATTACTTAGTGGAAAACAGTAATTTCCAGGTTACTGAAATCCAGTTTAAACTTCGGGTCTCAGTCTGTTACGTCACGTGGCTTGCAGCTGTGGCTGGAGGCTCCACTGGATGTCTTGACCAGATAGATAGCACAATACTGGACCTCGCAGGCAAAGTCAGGCTGAGCCCCTTACTGAGTGCTCCCCTTCCAGTCCTGTAGGCTCCAGCACACATCACGTATCAGCACATTTCTACTCTGTTCTGGGCTCACATGGGTTCCCCCAGAGCAGTCACGTTCAGCAAAAGTTCCAAAATAAGGTCCCACCCTTGCCGGACTAAGGTTAGGTGCAGCAGTTGCAGGGTGCAGACCCTAGGATGAGCTTACATAGAACAGTCACTTGGGCAAGGCAGCCCCAATTCAGCAAGTTTTTTTTTGTTCTTGCACCAGGGGGTACAAGAGTACTCACTCAGGCTCCTCACGGTAGAATCTCCGCTACCAAGGCTCCTGAATGCTTCAGTCCTCTCACAACCGAGGTGTAATCAGCTCTTTCACAGCTGGCTTATGTTATCAGGTTGCAGGTCCACATCTTTCCCCAACGTGGAAGGGAGGGCTAGCTCCTGGGGGACATTCTGGCAACTCCCAGGCTAGCAGGTACTACATAAACTAAATAACTTTAACTTTTAACTGCTAAGAAGACAAACACCCCCCTCCTGGGTGGAGAGGATTAGCTGGAATTCCAGGCTTAGATGCTTGGCTGGGAGCCAGAGCCCCCACCCCCATAGGTGTTCCCGCTCGAATCTGGAAAATTGCTGAAAAACACAGTCTCTTATAGGGCTGTCCTGAGGCTCCTGAGCTGAAGCTTTTGGATGGTTGGCCTCCGATGGGCTAGAGGGCCTCTCAGTCAAGAAAATGAATTATGCATGAACCTCACTCGATGCACGGTGGGTCTGCTGTTTTGGCGCCTCAGATTAGGTCCCTGCAGTTCCCCCTGAGTACTTGAAAGTTTCCCATGAGCTTTGGCTAATGTTCCACAAGTCCTGGCTGTGTTATTCTTGCTTCCTGATTGGCTATGCTGCTTTCACAAACACAGTCCTGGTGCCGCCAGAATAAAGTAAATATTTGCCCAAATGCCCCGCAGTTCAGTAGCCCTGGATGTGTACATGCTGTCGCTGCACAGAACAAATTATATGCTCAGTCCATTAGCCTGTCGCTGCTGCCAGTATTTTAGCTCCCTGACTTGCAGCAGGCAGGCTGTCATTTCTGAGTCCCAACATTTACTGATGCAGCCAGGGGTAGAACATGTATTTATTTAAACACTTCCCCCTTCTTTGTTCCCAAACATACAGGCAGTTACATTTATTTATTTTAATACATTGCTTGTTTCCCTTTTTCTCGGCCGTAGCCGAAATACAGCTTCCCCGAGGGCAGAAGCACCCTCATGAACATTCAGAAGATCAGAGCTCTAGCTCATTAATATTCATGAGCCCCGATCTGAAACACTTTGTGGATCTCTTTTATTTTTCATAAAAGCGGGCTGTCTTAGCCCTGTACGTGGTCACAGGGTCCCACTGATTAGGTGGAGACACTGGGACTTCTGAACACTTCCTCCATTTGACCACGAGGCGAGTGGTCACTAGATCAAAGGCGCCGCCGGCGCCTACACTTTCCCCACCATAGCACACTGCTTTGGCCGTGCGGGCGATTGTGGTCTGGATGTCAGAGCCCTGTAGGGCTAGGATTTTACCCTGGGACTTACACTGGGGCATCGGGGCAGAGAAAGGACTCGGGGGACAGAAAAAAAAATGCAGGCATTCCTGGAGGCACAAAGGAGAGCGGCTGGAAACGGGAGCTATGGGCTGATGGTAAGTCCTCATTTTGGTAGGAGGGTTGCAAACATACATTTAAAAAAAAAACTTCTTCTCTTTTTCAAAAATGTTTGATACTGTACAACATTTTCCTTAAAAATAATGACTTGTATGCCGGCCCGGTGGCGCTGAGGGTTGAGGCGCTGGATGCCACACCTCGCGCCACGCCGGCAACCTGGGTTCGGGAACAGACTCGGGTCGGCCGGGAGAGGGAGGATTGAGCGTCCCAACGGATGCTCTCCTCCCTCAGGGGTGGGATACCAAGGGTGCAATATGCACCCGACATCCTGAGAGAGCCGGTGGGAACACGGGCTCTCAAAGGGGCTACCGGCTCCGTTCACGGAGTCGGGGAGGAGGGACGCAGTCAGGTGTTCGAGAGAGATGTGCGTCAGCACGTCACCTCTCTGAACATATGTCCTTGCGCTGGCGTCCCAGGGGGCGGGGTTGAGGGGAGCACAGAAAATTGGATAATCCCTCGGTGATCCTAGATGACGACTGCTCCACCCAAGGCCACCAATTCCAGGACAGACCCCGCTGTGCAGGATAGGAGGGAGGAAAAAGAGGCACTCTAGGGGCAGATCCTGGAGCGGTGGTCCGGAAGGTAAGAGCAGTCCGAAGGAGTGGACACTGAGGCAGGAAGGCGGATAAATAAAGAGTCCAAAAAAAAAATAATGACTTGTAAAAATATAGTGATATGGCTATAAACGTAGAACACATACAGTAGTATTTTTTGTTTTGTTTCTGTGGTTAGTTCCACAAAAGGCGACGAATGCTGAGATAGAAGCTGCTCATATTGCTGGCCTCAAAGGCTGATCTATAGACAAGGTCTAAACTGGCTCCAGTAGCACTTCCCAGAATTTAAATGCCATTTCTGAAATTTAAGTCCAGGATCACGTTGAACTGATGAAATATAGTCCGACTGGGAACCCATGATTACACATACAGTACATCCTCCTCCTGGTTTACCATGTCCTGACGAATACATTCCTAGCAGAACAAGTCATGTACTTTCCTTACTTTGGCATATGTATTTAAGCCTACCCACCACGGGGCTGTCTGATGGTGCTGTTGAGTCATGCCGGTAACTTGGGTTTACAAATCGACCCTGGGAGGCTGGCACTGGAGAAGCAGGCTGGCGGGAGCACTGCCCAAGGCAGTGCATCCTAGCTGCCATCACAGCAACTCCTTATGGTGGACTGTGGCTACGCTGTGTGCTCAAAAACCAGTTAGCCAAACCAGCCCACTGTCAAATGATGGTGCGAGGGTAGGAGGGCAAGGGAACAAATAGGAAAAATCCCAGCATGCCTTATATTGTAGATGTCGGCTGCTGGCATTCCCTGGCCCCACTCCGCTTGAATCTCAGTGGGCATGATCCTGCTTGCAGAGCAGTGGTTGTGGTTGAGAGGTCACCAGGTACCCCAGCCTGAGGACAAAACAGAGAGGTATGAAAGGACAAATAGCTACAGTACAGTATATGGATAAAAACATTCAATGTGAGGTTGCAGCACTTAGCAATTCTCTTGAGTTTTCTCTTCAGTTCACTTCACTTCACCTTATCTGTTCATTAGCCTCTGAGATCTGACCATGGCAATCATATCTAGCTATGACAACTAGTTAAACCACCATGTAGAAATGCTCATAGGGTAGTAGTACAGTCATACATACTATACTATATACTGTACATGCATACATGTGTACATACAGCTATAGGGAAGAAAATCATTGATTCATTGATATCCGGTTTCCTATCAACTCTGTGGGAATACTGTTACCCCTTTTTATGTTTGCTTGCACGCATGCACAAAGTGAACATATTGTTACTGTAGTGTAGGGGGCTGTGTAGGTGTGTACCGTATAAGCCAATGGATGGAGAAGTGCAGGAGTCTTGCCTCTCAAAAGCCAGTGCTGAGAAAGCTGAGGATGACAGTGTTCAGCTGGCTGATGGGCGTAAACGTCTTGTAGTTCAAAGGATAAAGCCCCACCAATCTAATTTATTTTCTGCCCAATAGCCAGCTAGCAGACAACATCAGTCTTTGAAGATAAACATCAAGACTCATAGTACGTGTGTGTATGTGTATGTATATGTGTGTATGTTCCCCCCCTAGTGACAGATAGGAAGTGCCTATCTGAAAGCACTAAACGAGAGCTAGGAAAAACAGTGTGCAGAATGCAAGTATAATAGCTTCAGATAATGTTTACAGCATGTGAATAATGAACAGAAAACACCAGCAACAGTTGATTTAAATTATATGTTGTTTATGTTCTCCTTAAAGAGCCCCTGATACCAGTTAGATAACTTTGAAATATGTGAGTGTTAGACACAATTGGGAGGTAGTATAGCGCAGTGGTTTAAGGCTCCGAGCTGCACACCTGGAGACCTGGGTTTGAATCCCACAGCCCCCACTTGCATACTGTATGACCCTGAGTAAGTCACTTAACTTTCTTGTGCTCCCAGGTCTTACCTGTAAACAAGCTTTCAGCTTAGTGTGTCTCTCCTGGTAAAATGAATAATAATAATAAAACAGTTCAAATTATTGTTCAAATATTTTTGCAATCCTTTTGTTTATATAGACTTTATTGAGCCCATCTACTGTCACACCCCAGCCCCTTCACCCCACGACTTACTCCTCCAATCTACTTTTTAACTCATTGTGTGAGTGGGTGCCATGGATGGTGGTGGTACGGTACCTTCAGGGTCGCAGCATCATCCTGCAGACAGGGGTTCTTTTCTGCCCGTTATTCTCCTTGAGTCAGAGTGGGCAGCGTGGAATGGCACACACGCAGTCCATGAAGATGGTGCATGCTTTCAAAGCCCACCTCCAACTTTCAATTCTGGTGACTGCTGCTATGCCAACTACCCTCCATTAGGAGGTGGCAGCCAAGCAGCAGTACACACTGCCCCCCCCCGCCTCCCCCACCCTGAAAGAGGAGATCGGCCAGTGGACCCTAAATCCTCTTTCCCTCCCACTAGCCCCAAGTAACCTTGGTCCATTCCCTAACCTGGGTCACCAGTGTGGTGAGAGGTGAAGCTTCCAGCACCACAGCTCTCCACGCCACTGATCAGGTTACAAGTTTGCTGTAGCTCAGATTTCCTTAGACAGTAGTGTTTGTGGCCTTGAGAGGAGTTGAACCTACAACCCACTGTTTTACAGTTCTGTGCATTTACCCTCTGTACTATTCAGCCAGAACTATATTTTTGGTATTCTTTACCCTTTTTCTTTATTACTGAGGGAAGCGACATAAAAAGATTACTGTCCCTTGGACTTTATTAGCTTTGGCTGCTTGTCTACACATGACATCATAATGCCCTGTTTATGGTATCATAATTATCTCCACAGCAACAGAGTTGCATGTCATAAACAGAATTGTGACTGCAGAATTAACAAGCAGACAGAGCAAGTAGGGCAGAGATCCTCTTTCCATGCAAATGTCTTTAGTAATAAACAAATAATGGCAATAATTACAAAAAGGCATGACATGTAACTAAATGTGTCTAGATATTATGTTTTCAGAGTTGTCCAAACAACATCAGGGCCTCTTTAAAGCCTTGCTACATTGTAAGGAAACATTCAGCACTGACAAATGCTTGTTCTACACAGTACTTGTTGAATCTGAGTTTGAAGTCTATTCCTTTTTTAGTTTTCACTTTATTCCCCTAGTCTCCAGGTGCTGCCCTTATCCTATGGAGAGCCTCCCAGCCACATCTCCTGATTTCTCCAGCACTTACCCCCTCTGCCCCTCCCCCCACCCAGACAGAGGTGTGGTTAACCAGGCTTAATAGGAGAGCCTGTCCAGATGTGTCCCTTTACTCCCCAGTGGGTATCTGGGTGGTGTTGTGGGGCCTGAAAGTACCCAGCATCATCCTGCAATGCACACTGGACTCTAAGCGCTGACGCAAAACCCAGCCAGCGTCCGCCCTCTAATGATACCTCCACTGCACTGCCACATGTGGTCACCTAGGTGGCAGTGTTGCAACTGAGGCCTCCCCCCACCAGCCCTTCAGCAGGAGGGGCTTCTTCTTGAACCCGGGTCATCAGCATTGCAAGCAGCCGCCCTGATGTTTCACCAGTCGGCTGGCTGAAAGTCTGTTCCAGCAACTTTTCAGTTAATGTAGTCCTTTCTAACATTTCCCTTTATCCTTGCTCATTTCAGTGACATCGTATGTCCCCTTGTTTGGCTTGTACTTGTGCGTGCTGTAGAGATGTATCCAGTAGGACAGTGTTAGTCCTGCCATGTATTTGGAGGGTGTCATGATGCTCCCTCTGATTCTTCTTTTCTTTTTTACACCCCCCCTTCTCACCCCGGTGCTTCCTCGCCTTCAGGAGTCTCCAACTGCCTTGTGCATCCCTGCTCGTCTGTCGGCATCGGGTGCAGTCATCCCCCCACACTGCCTTGGTTTGACCCCCTGGCGGGTATGAGGCAGGACTCCCCCTTCCATCTGTGATTTCGTCTGGGATCTGTCACCCGTGCCGGCAGGGGTCCTAGGATCGGGGCCTGAAGCTCTGTCTACAGTGAGCACCGGAGGGTATTTTTCCTTTTTCGCCCATCCCCATAGGGCATCTGCACGCAAGGAGAGCTTAGGAACAATGCACGTCACAACATGCTAACGCCACGGCTCCCAGCAGACGTCCTCCCTCCCTGCTACATGCAGTCCTTGCTGCACCTCCACACATGGTCAGCCAGGTGGCGGTATTGCAGCGGGACCCGCATCCAACCCCACCCGGAGGAGGAGAGCAGCCTCCTGGTCGATCCTCTCCCCGGCCCGGCCCTCCAGCTGCCTGAGTCCATTCCTGAACCCAGGTCGCTGGCGCTGCAAGCGGTAACCCTACCGCTGTGCCAGCGGGCCGGCTGATTCTTCTTTTTTAGTGGAAAGCTGCCCCAATTTGACATCCACTCCTCATAGCCCATGATCTGTAAGCCTCCAACCACCCTTACTGTGACTCCTTTATTCTTTTCTGAGTCATGACAGAATCTCACCTCAGCTGTGGGTACCAGAACTGCACACTGTCTGTATTCCGTATTCAGAGTGGGGCCTGACCACGGATCTGTGTAGGGACTTCATCATATCTCTGAACCTGCTAGCGCTGTGTATTGTGATGCCATGCCATGGTTTTGTGTGCTTTGCTAGCTGCTGGGCTGTAACATTATACCCAGTCAGTACTCACGTGTTGGGTGCTTGGTTTCAGTAATCACTGTGCTGTTCGGTAGTATTTTGCCATGATGTACTACTACCTTACATTGCTTTTCTCCACCCACGTCCCAGGCCTGTTCTGATCTTTCTGCATTCTTTTTATCTCCTGTTTCGATGGTCACCTGAAAACATGGTGAGCCAGCTCAGTTGTGTAAGTAGGAAATTAAAAATTGGAAGCTGGAACCCTTTAGTGCCTCTTTGAAGCCCCCCCCCCAGACATACCCATGTATGTTATGCAGACCCCTTGTAAACTCCGTGTTACTTCATTTTATACATTCAGCACTAGATTTAATACAAACAGAGCACGACAATCATATTACAACACCAGCTGGAGTGGATATCAGACACTAGGAGTAACCAAAATGAATGGTCAGGGCCTAGAATGCCCCGCCTCCCCCCCCACCGGCTCCAATAAACTTGTAAGCTGTGACTTAGTTGGAGTTTGCATTCCACACCCATGATTCAGCTTCTGGTGCCCACCTTACAGTCACTTGTACATTTTTTAAACAGTGTGGATTCTGTGACAGACCCCTGTGGGATCCCACTAGTTGCTTGTTTTCATGTTACTAGAGTACTGTTTATTATGACTCTTTGTTTCCTATCTTGAAAACACTTTATTCATACCCATGGTTATGTTAACATTCTCAGTTTTATGAACTAGCTTCCTGTGTGGTACATTTAACTGTAATCAGTTACGTGATTTCAGCCAATCAGCGCACACAACCTCTTACCCTGTGCACAGTGATCCTTTGTGCAAGAACATTAGGATTCAAGAGTTCTACTTCACAGTCATGGGGAGAGCAACTTCATTTAACTTTTGAAATAAAAAAAAAAAATACTTAAAGTCGGCCCAGTGCATGGAGGGCCGAGGTGCTGTGCACCTTACCTCTTGCCACACCGGTGACCCGAGTTAAGCAATAAGCTTAGATCACTGGGGGTCAGCCGAGGGGGAGAGAATTCAGTGTCTGGTGGACTGCTGTCCTTTCCCGGGGTGGAGAGGGCAGCCGTCATGGCACTTGGCTGTCCAAAAGTGGAGACCTGAGGGGCAGTGGTGGTGGTGTCTGAGCATCAGGAAGGGAGGGAGGGTCTGCAGTTCTGCGACGTGTGCACACCTCCATGCACACATGCCTACATGCAGCCGTGGTAGGGGAACCAAAGGGAAGAACATGGAAAAAAAACAGACTCGTGCCCCCTGACACTCTGCCTGCCCACCCCAACCCATGCTGCCATTCGGACCACCAAACCACACCAGGTGAATCTTCAAGTTGGGGGAGGACAGCCCTCCCCTTCCTGGCCCCCTTCACTGGGGGCAAGCTGTGGGGGGCACTGGATCTCGGTGAGTACAGGGGGGGCAGTAGCTGGTTGAGGGTAGGGCTGGGACGAAGCTCCTGGCCACCTTCACCGGGGGCAAGCTGTGGGGGGCACTGGATCTTGGTGAGTACTGGGGGCAGTAGCTGTGTTGAGGGTAGGGTGGGTCGAGCTCCTGGCCCCTTCACCGGGGGCAAGCTGTGGGGAGCACTGGATCTTGGTGAGTACTGGTGGGGGGCAGTAGCTGGTTGAGGGTAGGGTGGGTCGAAGCTGAGCACCCCTGCCCGAGTCCACCAGGGAACAAAGAAATATGGAAAAGAAAAAACCTTTAACTTATACTTTAAATCACTCTGGCTAAATCAAGTGATTTATAATAAGTTAATCGTGCTTTTGGGGGGAGTCGCTTATGATCTAAAGAAACTCCTCTCATAAGGTTTAGGCAGCCAGAACCGCTCAGATTCTCTTCATGGTGATCATGCTCAGAGTTTTTTATACCATAACAGACACACCACGGAGGCTCTATTAACTTAAATTATCAAATGCTTTACTGAAGTCCAAATATAACACACCCACATGATTTCCCATATCTAATATGTAGTCTAGAAGAGCTGGTCAAGAGTTTGGCTACTGGGCTTCAGTGCCAAAAAGTTAAAAATTATGCACATGGGCCACAAAATCTCAAAGGCAGCGTATCATTTTTTTCAGGGGGGAGGTGTTATCAACCACAAAACAGGAAAGGGATCAGGGGGTCATCAGATCTGATGACCTGAAGGTAGCAAAGCAGTGTGATAAGGAAGTGGGAAAGGCTAATAGAACACTGGGGTGCATAGGGAGGGGTATCACCAGCAGAAAGAGGGAGGTAGCATCATGGGCTGTATATATGCACAAGCACTGAGGCAAGGGTTCCTCTTGCACACTGATGAGTCCTGGTAGGACGAAACATGTGTTTGTGTCTTCTGTTGACACATTTTGCAGATTGTATGAGAGGCCTTTTGGCACCATGCATTCCTGCTTAAAGTTGAATCAGCATAACATTTTGTGGTGATTTGCATATACAGCCCATGACACTTTGCATTATGGGGGTATGTGTGATTTTGTATTTCTTTGAAACTTGGCTTACTGGCCAATGCCCTTTGGGGTAACCCTTGCCTCAGTATTTACGTATTAAGGTTCTTTGTGTTTTAGCTTGTTTTTTGTTTTTATTGGGCTCACCACAACCCAAACCTGATAGACCAATGTAGGGTAGCTGGTTCATTCCACTGGGGTGTCATACAGATGAGGCACACTGATGAGTCCTGATAGGATGAAACATGTGCCTTTGTCTTCTGTCAGCACCCTTTGCAGACTGTGTGAGAGACCTTTCAACACCATACATTCCTGCTTAAAGTTGAACCAGCATAACATGTTGTGGTGATTTGCATATACAGCCCATGATGCTTTGCATTATGGGGGTATGTGTGATTTTGTATTTCTTTAAAACTTGGCTTCCTGGCCAATCCATTTTACGGTAACCCTTGCCTCAGCGCTTACACACCAAGGTTCTTTGACATGATAGAAACATTCAAATACCTCAAAGGTGTCAATAAGGTACAAGAGGGTAGCATTTTGCACAGAAGGAGATACTCAAGGACAAGGGGCATAATATGAAGCTGGAAGGGGGAGACTTAGAGGAGATGTGAGGAAATACTTCTTTACAAAAAGGGTGGTGGATATCTGGAACAGTCTCCAGTGAGATTTGGGTGACAAGATTTCTTTTTACAGAATCCATACTTGATCATTGAGGCCAAGTTTGTACTGTAATTATATTGTTTTGTTTTTTTGTTACAATTCATCAGGGGTAAAAGTTAAGAAAATAATCTGGTCTGGGAGGTGGAATACCAAAAACCTAAATTTGGTATTCCATCTCAGAGTCTTGTATTCCAGCTATCTAAAACAGCATGCTACAGATTAAACTGCAGAGTGACTGAATGGAGGACTGGTATTGCAGCTGTAATACCAGCATGATGAAAATGGTATTCTACCTTGAAAACTGGTATGCAAAACAGGGTGGAATGCCATTAAATTGGAGCCCTATTCATGTATCCAAGATAGCCAGCTGAGATGCAATACCTCAGTTACAGTAGGGTCTGGCTTTTACCCATTTTTTATAGCTGGGTGGATAGGCTGCTTGCTCAGGGTCCCACAGTAAGTGGCTATGGTGGGATTTGAACCTGGATCTCCAGGTTCACAAATTAGCGCTTCAACCACTAGACCACACTGTCTCTCACATTATGTAGAGCTTCTCATAAAAGAGCAGACGTGTGCGGTGTGTGTGTGTGTGTGTGTGTGCATGTGTGTGTGCTGCATTACGAATACTTTTGAGATTACGTGATGGGGATTGTATGTTAGATTGTGTGGGAAATCAACACGAATGCCAGTTTTGTATTAGAATGTGTTTCCTGAATCTTAGCACAACTGCAGACACAGCAGGACTTAAAAAAGTAATGGACAACAGAAACCAGTTTTGCTGATTTCACGCCTTTTATTCTGTTAATTATCTTGAACTCTTGAACACACCATTCAGTATATTGTGCATTAGAAGTGCTCCTGAAATATTCACATCTCGCAGTGTCTCACAGTTTTTTTCCTTCTACATTCTGTTCTTTTAGGTCCTCGCAGCTACACTGTGAATACAATGACGGAGAGGTTTGACTGTCACTGGTGTCGGGATCCCCTGCATGGGAAGAAGTACATCGAGAAGGATAGCCACCCCTGCTGTCTGAGATGCTTTGATAAGTTCTTTGCCAACACCTGTGCAGAGTGCAGGAGACCCATCAGTTCTGATAGCAAGGTAGGAGAAGTGCAGTAAAAAAGCTATGGGGATTCTTAGACGTGCTATATCTACCCTGTATGCCTTTTTTTTTTAAATAAAGTTTTTATTGAAAGACATAGGCACAGCATTGTACAACTTAAACTTTTGAAAAGATGTTGCTAAACAAGTGCAGCATTTACACTGGGTACACAAATTCAGTTTATACTAGCACCACAATGTATAACATTAAATAGTATAGATCATATTTCCAACAGACATCTTCACAGTTTCCAGCAGTGTTTTTGAAATATATTTTTCCATATAATCAAAAACGTAATCCCTTCCTTCCTCTCCTCGGCGGAAGCGACTCCCCCATCCCCTGTGCAGGACTTTTTCATGGGACAAAACTCCCATCGTTTTGGGCCATCTACCATATCCACTTCTGCCACTACAAATTAAATATAGGGACTTTATCTGTAAGGCCAACCATCAATTTTTCTAATTGATATATGTCCATTACAGTTTGTCTCCAGTCTTCCACAATCAGGCTGGCTGGCTTCATCCATCTCCTAGTAATAGCTTTTTTAGCAGCCAAAAGAAAAATTGGTAATAGGGTTTTGTGACGGTGGGTGATGTTGTGGCATGATTGTCAGCAAGACCATTTTGTCTGTCAGTTCTACCACTTCTTCCAAGCAATCTCTCAGCTCATCCTGCAAAACACACCAAAATGGGGTCAAAAAGGGACAAGACTAAAACACATGACCCAGGTCAGCCAGTTGGCACCGACAACCCCTCCAACAGACACCATAGCTTGGGGATAAGTATTTAACTAATATAGCTGGGGCTCTAAAGTATCTGTATCTGCACTTCCATGCACATTCTCCCCAGACCACCGTTGAAGTAATTTTAATAGCTGGTAGTGGAGATTTTGTTCATACTTCTAGTGTCACTGACAAGTCCAAGTCCTTGTTCCAGCTGTCTAGCACTGTCGGTCGAATCCCACGGGACGTCTCCCAAAATCCTATAAAGCTGTTCTATTAAGTGCCCTTTGGGGTGCCCTCTGCTGTGACTCTTTAACAACTTCATTAAGGGAGGCTCCAGAGTTGGAAGCCTAGCTAGGGCTGGTTGTTGGTACTGAATACAGTCTCTAAGCTGTAGGTATCTATACCTATCCCTTGTGGCTAAACCAAAACTCCTTTGGAGGGATTCAAAGGTGAGAATGCCCTCCGAGCCCAGGTCTAGTAAACAAAATTCAGACCCAGTCTACGCCACTGTTTAAATGCCATATTGGCAAGCAACTTTCATCTGCAGAAATTAACCAACCATATATAAAATATTTCTTTAAACTTCAAATGGGATTGCAATTGGTACCATACTTTAAAAGTTCGGAAAGTAAATTGCATAAAGTGTCACGGGGGGGGGGGCATGCATCTCTTGGAGGCAAACAATATGGCTTCTATATCCTAGAGATCATTGATAGCAAATTCCATATCCTTCCAAGGTGCCCTATATTGTGAGACCAACCACAAAAACACTACCCTAAAATAAGCAGCTTCAGCACAGAGCTAAATCTTGCAGTCCCCCCAAGCTAGTGACAACTGAAGAATTGAAAAACAGACTCTGGGACGCTGACTGCTCCATATAAAATTGGAAATCATTTTATTCCAGGATGTAAAATAAAAACACGCTAGTGGGAATGGGAGGGTTTGGAATAGATACAGTAATCTGGGTAGAACATTCATGCGTATAATCTCAACCCTCTGGAAAAAGGATAAAATAAATGTACTCCACCTATTTAAGTCCTCTTGTATTGTCTCTGTTAAGGGTCCATAGTTTATTAAATCAATATTGTTTAAATCTTTAGTTATATAAATTCCCAAATATTTTATTTTTGTCCATAGCCGCGTTAAAGGGAAACTACGTCCAAGGGACTCAGTTAGCAAAAAATTAAACAAAACAAGGTTCAACTTGAAATCGGCTATTTTTTCAAATTTAGTATTTCCCACACTACAGGAATAGATGTTTCTGGGGATAACACCGTGAGAAAAACATTGTCAGCGAACAATGCTATTTTGTATTCAGTTTGACCCAACGGGATGCCCTCCACCCCACGCTTCCGTCGTAGAGCCTTTGCAAGGGCCTCCATATGTAGGGCAAAGAAAACTGGTGAAAGAGGGCATCCCTGTCTCGCACCGCAGCATAGCGTAATTGGGGATTTAAGAGAGACATTAATCCAAATGTAGGCTTGTGGTTTTTGGCATATTTTTATTTATTTATGAAACTCTAGGATTACGAGTACCTTTGAGCAGGGACTGCTCATTTACAAAGGTTCCACGTCAGAGGATGGGGGGGGGGGACATAACACAAAGGTGAACAATGGTTACAAACTTAGCATGTCGATTACTAAGGCCTATATATTCCTTAACCAGGTTAAAAAGGTCTCTGGGAAATGAAAAGTCGACAGGGGTGTCCCACAAACAAAAAATCCCAGGACACCCTATTGAATGGCTTCTCAGCATCTAAATTACGGAAAGCCTTTGGGATTTTTCTGGTTTGGCCTTGCTCTGCTAACAGTAATACTCAATGTATTTTGTTCATCGTATTTCTGCTTTTAATGAATCCAGCTTGGTCTGGGTGTATCAACGAAAACATTATTCCCTCCGAACGTGACGCCCATATGGCCGTAAAGACATTATAATCAGTATTTAATATAGATATAGGTCGATATCCTGTATACTTTTTTGACTAACAATATTAAGACTGTTTTCAGGCAATGTTTGGTCCTGCAGAAACCTTGCTGTTCTGCTCTGCAAAGTTGTGTGCTGCTACCCATGATGCTTTGCTCTGGGTTTAGGGCTTTAACATTTGCATATGGTTGTGAGAGAAACAAAAATATTTTAGCAATAAGTCCGATTTTTAACAGCGCTAGAAAAAATAAGCTGTTAAAAACAGTAATTCCCTTTTGCTGACTGTTTGGCTTTATGGTGTTGGTTGGGTTTGAGTTACGAATTCTGTTTTTTACTTGAACCTGTGCTTATTACTGCCTGAGGTCCTGACAGCTAAACAAAGTGCAGAAATATTTAGTCTTAATGTTAGGGTTAGATACAAAACTTTATTTCTTGTAGGCTCTGCAAACTAATCCCTAGGTCTCTAAGAATTAGTTGTTATGAAGTTTTAGTTGGTCAGACATACTTTAACAATGTAGTAAAAAGCATTTTTTGTCAGTGCTGTATGTTTGCTTGCATGTTGTGTGATGTCAGGTAGGTTTTGGTTGTGTGGTCTTTTTTATGATCTGGCTGAGTTAATTCTTTCAAAAACATAAATAAAACACATATACGTTCACTGTGAGTTGAACTGACATTGTCAGATAAACATTTCCACATTTCTAGCTCATCTCTGTATCGCTGTCATTCTGTAAACGCAGTGCAGCGCTCTTAAAATTATTTGAAACAGGAAATCAAAGAAGTTCTGTTTGAAAGAAACAAAAGGAGTTTTGCCCCTAGATCTAGTCAGCCAGCAGACCAAAAAGAACTTACTCTTACATGTCTGCTCAAAGCAGGGCTGAGCCCAGGAGGGGCTATGTGTTTGTTTTTTTTAATGCCCGCTGCTAGCAAGATTCAGTCAAGAAAGGGCTTACAGATATTTTTTTTTGCTTCTGTTTTTTTCCTCCCCTGGCCCCAGTAGGCTCCTTCCTTCCAGTTGTCCGCCCAGCCCCGTCCCCGGGCACTCACCTTCTTGCCCCCAGGGCTTACCCTCCATGGCAGGGTGGTGCAGAACCCCAACCTGACCCACCAGGACCAGATCCAGTGTTCAGACGGCACCTGCGGTGGACAGCCATCATGCCACTCAACTGGACCACAATTTCTGCTTTTTTCCCTGCAGAGGGGAGCGTGCAATGTTACAGATATTTTACATGGCCATTCAGAGCAGGGCTGAGCCAAGGAGGGGCTGTTTTTTACTTTTACTTGCCTGCTTAAAGAAAGACTGATCCCAAGAATGGCATACAATATGTAATGTGCCTGCTCAGAACAGGGCTGAGCCCAGGAATGGCTGTTTTTTTTATTTTTATTTTATTTAGTTTTTGTTGACCAGGTAAGTGCACTAGACAAATCCTACTAAATTAGTTTTCTATGGTATTGTACAATATAATTAAGGCTGTACGCATGGCAATATATAACCCCAATTGGGGCTGTACTTTTCTGGACGTTTGATGGACTTTTAATTTCTGAGACCTACCATGCTGCTGATGGGAACCAATATAGCACTAATCTAGAAGTTTACAATTCTAGTACCATGCTGCTGATGGGAACCAACATAGCACTAATCTAGAAGTTTACAATTCTAGTACCATGCTGCTGATGGGAACCAATATAGCACTAATCTAGAAGTTTACAATTCTAGTATCGTAATACGTTAGGATTCCCCCACATGATGTAACACACTATGGTGGATGCATTTATTGTTGACTTGTATTAAGGAGTCTTTTTCCCCAACAGTTTCTCTATCATCTTCTGACTGTACACCGTATGCTTCTTTCTCGATTGTACTGCAACTGAAAATCATACAAATCAAGTTTACAAAATTAAAAAAAAAAACAGTAGCTGCACACATTCAAAACTACCGCAGATTCTGTGAATGTTCTGATAAAAGAGTATAATGATACCAATCAGAAGATGTCAGGGCACCAATCAGTACGCTTTTTGCTAATATAGGGACGGGGCTGCAGCTAGGAATTTTGGGGCCCAGGACAAGTCACTTGAAATGGGCCCCTCTTTCCCAAACCAGCTAATGCCAGGCGTAATGCCAGCTCCTTTTGAATTTTCACCCCGAATTTTCAACATAGTCTTTTAGTGAACCCACCTCATGAATCTGGTAGGTGAAAGTTTTCAAATCCCGTCCAAAAGGTGATTTCGGATTTCGCGAAGAGACTATGAAATCACCTTTTGGCCTGGATTTGAAAAATGTTACCTCTCTTGTCCATGAGTTGAGGTAGAGTCCCAAAAAAGCCATGTAAAAAAACTGAAGAAACATTTGCATTTATGAAGTTATGAGTGAAAGTTCAAAACACATTATAAATACATTGACCGCACTTACCTTGTTTCAGTCAACATTGAAGGAGCAGGACATGTTTTATTGCAGAGTGTATTTATGGCGGTGGACTTTTTGAAGTGAGTGCGGGTGGGTGCTGAGTGGAGGATCGGGGTCAGGTTGGGATAAACATTGCCAAGGGACTGTTTCCTTCTTTACAGGTATAAATTCAAAACATAAAAAAAAGATCACTGAGCAACAGTTTTCTTTGTTCAGGTAACCAACATAGGATACTGGGCACTCCACTGTTGGTGGGCTGTTCTGTGGCACCGGGGGTGGGCACCCCACTGTCACTAAGTATTGGTAGGGTAAGGGAGGATTACAGGACATAAAAAAGAGGGGTCTGCAGTGATGACAATGACGGCCCTAGCCCTGTCACCACAGCTATCCCGGGGCGCTCCTCCTCCTTTAGCTTTCATCCAGTAACCTTTAAACAGGTGGAGGACCTCCTGCTAGCCTTGGGCACTAAAAAGTGTGCCAGTGCTGACCTCTTAGAACCGTTCTTCTTGAAACTTGGCTGCTATCACCTGACGGCTCCAATCGTTCACCTTTTTAATAGTTCCTTGGCTCATGGTGAGTTGCCACCACTTTGGAAAATGTGCATATTTTTCCTCTTTTTAAATCTGGTGACCTAACTGACCTGAACAACTACTGCCCGATTTCCCTTCTTCCAGTCCTATCAAAGACCCTGGAAAAAATTGTTAACTCTCAACTCAGAGAGTTCCTTGACATCAAAAACATCCTAAACCCTGCCCAATCGGGATTTAGCCCCAAGCACAGTATTGTATCAGCCTTTGCCAAAGTGTCCAACGAATGGCAAACCGCCCTAGATACTAAGCAATACATCTGTGCCCTCTTTCTCGATCTTAGTAAGACCTTCGATACAGTGGATTATCATATTCTAATTAATGTCTTGAGCAGCATCGGGGTAAACAACACTGCCTTAAACTGGTTTGATTGTTACCTCACCAACCGAATGCAACAAATCAAAGATCAAGGGGAACTGTCTCAGTTAAAGACTCTACCGCGTGGTGTGCCACAAGGCTCCATCTAGGGCCCTATTCTCTTTTCTATTTATATAAACCATGTAGACTCCTATATACGCACAAGTAACGTTCATCTGTTCGCTGATGATACCGTGCTCTATACTACTAACACCTCCCTAGATGTAGCCCACAAAGAGCTTCAGTTAGACTTTGACATCCTTCAACACAACTTAATAAGGCTCAAGCTTCTGCTTAATACCAAAAAGACCAAAGCTATGATTATCTCGCCTTTTGCTGCCCACTACACAGGACCATCTTCGAGCCTCCAGATTTATACCTTGCTTGGCGAAGCCTTGGAACTAGTAGAAAAATTCCAGTACCTGGGTGTTTGGCTAGATAACAGGCTCAACTTCTTGACTCAACTTAATGAACTATCTGTAACGCTAAGACAACGTCTAGGCATATGTTATCAGATAAGACACCTCCTTACTCTTGAAGCAAGGAAGCGACTTGTCCAAACAACTTTTCTACTGCTGCTTGATTATGCTGACTTTCTCTATAGTCACTGTCCTATTCAAGCACTATGTAAACTTGACACCCTCTACCATCGCGCACTGAGATTTATCCTAAACATGCCGTTATGCACCCACCACTGCCTGCTCTATCAGGCGCTAGACTGTCCCTCCCTCACTCTGAGGAGGCAAAAAAATGCCCTCATGTGGACATACTGGGCCCCAACCGATAAACCACTGACCTATATTTCTATGCTGTTTCAGCATACTGAGGGAACGTATGGTCTAAGGAGTTTGTCTCTTGTCTCTCTTCAAGCACCCAAAATAAAGACACGACATGGCTCAGCAGCTATCATCTTTTCTTTGTCCACCCTTTGGAATGTCATGCAAAAAACTCTCCGGCTGTCCTCCCTCCTGGGGCCTCCCTCTTTCAGGAGGCTGCTCGCTCTCAAACTGAGAGCCCTGTGTGTATGCCACAAATAACCACCTCCTCCATCTCCCGTGGCTCCCCAAACTCTTGGCACTTACTTGTATTCCCCTAGCACTTCTCTTCTTCTTTCCACCTTGAGATTATTCTGCCAGCTGTCACCTGTTTGTTTAACTACATCTATTTCAACCCCTCACCAACCCTTTCCTTTGTTTTTCCCCTGCCCATAAACCTTCGGTTGTTGTTCCCTCACTTACCCTACCTGGTATCCCTTGTCTTATTGTAACGTTGTGACCTCTGTCTGAATAATCCCACGTCTTGTGGGAATCCTTTATATATACAGTCAATTATCAACCTGGATAGTGTTCTCCATATGTACTCCCCAGCCCTGATCTAATTTGTTTCTCTGTAACTGTCTTTTATTTGCTCATTGTGTGTACACTGCTTATCTGGTAATTTTGCTGTAGTTGTATATGTCCTACTTGTCCAGGACCATCTTGCAAATGAGTTTGCTCAAGGATGATTTTGCCTGGTTAAATAAAGTTTGATTGATTGATTGATGGTTACACCAGGGTGGTCCCCCCATGCCCCTCACTATTGGGAGAATGTTAGCCGGCAGAGTGTAGCAAAATTGTCTAATAGATACGGCAGCAGGATTGGGCACCAAGCATCATTAAATAACCAGGACCAGGAGGACTGGGCACCCACTGGCTGATTTGCACAAAGCGTGGGCTGGGAGGGAGGGATACAGGACGGCATTATTGGGCACCCAAAGGCTGGTTAGCTTAAAATGTGGGTCAGGAGGAGGAGGAGTGGCTCTTCTAAAGATAAGAAAACAGTGTAACTGAAAGTGATTTCTTTCACACTGATGTCATCATAGTGAATGCCCGCCAACATTCACAGATGACAAAAGCAGTGTGAAGGAAATCACTTTCGGTCATACCACTTTCATGAAAATCCAGCTATCTTTAGAAAGTTCATTTTTAACCAAGCCTGCTAAAAAAGCAGCACAGTTTGTAACTGATATTTCAAACAATACGTAAGTAAAACTGTTTTCGAGTTACAGGTGAGCAAAAAAAGTCTTACTTTTGGTGAATTTAATGCTTTTTGCACCTCTGTAACTTTGTCTCCCTGAACCAACCATCACAAAATTGTCAGGATCCAGAGATACTGGCACCAACTCAACATCTACCAAATATCAGGCACATCCGTTGAATGGGGCCAGTTATTAAGGCGAAAAAGTCAGGGTTAACATAGGAATTCTTACTCGGCCTTAACTTCTGCCCCCGTATAATATATATATTTCCATTATTGTTTCACTGTTATGGTGGCTCAGCGGGTGGCAAAGGGACAGGAAGCCAGTGGGAGGGAGGCAGACTCCTGCTGTATACTGCTTGCTGATTGAAACAACTGTCTCACCTGCCTGGTCACCATCAGCTCAGCCGATGTTTGTGATCTGCTGCGCTGGAGCGGATCAAGCTGTGCTGTGCGTGAACTGCGAACCTGGTAACTTTTACTAACACTTGACTACTTTCATTATCAAATTGCACTGTGGCATCGTTTTCATCCCTGCCATTTGCTTCGGTGACTGCTCCGGTATTGCCTGAGTGACTGCTGATTGCTGTACTCCTGTACTGATTGCCCCCCACTCCTTACAGCCTAGGTTACTATCTGAGCCTCCCTGTTTTAAAGGCAAGGCAAAGCAATTTATATGGTGCCCTTTCCAAAAGGCTCAAGACGCCTCACAGTAAGACATGACAAAAATAAATAATAAATTATTTTAATTACATAAATACAAAGTAAAATCCATATGTAATAGAACAAATTAGTCAGGGAAGGCTTGTGTAAATAAGTGTTTTTAACTGGGTCTTGAACACTTCCAAAGATCGTGATAGGTACACTGCCTCAGGAAGAATATTCCAAAACAGAGGAGTGGCAATGCCAAAGGCCCTGTCCCCCGACTGCTTAAATCTAGATTGGGGAACCAGAAGCAGGCCCATATCCATGGAGCAGATGGGGTGTGTGGGAGTGCTGGACACCAGAAGGTCTTTCAGGTAGCTTTTGCCCAGTCCATGTAGGGCCTTAAATGTTAGTAAGTATCTCTTGAAGGTGATGTGCTGCCAAATTGGCAGCCACTGCAGAGTCCGCAACACCGGTGTGATGTGGTCCCTTTGAGACATTCCTGTCACCAGTCGGGCCATGGCATCGTGGGCCAACTGCAGACAGTGCATCGAACATCCAGATAACCCTAAGTAAAGAGCGCTACAGTAATCCAATCTCAAGGTGTCAAAAGCATGGACTGTCATCTTCAGGTCAGCCAGCACTAGATGTGACTTGATCCAGGTAGTGTTACGTAGATGGTAAAACCCACTTTGGACTGCTGCTGACACCTGTTCTTCTCGGATCAGCCTGCAATCCAAAACGACCCCAGATACTTCATCATAGCTACAGCTCTAAGTGTTTGACCATTCACAGATGGCAACAGATGGTTGCCATTTATCATTGCTGACCCATGCCGGCCCAGATCGACAGTCATTACCTCTGTCTTTCCTGGGTTGAGGCAGTTGGAGGCTGTCAAATCACTGATTTTTGTGTAGACACTGCCCAGGCACCGCAGCTGCGTTTGACCTGTCAGGAATGCAAGACAGACAGAGCTGAGTATCATCTGCATAGCAACGAAATTCAACTCCATACTGTCAGATGATCTCACTCAAATGAAGCATATACACAAAAAACAACACATGCACCAAGATCAGGCCTAGAAGGAACCCCACAGGGGACTGTAGCCGCTTCAGAGGTGAAATTTCCTAAAGTCACCTCCTGGAATCTTCCAGTAATGTAGGACTCAGATCATCATAAAACAGCACCAGTGAGTCTCACATAGTCCCTCAGGTGACCAGTCAGCACACTGTGAGTAACCATGTCAAATGTTGATAAGAAATCCAGCAGCATCAAAATAGTATGACACCCCTGGTCTCTCCTTGAGGAGATCATGGAGCACTCTGACTAGAGCAGTCTATGTGCCATGACGAAGCCTAAATCCCAACTGGAGAGACTCGTAGATGTTATATAACTCTAAGTGAACCTCAAACCATGCCACAGCTACCTTCTCGATTACCTTTCCCAAAAAGGGAAGGTTCGAGACAGGCCTGTAGTTTGCCAGAGAGACAGGATCCAAGATTGAATTCTTCAGGAGGGACTTTACCGCCACTGTTTTCAGGACAGAAGGAAAGACACCCTCCTGCAAGAAACACCTGCCAATCTCAGGATTTACTGGCCCCAGAGATTCAAGGCTGTCAATAAATAGCCAGGTAGGTCCAGGATCCAGTGTACAATAAGCAGGGTATGGTCCAGGGATCACATGGACCACCTCCTCTTCAACAGTTAGAAGAAACTCTCCTCAGGTGGGCAGGTGACCATTGCTCTTCTCTCTCTGGACACTGCCTGTCCATGACAGACCACTTGAGGAGATCCCAGTCTGAAGGGAGGGCACCTTGTCCACGAAATAATGACTAAACTCTTCGCACTTCTCTGCTGAAAAAACTTGATCATATTGTAGACAGGATGGATTTATCAACCTGTCCACAGTGCAAAAGAACTGAGCTGGTTGGTTTTTGTGTGTAGCAATCATTACTGAAAAGAACTCTTGTCTTTTTCAGAGTGATTGCCCTCTGATATTCACCATAGTGAATTCTTCGCCAGTTTGGCCTCAGAGTGAGATCTCTGCCAAGGATGCTCCAACTTCCATTCCATAGTCTTCAACCACCTCTGCTCCTCACAATATGATGGAGAACTGTGGCTGGAGGTCAGTTGATGGACATGATAGGGTGCTATGGAATCCAAGGTGGCCACTAGAACCATAGTATAGCACTCCATGACATTCTCAGTTCCCTGAGCACAAGCTGTGATCATACCCAAGATGTCCAGTATCACCCGAAGCCTGTGAGACTCTAAATTATGTTTAGGGCTCTACTGAACCATCTCCACAGAAGGGGTGTTTAAATGAGGGGCTCCTCAGAGGAGCCATATGACATGGTGATATGACCAAACAACAGATTCAGCCTTGATCGCACTTATGTCAAACCCCAATGAGAAAACCAGGTCCAGCGAATGCCTGTGGAGATGTGTAACAGAGGCAGCTGCCTGTATAAGGCCCAGTGATGTCATCAGCTGAAGAAGCTGTTGACAAGACAACAAGGTTTCATCATCAACCCAAGCACTTATGTCCCCCAGCTTCAGTAATCTGAGGGACTCCCAAGACCTGATCGACCATTAATCCACAAGCTCCTGAAGGAAATCTTCCCAATACCCTGGAGGCCAGTATACAAGGATGATCCTACATCCTATACCTGACCCACTCCCAATGGCCACATACTCAAAAGATTTGGTCACTGCCTCGGGGTATGCCATAAGCCCCAAAGCAAACCTAAAACAGATGGCCACCCTGCCACCTCTGCGATCCCACCTTAGGCAATGAATCACAGAGTATGCAGCCAGAATTGACACTTCTAGTACCAGTCCAGAGTTATCCCCCAGCCAGCTCTATGTGATGTAGACAAGTTCAGATGAGGAATTAGTGATAAAGCCCTGCATCACCACCATCTTATTCCTCATCGATCTAGTGTTACAAAAAATGGCCCAAAGGGGAGGAGCAGAGTCGGCCAGCCTGCTAACCTGCTGCCCAATAATAAATGGTGCAGCCCTAGGGAGAGGGACAAGACAGGAGATTCCCCTGTCAGTGTTCCATTTCCTCCCTCAGTGCCTCTGTGACCTCACTACCCCTATCCTACCGCTCCAACTGCCATGCGAGATCCTCTTCCGGGGCCTGTTCTCCACCTCTGAAGGATCCCCAGCTCCACACATCAGTAGACCACCACTAGTGACAGAGCTATTGGGAACCCCCTGAAAGGACGGAACAGCCACAAGTGCTTCGAAGAGTAGCTGAGCCTCAACAGCACCAACCCCTTACACATGATGCCAACCCTGCGTTAAAACAAAAGAAACTCCTATGAATGTTAATCCCACACCCTAACCCCCTCACTGTAAAATAACACAAAGAAGTCAAAAACTCAACACCCAACAAACTGCCTCCCTACCCTAACCCCCACTCATACCACTGTGCATGCAAATTTTACAGCCAAAGCTAATCAGTCATACAAACCCCAACCACTCCAACAAAAATATATAAAAATAAAAATAATAGTCTGCAGAGGGTGTATAATTGATGATCAACAGCACATTGCCAGTTCTGAAACAGTTTTAAGCAGCACCAAGTCACAGTGAGCAGTTTAGGGCAAGGTAACATCACACTTCAGCTTCAGGCAAGTTAAACAGTTCTTTTAGTTTGTTAACTCCTGCCAGTCCATCAAACATACTCCCTCACAGCATGAGTTTTAATCAGAATTAAAGAGGAGGTTTACTCACTATAGTGACCCAGACCTCACAGCAGTGACCACCTCTCACACCAAGTGGTCACTTCACTGGACTTTGTCTGACCCAGTCTCCAAAGACCTCTATCTCACCGCAGGTCTTCCTGGACTTGCCTTGGTTAGTATCCCCATGGCTTGCCCCCACCCCCATGGCGGGGACTCCTCCTTGACCTGCTGATCAAGGATCCACTGCAGCCTGTGCCTGGGTCACCAGTGCAGGTCTTGTGAGGGGTCGGTACTCATCCTGCCAGCCAGGAGGATATATAACTCTTCTTCCCACCCCGTGGAGTGTGTGTGTGTGTTCAGTGACGTCAAGCTTGACGCCGCACATGCTTTCCTCACATGATGCACCCATCTGCTGCTCCTTTGCCTACTGGTTGCAGCTCTCATGTCCTGTCTGCGAGACACTACTAGGGCCAGGCAAACACTGGGCACCATGCTTCCTCCTCTCGGAAGAGGAAGAGAGCAGTCCTCTTGATACTCAGTCCTCCTCCTCCTCTCAGCTGACCCTTCGACACTCCGGGTTTGCTCCTGAACCTCGGTCGTTGGCACAGGAAATGTTCTTCTGGCCACCCCTCTCCTACCTACTCTATTTGTTTTTTACGCATATTACTGTTTTAAGGTGTATTTTCTGTGTTGTATGACTCTTTGGATTTTTCTTTCCCCTTCTCCCAATGTATTAAGCCCTGTAATAGCTATAAAAAGTACTGTATATTGGAACTCTCAGTTGTCCCAGCGTTTAAGAGGGTCTGGATTTTACTTGCAAAAAGACCCCTTTCTCATCGTCTCTCTCGACTACATGCCTAAATGCAGTCTTTATTCCTAGGCATACAGCTGGCACATTCAGCCTAATTTCATATGCATGTTTTCACTTCCTTAGGCATGTGCTGAGGGCTAGACTAACACAGGATGCAAAAAGCAGTAGGGGCAGCGGATGTCTGCACTGTACATCAGGCAGAGACAGTGGGATGTCTGCAGTGTACATCAGACAGTATGGAAACCCGTCAATGTATTGACATTTACTGTACCTTACGCACTGCCAGTGAAGTGTGACAGGTAGTCAGATGTTGGATTGTGGTCACATGTCCTGCACTGTGAGATGTTAGAGCTTGCATTCTAAAGGGCTTTGTGCTGCACTGATTGGGCAGGAGGCTGAGAGGTATTTAAGGAAGTGTGCTCTGTTTCTTTACTGAGTTTAACTGAGTGGAAACACTGTACTTTGATGGGGGTAGAGATGGAGGGTTTAGAGCCTAAAGGGCTCCAACAGCAGGTTTATAAAAATATTTTTTAATGTACAAAAAGTGTTCCTTAGTTGACTGGATACTTATTTTGACTGTCACGGTTTTCCTGAAATTTGTTAATTGCAAAACTGGGAAACACAAATATTATACCAGCTCAAAGCCAAGTTAATGGACACTGACAAATTCCTCTGAAGTCCAGTGTCATGGTGGAGTGAAATCCTGGATCGGAAGTAGCTCTTGGTGTGTGTGTGTGTGTGTGTAGGGGCACGGGTAAAAAGACAGCCGGTCCCTGAATATTGCAGAATACAGACTGGAAACCTACATTCTGCGAAAGGAGTCAAGCTGACACTGAAAGGGGGCAAGCCGATCTCGAGTTTCATTGTGCCTTACCAAGGACCAGTTAATGGAACTTGCAGACATGTAATGTAACATTCAAAACTAGACAGCATGAACAGTGCCAGTACAAAATAACAGTTGATAAGATGTGGCCCTAAACACCTTGGTGCTTCTCTCCGAATAAACTTTGTCAGGGGCTAGGACGTTTAGAGCCACATCTTACCCACTGTTATGCAAGCTGCACGAATGTGGTCTCAGGTGAACACCAGTAGAATTGAGGATTTATTTACACTCTCCCGGTGTCAGTTTAACTCCTTTCGCAGAGTGCAGGTTTATGGTTTGTTTCATGGTACAGTGAGCAGTTAAAAGTTACTGTATGTCTCCACCCTGTGGGTAAAAGCAGAAATGCAACAAATAAGTAAATTCAGTTTGGATTTTTTTATCTGACAGTGGCCAGGTGGCTAGTAGAACATGATCCCTTGTTCCTGTGTTCGAGTGAAGTATAACAGGTACAGAGAGCTAACAGAATTAATGTACTCTAAAACAAGGTTTAACTGACCAGAAGTCACAACCTTATCCCTGCAAATATTCTCAAAACTCAGCTATATTGTGTGTATATATATAATTGAAACTGTTTCTTTCAGTGTGTTATACAGTACTGTTCAGTTGTCATTTCCTGAACTCTGGCAGCTCAGTGACTGTTTTGTTTTCCTGTGTTTCAGGAGCTTCACTACAAGAACCGATACTGGCATGAAAACTGCTTCCGCTGCTCCAAGTGCTACTGTGGCCTGGCCAGTGAGCAGTTTGCTGCAAAGGATGACAAGATTTTGTGTGGCAAATGCATCAACCGAGAGGATGCCCGTAGATGCAACGGCTGCCATAAACAAATCCTTGCAGGTGCTGTAGTGTGTACTAAAAGAAGGAAACGGGCAACTTTCCAGTAAAGGAGAATCTTTCTCCTTTATACAGGGAAGCTCAGTTTAGAAGCAAACTTTTACAGTGAGGATCTGTGAATACATTAGCAGTTAACAGTTACTGTTGGTATGCAAAACATGTCTCATAAAAGCACTTTACTATAAAGTAGGCCTAACTCAGTTCGTGTATGGTATTTAAGTACATTTTACTGCTTCCAGAAATGTAAACAAAGCACCATATTTTACGGTATATTGCCTGTGGATTCAAATAAGCCTGGCAATAATGGGTCTCTGAATTCTAAAACAAATACCAGAAAATATTATGCTACTAAGGAAATAAAAAGTTTTTTTAAAGCAGGAGTATGGTTGTCTAACATTAATACATGTACTGTAAAGTAACACAGAACTGTGATGACAGGATGGCCGTAGAGTCCATTTTATCTGCATCCCTTGGGTAGTAACTGTTACCCAGTCTGAGTACAGATACACATCCTGTGCTAAACAGGAATGTTATCTCAACTCATGTTACGTAACCCTCAATGCTGTTCTTTCTCAGGAATCTATCTAATCCTGCTTGGAAGGCCTGACCAGTGCTAACTCCCACAGCCTCACTGGGTATGCTATACCACATACTGTATTAACAACTCTCTGTGTGATGTAATGCATTCTAATGTTTACTGTCATCCTGCCTGCCCACCCCCACTATGAAGACAGGCAGTCTTATTCTGCTTGCGCTTACCAGCTCAAACCTTTATGAATATTCCACCCTGTCTGTCCCCCTTAGTACTCCGAAAACTGTGATTGTGTCCCCTCGCTGTTTTCTTTTTTTTCTAATCTAAATAGTTTAAGCATGTCCATGCTCTTCTCAAAGCCTCTGCACTCTTAAGCTGTTAATTAGCTGACTGACCCTGTACTAGACTGTCTTAATCACTTCAAGGTCCTTCTGGTGCTGCAGTGACCAGAACTGGACACAGTACTCCAGGTGTGGATAAACTGAGACCTTGTTTTAGAAGCTGCTTTTAAAAATGCTGTGTTTACATTTATGGAGGTGGGGGTGGGTGTTGATAAATTGGCTTTCCAATTTACTGTAGTGAAAGATCATGATTTTTCAGAAATTCTCCTTTAATCCTCTGGTTTGCTTTACCTCCACTTCTTGTTCAGGTCTCCTCAGGGCACTGATATCTACTTAACTGGCTCCAGTTTTCACACTTTCCCCCCCTCACACCCTGCAGGCCCCCCGTGCAGTGACGTCTGTTTCAGCTGGCAGGAAGCCTACTTCGGGAACACAAGTTTGCAGGAGCAGAGTACTAGAGGAGTCTATGATCGGCCAGACCCAGTGACATGGGTGGACCCATGGGAGAACATCGTTTATGACAGTTAGCTTTTTGTCCCCCCTTAAGGACCTACCCACCACCTGAAAATCCTCATCTAACACTGGCTTGTGAGGGTAGCACTGGATGTTGCTTGTTACTGACAGCATCAGTGCTGCTCCATCCTCACCGTAGGAGACGTTTACATGGCATGAGGTATGCTGCCCTCCCTCTGGATTGTGAGGGTGCTACTGCAGTCCAGAGCTGCACCGGTTCGGAGCTGGAAGTCCAAAACACTGTCTGAAACTGGATCTCCCACATGGTAACACAACACACTGCTGCAGCAGGCAGCGGGCTTTGACAGTGATTTAGCTCCTGGAACTGGTCAAGTTGGGATTGGTAATTACACTAGTTCACAAGACGTGGGGTTATGATATGAAGTCAGTATCCTGTATGGGGAGGAATGAAAGAGTGATGGAAGCAATTTCAGATAATTAAACAAGGGAACGCTGTGAAAGTCATGGTCCTCACAGTAGGCAAGCCTGTAGTAATATTATAGTCTGTAATCATCAGTGAGTTTTACTAAGGACCCCAGTCAGCAAGAATGGGAGGCAGCTGTAAAAGAGAGAAAATGGGTCAAAAAAAGTTTTGTGCTTTTATGTTAAGTAACGCCCCAAGATTCTAATGCTCCACAAGAAGTCTGCATAGCGCTGTGATCAGGTACTAAATGCTGCCTCTTTTCTGATGTAGGTTCTCGCAGTGTTGACTACAAAGGATCTGCCTGGCATGATGAGTGCTTCATCTGTTTCCAGTGCAAGCAGCCAATAGGGTCGGCGGAATTTATTGCAAAGGGAGAAGACATCTACTGCGTCTCTTGCCATGAGAAGAAGTTTGCCAAGCAGTGCGCTCATTGTAAGCAGGTAAGATATTTGGGATTCGCTGCAGGTGGCAATTGTTTTGTTTGCTCAGTTACTTAATTTGTAAAACTGAGAAGTGTGTCAGGTGAGAGGTTGCAGTTAATGACTCCAACACACAGAATCACCGGGCTAGGGAAGACACAGCCATAGTCAAGCACAAAACAGTAACACCTTTATTGGTGTATCAAAAAAGACAGCAAAGACCTGAGGAAGGTGAGCCACTGTCCTTGGTAAGCATGCGTTCTTTGGACTGGGTAAATGCTGCAGTTAGTCTGGTAAAGGACAGGATAAAGATTTAGATTTATACCTGCGTACATCTGGAAGACAACAATGCTCTTCAGTGTGATTACAATGAGAACCCTGAGTCTTTCTAATTTTCATTTTTTTTAATAATCATAGTTTATTGATTTCCAATATCAGACAAGACAATACAGTACAGCAACTGTAAACAGCAATGCATAACATGTACAAATGAACAACGGCCCAGGACAGACAGTGGTTACAGTTAACATATAAAGTTAATTTTAATTGAGTCTCATGCAAGAGCAGTACATTTGGGGGAGGAGCTGTGGGGGCCTACCCCACAGGTAAGACGCTACGACGCCAGTGTTCACTGGATGCGCCCCACTTCCTCCAGTACTCCCACCAACACATTCTTTCAGGGTACAAAAGTTGGATCCCTATTCATAATGAACGACCGTCATCTGTTCCATCTGTTGTGGCCTTTCTCCTCCTGCTGCCGTGCTATATATGTCAGAGTTTCCATTTTTAGGTAGTATTTACTAAGCTAACCCAGTCCTCTACAGTCGGGGTCTCCACTATGAGCCAGCATTTACTTATTCATTGTTTGGCCACTGTGATAAGTGTATCCGATGGAGCCCTAGTCATTGGATCTTTAAGGCTGGGTGGGTACAGCGTGAAGAGGTACAGGTGTCCCATCAGGTTAAATTGGACTGAGAAGATTTCTCTCATTACACCTTTAATTTAGGTGAAGAATGGTCGAAAGGGACACCGTCAACCATTTTTGCATCATACTATTTCTTGTTGAAAACCTACATTTTATGATTGCTTACCTACCTTAAAGTTCAATGGTGCTGCTGGTTGTTTAATCTGCATCCTTTCTTAGTAGAACTGAAATGCATGCTAAAGGTGTAATTATACTCAGTCTGATTTTGTTTCAAAACCTTGACCTACCTTTATTGCATACTTCCTGAACAGTAGGAACACCCCCAACAGAGCAGTCACTCGTGATGCAATAGCCTCCTTGCCTCCTATTGCATCTTGAGTGGCTAGACTGTGGAGCATTCCCAGGTCCAGGAAAGATGCAGTGGGAGTCGATCAGGGAATGTAAACAAACACATTTTGGTGTGGTAACACTAGTATGGGTGGTAGTCTGTTTTTCACTTTTAAAAAGGAAAAGGGGGTCAGAATCAAACTACCAGCTACATCAGCAGATTCTGCAGAATGTGAACAATCATAAAATGTGTATTTTAAACTAGGACAATTTGAGGCCTAAGGGGGTGTTGACAGTGTCCCTTTAAGGTGTGGGCACACCCCAAAAATATGAAAATGTTCAGCCTGCTCCTCTCCGCACTGCTTCCAGCAACTGCTAGTATTAGCCATTATTCTATGCACCTGTTGGATGCCTCTTTCTAATTTTCATGTTTCTGAAAAGACAGTATGATGTGAGCTCGTAAATCCTTGCAATAGCCAAGGCCCACTCAGATTTTTTAAAAAGGGTTGGGGTGGCCTTCGTGAGCAGTGAGAATAAGGTGGTGGGGAGACGCTATTCTTTATCTAAAGTAAATATCTTCAGGGCTGTCAAATATTATAAAAACTTATATGTCACTTTTCATAAAAACCTCTTATGGAGGCCTGAAACAGAATTAGTCTTTCAAAGCTCTCATGTTCCTGGTCCAGCAGTGTGCTCAGCGAGTATCACTAGCTCAATTTTCAGTCTACTGACAGTAAAGTCATTATCTTTTAGCACTCAGTCACCGAGCACATTAGTTGCTAAGGCCAAAGTGACAGAAGTGCGTGTTGCTGGCCTTCTGTTCAAAGAATGAGAGTGGTTATACTAGGTAACCTAATCTTCACCTCATCACAACTGTGTCATAACTGAAGTGATTTGTTCTTACCCTTTCACCATACATAAATACATAGATGGTTAAATGCATTTCCTGATGTTTCTGATTCATATGAACATACGAAATTGCCAGCAGATACAGGCCGTATGGTCTGTCTAGTCTGCTTGAGTGTGCAGAACTTCAGTCCATTAGACTGCAGCTGCCCCCCCTCCCATTAACTCTTCCCTCCCCCAGCTTCCCCCCGGTATGTACTTTCCCCTTAAACTAGTCCCACTCCCTCTTCAACCACCCCACAGTCTGCACTGATATGAGTTGCTCAGGCAGTGCATTCCACCCTGTTACCACTCTTTCAGTGAAGTAGTGCCTCCTCCTTTCCCTACTGAATCTGCCCCCCATTAACTTCAGGGAGTGCCCTCTGGTATCTCTTCCATTCTGGAGAGTGAACCCACCCTGGAACCCTACTCTGTTCATCCCCTTCAGGTACTTGAAGGTCTCAATCATGTCCCCTGTCTCTCTTCTATCCTCCAGGGTATACATGTTGAGCTCTTTTAGTCTTTCCTCGTAAGTTCTATCCCCCAACCCCTAGATCATCTTTGTTGCTCTTTGCTGCACTGCCTCCAGTAGTTTTATATCCCTTTTCAAGTACGGGCGCCAGAACTGCATGCAGTACTCGAAGTGCGGCCTCACCAGGGACCTGTACTGGGGCAATATCACTTCGCTACATCTGGATATAATCCCCCTTGCTATGTACCCTAGAATCCTGTTAGCCCTAGCCACTGCCTTCCTACACTGGGCTGAGTGGTTTAATTCCCCGGTCACCAGCAGCCCCAGATCCTTCTCCTTGTTGGATGTAGACAGTTTGATACCATCCATCCAGTAGCTGTATCCTGGGTTTTTGGCTCCGAAATGCATCACCTTGCACTTCTTGGCATTGAACCCAAGCTGCCAGGGATGCAACCACTCCTCGAGTCTTGCCAAGTCCTCCTGCAGTAATTCGCCACCCTTCTCCCCATCCACCTCAGCACAGAGCTTGATGTTATCGGAGAAGAGGCTGATCTTTTTCTTGATCCCAACCACTATGTCTGCGATGAAAATGTTAAACAGGACTGGCCCCAGTACTGATCCCTGTGGGACACCACTTGTCACTGCCCTAGGCTCCGATGCTTCTCCCCCCCCCACAACTACCCTCTGTTGCCTGTCCCTCAGCCAGTTTTCTACCCATCAGGCTAGCTTCCACCCTATACCAAGACTTCTCAACTTGCAGGACAACCTTCCGTGTGGCACTGAATTGAAGTCCTTGCTGAAATCCAGGTAGACTACATCTACCACTTGGCCCTCGTCCAGTGCCTTCATGACCCAGTCAAAAAAATCAATCAAGTTTGTCTGACAGGATCTGCCAGTGACAAACCCATGCTGTCTGTCATCTTGCAGATCATTATCCACAAGAAACTGCACCAGCCTTTCTTTGAGGATAGATTCCATCAGTTTCCCCACAACTGCGGTGAGGCTCAAGGGTCTGTAGTTCCTTGGTTCGTCCTTGAGCCCACATTTGTGGAGAGGTACCACGTGTGCCTCCCTCCAATCTCTGGGCACACATCCCATATTTAGTGAGGTGTTGAACAGATCCACCAGTGGCTGTGCCAGGACTTCTGCCAGCTCCCTCAGCACCCTGGGATGTACCACATCTAGCCCAGGTGCCTTGTCTACCCTTAGGGACCCAAGGCCCTCCAGCACCCTTTCCACTGTGATGACCTCGTCTGTGGTTGTCTCACCCCCCATGCCTGCACCCTTTCCCTGCAGGAACAGGCCCATCCCTCTCCCTTGTGAACACTGAACAGAAGTACTCATTAAGTACTTCTGCCTTCTTGGACCTCCTTGTCTACTCCCTCCCCCCACTGCTTTTCCTGATCCTAACTATTTGATCCTTGCACTTCCTTTTTTCCCTGATATTCCTGAAAAAATCCTTTTCTCCTTCCTTAATCCCCTGTGCTAATTTCCTTTCCCTGGCTGCCTTTGCAGTCCTAACCGCTCTGCTCACTTCCCTGGATTTCCTCACATAGTCCTCCCTATCCTCTGCCCTATTGGTTCTCTTGTAGGTTTGACAAATTTATCCTCTTGTCCCGCACCTTCTCCATTACCTCTCTATTCATCCAGCATGGATGCTTGGTCCTTCATTTCTTTTATTGGCTCTTGACACAAGCTTTAGTGGATTCAATCAGCCCTAGTTTTATGATCACCCATTTCTGCTCTGCGTCCATGTCAGGGTGGATGCCACCTATGTGTGTTCTCATTAATTGCCCCATCCTGCCAAAGTCTGCCTTTCTGAAGTCCAGGTCCTTTGTTTTTGTATTGTGAATCTCTCTACCCAAACTGACAGAGAACCACACTGTGTGGTGATCGCTACCAGCCAGTGGTTCCTCCACCCTTACATCCGTGACGTGTTCTCCATCCCTCAGCACCAGGTCTAGAATATTTTCTTCCCTTGTTGGCACTGTCACCCTTTGGGTCAGGAAGCCATCCTGGATTGCTTCCAGGAGGATCTGCTCCCTGGCACATGTGGTGGCTGGGATGCTCCAATCCACCCCTGGTAAATTGTAGTTTCCCACCACCACAGTGCTCCCTTTGCCACAGGGACTCCTTATCTGCTCCCCTAGCTCCCTATCCACATCCTCTTTCTGGGTTGGAGGCCTATAAATAATCCCCAATCGGACCCTAGCCCACTTTGGGGCATGGAGTTGCATCCGAATGACTTCTGACCTACCTTCTTCCCCTCCTCCCTGACGTGCATCCATTCCCTTCCCTTATGTAAATGGCTATCCCCCCTTTTACCTTTTTCTCTGTCCCTCCTGAATAATTTAGATCCTGGGATGGCTAAGTCCCAGTTATGGTTTTGGGTTGCCCACGTCTCGGTGACGGCTGCTATGTCCACCTCTCCTTCTGCCAGTAGTGCCTGCAGCTCTGCCGTCTTATTCCCCAGGCTCCTAGCATTTAGTTATACCATCTTCCACCCTGACTCTCCCCGCTGCCCCTTATCCCCCATCCTAGACAAAGTAGGCCCTATCATTGCTATGGGGGAGGTCCTCTGGACCTCCTCTCCTGATTCACTCCACCTCCCCAGCCCCCCAACAACAAGTTTAAATTATACTTTGTGGTGATAAATTCCCTCAGTCTCTGTTTTAACACCCACGAACCCTCCTTACGTAGATGTAGACTGTCCCCTACGTATAGATCTGGGTTCTCCCGTGTGTTGCCCACATTCACATTCTTTTCCATGTATCCGAAAAGATTTTCAAGACTGTTTACTGGCACAAATAGATCCATATATATGGAACTGTTATTAGAGTAATGATTAACCCTAGTATGTTAAGTCCAGCTAAGGATCTAAGTCGGATGATACTAAGTAAGTATTTTATTTGTACCGCACTCATACCCTTGTGAGGAAATACATTTCCATAGTTGCAGTCATTGGCATCTTTCAGTATGTATATGTCGCTCTGTCTTGAGTTAAAATCTTTATAAGTATGCATGTATTTTAATTGTTTGACTGACTTTTGGATAAATTTTATTTTTTATTTAAATTACATTAGCCTGGAGTTGACCAGCTCTGAACCTGCAACTATGAAAGCAGATGCATACAAAAAAAGGAAGGCAACCCCTATAGTTCTTACTTTTGCAATATTTGCTACCCTATTCTACATCTAATAAAAACATTTTGTGAAGATTGCATGGAATTTACGTGGGTTTATCCATAAAAACTTAAAAATGCAAACTTTTTTTGAAATGTTAGTACAGGTGGGATGTCACAGCATCTTTAATTTATATTTTATTTTAACAGTGGTGGAATAAATTATGCAAACAACTTGACAAATACTGTTCCCTTCTGTTTTATAACTGCACTTACGTGTGTTGACATGTAAAATAGATATGTAGTTTCTAATAAAAAATAATCTGATCCCGTACTGATTTTTCCCATCAAGAGGTATTAAGTCTCACAGTGGAACTCAAAAACAATCATGGGACCTCGTGGTTTGTTTTGTGTGTTTTAAATGCTTAGATGATCATCATCTGTTGTGCAAAAATTAGAAATTTAACACAAGGGGCAGAAACACCAAGGAACATCCTTCAGGGCAGAGGAGGAGTTGCATCCGTCTAGTCTGCCCCATTTATCTACTTAATTTTACTAGACATGCCCCTTCTACTGACACTTTGTAATGCTGCTTGCCCCCTAACTTTTTGTACATTTGTGTTAACCTCTGGTTTTGCATCTCCGCTGGCAGGGAGGATTTGACTGCCGTATGGTCATACTGAGCAGCATGTTGCTGCAGTGGAGAGGATTTACTTCTGTTGTTAGTCTCTCCCCATGAAGATATTGGCACAAGGATGAATGTCCAGGCTGCGGTGTGTGACTGCACGGCCCTGCCAAACACCTAGCAATGTCCTCCCCTCCCCACTGCACACAAAGGCAGCAATAGCAAAGCTAGATGTTGCTTCCCTGCGTCCCTGGAAGAGAGTGTTTCCACTGGGATGCTCAAACCTCCTCCTCCTCCCAGTCAGCCCTGGTGTCCCTGGCTTATTCCTGAACCCTGGTCACCAGTTTCATTAGCAGCAGCTCCACCACTGTGCCGACAGGCCAGCTCCATACATGTTTGATCATTGTGTACTGTCACAGTGATTTAAGGCTGTACATTCTTAAAGAGCAACTGACACCTCTAGGAAAACTGAGAAACATAATATTTAGGCCAAATATCACTGAGAAATGAAATATTTTTTCAGCTTGAGGCTTCCCTCATTCATGGCTTTGCCACTCATGAGATATCATAATATCATTAGCCTCTCATGAAGATAAATATGATATCTTCAGTCAGGCCATGTCTTATCCCCTGTTTATCGGGGGAAAAGTATCACCACTAGTGTTGTATAAATGTATGGGACATGAGATAAGCTAATGTAAGATATCAGACATATCTTCTTGAGTTGTGCTTGATCTCTGACATCACAAGTGGCAAAGCCACAGCTCACAAGAGGTCAAGTACAATAAAAGATCATACTTCTAATTCTGAAGAAGCAAGAATGATTCGGATTGGTGTCTTTTTAAGAGAGCATGTAACAAGCGCACCAAGTTGGTCAGAGCAGCCAAGGCCGCCTATTATCGTTCGGAGCTAGTCTCTGCCTCAAAAAATCCTTTAAAACTCTGGAAAACATAAAAAGACATGTCCGGACATGCACCTGGTAATTCCATTCCAGCAAAAATTAAGTCCGGTGGCAGCGTTATCTCTAACCGATCGGAGATATTGGAGCCCTCAATAACCATTTTGCAACGGCAGGGCTAGCATTTGATACTTCTTCTGCCAATGACCTCCGCACAGCTTAGGGCCCACCAACCCATGAGTCCCCCTCTACCATGGAGACCTTCTCCCTCCTGCCTGTCTCGCTAAAAGAGGTGGAAGACCTACTTCTGCAACTGGACACCAGGAAGGGAGCAGGCTCCGACTTCATAGAGCCATACTATCTGAAATGTGCCTACCATGTGCTTGCGGTGCCAGTCACCCACCTATTCAACATGTCACTCTCCCAGGGTAGCCTCCCCCAATGGAAAATAGCCCATGTCATCCCTCTATTAAAAGCAGGTGACCCCTGCGATCTAAATAATTACAGACCAATCTCCTTCCCCCCATCCTGTCTAAATTACTAGAAAAATAGTGTGTGGCCAGGTAGGGGTATACTTAGCATCCAGAAGCCTATTAAACCCACTTCAGTCTGGATTCAGAGCAAAGCGCAGCACCATAACAGCCCTAGCTAAGGTGACCAATGATTGGCTCCTAGACCTTGACAACAAGAAGCATGTCTGTGCTGTTTTCTTGGATCTTAGTAAGGCATTTGACACAGTAGATCACAGCCTGCTTCTTTCCTCCCTAAGCACCTTAGGCCTGGACCATAAATCTATATGCTGGTTTGCAGACTGCCCCGGAGACCGGAAACAGCAGGTTAAAGCTGAAGGTGATCTTTCTCCATTAAAACCTATGCTGAGGGGTGTGCCCCAGGGCTTTATCCTGGTCCCTCTCTTTGCAGTCTCATTAACAACATCAATGACCCCATCAAAAAACAACATTCACTTATTCACGGATGACACTGTACTGTACTTGAGTCGTCCCACACCGGAAGCAGCCTGTGAAGACCTCCAAGCTGAATTTAACCTTCTACAATACCAGCGCATAAACAAAAAGGTTTTGCTCAATGCGGAAAAGACAAACGCCATGCTCTCTCCCCCTCCTTGCATGCGGCAATTCCTGCTGGGGGGAGCTATCCCACAAATTACCACTGTTCTTGGAGAAACACTAGAGTATGTAGCTAAACTCAAATATCTAGGAGTTTGGGTCAATCGTAAACTTTCCTTCGCTGACCATCTCGAAGAACTACAGAAGAAACTATGGCAAAGATTAGGACTATTCTACAGAATTAACCACCTGCTCACAAAGGAGGCCAAGATTCAACTTGTTCAAGCTACCTTCCTATCTTTAATAGATTACGCGGACCTGCTATACAGCCACTGCTCTGCCTCTGCACTGGCTAAGTTGGACACCCTCTACCACAGAGCTATCAGGTTCATTACTGACCTTCCACTTTCCACACCACTGCTCCCTGTACTCATCGTTAGGCTGGACTTCCTTCACTATTGAAGGAATAGAAGCGCCCTATGGGCCTTGGAGCGGTGACCAACAAACTCCCCTCATATGTCTCAGATTGTATTCCCCGGAATGTGTTACGCACCCACGCCTCATGAGCTATTCCCCAATTGCCCTCCAAGTTCCAAGGTCAAAACTCATTTCGGCAAAGCTGCTCTAAGCTTCTCTTTACCCACATTGTGGAATGGTTTACAAAGGAACTTGAAGCTGAGCTGCCCTGTTAGCTGAATATCTTCAAGGCGCTCTATGATCGCTACATGAAAGCACCTTGCAAATGTTTTCCTCACCGCTAGCCCACTAATTCAGCAACTCCCCCTTTCCATCCTGATGCTCGCCAAGTTTCTGCCCCTGGCTCTCACTCTTTCCCTATTAACTCTTCCTGCTGCACCCACCCTTCCCTGTCCACTCCAGCCTGGCTAAAGTCCCACCCCATCCATACTAGTGTCCCAATTATCTACCCCTCCTCCATCATTATCATAATAAACAAGTACACGACAGCCATTGTCACTTTCTGTGGTTTTAGCTCAATTTTGCCCCCAGTCGTCGGTAATATATCCCTCCTCTTCTTTACCTCTCTAACCTGCCACCCCATACACAGCCTCTTTCCCCTATATGTGTAGCTGCTGGCTGCCTCACTCAAAAAATCTCTGCTTATAACCCCTGTATGCATATGGTTGATTGCACATTTGCTGACTTCTTCAATTGTAAAATAATGCTGTTTTTTTATTTATTTCAACCTTGTACTGTACTGTATACACTGTATATACTTTGTCTTCCTTGTATATTATTGCTTTTTGTATACCTGCTTCTGTACTGTACTTTGATGTATTCATGGCCAGGTCCACCTTGCAAATGAGCCTTGTTCAATGGTGCCTGCCTGGATAAATAAAGATTTTGATTGATTGATTCATTGATAGCATACATTAGCTCATCTCTTATTAGATGCATACAGCAGAACCAGAATGTTTCATAAACAAAACTGTAAATAAGTGATTTTCATTGTCATTCACTGTTTTTATGCTTGTTTCTATGAATGGAATGTCTCTGAAGAATGTATGAAATAATGGTTGTCAAGGTAGCGTTGTTATAAGGTAATGTGCTGTGTTCTGTTGCTATTGGTCAGTTATCTGTAGGTCGGTTGTGATGTATCTAAGTGGTGATATCTTGGTACCTAATAGGTGATATCATGCTATCATGAAACTAAACTCAAAGATATCACTAGTTATCTTTATAAATTTATACCCACACCTGTTGTATACATAAATGTATGTCAACAACACAGTCCTCTATGGACAAGGAGAGGTCATAGTGTTTTTGCCAATCCTATAGCAATGGTTTGACCAAATCGAACTATATCTGAGAACTAACAAACTGATTCTAAACTATGCTAAATTCAAACCATGATGTTTTGTATCCCCTCATATTAAAGGGACACTGTCAACCCCTTAGGCCTCAAAATGTCTCTAGTTTAAAAAAGCATGTAATGATTGTTCACATTCTGTAGAGATTGCTGATGAAGCTAGTAGTTTGCTTCTGATTCCAACAGACTGCATGCCATATTGATGTTACCACACAAAAATGTGTATGTTTACAGTCCTTGATCCACAACTACTGCATCCTTCCTGGACTTGGAAAGACCCCGAATACTGTCTAACACTTCATGATACTGTGGGAGGCGAGGAGACTATTTCATTATGAGTTGCTGCACGGTTTGTGCTGTTCCTGATGTTCAGGAACTATGCAACAAGTGTAGATCAAGGATTTGATACAAAACAAGGCAGGGTATAACAGCACCATTTTCATATGTTGTAGCTCTACTAAGAAAGGAAACAGTTTAAACAAACAGCAACATTAAGGAGTTTTAAAGAAGGTAGGCAGTCATAAAAATGTGGGTTTTCAGCTAGAAATAATATGATGCAAAAGAGTTAACAGTGTTCCTTTAAAATCCAATTAGACACTAGAGATACCTACATGTGACAATACATTTCTATATAATGTGACCTGGAATAAATATCTGGGAGTCAGTCAGTTGAAATGGGAGCTGCATATAAACTCGAAACTGAAAAAGCTGGGGCCCCAAATAGGGTTTCGGTATGGACAGATATTTAGTATACTTTTTGAGGTTGAGGCAAAGCTGGAGGACGCTATGTAACTCCCCCCTGCTGGACTGTGGGGATATTGCACATGGTTGTGCAAATTAAACCATCCTGAGAATGCTAGACCCAAAATATACCATGGCCAGGCTCGCTTTTTTCGAAATGCCTCAAGGCAAACTCACCACTGTGTTATTCTAAATAGGCTGGGCTGGATCTCTCTGGAAAGCAGGTGTAAGGCTCGCATGATTGATTTCATGTTCAAATGCACCACCAACAACGTTCCAGAATATATTACTGGGCTTCTGCATAGCCGTACTATAAGGTTAGGCCTTAGGGCTGCAAGCTGGCTTGAATTGTAGCTCCCCAGAATCAAAAGCAGATAAGGTCAACATGCTTTTTGCTATGTCGGGCTACACCTATGGTGTGCCCTACCGGGCCCAGCAGAAACCCTGCCTTGGTCCTATGCCAGCCATAACTTCAGTGAAAACATTATACCTAAGCCAATTTAAGGTGCAGTGTGATTCTTGCTCAGGTCACATTACCCAATAAACAGCAGCATATAACTGATTAACAATGAATGCTGGATGTCATTTACTGCCGATATTGGTAAGATGTAATGACGGAACCGGACCTGTATTAAAGTAATATTTTTGCACTGTGTTATGTAAGTGTTGTATAAACTTTTCAAAACAGCAGTGCAATGAAAACATTTTCAAAAAAAAGCTATTTTCAGCTACAGTTCATAAAAAAATAGCATTCCTGTCAAACCCACTTTTCTGGTTACCTCCTGTGCTGCACAGCATCCATTCTTATTTTAAATTCTTGATCCTAACCCTTGCCAGGTCTGCAGTGCTGTTTCTATGATAAATGTTACAGTCATCTTTATTTCTTGAGAAAAAAAACAGAATGTAAACATTCATAAAATACTTATTTTGATGAACTTAGAAAATTTTACCACCAAACAATACTGAAATATGCCTGGAATATTCTATAGTGGAAAAAAGGTAGGGTTATATTTTGCCCAGTTCCACTGCACTGCTGCTTGAAGTCTTTTATAAGTACTGTGTAACCTTTTGTACCGAAATAACTGAGTTCGCATGTGGGACACAAATTGAAAATGAGCCTCAGCTCAGTGGTTTGTAACATTATTCCTTGATTTTCCAAATAAATGTAACTGATGATGAGGAGGAGGACGATAATGGTGATGCTGATTATGATGATGATGAAGAAAAGCGCTGATGTTGAGAGAGAGAACAGCTAAGGAATACTTGTTTGGTGGAGAAACTCTTGAAGGACAAACCATTTTAGGGACTAGTAATTTGTTTCCTGCTACTACTGTAGATAAATATATTTCACATATTCTAAAGTATTTTTTATTGAGACCTTGTTATTTTTATAGATGGCTAGCCACTGTTGCTAAAAAAACCCAAAACAAAACAAAAAAATGTGTGTCTTACCAGACAATTACAGAGCAGCTGACGCCTTTTAGAAAACTTTGGAAAACATAATATTTAGACACAATTCAGCTTGTATTTCATATATGTTTATAGATTTCTCCTCTCCATTATTTACTAATGAAGAAATGTCCACAAAAACAAGATTGTTATCCCTTAGTGTTCATCTACCGCTACAACTTAGTCCCTACTCGAAATGATAATGCTGTGTTGTGACATCACAGTCTGTTGCCATGCGAATAACTGTGATGTCACAAGCCGAGCATTAAGACATCATGTTGGCAATAAGCAAGCATTAAGAGCTGATGAGCCCTCAAGGAACAACTACCCTGTTTTCATCCATATGACCTCAGCAGTAAATAAAGAGGATCCGAAATACAGAACTAATGAGAAATATAAGCTGCTTTGTGTCCAAATATTATGTTTTTTAAAGTTGTTCTGGAGGTGTCGGTGGGTCTTGAACTGATATACTGCATGTGGAACACTTCCTGCACATACAGTATATTGTAAGTCTATAGCGAAAATATACATTTTTTCATGTTTTTCTCTACCACTTAAAAGTGTCAGATTTTTATAATTAATTTTTTGGACACTGTACTTTTTTTGGGAGGGGGGCTCAGTTTTAGAAGTAGTGGTATGAATACTTTAATTTCTTCTTTTAAAGATTACTGAGTAAAACGTATGTTAGTTGGGGATATCACATCATTATAGTGAGTCCATATGAACACATAAGAGTGAATCACTTATAGCAAGGCACACTATAGTGACAGGCAGTAAACAGCAACAAGCATTAAATAGCAACTTGCACATAAGAGCGAACATTGGCAGTGTTTCCAGGGTGTTACAGCCAGCTGACCACGCTGATACCCCCACCATCAAAGAGCAGCGTGGTGTTGCAATCTAAGAGATAGGGGGGTATGGGGGCACAGCCCATTGTGGGGGGTGTAGGGGCATAGCCCCCTGCATATGCCATAATGTGAAACACCTGTCATTTGAAAATAAAAGTGGGCATGTTATGTGTTCTGCTGCTTACCTGTTCCGGTGAGGAGATGGCCATAGAGTGTCCGCCTCAGGTACCGTGATTTTATGAAGCGATTACAGCACATTGTGAGTGAATATAACATCCGTAGTTACTATAATTATTTAAGAGGCCTTGCATATACTTTTCGATTGCAGGTCTGAGCTACGTATTCATTGTTATTTGCTGTGCTATTAATGCCAGTCACTGAAATTGTATTCGCTGTTAATTTGCAATATTGACGTTCGATATTATACACTCGCTATTTTGACATGGAACCGTAGTTGGGTTATTTTAAATTGTAAATATAATAGAACTATGTAACAAAAACAAAACAGTAGATAGAATAAACATGTGTGTTGTTGGAGCAGTTCCAAACAAGTGTAAACAATGAACTGCAACATGGGTGTAGCTGTTTTTAAAGTGAGCTGTGTTAAGTGAGTTAAAGTTAATGTATGGTATTGAATGAGTATGTTTATAGGGTGATGAGGAAAACCTCAGTATGTAATCATTTTTTTAACTTCTATGAATTAGTATGTTAATTTGTTTATAGGAACATGTGAATGCTACAGGACTGCATTTGAAAATAGGCTTTGGTCCGAAAATGTACTGTTCTTGTTTAAAAATAAACTTTATACCTACCTACCTAATAATTGCCAGTATAAAGTTTTCACATGGACCTACTACTGTGCTAAACAAGAGTGACGCCATATGTGATAGGTACAGTAAACCACATGGTATTACACTAGTTTCATTGTGTCTTCGTTACAACTACTGTGGTTATCAAAGCTCACAGTACTAGCAAATTATTCATATTCAAAAGCTTCTGAACTTGGTAGATGTGTGGTGACAGGGGTGGGAATACCTGTAAGTTATCTGAATGTACAGAAATCTGAATTCTGAACAAGACACTGATCAGAAGGCTAGTGGGGTTTGAAGGCTAGTGGGGTTTGACAACAGGTCCGTAAAGAGGACCCTCATTATCTGGTGACAGGAAGAAGTGTGCAATGACAAGGTGTGGGCAAGGGCAGGACAGAAGAAACTGAATGAGATTACCAGGGAGAGGATCATGAAATGTGCAGGTCGAATGTGAAACGCAAATAAATGAGCAGTGAACTGCCAAAAAGTCGAGTGGTGGGTATGGCATGGAAAGCAGCCAGAATAGAAAACAAATAGATGAAAGAACATTAGAAAGTAAACTGCAAAGGTGAAAGCCATAACATGGAAAATGTAAGTAACTGCACAGAAGAGGAATTCATAAAAAAGACTGAATCAGAAGGAGAATTAGAACATTACCTCTCACTGTAACCAGCACATACAGTCTATAATGCATTAATTCTGCTGCACTGATTGTTCAGACTTAATTTGGGGGCAAAGTAGAAACCGAGGACTGGAAATTACAAAACAGAGAGGGAGAATCATGCTTGGATGCAAACTAAGAACATCCAGGAGTTATACATTTAACCAACTGGGCTGGCAACCACTAAATATAAGAAGAAACATGTATCTAGCAAATATGACCTACTGCGGTCTGAATGGTTTAGCCTCCAGTTACTTGACATAAAAATTTAAAGCCATATCAACTGTCCACTTCTGAGAAAATTGATGCGGTATAAATAACAACCAATATGTCCCTAAATTGTGTGGCAAAGTATTATTTCTGTATGCGGGCCCTGTACTGTATATCTCACTTCCCACTGTTACTAGAATAGCCCCCAGAATTGCTACACTTGAATGGATGGTCACTAAGCAATCTGAAACACAGAACATCAGGGAGAACTAGAGAGTCAGCTGCAGAAGCAGACATGTTTCACAGAGCCTCTGTGCCTTGGAAGAGTTGAACTACTAACTAAACCTTTCTATTTCTGTGAACATTTACCATATACTACAAGGAGACCTCAGACAGAAAATGAGCCATCAGAACAGAGTGTGATCAGCAGAAGGGGGAAAAGGCTCTGAAGCAGGTGCCTGATGATGGCAGGAATGCAGAGGGGAGCAGGCTGAAAGAAGTGAGAATAGAGCTTCCCTGGCAATCTGTGTTGGTGACTATGAAAACCATGGAAGCCAAGACTGAAATGAGTTTGGGCAGACTCACAGGACAAAACTCCAAATTGGACGCCATATCGAAGACAAAAAAGTCAGCAGATGACCGTTCCTCCCCAGCAATGATAGCTACATCTACTCCCACGCAAGAATTACCACCTGAATGCCCTGAAGAACTACCTAAGGACTGCATGGAATCCAGTTACCATTCCTCACATGTTTTTGAGGGTGCTTGATAGCATGAAGTCGCAAGATTACGTGCTAAAATTGGCCAGATCATGTCACCCTGTGCAATATGAAGAGGCCACTGTTCACCTTTTTGTGGACTTATCCTTTTCTACAAGGACACACTGCAGTTTGATTTGGTATGGCAGCAGCTTCGAGACCTGAGAGTGTGGTGCATTCCCTGTTAATGCCTGCCCTGCTGAGGATAACCTATGGAGAGAAATCATATCAGTATGTGGATCCAAAGGAGGCTGGAATATGGGCAGCCAAGCATGAGCTGGAATTTCATCATCATGAAACCAAGGAAACTGAAGATGAAGATTGAGACTGGGGCTGCAGATACGTTTGGACTTGAACAGTAGGTCTCCCTTTAAGGCGAGCTTGTGATTCATCCTCTTTTTTTTACTAAATACAGTAGATAATTACTTTTTGTATTAGTCACTTTATAATAATTTATCTTTGTTAACAAACATACTGCTTCCTACTGTATGTCTAGCGTGCACAGTACAATGCAGTGGGACTGGGGCTCACAGTTCAGTACGGGTGGCCTGCTAGTCTCATTTTGTTTATTTATCTCTTGGAACTTTGCACTTAAAATGACACTGGCTATGAGGCATAATATAATTTTCACGGGCTCCTTGATGGCTAGGTTAGACTGAGGTCTGTGATAACTAGAGGGAGCCAAACAGTAACGGGGACTAAACATAATGATGGCTACTAGTCACAATAAAAGCAGTGCATCGGTTAAAGGTTTATTTCTTGCCTCACATAAGGTTAAAATAACTTGATGCCTGTTGCCCTGGTTCAGATGCGGTAGTTTCAATGGTTCTGTGGAGGAAGGAGTGCTGGAATTTGGACCAGTTAATTTTGTTTTTCCACCTTTTACGGTCCTATGGAGCATAACTTTTATCCACTATGATGTTTTACATCTCACACTGTCTCCACTGATGCTAACATGAGTGTTTACATACTTCTCTGTATTTGTATGATGATGTCTTGTATGAGAACTTGTATGGATTTATTTATTTTTAAAACAATGAAATACAATAAAGAAGAAACAGAGCACCTACTGTATACTTAAATATGGAAACATAACAATACTTGTGTGAATACACTTCTGTGCAGTATGTACAGAAATCGGCAAGTGTATTATTGTTGTCTATATAACTGTTAGCCATCTTGGGTAGGACCCTATTGTAAGCAAGCCTCTGGGATTAAGAGGCTATCTTGTAAAAAAATATCTTCAAACTGACTGACAAGTAAATAATATTGAATAGTGAGCTGGGTGCAGTCAGATTTACAGACATGCCTGATTTGACCTAAATGAAGCCGTGAAGGTACCTTTGTTTGAGAAAGGCAGATGAAAGGCTCCTTGGGAAAACCTGTCACTTTAACTCTGTTTGTACAGTGGTAAGGCCTATAGCAGAAACAGTAAAAACATTTCCAGCCTATAGTAACCAGGAAGTGTAACTTGCTAAATAGCCTGCTTTATACTGATAAACTTGGACTGAGATAAACCAGCTCACAAAATTACTGGCGTCAAGTGTTTTTGGAATATCTGCTTACAAAAACTAATCATTAGAAAAAAAATAACTTTTGTTTTTTAAATTAAAGTTTGCTGGACAATATTTTTTTTCCAACTGTTGACAAATATACTTAACCATTGACAGCTGTTCCACACTTTATGTAAGATTGACCAAGAAAGTATCAGTGGTAGATCTTAATCTGTTGTGTTAAGTCCACCCTCACCAGACTAAACACTTTTTCCACTCCTTCTGCCACTTTCCTCTATAACACTCCACCTCTCACAATCAATGTTCTCTTTACCTCAACCTATCTCCCCCTGCTCTGTGTCTCAGCATCTTTTCCTTTCCTTTACCTTTCTAAATACTGGTACTCCTCCTTCTCCGCCAAGCTATATTCCCTCTGCTCCTTCTCATCCCTTCCTCCTACTCCCTTCACACTTCTTGTACCCATTCTTTTTCCATCCATCACCACCAGTCTGCTTTCAACGTTCCCCTTCCTATACTGTGAAATAGCTTCCCTCCACCTGCCCAACTCCCCTCCTCCATTCCTGCTGTCAGGTCTCTCCACTGTCCTCATTAACCCCCTTTCTGCAACTACAGCTAGCTCCTACTCACCCACCCTGTGGTTTGCCACTCCCCCTCCACATTCAGTTGCATTAATAACTATGTACAGTGAAACCTACTTATAATGGACACCTTTATAGCAGACACCCGCTTATAATGGTTGGCTCTGCCTTGCCAAAAGCTATATCTGTGATGGTAAAAATGACATTTATACCATACTCTCCAGCCCCTGTATAGAAGGCACCATGAGCTCCTCTGTACCCCTGTTACATAATGCAAACTGCCTGCCATCACCTGATTATTCGGCTGGTTTGTCTGGCACTATGAAGACATCATTCACCTTACCTGATGCCTGATACTTGACACTTTACTCCAGGGGATTACTCCTGATACCTCCTGATGCCCCAGTCAGCACAGGAACTGTACAGCAGAATCGTACCTGTCACGATTACTGCTCCTCCTCCTGATGCCCCAGTCAGCAACACAGGTACTGTACAGCAGAATCGTACCTGTCACGATTACTGCTCCTCCTCCTCCTGATGCCCCAGTCAGCAACACAGGTACTGTACAGCAGAATCGTACCTGTCACAATTACTGCTTCTCCTCCTGATGCCCCAGTCAGCACAGGAACTGTACAGCAGAATCGTACCTGTCACAATTACTGCTCCTCTTCCTCCTGATGCCCCAGTCAGCAACACAGGTACTGTATAGCAGAATCTTTGCAGTCTTGTTTACGGCTCAGTTCCCAATCAGCTACAAATAGCAGTTCCCTATTTACTTGGTTGGCAGAGGAGAGGGCATGTTCTGATTTTAACTCCTGTATGTGAGCTGTGATAGAGTAGATTTATATTTTAAGATTTTAGGGTATAGTGGACACCCCTTGTAACAGACAAAACCTGCTTGCACAAACATGTCCATTATAAGATGGTTCCACTGTATGAGAATTTTCATAATTATTTTTGTCGACCCGGTAAAGGCTTTTGACACTGTTTCTCACACCATCCTCCTTTCCAAACTCTCTGCTGCCGGGCTCTTTCCCACTGCCACAGCCTGGTTCCAATCCTACCTGCTGGGGTGAACCCAATCTGTGCGGATTGGTGACTCTGTCTCCCCCCCCCAGCCTATTAGCACTGGCGTCCCTCAGGTCTCTGTATTTGGACCACTGCTATTCGCCGTATTTCGCCGAGACCTTCCCAAGGTATGTTCATCATCCTCTATCAGATGTAAGCGGATGACACTGTCCTGTCTACCTCTGGCTCATCCCCTGATGGTGTGGCGTACAGACTTCAGGTGGATTTCAACAAACTTCAGCTCTGGCTACACTCTAATTTGCTGTTCCTTAATGCCAAGAACACAGTCTCCATTACTTTCGGCACTAAGCAGAGACTCTCAGTTCCCGGCCCTCCCCTCCTTCCACCCCCTGGATGGGTCTAAGTTTGAGGATGTCACCTCCTTCAGGTACCTCGGGGTCTGGCTTGATCTTCGCCTCGACTTTTCTGGGCACATTAATGCTATCCACAAAAAGCTGCACTCCAAACTAGGTGCCCTATTTAGAAATTGTGGTTGCATTTTCTTAGGGACGCACCACAAGATTGTCCAGAAAATGATCCTCGTGCTTTCTGACTATGACAATGTAGTCTACAATGCTGCCCCCAGGACTTTTCTGGCCAGACTGGACACTCTATTCCACTCTTCCTGTCACTTCATTCTTAGCTGCCCCCCTCACACCCATCATTGTACCCTCTATCAGTCTCTCTCTTTCCCTTCCCTTGAGGGCAGATGCCTGGCCCACTGTGTCAGTTTCACAGGCAAACTGTGGTTCGGGTCTCTCCCTCCTTGTCTCTCCTCCTTTCTTTCACTCCCCCTGCCCCCCTGTAGCATTGATTCTTATTCCCTAGTTATTCCTTCTAGGTCTACCTCGTCCAGGCAGGCTGCTTTCTCCCACCATTTCCCTAAACTATGGAATACCCTCCCACCCCCCTGTTCATTATGCATCCTCCCCTAGGGCCTCTATGCTTTTCTGCTGGACTATACTGCCCCCTCCTGCACTTGCTCTTGACCCCCTCATGCTTAATTCCCCTTTCTCTCCATCTTATCCCTTCCCCTTTTCCTTCAGCCCCCACCCCTCCCTACTTTGACCACCCTCTTTGTTCTGTCTCCTCCCACTCTTCCCTCTCAATTCCCCTTGCCTCTGTCTTTGTGGAAATCCAGCTTTTGCAGCTGCTGACAATTCCTTCTTCTAGAAGAACTGCTGAACTCAACCATGCACTTACTTGAAACTGTATATTATCATGCTCCTCCTCCTCTCCTTTCATGTTGGGTTAATTTTCAAATGTTAAGCTCATTTACTGTGTGTACCTGCCACTGTAATTATGTAACCAATTTACTCTTATGTTTTCCACTGCTAACTGTGGACATTACGTATTGTTATCGGTCCTCTTCCACCAGGACGCATCTGGAAATGAGCAGTCCCTGCTCAGTATGCCTTTCATTGTAAAACTCTTGAAGTAAATAAACAAATTTTATATATATATATATTTTTTTTTTTCCTTTTGGCCCCCCTTAATCCGTGATTATTGCAGTAGCATTGCTGCTAACCTTGACTTTAGTTACATTTGTAATTTTTGCACTTTTTGTTTTTTTTTTTTGTATTTTATCTCTGTACATATGGTTTAGGCCCCCATTTTCAAAGCTGGCCATTTGCGCTGTATGCCCATTGGCAGGGCTTGTGAGGTAGTGCACAGCTGGCCTGGGTGTCACATTCAGACAGGGAGCCTGCTCTGACCGGTGTGCGCCACCTGCTTGAATATGGGGCCGTATTCGCACCACATACAGTGACTGTATGCAGTGATAAAACAGCCCCCTGCATGAGAGAGACTCACAGGAGCAAATGGAGACAGCGCATCCCAGTCGTGACAGCACATGTGCTGTTGGGAGACACGTTCTCTGTCCGGCACGCTAATGAGCACACATGGCATGCAAGGCTCTAAGGGACCATTTGCATGCCATTACGTGCCTGTAAGCATCTCTGTACAATGCGACGATTCACAAATGCATGGAGGCATTATATGGAGCATTGGACTACCCCCATCCCACACCCCCACTGATCGCCTGAATGAACTGTGAAATAAGACCTAAGACATTCCCTGGTAATCTCTTGCCCCCCACCCTGAACTCCATACCAGTTTTTAAAATGTAACAGAAACTCACTCCATGGTAGTCTAATGACACACCAGTCTCTGGTCCAAGCTATTGAAGTGAATAAAAACTGAATCCTGGTAGTCTAGTGGATTCCCCAACCCTAATCTACAGTCTGAGCAGTCAGACTGAATATAAGTCTGATCCTGGTAGTCTAAGGCCCCCCTACCCCCCATTCTTCAGTCAAAGCTGTCAAAGTGAATATGTCGTAATCTGGTAGTCTAGTGGACCTCCCCCCAATCTCTGGTCTGAGCTGCCAGAGTGAGTATAAGACATACTGTGTTACTCTAGTGGACACCCACCCCAGATTGCTGGATTGAACTGTCAGAGAGAAAACATATCCATTTCCCTGGTAGCCTAGTGGACCCCTCCTATTGCTGTACTGAGCTGTCAACAGTGACACATATCCCAGTCTCAGCTAGTCTAGTGAACCTTCCCACCCCACCCTCTGATCACAATACTAAGCTGTCAACAGTGACACATATCCCAGTCTCAGCTAGTCTAGTGAACCTGCCCACCCCACCTCCGATCACAATACTAAGCTGTCAACAGTGACACATATCCCAGTCCTTGGCTATTCTAGTGAGCTGCCACCCGCTCACTGCCAAAAAACCCTCCCCGGCCCTCCCACTTAGCACCTACCACTCCCACCCCGTTAGCACGACTCGTTAAGGATCAAAAGTAGCTGCTGTCATGGCCTTGGATGGTGGCCAGCACATCCCCTCCGCTAACCACCTTAGCAGGCCTCCATCTGAGTGACAGGGAGCGAGCGCATTCTGAAGAAACAACTGTTTCTATAGTATGCGTGCACTCACTCCTGGGCAGAGATGGTGAGGGGCTGTGCCAGTCGCCATCTGAGGTCATGATAGCAGCCTGTTTTGATCCTTAGAAGGGGTGAGTCAGTTGCCAATGGGGGGGATGCTGAGTGAGTGAGATGAGGAGGGGGGATTTAGACAGCGATCAGGTATTGGTCCACTAGACTACCAGGAACTCAGATATCTGTCGCTGTTGACAGCTCGGTAAAGCAATCAGGAGGTGGTGCTCTAATAGACTACTAATGTTTTCTTTTTGACAGCTCAGTCCAGTAAATTTTATTTATTTATTTCTTTCAGATTGGGATTAATACCTTTGAGTCAGAGACTCGTTTACAAAGGTTCCAGATCATACAGATACACAAGACAAACAAACAACAGTTAGGTTACACAAGGATCCGCAGATTCCATAGTAGGTTTACACTGTAGGTTCCAAAGGGTGTACATATATACATTGGTTGCATAGAAAATAGTAAACTTGGCAAGCCAGGACTAGGTTAGAATTTAGGGTGGGATAATGGAAACTGTATCCTGAACAAAAACCAATGGAATGTTAAGGCAATAACTGCGTAAGTGTAGGGTAAAGCATGAGGTCTAAGGATTCATAATATTGCTCTGTATAGAAGCAGCCAGAGAAGGCTTTGTCAGTGCATTTCTGTGGAGGAGGAGAGTGGTGGGGAATAGTAGCATGGTAGGGGTGGGCAGAGGGGAAGGGGGGTGATGGGATGAGCTGAAAGGGGGAATTGCCTAGAGGAGGAGGGCAGGGGAGGGAGGAGGGTGGCAAATGGGGGAGTAGGCAGGTGGAAGGAGGAGGAGGGTGGCGTGGGGGAGGGCAGTGGTAAGAGGTGGGAGACGCAATGTGAGGGAAATGGTGGCAGGGGGGAGGGGGGAGCAACAAGGCAATTTAACTAGTATCCAGGGGGGTGGTAGGCAATAGGCTAGATAGTATGGGGTTAGTGGAAACATTTGCAGACATTCTCAAGGGCTAAGTGGGCACGGAGTCCTGGTTTGAATGGCTAACCTTACTAAACTTGATCAGGTCCTTGGGGAGTTCATTGAGCCATTTGGGTCCACAAAAGGAACGGGATCTCTGGGCCTGTGCTGTTCACTTAAATGGCAGCACCAACCCCCCTTTTACTGCATTCCGAGTCCTAATAGTAGGTTGGGCGGTTTTGAAAAGGCAGGAGGCTGAACCAGGGGTGAGTCCTAGCATTGACGTCTTAGCCAGTAGGCACGTTTGATATAGAACCCTATTGTGGAGAGGAAGCCAGCCCATCTTTTGACAGAGAGCAGAAGTATCTGTCCAGTGATCAACCTCCAGAACTAGGCAACAGGCTTTGTTCAGTAGGGTTTTTAACCCTTTTGAGGGCAGTATCGGTACCGGCACCATAGATAACAAGGCCGTAGTCAATGGTGGATAAGACCGAGCAGCTTGTGATCAGCTTCAGGGCTTCCGGTGTCATGGAATGCTGGTGCCAGTAGTGGACATCAAACTTTGCATTGGCAGTCTTAACAACATGGTCGACATGGGTTCGGAATGAGAGGGTGTCCTCGAGATGGATCCCAAGATATCTGAAGGTGCAAACGTGTTCCAGTGTGTCACTTTTGAGACTCTGGACCTGTAGTAGCCCAAACTTCTTTTTGTTCTGTTGGATGGAGAAAAGCATGCTTTTCATTTTGTTATAGTTGAGCAAAAGTTTGTTACTGGAGAACTGTTTCTCCAGTCTGTGGAAATTGTCTTGCAGTTCAGCGGAGCTCTTGGCTAGATTTTTTCCTAGGACAAAGTTGACCACATTATCAGCATATAGCACGATGTGCAATGGGTATTCTGAGGGTAAGGAGTTGATAGAGAGACTGAAGAGGAGTGGCCCTAGTATTGACCCTAGAGGGACACCCAGGCTCACCACCCTTGGCTCTGAGAGCTTACCTTTGATTTTGACGCATTGAGTCCTGTGAGAGAGGTAGCGGTTAAACCATCCCACTGTATCACTGGACAGGCCAATAGTGAGGAGGTTTTGGAGTAGGAGTTGATGGCTGACTTTGTCAAATGCCTTTGTGAGGTCTATAAAAACTGACCCCATTGCCAGACCTTCATCAAAGGCTTCATAAATTTGTGAGCCATAATCAATCAGGGCGGAGATAGTAGAGTGATCTCTCCTGAACCCATGATGCTGGGCACAGAGTAGGTTGTACTTGGATAGATACTCTGTGAGCTAGACTGAGACCACTTGTTTCAGGGCTTTAGATAGGGGAGAGAGAATAGAGATGGGCCTGTAATTGGACAGGTTGGTGGTATCCCCAGTTTTGAAGACCGGGGTTACCAGTGCCTCCTTCCAGTTGTGTGGGAAGGCACTCAACCTTAGGGAGGCATTGAACACTTTTGTAAGATATTGCACAGTTTGCATGACTAGTTAACAGCCTGTGTCACAAGCTGGCAGCTGCAGGTTTTGGTGGCCAGCCCTTGTCAGTTTTCAGTCTTTCACCTTCCTGTGCTGAGCTGGTCTGGATACTGACATGCGGTGTAGCCAGGGCACGAATGTGTGTACAGTCAGTCATTTGAACCATCCCCTACTGATTGAATTTGCTCCATGGAAAGCAGCTATCATGACAATTCAAGAGGGTTTGAGACAACTACATGGGGCTAAATAGAATTAACAATGGCATGGGCTAAAGGGAGTAAGATAACCCCGACAGGGAGGGGGCAATGGGCCAAGGGGTCCTTGTCTGCCGGCAAATTCCTATGTTTCTATGACGACTGGAGCTTCTGAAAGTAGGTCTGTGTAGTTAAAGTCTGAATGACAGCAAGAAAAGGCTTGGACGGAGATGAACATACAGCAGGCAGTTAGTCAACCCTACAGTCAAGGATAATTATAGAGAGCAGCCAGTAATAATTATAATTATAACTAAAGGATGGGATGCGGTTCTTCTTTTCAGAAAAAAAAAAAAACAAAAACACAACATCTTCCAAAGACATTGTGAAGTTATGGAACATATAGTTCGCCAATGTGTTTCAGATACGTTGAAGTGTTTTAAATAATTTGACATATTTTAAATACACTGGCATTGCTGTTAAACAGTTTTAACATGTCAGCCTATCACCTCAACAATGCAAGTTTAGAGGACAACACAGTATCTGCAACCCTACATGATAGACACCATTGAAAAGGAAAGTTGCATTGGTATTATCAAACTGTTTTGAATGTTGATGGGTTTAAAACCCCTTGGACAACAATACTGACATGTTTAAAATGTGTCAAAATGTTTAAAATATATCAAACAGTCAATGGCTGTTTCTCTACTAGAGTGCTTGTGCCAACACTCGATCCCAGCCAGGGCTGTGACTGTGACTCAAGACGGAGGGGGAAGGGCAAGAGACTACAGATTTATAACAGCATGACAGTGTCTGGCACATTTGGATGACTGTATCTGTGCACCCTTACATGCTGAGAGTCTGAGCTATACCCTGTTGAAAAGTTGAGACTCTTTCCTTTCCAGTAGTGTGTAGCACAAACCTCTGCCACATTCCTCTGCAGATATATTGTCCTCTAAATTTGCATAGGTATTGTCAAAGTGTTTTAAATATGTCAATGTTTTAAGACACTTTAGTGTGTTTAAACATACTGACATGTTTACTGAGCCTAACAAGGCACAAACTTATCAACCTGGCTCCAATCTTTCATTTAAAAATGATAATTTCTTAGCTCTAAGGGTTCCAATGTTGGCCCCTTTAAAAAATTATATTTAGAATGGGTTGTCTATAGAACCATTAGAGACAGAAACTTGATTTTTTTTTTCCAATGAAAGCTTGGAGTCTGGCCAAGAAGAGTAAAGAGCTTGAAATGTTTTAAATGCATTGATGCTGTTTGTTTATTTAGTTTTTGATGACCGGGTGGGTGCAAAAGCTATAACAATGACCATTTTCAGGCACGACCTGGGAGGGTACAAAACAAAACATTATGATAACAGGTTACAATGTATAAGATCACAACTATTCAAACGTAGGACTACAGAACAGGCTGGTGATTACATTATATACAATAGTGGAATAAATAACAAAAGACAGGAACACAAATTAAGGTAAAGAGAGTATCATTTACATTAAAGAAAATAATTTGGTTTGGTCAAAAGTGCTAATATTACCATGGACATCTAGGAAGATTATAACTAGGAGACAGAGGCATTATAGTAGTAAATTACAGGATAATGCGGAAAAAGAGGGAAATGAGGATTTGAAAATGGGGGTAGGATGAAATAGGAAGATAGAGACATATTGAGAGATAAAAGTCCCTAGGTAATAAGAAGGTAGAAAACAGGTGGTTAGAAGAAGAAAGCTATGTATTGGTAAGGGTCAATAAACTAAGAAGTGGAAGGAAACATAGGGAGAGGAGATGGAGGCTAGGGTGATTTAAAGCAGGTGCAACAGGAGGAGTCAACAAGATAGCGTCGAAACAATTTTTTGAAGGAGGCATGGGATGATGCTAGGAGAGTACTTAGGGGGAGGGAGTTCTCACTGAAGTATTTTGAACATCACCATAATCTTTTACACATGATGTAAAACATTTTTGGATTTTTGGTACATAGAGGGAGAAAATTAATAACTAATGTTGTGATCTATGACATGAAAATCTATTACCAAAGAGCTTTGATCACATTGCAAAAATGCATGTTTCTTCATTTTAATTTTTAGTAGACCATATCTTGCTTTCACAGGCTGTCCCTGAAAAGACAATCATAATTAAAAAAATGAATTGGCTGATATCAGTGCTGACTTATACTGCTTGCCATTATTGATTTTTTTTGTAACTTCAAGTTTATTTCAAGATAAGAAGAGAATGCATCAACTCATTCAGTGCTTAACCATTACTGATTTTTAAGGGAAAAGGTAAAACTGGAGTTGTGGATTGTTTAGTTGTACATTACATACTGTATATAAAGGAGAATCTTTGATGAAGTTCACATTTAATATCCCTTAAATGCAAGCAATAAGCCATGACAGGGTCAGAAGGATTTTAATTCACGTCCCAGGGGAGTGAGGCATGAGGCCAAAGGCTGAGTGTCCTCACCAACCTGGGAAGTGCATTTGGATCCTTTAATGCACACCCTCACACGGCTTATGGAGCTTATAAAATGGCTCACTGCTCTTATGTGCTACATGTAAAGTGAAACATTTCGAATAGGATTTTTAAAAATAAAATTATTTAACTACGTTTTAATGGCAAAATTATATACATGAAGTAGCCCTTCATTTTGTAGGTAATGAGTTTTTCCCCCTTGATGATGGTAGCTGGCTCTTCATTATGCATCGCTAGCTTTGTAATGCGTGGTCATGCGATGCCTCTCAACCAATGAGTTTTTAGGATTTTTTCATGCCATTTTAGAAATACAAATAACACTGAACGTGTCAGACATTTCTGAACACCCATAGCAGAACTGTGAGAATTTCCCTTTATAAATCCTCTTGCTGATAAATATAAGTGTCATTCCAGGTCATCACTTCCGGAGGAGTTACCTACCAGAACCAGCCATGGCACTCGGAATGCTTCGTGTGCGCCACCTGCAAGAAGCCGCTCTCTGGGCAGCGCTTCACTGCTCATGAGGAACAGATCTACTGCGTCGACTGCTACAAGGCCTTTGTTGCAAAGAAGTGTGCTGGATGCAAGAACCCAATTACTGGTGGGTCAGAACAGACTGAAATAATTGATTGTGTGTTGGTTAATTGATAATAAGCTGACTTTTCACATAAACAGTTACAGTCTGAGAAAATAGATAATGAAAGCCCCATAATTGAGCTTGATAAGTTAAATGTTGCTTTAAGGATAGGCGATAACAGATGAACCAGATTCAGTGTTCTCATAAACACTGTTTACTGCACCAGTGACCCGGGTTCAGGAATGAGCCAGGGCCACTGGAGGGCCAGCGGGGGAGGATCGAGCATCCCAGTGGATGCGCTCCTACTCTGGGGGGGGGGGGTCCTCACTGTTCTGCTGTTCTACCGCCACCTGGATGTCCACAGGTAGCAGTAAAGGGGAAGGTGTCAGTGAGGGAGCTTGGAGTGAGCGTTGCGACATCTGGGTGCATGGGCGTCTCAGCACCCAGTGTCAAGGCATGCTCTGTGATGGAGGGCAGGACTAAAAATGGGACAAAAGCTTGGGAATGGCAAAGGGCAAATGCAGTCCCTGCCTGCGGCCCACCATGCTCAGCACTGGACCCACACCACCAACAACCAGGGGGATCCTCTGGGCTTTCACCTCCGCTGCAGGTGGCCAAATGGATAGTGGAGTAGTAATGCCAAAGTGGCTGAAGGCGGAACTGGCCCTGGGGCAAGCTGAGTGGGAGGTGGTAGCACAGCAGTGTGTCACAGGTGGGTCTCAGAGCCCTGGCCAGGTGAGTGGTTTGGTCACAGTGAGCAGGATTGAGATTGGCAGGGGTGGAAGGAGGGCTCCGCCAGTGCCCTGGTTAAAAAAAAAAAACAAAACACTGTTTATTGGTCAGGTCTGTGGTGGGGGGCCATGAACTAGTGATCAGAGGTCATGCCTGGATCAAGTACACTAGAACCAGAGGCTGGCATGGTAGGTTTAAGCATAGAAATTGATGCTCAGCTTGGGGGGGTTGGTCACACATTCTGTTACACAATCAAGATTAATCAATTTATTTATTTATTTATTGTGTTTGGAAAACCGTTAAGCTTAGGAGCCACTTCAAAGGTGTCCAATTGTCCAAGCCAGTGTGCCTTGAATGAAAAAGGAGAGTGCCTCCCAGCATTATGAGAAAACAGCTCATGGAGCCAGAGTAACTTGATGTGGGGGGGGGCCATAGCGGACAGCTGACACCTACAAGAGCATCCAGGGGCTCGGAGGAATGTACAGCTGGAAATGCCATCCCCAGCATCACAAACAGCCACATGGTCTGATCCACACCACCAAGTCTGTGATTGGGGCCCTCCTTATCTGACATCCCAGGGCATCGTTTGGCCAACGCAGTGCTTTCCTCCTTACTAAACATTAAAACCTCTGTATAGAGGAGGGCCCCAAATGTGTGTTAGGGATGTGTATATATATATATATATATATATATATATATATATATATATACACACAGCCCAGTTTAGAAGTGCTGACCTCTCAGTGAGCCAAAGAAAAGGAAGCGTGGAATGCAATACTACAATAAGAGTAAGGCCGAAGGCAGGCCTAAAGGAAGGACAGCGAGGAGATGGGTGAAGAGGAAAATTAACAAACAAAACCCTTCACTATTAAATTGTATCTCAAAGCAATATTCTGCATGCCAAGAGCACTAGCAGAAAATCATTGAGTTTGCTGCTATGGTAGAGCCAACAGTGTCTGCCATTTTCTTTTTATTTGTACTGATACACGCAAGACAGGGAGACGCATTCTAAGAACTATATAGTTGCAATGCCTAAATGGTGGGATATTTTGTTTATGTAAGCACGTTTATGCTCTTCTATTTAGCTTGGCATTGTAAATCCAGATTTTCACTGGTGTGCAGGAAAAAGGAAAGGAAGTTTTTCTGATGTAGAATCTTTCATTCATCCATATGTACGTGCATTATGTACGTGCATACATGCATCCTGCATTCTGCAGCACTTTATAATCCTGGGGCAGCAGATGGCTACAAGGGAGTGGAGCGGTAATCCTAGGGAGAAACGCAGGAGACATCAGGCTTCAGTGAGGAACTTTTGCTTTGCCTTTAATGGATCCCTACAAAATGTATGGCGGGGACTCGCCTATACCCACAACCCAAAGGCCGCAGTGATGCAAGAGAAATTAGATGATGGAGTCCCCTGCCACAGATGCACTACTGAAAACTCTATAAAATATTTTTTGTGTGGCCTCCTGTTGCTTGGGCTGTGGCTACAGCTTTTCTCTGGTTGAACGGCCTGATGAAATGGGGGTTTCGCAGTTGATGCTGTTGCTGCTTTGTGGTTGTCTTGCAGGAGGCATTTGTGCAATGAATGGCTCATACCCTTCCATCACGGTCTCAGAGGCTAAGCACACTTATTTCCTGCTGGCCCAAATCCTGCACTTATCTCTCCACATATTATTACACTGATGTAAAATGGAACATATTACGCTGTTCTTCTTCATTGGGAACTAGACGTTCAATCCTGAGAAACAAGCGTGATTAGTCCTAGGGATGAGTAAGTCAGCTTTTCAGGCGCTGCAGAACTGAATCAAGATTAGCTGACTCAAATATTAAAGAACCAGGACCAGAGCCAATAACAATAAAAATGGGTCTGATTTTAAAAGGCCCAGGGACAGCTTGTACAAGCAAAGCATATTTTATTCAGATAAACTGGCCATGTGCATACAGTCCCTAATTCAAATGGGTCACACATGCCAGAATGATAGGGGATATGCCTTTGATTCCCTGCTTGCAGAGGCTTTGTTCATTGAGGAAATATGTCCATCAGCATAGGGACTGTACTAACCGTGATCTACAGCTTCACGTACATCAGGGCTACAACAAACCCTCTCGGGCTGGTAGGGCCTTGAACACTTATAGCAAGTGTGCCTAGGACTATAAAGTCCAGGCAGTTGGTGTGGGGGATTATTATGGCCTATTAGGGCTCCCACAAAAGTGGATTTTGCAAGAGAAAGCTGAATTGTCTTGCATGCTTATGGGGTGGGGAAACCACTCCTCTCTGTCTCTTGGCTAGTGGGGTAAATTATAGTTTGGGTCACCCATGGTGCATTGGAATCACAAGAGCGGTGGGCTGCAGGCCAGCTGTTAAGAGTCTGGCACAGTGTCTTAATTTTCATGTTTCACATTACCTAAGAAGGAAGAAAAGGAATTTAATTACATATAATTCCGGTCCTACACGCAGTTTACCAAATTGCATTACAAGCTGGGAGAGGAAGGAGAGAAGAAAAAATTACTTACCATAGTAATCTTGTTTCTTCCAGAGTATTCTACTATATTCATAACTCTCTGCAGTCAGCCTCCTAAGTAGAGCTGTCCAGAGATAAAATGTTATGCAAATGATAGAACCTATCATTGGCTCATGCCACTTATTTAGACTGCTGCCCTTATCAGCTACAATGTTCCACTAACGTATTAGATTTCTAAGGAGCCTGCAAGGCAGTTTTAACTATAACTATAACTATACCTATCTATGTTTCTACAACAAAAATAAAACTATACTGTCTAGAACAGTAGAAACTAGAAATATTATCAGGAACCCACCCCCCCTGAATGCCAGAATCACCTGGAAAAAGAAGGGAAGGAAAAACTCCACCCATTAGGGTTTAAACAACATGTGCCAGTGTTTGGGACTCCATATTTAAATGCTCAGATAGGAGTGCAGAGGCTCTGGTTCTGGAAGGGAAGGCAGGGTGGGAGAGTTATGAATATAGAAGAATACCTTGGAAGAAACAAGATTACTATGGTAAGTATTTTTTTCTTCTCACCCCAGGTATTCTTCTACATTCTCAACTCTCTGCAGACTTCAAAGCAGTACCTTTGGAGGCGGGCACAGAACTACTTTGGAAAGAGGCTCTACAGGACTGCTGTGCCAAACCTGGTATCACTTCTGGACTGAGTGTCCAGACTGTAGTGTTTAGTTAAGGTGTGCACTGTCCTCCAGGTAGTTGGTTTACAGATCTCCACTAATGGAACATCTCTGGCTGCTGCTATGGTGGCAGCTGTGCCCCTTGTGGAATGAGCCCTCAGCCCTGCTGGGGGCTCCTTGCCAGTTTTCAAATAGCAAAACTGAATGCACTGGACTATCCAGTGAGAAATGGGCCTCTTTGAAGCTGGGTTACCTTTAACCACATCCCCATAAGTCAGGAACAACTGTTTGTCTTGTCTATGATCTCTGGTGTGGGTCATGTAGTAACTTAATGCCCTCTTGACATCCAGAGTATGGAGTCTGTGCTCACCTGAACTAGTATGTTCAGTGAAGAAGACTGGCAGGGTAATGAACTGTTTCAAATGAAAGTCAGAGAACACCTTGGAGAGGAATTTTCTATTTGTTCATAATACTACCTTGTCTCTGTGGAAGAAAAGATAATTCTTCTCGACACACGCAGCCTGAAGCTCACTATTTCTAACTGAGGTGATGGGAACCAGAAAAAGTTTTCCGGGTAACATACTTTAGGTGTGCCGAAGCCATGGGCTCAAATGGGGGTCTCATGAGCTGGGCAGTGCATATGTTTAGGTCCCATGCAGGTACTGGTTCCTTAACAGGTGGGTGCAAATGACACATACCTTTAAAGAACTTTTTGAAAATTGGATTGGATGCCAGGGAGGTGCTCCTCCCAGCAGAAATGTAAGCAAATTTGAGGCTAAATGCACTTTCAAGGATATATGTTGCAGACCCTGGGAGTGTAAGTAGATAAGATAATCCAGGACAGCTGGTATCGCCACTTGAGCTGGAGAGGTACCCTTGGAAGCACACCAAACAGAGAACTTCTTTCATTTTGAAGCGTAGGTCTTCTTAGTTGAAGGCTTTCTGTAACCCTTCAGGATATCCAGGACACTTTGAGAGAGTTGTAAATTTGCATTCTCTTAAGTCCTCAACAGCCATACTTTGAGTCTGAGAGATCTGAAGTTCAGGTACAGGATCTTGCCTTGATGGGAGGTCCAGTAGGTTGTGCCTCCTGGGGAGATGTGTTGGTTTGGCTAGAGATATGGACAGTAATAGAGGGTAGCATGGCTTTCTGGCCCAGACTGGTGCTATCAAGATCATTGATGCAGGTTGTGACCTGAGCTTGATCAGGACTCTGAAAATGAGAGGAAAAAGAGGAAAAGTGTATAGGTTTCTCCCTGACCAGTCCAGTGTCAGAGCATCCAGTGGTATTGTACCCTTGGCTGGTGGTCTGCAGCAGAAGAGGGTCAGATGATGATTCTTATGGGATGTAGAGAAATCTATCCCTGATGTACCCTACCTCCTGAATACTACCTCCAGTATCCACTTGCTGATGGACCACTCATGGTGGGCCTGATTGATTCTGCTTAGGGCATCTACAAGGGTATTGTCTTTCCCTGGCACATGAATGGCCTATAGGGAGGACTTCAGTGAGTAAGCCAAATTCCAGATTTTTGTTGCTTCTGTGTACACGGGGTCTGACCTTGTCTCCCCTTGCTTGTTTATGTAGTACATTGTTGTGATGTCGTCTGTCCTGACCTGCACCACTTTTCCTTGTAATAGTGGTGCAAATGCTTTCAGCACTAGGAGCACTGCCCTTAGCTTTAACAGATTTATATGCTGGAGTTACTCTGCGCTGGACCAAGTTCCATGAGTAGTGTGCTCTCTTAAGTGGGCACCCAACCCTAACAGAGAGGTGTCGGTTGTAAGAATGACTGATGGGGTTTCCTGTTGAAAGGTACCCCCTCCCTGAGGTTGTCTGCTTCCTTCCACCACTGAAGGGCTTGCAGCAACGTTCTCATTACTGGAATTTTCTTTGAGAGAGTGTCTTTCCTTTGGCACCAATGTGCCCTGAGGTGAAACTGTATGTCTCTCATTTGGAACCTTGCACACAAAACTGTGCCTGTTGCTGCAGCCATGTGTCCCAGAAGCTGCGGGAACTGTCTTGCTGGCTGTTGCTCATTCAACTTGAAAGGAGCAGCTAGCCAGCCCGGTGCCACTGAGGGTTGAGGCGCTGGACGCCACACCAGTGACCCGGGTTCGGGAGCGAGCTCAGGTGCCAGGGGTCGGCAGGGGGAGAGAGGATTGCGTACCTGTAAGCTGCTGTCCTCTCTTGGGGGGAGGACCTGGGGATGTCTGGTGCTACAGCGACTCCTTGTGGAGGCCGAGAGTGCTGTAATAGTGCTAGACAGCATGTTCACTGCATGGTTGATGCTGGCAGGGTTGCCGTGTGTTGCAAGTGTCAAGATATGCATCACTCATGGGGTGGAGGGGTGGGGATACACAAGGAAAAACACTCCCAGCTCAGACAGGCGACAGCCCTTCCAGGGCCTCTGCCACACACCCAATGCCGGATGCCTGCCACTGCCCCTTCGGTCTCCCCGGGCCATAAGGACCCCAGGCCTGGGGAGATTCCGTAATGACTTTGAAGATGGCTGGTATCATGGCGGGCGGTAGAGCGAGAAGGTGAGTGAAGCAGCCCGAGAGAGTTCCGGGAATGGGAGCGATAGAAATAGAGTTGAAAAAAAAAAGAAGCAGCTATTTGAAAGATGCTTTGCAATCTGTCCTGAGGGGAGGAAGGCTCTTCCTTCTAAGGTGTTCAGTTCTGCTCCTATGAAGTGCAATACCTGTAATGGGGTGAGGACAGATTTCTCTTGGTTTACCGGGAACCCTAGTGACTGTAAAACATTTAGTGTTACCTGTAAGTGATCTTGCACCTGCTGGGGTGAGCTTCCCACCACCAGCCAGTCGTCGAGATAGGGGAAGACTGATATACCTAATCTTCTTAGGTGCCACCACCACTGCCAGACACTATGTGAATACCCTTGCGGTGTACTCCTTCAGGTAGACACCCCAACGGTGAAACATGAAAAAAGACCATTACAGCGACAATCACTGTAATGGTCCTTTTTTCATGTTTCACTTTCCCCCAGTGTTCTGCCCCTTCCCCGGACCAACTCCAACCTGGAGTTGATAATCCTAAAGTCTGGGGGGCACAGCTCCCCACAGAAAACACTTGTGGAATGGGCGGCACAATACCTGCATCGGTATTGTGCCATCGCTGTCCGGGAGGTCGGCATTTGTACTGTCGACCTCCCTTGGTGCTTCCATACCCTTGGGGCTGAGGTGAGACCGAAGGGTAGTGCCGAAAACTGGTAATTCCCTGATGGAAATCTGACTCTGAGGTATTTTCTGTGAGATTCTCTTATAGGAATGTGGAAATAGGCATGTTTTTAGGTCCAGAGATGCTCGCCAGTCTCCCTTCTGAATGATTGGCAGAATTATTTCCAATATGACCATTTTGAACTTTGGCTTTACTAAGTATTTATTCAGTATTCTGAGGTCTAGAATATGCTGCCACTCCCCATTTTTTCTTTTTGGCTAGGAAATATCTTGAGTAGAAACCCCTTCCTTTCTGTTGGGGTGGAACATGTTCCACTGCTTTTAGCAGAAGGAGGCTTTGAACCTCCTTCTCCAAAAGTTTCTTTTCCAGGAGAAGAGCTGATTTGAACACTCTTGTTCTCAAGGGAGGGAAGGACTTGAAATTTAGGGACAGACCCTGACTCACTACCTGCAGGACCCACTTGTTTGTTGTAATGGACTCCCAAGCCTGGAAATAGCAAGCCAGCCTGCCCCCTACTGGGATAGGGAAGGCAGCCTTGACCACTGAGCCAGGGATTCTGTTTTGCTTGGGGCTGGGCCTGAGTAGTTTGGGATTCCCTCCCAGAGCGCCTTCTACCTCTGCCTCTGAAATACCCTGTCTGCTGTGGGTAATGCTGGTATTGAGAAACCACCTGGGCCTGATAAATAGGTCTGCTATAAGCTGCTCTACCTCTTCCTCCCCTTCCACGTGGCCTGTAGGAGGAGGAGGGTCTCTCCTTTGCCGAGTTGCTCTTATAGGTGGCCTTATACTGATCCACCTTCTTCATATAAGTCTTAGTCTGTTGGCCAAATAGTGAATGATCCTCCACAGGAAAATCCATAGCATTGGTTTGGGTGTCCTGTGTAAGATTAGTGGCCCTGAGCCAAGCCAACCTCCTAAGAGCTATGGTAAGGGCCATCCGTCTGGCAGCAGTATCACTGGCATCTGCTGCCATCTGAAATTGGTACTTTTCTGCTTCCAGCCCGAACCTGGCTATCTCAGCCAAATCATCCGAGAGGCTCGAAGGAGCCTTATCTGCCACGGGCAATCCCGACTGCCACAGTGACTTCTGATACTGTGCAGAATAAGCCTGGTAATTAGCTGTTTGACCCCCAGTGAGGCTGCCAGGAACTAACTAATGGTAGAAATCTAAACAGAAATAAAGGAATAATTAAAATACTTATTTTCAGTGAAGAACCACGCACAGAACGACTGAGAGGGAAGTGTCCGAGGCATCTTGACTTGTCAGGCGATGAAAGAAATCTGATACGTTAGAAGAATACCTGGGGTGAGAAAATGCTGTTGCCATAAGGTGCACAAGAACGTTCACACTGCGTGGAAGTAGATGAGAGAGTTTACAGAGAGGTTAAGTGACTTTCTCTGGGTAACACAATAAGAAAGTGGTGGTTTTGGGATTCGACCAAGATTCTGGAAGTTCAGATCTCTGCACTCTGAACCACTAAGCCAAATTGCATCACAGAGCTCCCCAAAGCTCCTGGACTATCCTCTTCTTCTCACTACTACCCTCATTTTCTCAGCTTTTTTCTGCTTTGTAGCGATTGGCAGACTGACTGGTTACTGACAGGCTGATGACTTGCTGGCCAGTGACTGACTAGCTGGATAATAAGAAACATGCAGCTGATGACAGGTAGAGTGTTGATTGGGGTGCTAGTAACTAGTTGACTATTAGACCAGGGTTGTCCTCCCTCCCTCTCTCCCTCCCTCATGATGCCTGTGCAATATGCAGTTGTCAGTGGCAAATGCAAATAAAACAATAACGGACCCCCATGCATATTCACATTGGGCTAGTGAGGGGAATTCCATGGATGCCTGGGATTGCTGCGGGACCAGGGAGTGGTTAGGGATGATGGACCATCAAGAAATATCCCTTGGTGGAGGGAAAATTAGGGAGGACATTGAGGCAGAAGCTGACCTAAAGGTACAGGGCCATGGAAGTGGGGGAACATTTTTTACTGCAACTGGTGCTATGCCATGCAGAGAACTCCATGGGTGTCACTACCCAACATGTGTATGAATGCAGATGCTAAAATCTGGGCAGCTAATTTGCACTGCCACATGTTCACAAGGGGGACTACTCTCCCTCAATAAGGCAATGTTTATGTATAGTAGAATGGAGAGTGGCACAACAGGACATCTGTTGGCACTCAGTTTTGCAAAGATGAGACTGACCCTCATCTCATTCTGCATAGATCTTCTATGATAAGTCGGGGTTCCATAAAGCCCTACTTATTACATTTGTAGAACACATGAATCAGTTTTCCGCTCAAAAAGTCTCCATTTCAAAGCATAATGAATAGCAGTAAGCCAACACCACTCATTGGGGGTGAGGTGAGATGGCTTCCGTATAATCAGAAGTCATCTGAAGCATATTCTACACTCCTCCACAGCAAAAAGCAGCAACTATGCAGGCATTTTGGCCATCTTGGGGCTCACCGCCATGGTTGTGAAGTTGTCTCAGGTACAGACAAGCAAGCCCAAAGAAACAAGGACATTTAACAGATTCTTAGTGGGTACATTCAAAGTGTTTTTTGCTACAGGAAGTTTATTGTACGGTGCATCGTACTGTAGGTGGCGATATACTGATCACTTTGTGGTGAGCTGACAAGGCTTTAGGGCTAAAAGTTATGTAAAATCAGAAATACATTTCAGTCTCATCCAGTCAAGAACAATAATCCCTGACATGGGTTTCATTTTCCTTGGGAACTCATCAGTGTGATGCCACTGTTGTATCAACCAACAACTCAATCATCTCCAAGAAAACAGGACTTCTAGTGCATTCACAGTGTGCACATAGGAATACATTTTGTTGTTGGAAGTTTCCAGTGCAGAGTAACTGTTGTTTTTAACAACAGTGATAATATAATGACAGTCGGGTTACTGTGAGCAATATAACGCATTAAAAAAAATGAAAGTTACATACTTACCATAACTAATGATCATCCTGAATGTAGTCTTCACAGATTACCACTTATGGTCTGAACCAGAGTGCTAGGGCCCTTTGGGAGACAGACATTTTCTGGGGGGGGGGGGCTGGTGACACGAGTAGGCCACTGCACACACCTGCAGGTATACAACATCATCAGCCCCCAACCATTTCAGTACCTTTTTTACTGAGGAAGTGAGCAGCGTGAAACTAATAAGTAATCTATGCACTTAACCTAAGGGCATAAGATAGTCCTGGTGAGCCGTGTAGGAAGGGCCACAAACGCAGTACTACAGTGTCTTCACAGCCCAACCAAGTACAAAAGGGTTAAGACCATAACACAGCAGCACTGGCGTAAGTCTGGGGGATGGAGGCTGAGTGTGATAATCTATGGAGAAGATAGTTGGAAAGATCAACAGTTACAATAATTACAGTACATAACTTTCATATCTTCCAATAATCCATCCTCTCCATAGATTCCCACTAATAGGTCGGAGAAAGTGCCCTGGACTAGGAAGGCTGGCGCACAGGGCACACTTCAGAACAGTAATCCGTTCAGAACTATCCCGCCAAAGGTGGCGTGCTGGCTGGTATGGATATCCAGGGCAAGTGCTTGGTAAAAGTATGTGCTGTGGTCCAAGTTGCAGCCCTGAAATTCTCTGCAGTCAGCACAGAGTGTAATTCTGCCAGGGAAGTGGCAACTGCTCTGGTAGGGTCATGCTCTTTGCCTTCTAGTTTTACCCCTGCCATGGTATAGCAGTGAAGGACCGGGTGAAGGCAGTTTACAGTTCAGGTTGAAATGGACTTGACTATGACAGGCTGTCCCTTTCAGTTGGGGTCGAAAGAGACAGAGTTGCTGCCTGTCTGTAGTCCTGTCCAAGTAAAACCCAAGGACTACCCCCCCCCCCCTCCCCCCCTTTTTTTACATTGAGTAAGAGGAGAGTCCTGTCTCCCCCATTCTGGAAGTTGGCAAAGTAGGAACTCGGAATCAGAGACTAATTCAGATGGAACTCCACCACCACTTTAGTTGGAAACTTAAGACTATATGCAGAGCACTGTCTTGTATTAGAAAACAGTATATGGAGGATCTGTGACCAAAGCAAGGATTTCAGACACTCTGCAAACAGATGTGATGGTCACTACAAATGTTGCTCTTCAACTCAGATATTTCATGTCATAAGTTACAATAGGCTTGAATGGCTTAGAAGTGAGCAAATCCAGCACCAGACTGAGGTCCTAGGGAGCCACCAGTTTCCTAATGGTGGCCATTGTGTGTTGGTTGCCCCCTGAGGAACCTGCTGAGCAGTGACAGCCATGCCAAAGAGAGGGTACCTACAGGCCATGGTATGCTGATATAGTGGACAACTGGACCTTAACTGTGGAATACTGTGGGCCAGCATCAGAAAGGTCCAGTAAGTATTCCAAAACCTTTTCAGATGGACACTTGAAAATGTCCATGGGGGTTTTGGAACACCAGATGAAAGTGTTTTCACTTGGCTGTGTATTGCTTCTGGGTGTAAGGTTTATGCACAGCCAAGAGTATTTCAGAGACTCTCTGAGACACTTTAAACTTGTTCTAATCTATTTCTTCAGGAGCCAGGACTGAAAGTGAAGGGAGTACAAACTGACCCTAAGCTTGGAACAGTAAGTCCATCCGAAGTGTCAGAATCCTCAGTTTGCTGACAGTCGATTTGACAGAGTAAACCAATATCTGCCATGGCCAGCAGGGGGGTCACTAAGATCATCTTGCCCCTGTGTGCCTTCAGCTTGAACAGCATTCTCAGAGTGAGAGGGACGGAGGGAAAGCGTACAGAAACAGAGTGTGCCATGGCAGTCTGAATGCATACTGACAGAAAACATCAGGTCGTTGATTTCCGGAACTGAATTGAGGCAGTTTGGCATGGGGATGCAAAAAGGTCCACATCTGAGGTGCTCCACTCATCAAATAGTGATCTCACAAGGTCTGATGCTAGTGAACACTCGTGAAGATCTGCTGTTGTTTGACTTAGTTCATCTGCCAGAGTCTTTTGGGCTCCCGGAAAATAAATCACTTGGAGCACGATCCCCTTCTCCAGGCACCCTTCCCACACTCTCATTGCCTCCCTGCAGAGAGGTTGAGTGTGCTTCCCATGTCTTTTGACACAGGACATGGCAGACTTGTTTTCCATCTAAAGGAGGCCTGTTTTTTGGCCAAGTCCTCTAGGGCTTTCAGACTGAAAAGTTGCATGCATCTCCAGTGCTTTTATTGTGAGGTATGTTTCTGATGAGTCTCAGACTCCCTGCATCTGGAGACCCTGGCAGTGGACTCCCCACCTCAGTAAGGAAGCATCTGTGGTGAGTCATCTCTGCCTCCAGTGGGGAAAAGGGGAAGCCCTGGAATTCTCTTCCATTGATCATATCAGTTAGCTCACCACAGGTTTGGTCACGTGAATGGATTAGGTCTGAGGGTGTGATGCCTGAGTACTGAGTATCCACTGAGTTGGCCTCATGTGCAGCCTTGCTAGGGGGACTGTCAACACAGAGAGTGCCAAGAGTCCCAGCATGTGTTGCATGGAGTGAGCTGGCACAGTCTTGTGTTCCATGATGAAGCATGCCATCTGCAAGATTGCTTGTATTTTGCTGTCTGTAAGCAAGGCACAATCCCAGGTCATGTCCAGAATGGCTTTTATGAACATCAGTTCCTGGAAGGACTCCAGCTGAGACTTAACAAAGTTTAGCAGGACTCTCATGGATGCCAGAAATTGAAAGACAGTGGCCACTGTCTGTTGTGTCTCCTGGAAGACTAGGTTTGCTGGCAAAAGGCACCTAGCTTCACCTGAGCTCTTTTCTTCTAGGTTTGCTAATAAGAACAGAGCAAGAAACATTATCAGAGCAAGGAAAAAGATTAAGGCTTCTTTTGGCTAGGCAGATTTACTGTGTGTTATTATTTTCTTTTGTACTCACAGGGTTTGTTACTGTTTTTTGCTAACATTTTACTGCTTTTTTTGTTCTCTGATTCAAATTGCTGTTGCAGGATATACCTTCTACTGCATTATTACAGGGTGTGCCTACAGGTTTGTCACAGTTTTGTGCTTACAGATAACTGCTGTAATCTTCTCTGATTCAAATTGTTTTTTGCAAGTTATATCTTCTGTTAAACTGCTTTATTTTTCTCTGTAGCAAAATGTTTTTTGCAGGGTATATCTTCTGTGAAATTATTACAGGTGGTGCTTTACAGGTTTTACAGTTTTATCTATCATTAGGCTAAGCTTTCAGGGTGACTGCATTTGTTGTTGGTTGATTGTTTCTGCTCTTACCTCCTTGTTTCTTTAGTCCGTGGTTCTTCTTTTTTGGCAGGGGAAGGGCCCAGCCACTCCATGCTACACTCCTTTTATAGAGTAACACAGTCATGACATTTCCTGTAGCAAAGCAGGAAGGGGAGGATCAGAGGGGTATCCACACAGTGACCTCACTTACAGGGGTACAAGTAATTTAACTCGTTACAACAAGTTATACAAAAACAAACAAAACAAAAAATCTAACTTTTGCTTTTATTTTCCTCCTTCTAATTACTCAGACCAGGTTATAAACCTGGCAGCTCATCTGGAATGGATATTAACTGCAGGCACTGCAGGACACTTTTCAAAAGGGCAGTTATACAGGATTTAGGACGCTGTCCTACATGCTGGACCATTGGAGATCTAAGGGCTCAGCTACAGGCAGCATTCTCAGAGATTGCACGCCTCAAATCACATATTCAGGAGGAAATGCATTATAAGATCTGCCATTTCCCCAACATCCAACTGAAGCACCTTGACCGCAGAGGGTAGTTGGTCCAGGAGGTTGGCAGGTGGTTAGGAGGGGCAAATCGGGTGCCCCATCTCTCAGTGCTCTCCAACGTATCACCTCCACAAACCATATAAAAACTACAAACAGGTATCTGCCTCTGTCTCTGAAATCAAACAAAGGGGCAGAAGACACTGCAGAGCAGGACACTGTAGCAGAGGAGCTAGCACAACAAAACTCACCCAAAACAGGGACCAAAACAAAAAAGCAAAAAGGAAATCCAAACCACTTCTGATCATAGGAGACTCCATAATTCGGGGAGTTGATACCTACCCTGGGGGTAATGGTCAGATGTCTCCCAGGTACATCAGCATAGAGAGATACTGACCACATTGCTAAAATCATGCAGGAAGCAGGAGAAAACATCGACATCCTGGTATACATAGGGACTAATGATCTCGCCAGCCATTCAGTTGTGGAGATCAAGGAACACCTGACCAGGCTGGCAGACAAACTGTCATTCATTTCGTCTGGCATCTCCTTCTCTGAGATCCTGCCAGTCTACGAGAGGGGGGCAGATGGACAGAAGGTCAGAGAAGGGGAGCTAAACATGTGGCTCAAGGGCTGGTGCCAGGAAAAAGGGCACAAATTTGTAGGAAACTGGCAACAGTTTTGGGAGCGAAAGTTCTTTAAATTGGATGGACTGCATCTGACTAAGGAGGGAGTCAGTACATTTGGACAGAAGTTTGACGTCTTTGCAGAATATTTAAACTAGCAAATGGGGAGAAGGGAGCAGCACCCGATACATCGAACGGGAAGAACATCCTTCCCCCCTCAGCTAGTGGTCAAACAGGAGTTCAGCATGTTTGTAGTTCATTTGCATCACCAGGTAGGGAAAAAGATCCGGCTCCCCATATGACATGCAGGGGAAACGCCGGAGCTCGCTCAACAACTAACACACTGAAATCTGGCCAATGGAAAATCATGTACACAAATGCCCGCAGTCTGGGAAACAAGATCCCAGACCTGCAGTCAACAATGACAGAGGCTAAATTGGACATAGTAGCCATTAGCGAGACATGGTTCTCAAGTAACCACACTTGGCAGACTTCAGTACCTGGCTGTGTACTGTTCAGAAGAGACTGAGGTGTAAAAAAAGGGGGGGGGAGTGGCCCTTTATGTCAATGAAACTATAAAAGCTACAGAAATTCAGAATACACATAAGGAGCCAGAAGAACTGTGGGTCACCCTGGAAACAGGAAATGGGACAGCTATATGAACTGGGGATGTTTACAAGCCTCCAGACCAGGAGGAGGACATGGGCTCATTACTGTTAAAAGATATACAAAACATGGCAGCTAAAGGGGAGATTCTAATAATAGGAGACTTCAACATGCCAGATACAGATTGGTCAATATCAGCAGGAACATCCGCCAGAACTAGACACATAGTGGATTCCCCACAGGGGGAGGGCCTCAAACAACTGGTACAACAACCCACAAGAGACAGGGCTATCCTAGATCTAGTACTGACAACTGGGAAAGGATCACAGATCTCCAGGTAGAAGGTCACCTGGGGCCAGTGACCATCACATGGTATGGTTCAGTTTGGCCACTAGAACTAAATCATCCCATTCCAAGGCAAAAATATGGGACTTCAGAGGAACTGACTTTGATAAGATGGCAAACAGAGTTAAGCTAGCCCTTGCAAGAAGAAATACAGGTGAGGGGGTACAGACAAAGTGGGCAAGCAGTAAGGATACAATACTTGAAGCAGCATCCCATTGTGTTAGAGAGAAAAGCAAGAGCAAAAGAAGGAGGAAACCGCTTTGGTTCTCAAAAACAGTAGCAGAAAAGGTCAGAGTCAAAAGACTGGCCTTCAGGAAATATAAGAGAACTCAGTGGGACGAAGATTGGGAGGCATACCAAACTTCCCTAAGGGAAGCAGGGAAGGCAGTAAGGCAGGCAAGGCCCAAACTGAGGAAACACTAGCACGAACAGTAAAAGAAGGGGAAAATACTTTCAATAGATACAGTAGTGAAAGGAGAAAGTCCAGAGGAGGTATTGCTAAGATCAAAGGGGATAAGGGGAAGTGTGTGGAGGAGGACCAAGGAAAAGCATCTATCCTAAATAGATACTTCTGCTCAGTATTTACTGAGGAGAAGGTAGGGCAGGGCCCACAGCTCAGCACCATGGACACGGGGAAGGGAGGTGTGCGCAGGTCCCTTCACAAAAGAATGGGTCCTACAAGAGCTCGCTAAGCTCAGGGTGGACAAGGCAATGGGACCTGATGGCATAAATCCCAGTGTACTAAAGGAGCTAAGGGTGGAACTAGCAGAGCCATTATCAGAACTGTTTAGTGAGTCTCTGAGCACAGGAGAGGTCCCAGAAGACTGGAGAAGGGCTCATGTGATCCCGCTCTACAAGAGTGGTAGCAGGGAGGAGGCAGGGAACTACAGACTAGTCAGTCTTACCTCAGTAGTGGGCAATATTATGGAGGCACTCCTTAAGGAAAGGATAGTACAACACCTGGAATCCATAGGAGCACAGGATCCAAGACAGCATGGGTTTACAACAGGAAGATCCTGTCAAACTAATCTCATAGATTTCTTTGACTGGGTAACCAGAGTGGTGGACCAAGGGGGTGCAGTTGATGTCGCCTACCTTGACTTCAGCAAAGCTTTCAATACTGTTCCACATAGAAGATTGATTAATAAGCTGGGTAGGCTCGGGTGGGTCAGAAGTTGGTCAACTGGGTGGCAAACTTGTTGGCAGGCAGAAAACAGAGTGGTGGTGGTAAACGGTATGCAGTCAGAAGAGATGCAAGTCACAAGTGAGGTACCTCAGGGATCAGTCCTGGGGGCAGTCCTCTGCAATATCTGCATCAGTGACATTGCAGATGGACTGGAGGGTAAGGTTTGTCTGTTTGACGATGACACCAAGATCTGCAACAGAGTAGATGATCCAGATGAGGTGGGCAGAATGACAAGAGATCTGGATAAACTGGCAAAATGGCCGGAAGAATGGCAACTGGGGTTTAATGCAAAGAAGTGCAAGATCATGCACATAGGGAAGAGAAACCCTGAAGCCACCTATAGGTTGGGAGGGGAGTTGCTGGCAATCACAAGGGAAGAAAGAGACTTGGGTATCATCATCACAGATGACCTGAAATCATCCAAGCAGACCATTAAAGCAGTAGGTAAGGCTAGAGAGATGTTGGGGTATATTAGTAGGGTATCGCAAGTCGTAAGAGGGAGGTAATAATCCCTCTTTACAAGATACTGGTTAGGCCCCATCTGTAGTACTGCGTGCAGTACTGGAGACTGCACCTGCACAAGGACATTAACAAAATGGAGGCGGTCCGGAGAAGGGCAACCAAAATGGTGCAGGGACTGCATCAGAAAACATATGAAGACAGATTAACAGAGCTCAATATGTATACTCTTGAGCAAAGGAGGGAGAGAGGTGATATGATCGAAACATTCAAACATCTTAAGGACATTAACAAGATGAAAGAGTCTAATAAGTTTCAATATAAGAAAAAGAGCAGGACAAGAGGACACAGCCTGAGATTAGAGGGTGGCCGATTAATGGTTAATGTAAGGAAGTTCTTTTTCACAGAAAGGGTGGTGGATGCATGGAACAGCCTACCTCAGGAAGTGGTGGATATGAATACAGTGCAGGGCTTCAAACAGGCATGGGGTAGGCATAAGGGAGCAATACAGATGAGTATGAATAGATAGGCCATTGACAGAGTACAGACCTATGGCACATTCATAAGGTAAAGAAAATAAGCAGACTGGATGGGCCTTGTGGTCCTTATCTGCCATCAACGTCTATGTTTCTATGTTTCTGTCTGGACAGGCTTGTTAGGAGCTAGTCAGAAATTTCTGGCACCAAGGAAAGCCCAAAGAGTAGGACTCCGAACAGGTACTGTTGCCCTGCAATGCAAAACCAGAGAGGTACCTGTGGTGGTTTGGGTACACCAGTGTATGCCAATATACATCTTGTATATCCAGAGATGCTAGCCAATCCTGCTGCTTCAGGTAGGGTAGCAAGAGTCCTAGAGAAACCATCTTGAATTTTTCTTGATCCATGTACTTGTTCAGTTTCCTGAGGTTCAGAATGGGGCAATGCCCCCTAATTTCTTTGGTAGTCAGAAGTAGTGAGAGTAGAACCCTTTGTTTTGTTCAGACTCTGGCACTATTTCCACTGCCCTGTTTCTTAGCAGGCCCACAATTTCCTGTGCCAGTAACTTTGACATGTGAGCTGACAAGAGGAATTGCCTTCTGGGCAGATTGTCCATGCCGGGGGGAGGGGGTGAGTTCCAACAACTAAAGGGAGTACCCCTCTCGGGTGATCCTTAAAACCCATTTGTCCATCAAGATGGATTCCAACCGGGGAGGAATAACCCACCTCAGGCAGCTGAAGCGGACTTTGGCTGTGCCTTCTTTTGGACTTGAGGTGGCTGGGATCTGTTGTGAGGGTCTGACCTGCCCTTACCACAATAATACTGCTTGTTATGGAAAAATCTGCATCCACTACCCCGCTGTGGATCGTAGGAAGCTGGCCTGGAGATCTTTGTCCTAGTTTCATTAGACTCCTTAAGAGACTGCTCCACTTGCTGTCCAAACAGGTGCCATCAGCAGGCACATTGATGTTCTGTTTTTGGATGTCCGTGATGAAGCCAGCAGTATGCAGCCAGGAGTGCTGCCTGATGCAAACACCTGCACCTGTGGAGTGAGCTGTTGCATCAAAGGCATCCTTTACGCTGGTGGCTATTAGAGTCAATGTCTTGTTTAACAGCTGGTGCATTTCTAGTTTAGCCTCTGAGTTTGGCAGGGCCTATGCCAGAGATTTTAGCTTGCACCGGAGGGCATACTCGTACTTGGAGAAATGGCCCTGGTAAATAGCTAGCCTCGTGGTAAGTGTAACTGAGGCCTAGACCCACTTGCCCATGGTGTCTTACCTGTGTGTCTCCTTGTTAGTGGGGTGCACAGTGGTAACTGAGGCTTAGACCCACTTGCCCATGGTGTCTTCCCTGTGTGTCTCCTTGTTAGTGGGGTGCACAGTGACCTGCCTGAGTACTGTGGCTTTGTCATTTTCAGGAAAAATGTCAATGGCACCTGGTATTGGCTGAGTGAAATAAGTGGGCTTAGAGTTATACACCGCATATTTCCTGTCCACCTGTTTTTAGACAGCTGCCACAGTAGCAGGCATCCTTCAAGCTATCTCCAAGAGGGTTTCAAGAGCTGGCTGGATGGGAGGAATTAGGGAGATAAAGACATTAGGTCTGTTTAGAAACATAAAAAACAGTTTGTCAGCAGAAAAGGACTGCTTGGCCCACCCAGCCTGCCCAGATGTTCTCTGCTTAGTCCATCTCTGCAGATCCTAACTGGTCTCTGTCAACCCTCCATGGTCCTGATGCTCTTTCTCATTTGAAAGAGACTCATCCTGCGCACCTTGCTCACCCCTGTGAGGTACTTATAGGTCTCTTATCATTTCCTCTCTCACTGTCCTCACCATCAGGGTACACATGTTGAGATTCATCAGTCTCTCCTTGTAGGGTTTTTGGTGAACCCCTGCATTCTTTTAGTTGCCCATCTCTGGACTCCTCCACCCTGTCAGTATCCTTTCTCAGGTGGGGCCTCCAGAACCGGACACAATACTCCAGGTGGGGTCTCACCAGCAAGTGATACGGTGACAACACTGCCTCCCTCCTTCTTCTGGAAATACCCTTCCCTATGCACCCCAGAATCCCACTAGCCCTACCCACTGCTTTGTCACACTGCCCTGCTACTTTGAACTCATCAGCTATGAAATTCTCAAGGTCCCTTTACTGCTTAGTGACTATCAGTACCTCCCCCAATACTGTAATCAGCTCCTGAGTTCTTATACTCTAGGTGCATGATTTCTCACTTTTTGGCATTGAACCCCAACTGCCATGCTCTTAACCACTCATTGAGTTTCCCAAAATCCCTATGCATCCTCTCCACCCCCTCCAGAATGTCCACCCTATTACAGATTTTAGTATCCTCTGCAGAAAAGCATACTTTACTTTCCAGTTCTTCTGTACTGTCAATTGTGAAGACGTTGAAGAGGGCTAGTCCCAGTACTGAGCCCTGCGGCACCCTGCTGGTCACTCTCCCATCATTAGAGTTAATGTCATTAACCACCACTCTCTGACATCTTATCTGTTAACCAGTTTCTAACCCAAGTCACCACTTTGGATCCCACCCCTAGGCTGCTCAGTTTCTTAGTCTCTGTGGCACAGTGTTGAAGGCCTTGCTAAAGTCCAGATAGGCCACATCCAGTGCCCTCTCCTGATCTATTTCCCAAGTAATTAGGCAAAGAAATCAATCAGAGTCATCTGGCCTGACCTCCCCCCCTTGCGAATCCATGGTGCCTGTGGTCTTGCAGCCCATTGGATTCAAGATGCCCTGCCAGCCTTTCCATTAGCAGTTTTTTCATTAATTTCCCCACCACTGAAGTGAGACTGACTAGCCTACAGTTTCTGTTTCTGGCCTGCTGTCTGCTGCCATTCATACAGAGAGACCACATCTGCTCTCATCCAGTCCTTCAGAACCAGCTAGTTTCCAGTGAACAGTTGAATAAGGCCAACAGTGGGGCAGCTAACAGCTCTGTGAGTTCTTTTGCTGCCATTGGGTGTATCCCATCAGCTCCCATAGTCTTGTCCACCTTCAAGTTTGCAAGTCCCTATTAGGGCTCTTTCCTCTGAAAATGGACTTGTGTCCACCTCCCCCACCCCCAATCTTTTATTCCTGCTGATCCCTGGTGGTCTAGTCTCCCTTCCCTGCACTGTGAAGACTGAGCAGTGGTACCTGTACAGAATGGCAGCTTTTTCTTGCTCCTCTTCTGCACTGTCTCCCTTTGCCATCCTCCTCATCCTCACTATCCCGTCCCTTGTTTTCCTCTTCTCTCTTACATACCTGAAGAAAATCTTATCCCCAATAGCTACCCCTCTGGCTGTATTTTCCTCTGCCTGCACCTTTATTCCTCTCCACATTGCCTTTCCCACTGTTTGATTTAGTAAACCTCCTTGTCCCCCTCCCTGTATGTTTCTATATACCTCCCGAATGCCACCCTCCAGTTGGAGGCATCTAGCATGAATTGGTGGCTCATAAAAAAGGCAGAAAGCATGTTTTTGAACACAGCCTGAAAGGAGAGAACCTCCGGAGGTTAAACAAGTATTCGGCATGGAAACGAGCAGATAAAAAGTGCCTTCGAACTGAGGATATGAGTGCTGACACAGTTTCAGTCTTTAGTTACTCCTATGGTGCACTCTCTGTGGTGGGAAAAACAGAACTGAGGAAGTGAGGGGGCCAGCGTTGACTACTGGCTAGTTCATGTGGGCGGTGCCACCAACCGACATCCATCCCTTGCTAGCTGCAACTGACTTTGCTTCCGTGGGATCCTACTGCCTCTGGCTTAGACCCATTTGAGGAATGAATGCTGAAGACTGATTCTTGGAAGATCAGTGCCAACGAACTTATACGCTGCACCTATTGCTCCATGAGAGCTGCCCAATGGCGAACTGCCCAGTGAAGTCCCCTATATTGGATACAGAGGGTCTCCAGAATGGAGACCTCGACCCCCCAGACCTAGGCAACCCCAGTTTCAGCGGAGACAATGGTGGGGTATCCGGATCTGCAGGAGTCAAGTGTTTCACGGCAGAATGGCTAGAGGATGACCTTGACTGGTGCCCTTTCTTCCCCTTATGTTTTTCCGTGAGAAGAGGTCACAGCCAAAAAGTGTAAAGACCCCAATGCCAAGTGTGCGTAGGATCTGAACTGTTTCTTTTTGCCACTCCAGGAGGACTGCCCATCAAACTGAAGAATTGAATGCTGTTGCCATATAGACGGTGAAGTTCTGGTCCCGACAAGGAGAGTGGCGACACCGCTGTGCACTCGACAGCAGGGAAAAAAGGAACTGAGATGATTAGTGGCTGGTGCCACTGTATACCAGTGGGTGCATGCGGTGACACTCATGCGGGGCCTACTGGAGTCACCATCCCCCCTCCAGAAATGTTCTGGCTCCTCTGGGGTCCTAGCATTTCTAGCTCAAACCCATTAGTGGGAGTCTATGGAGAAAACTGATTCTTGGAAGATATAGCGATTTTGACTGGCTTTACTGTTTTTTTGGAAGAACAACGCTTATTCTAGGACATTCTAATGTACTGACCTGTCCACGTTTTTTGTTTTAAATACTGTACTATGATTAATATAAAGTCTGTAACAGCTGCATCTTTTTTCCAGAACAGTCTTAATTTTGTCATATGTGTGCAACTGTTTATTGCTTGTATAAACTGAACAATCATAGCATTTCATATTAACACATTATAAAAATTAAAGTACATACAAGGCATTTAGGCATTCTTGGGACATAAACTACAAGTGCAATGCATATGTGGTTTATGTTACTAGAACCCCAAGATACCATTACAGTGTTACATGTGCACTTTTCCTGGATTTTATGTATCATTTGTTTTAATTACTGGTCTACCTATACCTACTCATGTACCACTGACTGTTGTGCTTTAATTTTCACTTTTGGTACGTGAGGCTGCTGTGACGGAGGAAGTTACCATTTCAGCCTTGCCTTTGTTAAGTTCCTTTGTCAGAACTAGCAAATAAGAAATTATGCAAGAACTCACAGATTAAGACTGCAGACTTTAATTTTACAATTTATTTAACCAAGATTTCCCAGCTGAGCTGCAGCATCTCATTTCCCAGTGGGGTCCTGCTGCTACCCATTTCCCCAGCTGGGTGGTCTAAAGCACTGGAAGGTTAGGTGACTTGCAGAAGGTTACACAGAGAGTATATGGCTCTGTTGAGGTTCAAACCAGTCATCTCCCAGTTCCCAAGCCAGTGCTCTAATCTAATCACTGTGCTGCCTCCAGGCAAACTGCAGTTTATTAGGAAATTAATGTTGAAAATAATGCTAAACAAGTAATTGTTCGCATTCCATTCTGTGCTATTTTCCTGTATTGGTAATACCTTTATTGTTTTTTAACAGGGTTTGGAAGAGGGACCAATGTTGTCAACTATGAAGATCAAGCCTGGCATGAATATTGTTTCACTTGCAAAAAATGCTCCCTTTCTCTGGCCAACAAGCGCTTTGTTAAACATAACGGTGACATTTATTGCCCTGACTGTGCTAAAAAACTGTAAACGGCATGAACTGAACATGCATGATAAAATGGATTCTAAAAATGCTTTCTTGAAAAGTACACTCAGTAGTCCCCTACAAACGTCATCCGTTTTTAAAAAATAGTTTAAAAATAGAGTGGATAGGGAAGGTCTCTTCATGCTGACTGACAACAGATCCATGAAGGGGCATAGTTTGAAGTTGGGGGGAGGTTTAGGAGGGATGTTAGGAAACATTTTTTTCATAGAGAGGGTGGCGAACAAATGGAATGCGCTGGCCAAAGTAGTGGTCTCAGCGAAAACAGTGGGCAGCTTTAAGAGTGCCTGGGATAGGCATAAAGGGAACCCATGGGACTGTGGGGGGGGGAGAGTTATGAAGGAAGAGTTGGCAGGGGAGGGGGGGCAGTGTCAATGGTGTAAGCTGGGGACACTGCATTACTAACAAGCGGACTTGACAGACCATTTTGGCCTTCTTCTGCTGGCTCTTCCAGATGTTCATATTAAACCCTGTTCCCACAATGGTACAGTATTATCAGTCTTTAAAAAACAGGACAGTATTGTAATTTTTCAAAGAGCATTTTTGTCCACTTTATAGCATTGTTCGGAAAAGGATGTTTAACTGGTTCCTTTTGCTCTAATATCATTTAAAGAAGCAAAACACCCTGAGTAAAACACAGTTTATGTAACGTGCTGTTTGCCAATCAGTAGTAACATGTAAGGTATAATTCGCTTACCTGTGCCTTGAAGTACTGGAATCAGTATCATGAATGTTTGACGGGGTGCTAGGTAAAAGTGTGAGCTTAAGCTTTGAAGGCAACATAGGGGTGTAATAGCGAAATATGGGTATATTTTTGCAATCCTACAAGAGCTTCAGAAAATATGCAATCGAACTAATTACCAAATTGTGATCCTTTGTTTTACAATTGATGTACCCAGGATAGCCCAGTGGAGCTGTAACATCTTGCTTTCTCAGTGGGGTTCTGCTTCGACCCATCTTACAACTGGGTGCATAAAAGCCTAGGGAGGTCTACTTTACTTGTTTATGGGTGGTCACACAGTGAATAACTGGCAGAAGGGAGATTTGTACCAGGGTCTTCTGCTTACCAGTTCTGCACTGTTAACCAATAGGCTACACTGCCTTGCAACTATTGCTTAAAAAAATCAGCAAGACGGTCATGACTGAAGATTTTTCTGATCACATTCAACTAACTAAAATCTGAAGCCAGGAATCTTACAGTCTAAAAGAGTACATACCATTCAACTGCTTTGGGAGTAGACTATCCTGTCTACTTCAAATCGTCCTACACCTTTGATGCAGGTGTGTTTCTAAAAACATTGCCAGTTTGCCCAAAAATGCTAACATCCTGAAAAAAAGACCAACGAATAATAGATCTGAAAATGCATGTATGACACCCTGATTACTAGTGAAGTTATCACAAATCTCCATTGGGGTTACCCTACCGTACACAGTAAGTGGTAGGTTTATATTGTATACACATAGGCAGCTTTTTAGTGCGCAAGTGAAATATGAGTGTGAAATCTGATTCTACAGCTTGGTTTTTAAAATCATATATAAGCAAGACTGTTTTATCAATAGCTCAGTTTATTGGCTGTTTGTTAGTCAAAAACATAACAAGCTACAGTATATGCCATACTTATCACATAGTAACATAGTAATTGTGGCGGAGGGAATGGTCTCTGAGCCCATCAGGTCCGCCCCCTGCTTTTTCCTAAACAGGGAAGAATAAGTATGCTGTGCAAAAATGTACCAATCTATAGGGGTACAAAGCTAGAGATTTCAGAACGCCAGTTATCTTGTGCACTTTTAGCCTTGGTTCTAAATCTCGGATTGCCAGGTATTTTGCATTTTATTATAAAATGTAGTTCTGCTTTTCTGCTTTATCAAGTTACTGCAGTCAGAATAATCTGTGAGACCTAGACATTTGCAGTAACACATAAATTGTGTGAAATCTTTTACTTTTTAAAGGCACAATAAAATTCAAATATTGATTGAACATGTGGATTGTTGTCTTATTTCCCAATTGACTGGGTGCTTATGGTATATGAATTTATTTCACACAAGTTGTTTTTTTTTGGGGGGGGGATTCTAAATGTCGTTCAGCAATAGTTGCCAGTGTTTGTTCCTCAAGTGGCTACAGAGGAAGCATCACTGGAGATTATAGGGGCCCATAATACTCCATGGGTTATAAATCCTAGAGGAGAATTTTAAACGTTTATAAGGTGTTCTCTTACTTTGCTTCCATTTGCAATCAAATTCCATTATAAAACAATGGCTGGAAATAGAGTATTCTGATTGGCTGATGGCTACTAGAAAACTTCATGTACAAACAGAGCCATTAGTATTTTAGCTATAAAAATATTCATTTTAAAGGGACCCTGCTTTTGTGGACTTGCTGACTATTTTTTAAAGTGCTATAACCTGGCGTCTCTTGCCATCTAAATGCACACTGACGACATATATGATCAGTGAGTTACATATAGAATAAATGCTGGGGATGTGTGAGTTACAAGGTGGTAATTCAGTTAAGGGGTTTAGGGAATATTATAATCCATGAGGCCACAGGCCAAGTGGATTGCGATGTTCCATAAACCCAGAGACTGAATTGTCACCTTGTAACTCACACTTCCCCAATGTTTTATTTTTTATATTGTAGGGATAATCCCACAGCTAAATAAAGTGGCTGGAGGACAGAGAAGAAAGGTGGTGCTAAAAGCTGCAATGCTGGCAGGAAACTGGGTGCACAAATGAGGGCAGAGTTTTAGTTATGGGGAAGAGGTCATTACCATGGCTTTGTTTTTCCATGCTTCGTTTAGGTTACTTGATGAAAAGATGAGCCGACAGGACAGGAACTGGGACAACAGAATGAATGTTTTTATGTTTGGTAACTGGGGGGGAGGGGTTGATTCTGGAGCTCAGTGCAAGTGCTGAAAGGACCATTTATTTTATGGCAAGACAACAGAAGTGTGAACTTTCTTTTCATTTGGAATGAAGCGCGATGCTATATTTATGTTTGCTTGCATGCATGTGCAAGAAACATAGTGCCACCATACGAGTTTTCGTAGGTGTGCCTCCCCCACTTCCAATGCCCTGCTCCCTTTTGCAGGTGCGGCTGCACCACGCCAATGAATGTCCGAGCTGTCTATGACAGCCATTCAGAAGCAGTGGTGTACAGTTCTGAGGAAAACACCACCACAAGTGGTAACGTGTAGGCAATTTGCAAAATTGCCCCACCGCTAGCACTGCAACTGAACTGTCAGGAGACAGTTCGACTACCCCCCAACACCTATGTAGCACAATGGAGCCCACCCCAGCGCGCTTCATGCACTTCACCTGCATACCGTATGGCCGACGGGGGTGCTCAATCCCACATTGGCTCTGCTGCCCCCACAACCAGATTTCCAGGTGCCACACTGGGAGCCCACCCCAGTGTGGCACAAGTCTGTATGGTGACGAGGGTGCCCAATCCCCAGTGCCAGCGTTTAGCACACACAAGGCAAGTGGCTGCTTGGGGCGCCAGCAAAGGTCCACAACTGGTGGGCGCATAGCAAGATCTGAATACCGATGAAGATATTTTAATTTGGTATTCAGATCCTTGCATCTGGAGACCTTGTGAGCCCCATCGCAGTGCACAGTAGCATTTAATGGCTTGCAGAAGGCTAGATGCCGGCTTTACACACTGTTGGCTGATGTGTAAGGTTGGTTAGCCAATACAAATGCTGAAAAAGTGTTGCGCCCCTCCTCCATGGTCCTCTACCTTTTCCAGTCAGCTGTGCGAGAGGGTAGCATGAGCTCGCAGTGGGAATATTTGAGAGGGAGAGGCATCTTTTTCAACAGTCTTTACAATTGTCGAGGAATTGACACTGAAACAGTTGTTTTTATTTAACCTAACTAAAAAGTTGAAAACTGCTTACTAAGGTAGTTTTAAATACCAGCACATCAGTTTGATTTCATGTGGTCTGTTTAAAAAAAAAACGCATTCTCTAGGTAGGTTTTGTATGCTATCGGCTGTGGCACCGCACCTTCACTGGCATCACGAAGCTGTCTCTCCATCCTATCATGTCTTGTTCCTCTCACTCTGTTTCTCTCTGTCCCTACTCTGAGACCTGCGGCCTCGTGCCCAACCCCCCAGGCGTGGCGCTATCCCAGCACGACACACACCCTGTCATGCATTATTCCTATCATACAATGGCTTATTCTTATATATAGAATGAAAAAATAATTTTAAAGAATGTTTTTTATTAGTGTGGAAAAATATTTTTGTTTCTTAAGAGGAGATACAAAAAAAAAAAAATCCATACAGTCATCCAAAACATCCTCAGTTGGTTCACAGTGAGGTTGAGACTAGAGCCGTGGCGTCGTGCTGGGATAACGCCATGGGTCCAGCCCCAAACTGATCAATCACAGTCCAAGATTCTTTCTTGTCATTGTATAATGACATCTAATTCCAACGCATTCCATCCAAAGTTAGGTATAAACTACCATATTATTTAACTGTATTTAGAGTAGCCCGAATCGCCTGTGCATTGATAATGCTTACTACTATCAAAGGTCAAACAGCCAGCCTTTTTGGTAAGGCTGTAGGAGGTCACAGAAAATCCTTATCTAGTGTACCTTAAAATCCTACTCAAGGCTTTTATATTGTTGTTGGTAGGGACAAGGGAAGTCACAATAAAACACTGTCTAAGGTACCCAAAACATTTTATTGTTGATTTTTGCTTGTTGCATTCAATTCACTGTAGCCAGGTATTAGAAGCATTCCCTAACTGCAGCAGGGAGTCTGGAGTTCCTAAGCTTATCAAGCACGAGGTGGACATCAGGGACTAGAACCAAGCTACAGGAAGGGCTGCAAGGCAGAAGCAGGTGTGTTTAGCACACATGACCGGGGGATTAGTTAGCTGCAAGGGTATGTTGTCTTCTCCGATGTCCTCCATCAAACGGCACCCTTCCAAGTGTACCTCCGGCAAACAAATCCCATCTAGAGGTTTAACAGCGCTATGCAGTAAGCGCTTCTCTGGTCGCTGTCTGTGGTGCTAGAAGACCGCACAAGGGAAGAGGAATTGAAGAGGCTGGCCAAGCTGCTCCTGTGGTGGGAAGGGCTGAGGCATGAAGCAGCTCGGCAGAATGGTGGTGGAGACCAGGATTCTAATCCTGGTCTCCCTTTATTTCTTATTGCGGGACTTTTTTTTTTTTTTTGCAAAGGGCCATGGAAACAGTATTCCACGGCCCCACAAATTTCTTGTTTCCCCGTGATCCGCTACCCCCCTGGAGTAGCAATCCTTTAGTTCGGGAGGTGCAGGTGGCAGAGCCCCCCCACATCAGGGGGGTGTGGGGGCAGAGTCCCCCACATAAAAATACATTTAATCAATGTGTTGGTGCTCTGTTGTGCCATGACATTCTGTCCTGCTGATGTAATGGAGAGTGCTGTCAATATAGCACTGTAGTGGACGGTGCTGTTATTGACAGCGCTCTTCTGACCCAGTGCCAGCTGCAAGGACTATGGTGCTGTACTTTTCCAGGAGACACTGTGGAGGTGTGGCAGCTGCCCACTCTACAGTAGGTTGTGAGCACTTGCCTCAGAGCTAGCTGCAGACTGGGCTAAAACATGTCCGTTGCGGTTTGGGTCAGAGTGGATGCCAAAGGTGCCTATAATTACTTCTCTTCCGCAGCAGCCTCCGAGGGTCTGTAATGGAGGTTGAAAAGTAGTGAACAGGGAGGAAGGATGTTGGGTGGTACCAACTAGGGATTGTGGGGGGCTCTGTAATTGTGACCTGTCACCACGTTGACCCACTGAGTGAGGCAGTGCATGCTACTCTCCAACATGGGGAGAGAACCCTGTTGTATCCAGGTCCCCTGAGGCCGCTACATTAGCAATGTGTACCTGGTGGGGGGTGGGAGCAGAAACCACAGGGTAGCTAGGAAGAGAGTCTTGGTTATAGAGGTACTGAGGGGGTGGTTTGTGTCACAGACTCAGAGGGAAGGGGTACACTTGGGGGGCTGCTTCCCAGGGTACAGCATCTGGTTGTGGGAGAGGGTGGGAAGTCAGATGTAATCGCTCATGTGGAACAAGTGACCTAGCACAGAGTTCAGCAGGGGACGTGAAGGTCAGCTCCAGGGAGTTTGGAAGCAAGCTGAGGAGGGTGACTGGTGTGACCTTGGAGGTCCTCCAAGTGAGAAAGCAGGAAAGGCAGTGCAGGTGAAAATCTATCAATTTAACAGTCGGTTGAAGGGGTGGTGTTAGAAGTAGGGGCTTCACTTTTTGGGAGACTGGGGCATATTTTGAAGGGATAAAGACTTATTTAAGCCGGACGGCCTTCATCCAAACAGAGAGATGACAAATGCACTGGGGTAGAAGTTTGATGCATATACAACAGGTTGTTTAAACTAATAAGGGAGAGGCTAGGGACATCTTCAATGGGAAATTAGGTGAGGACAGCATCTCCACAGAGCTGTAATATACTGACAAATTGAATATAGTGGTCATAGGTGACTCGGTATTGAAATTTACAGACAAGGTGATCTGGAAGGGCAGTAAGGAGGCAGCAATGGTCAGTTCTCTCTCTGGGGCTTGGAGATACTAAAACATGTAAGGATGCAATTTTGAAAGGTTCAACAAATAACATGATAGTGTTACATGTAGGAACAAATGACATGGGAAGAAGAAAGGAAACAGACAATCAGAGGGATTTCGAGGATGCTGGTGTGGCAATAAAAAACAAAGGTAGTAATCATGTCTGAAATCCTACCTGCATCTAGAGCTAGCAGAAAAAAAATCAGATCATCAAAAATCTTAATGGTTGGATGAGAAGATGATGTGAAAGAGAAGGCTTTTTCTTTCAGAGAAACTGGGACAGATTTAATGGAGACCCTAGAATGTATGGAAGGGATGGCATACAATAGAGAAGGATCATGGGTCTTGGGTAACAGAATTAATAACAGTATTCAGAGGTGCTTAACTGAACATGGAGGGACATGGGAAGGGAGAGGTATTACTGAAAGATAATAATAAAGTTATTTGGGCCCAAGAATGAAAGAGGCAAACACCTGGAAGGTTTTACTTATGCCAGAAGTTTAGTTAAGAAAAAGGTGAATTGGAACATATAATGAGTAAAGAAAAAGTAAACGTGTGCCATCTCCGAGACATGGTGGAGAGAGGATGACACCTGAGAATGAGACATCCAGGAAAATACATTCATAAGTTTCATAAGTAAAGTCAAGCATGGAGATCTGCGTCCATAGAGCTTGCTGGTCCAATAATATTTAAAATGTAGAATGTAGTAGTGTTGCTACTACAAAAACTGTCAAGCCTGACTTTAAACATATCCATAGTAGTACTTTCTACCACAGTAGGTGGTAGGTTGTTCCATAGGGAAACGACGCTTTGGGTAAACCAATGTTTCCTCAAATTGGTATTCCACCTAGACAGTACCAGTTGCTTATTATGTTTCCTACTACTAGTCCTTCTGGATCTAAAAGTAAATCCAAGTTCTTCCTGCAGTGTAGTATCACTAATAGTTTTATACATCATACACAGATCGCCCCTGAATCTTCTATAATGCAATGAGTACAGGTTAAGGTTTGCCAACCTTGTTTCATAAGGAATAGATTTCAGCCCAGAAACATATTTTGTAGCCCTGTGCTGCACCCCCTCAATCCTTAACACATCCTGCCTGTTGTGCAGCGACCACACCTGGGCACAATACTCAAGATGTGGCCTGAGCAGTGCTTCATACAGAGGCATGAGAACATTCTCATTCCTACTTGCAATGTGCCTTAACATGCAATTTAGATTCTGATTTGCCTTTTTGACCTGGTCCCTACAATGTGCATTAAACTTTAGGTGTGAAGTAATTTTTACTCCCAGATCTCTCTCCTCACTGGTGACAGATAGGGCATTAGTTCCTATGGTGTACGCGTATTTATTATTATGGAGGCCTAAGTGCATAACCTTGCATTTAGCAATGTTGAGCTCGAGTTTGCTTGAATTTGTCCATTGATAAATTTCATCTATTGCCTGCTGCAGGGAATGGGCATGGGTTATATTGGTCATAGTTCTACCCACTCTACAACTGTCCATGAATTTGGAAATCCAAATGCTAGGGTCATTTAGTTTAAGCGTGGATATATATATATCTATATATATATAGATATATATATATATAAAATAAGCATGGCCCCAGAACCGATCCCTGCGGTACCCCACTTAAAACAGGTGATCAGTTAGACAACACATCTCTCACCATGACTCTGTTTCCTACCTGTTAGCCATACTGTTAGCCATCTTATAATACTACTATCCAGTCCTAGAGTTACTAGTGTTTCTGTTAGCTCAGCATGAGGTAATTTATCAAATGCCTTGGTGAAGTCCATATACACCACATCCACTGCATTTCCCCTGTCCAGCTCTAAACAAACTTTTTCATAAGTAGGTTTGTTTGGCATGACCTCGACTTTGTAAACCCATGCTGTACAGGGTCGTTCAGGCTATTTGCTACCAAGTAATCTACTATCATGGCCTTTAAAATCCCTTCCAGTACCATTCCTATTAAAGATGTGAGGCTTATTGGCCTAAAGTTGTCTGGCTCAGACCTAGGTCCTTTCTTATTGAGACGGACCACAACAGCATCCTTCCAATCCTGCGGAACTTCACCACTGTCTTAGGAGGACTGAAACAGGTAAGTGAGTGGGGGTGTCAGGGGGTCTGCCAGTTCGTGTAATATTCTAGGATGAATATTATCGGGCCCAGGGGATTTGTTAACATCTAATCTGTTTAATCTGTCCCTAACTTCCTCAGGTTTTATGATAATTTGACCTGGAGTGATTTTGAGTTTAGCAGAACCAGAAGGAACTGCTCCAGTATTAAAGACTGAGCAAAAATAATTGTTTTGAGTATCAGCTGTTTCTTTAGCTGACACCAGTCCCCCATCAGATTTTTTAAGGGGTCCTAACATTACTGAACGGTTTTTCATGCCATTTATGTATGAAAAAAAGGATTTTTTGTTGTCCTTAACCTCGGTAGCTAAGATAACCTCCTGTTGGGCTTGTGCCTTTTTTATGGTTGCCTTTACCTTCTTTGGTGCAATTTCTGTACGAATGATAGTTTAATAATGTTTTGTTTTTCTTTTATTTTTTAAACATTATATTTATTTTGCTTATTAAATGCTTGATATTTTTGTTAAACAAGACTGGAGTTAACTTTTTACTAGCCTTATAATTATATAACTTAGGGATATGAGTATTAATCAGTTTGTTTAGTTTTGCAAGTAAGATATTCCACATACCCTCCACATTGTTGCCTTTTAAAGCCCTAACACAGTCCCATGCTGCTAGTTCTTTCCTTAGCTGAGGAAAATTAGCTCCAGCTAAACTGAGTTAAATAGATGGGCAACTCCAAACCTTTTAACCTACATGATACCATAGAATGATCGCTGTTTTCCAATGGTGGGGAGATCGCCAATGAATCAAGTACATCACCCAAATTAGTTAGTACTCTAGCCAATGTATTGTTGCCTCTGGTGTAACCATATACTTTTTGGTCCAGTCCGATTTGATCAAATGTATCCCAGTACATATCATCAATTTTGTTCGCTCCCTTAGTTAGCTTCAAATCAATGTTGGGAAGATTGAAATATCCCAGCAATAAAATTCTATCTGCAGGATTTACGTTACTAAGCTGGTTAATAAAAGTTACATCAGCAGCTAAGGAAATAGAAGGTGGTCTGTAAAATAATCCAATTATTATTTTAGGGCCAGTCTGAGGCAGTAGTTTAACCCATATAACTTCAAGCTCAGGGTCTTCTTGGAGTATTTGGACACTCTTCATGGACTCGTGAACATACATTGCTACACCCCCACCCTTCCTATATATTCTTGATTTGTGATACATGTTATATCCATGTATAGATGTTTCCCAGGTGTCATTGATATCCCACCAGGTTTCAGCAATACAGGCAGTATGTATTTTTTGTGATACCAATAGATTTTTAAGTTCATCAGACTTGTTTAATAAACTTCTAGCGTTAATTAACACACACCTCCAATCCATACCCTGTTTAATATTCCCACCGTTGTTTAAAACTTGTCTATCTTTCAAATGCTGCCCCTTCCCTTGCCAGTTTAAATGAAAGTCAATAACCTGGTTCAGTTTTTTGCCCAATACCCTAGTACCTGCTTGATTAAGATGGAGACCATCAGGCTTAAATAGGGATTTGTTATTAAATGTAACCAGGTTGTCCATGAATCCTATGTTATAATTTTTGCAAAATAGTCTTGACCAATTATTGATATGATTTATGGCCCCATTTTTGTACTCAAGATACTCGTGTGTTGGTAATAATCCTGGAATAATAATAATGTCACCTCCTTTTTCTTGAATCCTTTTTGTTATGTCTGTTATTTTGGCCTGAAAAACACCTAGACTAGTTCTGTTGACATTGTTAGTTCCTATATGCATAATAACCAGGGGTTTGGCCATATTCTCCTTAAGTCCATCCAATAAATCAGATGCATCACCCACTTTTGCCCCAGGTAAGGTGCTAACAGTAGTACTTGCCTTGCTGCCATTACAAACTGCTGAGTCCACTCCCCTTATTATAGAATCCCCAATTACTAATATATCCTTAGTCAAGGCCTCGTGAACTGAGATTATGTCCTGATCAGCAAGAGGTTTAGGTTTAGTATGGCTATTTTAGGAGTCGTACCTAGGGCTAGCCTCAGAAATACTTTGTTCCCTGAGGCCCTCAAATTTATTGTGCAATGTTAGAGGTGATTTCAATTTCTGGTTGGAGCATGGTGCTTTAGTGTGACTTTTTAGATGTTCCCAAGGTCCTTTATTGGGAGCCTGAATGTCACCTGATTCCAGTTCTACTGGTTTATCCTGCTCCACAGGCCTCATATATGTTTCTAGTACTGAGAGACCTTCATCCTCAATAATGTTTTGTGCTGCTGTATCGATAAACTTTTCCAACAATCCAATTTCTTTAGAAGTTTCAAGTCTCTGTAATAATACTTCAATTTCATCTCTTAAGGTGCTAATTAGTATACAGTTATCACACAAAAATGTTTTGCATGCTGGTTCCTCAGAAAACATTCTACATCTAATATACACCCTCTTTGTTTTACTGCCCCTTTTTCCTTTAGCTTGTGACATACTTACTACTGTTCCGGAAACACTTGTGATGCTGTTGATGCATTTTACTAACTGGGGATGCCTTATCTCTAGGTTGGATGAAACAGGCCATTGTGCCCTAGTACCCAGCATATCCAGCAGACACAGCTGACATGTGAGTCTCTGCGTGTGTCTCTGTGCCCTGCTCACACTTGCCCAGCTCACTGCAGGGGTGAGTTTTAAAGCCCTGACAGATCTGGAAGTTCTCTCCAAGGGGTCGCTGATGCCTCACAACTTAGATTACTAAAATAAGTGTAATTTCAAAGGAAATTATCAGTGCATCACCCACTCATATGTGTGTGTGTAAGGCACTAAACATGGAATAACATGCCCAAAAACGTTAATTAAAATGTACAGCGATTACTGTAGTTCGCCCGATTCATGGGGACTACACCACCCTCATCCTGTTATCTGACAGAGTCAGGTGACAGGGCTCCATAACATACAAGCACTTTAAAACACAAATTAAACTACAATGCATGCTCCAGCACTGATACTATGTTTCCCACACTTAGACCCAGCTAGAATACTGTCCCTTGAAAGAGTCTGTCAGCTTCACTTGCCCACTCGCTGTAGGGGTGAGTTTTAAAGTCCTGACAGACCTGGAAGTTCTCTCCAAGGGGTCACTGGTGCCTCGCAACTCAGTTTGCTAAAATAAGTGTAATTTCAAAGGAAATTATCAGTGCGTCGCCCACTCATGTGTGGGTAAGGCACCAAACATGGAATAACACATCCAAAAACGTTAATTAAAATGTACAGTGGTTACTGTAGTTTTCCCGATTCTTGGGGACTACACGGCCCTCTTCCTGTTACCTGATAGAGTCAGGTGACAGGGCTCCATAACATACAGTACAAGCACTTTAAAACACAAATTAAACTACAATGCGTGCTCCAGCACTGATACTATGTTTCCCACACTTAAACCCATCTAGAATACTGTCCCTTGAAAGGGTCTGTCAGCTTCACTTGCCCACTCGCTGTAGGGGCGAGTTTTAAAGCCCTGACAGTCCCGGAAGTTCTCTCCAAGGGGTCACTGGTGCCTCGCAACTCAGGTTGCTAAAATAAGTGTCATTTCAAAGGAAATTATTAGTGTGTCACCCACTCATGCTACTTAACAGGGAAAGAAGGGATAGAAAAGGAGGGGTGTGGTAATAGGGTTTTCCAATGAGATAACAGCAGAAAGAATATACCTGGATAAAAAGGATGATAGTGACTTAGAGCACATTTGGCTCAAACTAACTCCAAACACTAGGGAAAAATCATTCTAGGATTGGTTTATAGACCACTAACACAGAATAAGGATAACAATCAAAGAATGATGGAATATCTAGAAAAGCTTAAAGCACATGATAACATAGGATAATGCCTGAGTAACAGTGGTTAACCGCGATGTAATCACCTCAAGCAGTTGCCAGGAGAACCAAGTAAACATCGAGAGCACAGCTCAAGAGATTTACAGTTGTGATGGCAACCGCGAGAGGTGATTACGTCTGTTGTTGACCACTGTTACTCAGGCACTGTATTTTATAGTGTATGGAAAAACTAGCCACTGTGGGGGAAAAAATAAAGAATACTGGATGGGCAACTGTGCACAACCAGTGTGTTCAGCCACAGAGGGTTTCTGATTCCCTATAACCGCGAGAGCAAAGCTCGAGAGGTCCATGGGGATCAGAACCCTGAGGTGACAGAACACACTGGCTATGCATAAAGTTGCTCATCCTGTATTTTTTATAGCGTGTAGTATTATGTGTAATGTGGGCACTGTGTTTTTTTCTCTTTCACAATGAAACTGACTTGTGAAGTCTCTAGAGGTTCTAGAATGATTTCCTACTACAGAATTGGATAGAGGGAACCAACTATGTGGCTGCATTCCAAGTTGTTCTGCTGCAGTAGTGACATCACTACTGTAGCAGAACAAAATAATGATGTCACTACTGCAGCAGAATGAGCATATTCCAGACATGGAATTCCATGCATAACAGGCATTCCACTGTACACTATAATACCATTTTTTTTCAATGTGCGTTTGTTCTCCTGCTCGGCTATGAATGCCTCCTGGTTTGAATGTTGAGCAACTGAAGTGCTGAAATTAGCCACTGCGATCTATACTGCAGCGGGTCTGTAACTGTCTAAATGGAATGCGTGTGCTTTGAATGAAGGTCCAAGCAGCAGATCACCTTTCCTTTCCAAGAATTTTGACAGGTGGTGACATTCTATCCTGTAATCCCATTATTATGACATAGTTAAGCAAGGTTTACAGCATACTGATGTCATAATGATGGGATTATCAGGTTATAAACTGATTGAAAACAGGGGTTAATAGACACTGTCCATACATTATATCATACTTCTAGAAGATTTTAATATGCCTAGCATCGATTGGAGCAACTTGGATGGGAGGACAAGAGATTTCCTGGACCTCATAAATAAGCTCAGTTGGGAGCAATACATGACTATGGGAACTAGACAGTAATGTATTTGATTTAGTTTTAAGTAATCTGGAGGACCAGATTCAGAACTGTAAAGTCCACGAACCTTTGGCAGGAAGTGACCATGACATTATGTTTGAGGTGAAAAATCAAAATAGTAAGAAAACTGTGAGTACAAAAAAAACAGGTTACTCGCCTGTAACAGTAGTTCCAGGAGTGGTATATGATGTTCGTCCACACTGGCAGTTGCCTTTCCCTTTAAGGATTGCTGGAAACATCTTTTAGCTGGCTTTTCCCACCCACCCGGGTGGTAACTCCCTCGGCTCCGCCCCATGACGCCAGATCTTGCCCGCTGGAAGCAGAGTGTGTGCGCCGAAGCTGGGTAGGTCGGGTGGGTCTGTGTGGATGAACATCATATACCACCCTAGAACTACTGTTACAGGTGAGTAACCTGTATTTCTAGGAACATGGATATGATGTTCTGTCCACACTGTCTGGCAGACTCTAGCAGTTCTCCAGGAGGAGGGAGGCAAGGTGCATACCCCCTACTTCGGGAACAGAGACTGGAGAACTGAGGTCCCAAAATCAGCATCCTGGCATGACTCTAGGTCAATGTGGTAATGGGAAATGAAGGTGTGTGTACTGACTTCCAGGTAGCAGCTCTGCAGATTTCCTGGATAGGGACGTCCCTAGAAGCAGCCACTGACGCAGCGGTATGGTGGATGGAATGATCCCTAAACCCTTCAGGAGGCTCCCTACCTGCCAACCTATAGCAGAGATCAATGCAGGATGTGATCCACCTGCCAATCATCTGCTTGGCTGCAGGTCTTCCAGGTGTAGCTTCAGCATAGGTGACAAACAGCTGGCAAACCTCTCCCCGAAATCCAGCCGTGCGCTCTTTGTAATAAGTGAGTGCTCGCCTCAGGTCCAAAGTATGGAGTCTGTGTTTCATCTCTGAGGTGTGATTGGTGAAGAACACCAGTACAGTCATCGCCTGGTTCAGGTGAAACTCTGACACAACCTTTGGGAGGAACTTTGGGTTGCGGTGCAGGAAAACCTTGTCCCTGTGGAAGACCAGGTGAGGAGACTCCACCGAGAGCACCTGAAGCTCACTGATCCTTCTGGCTGATGTGATAGCCACCAGGAAGACGGTCTTCCACGACAGGTGAGACATGTCACACCTGTGCATCGGTTCGAATGGCTTGTCCATGAGTTTTGCCAAAACCAGCAACAAGTCCCACAGTGGTGGTAATTAATGCACCAGAGGGGAAATGTGGTCAAGGCCCTTAAAGATGCACCAGACCACCTTCTCCTGTGCCACCGACTGCTGCCTGGCCTGTGCCCGGTAAGTAGAGATGGCTGCCAGGTGCACCTTAAGGGTCGTCGACCGAAGTCCCACTTGGGAGAGAGAACACAGGTAGTCTAAAATGCTAGCCACTGGACGGGTCGAAGGGTCCAACCCCTTGCCCTGATACCAAATGAAAAATCTCTTCCATTTGAAGGCATAGCATTTTCTGGTTAGTTCCTTGTGAGATGCCTCCACTATGGTGAGGACATCTTCAGAGAGATCCAAAGCCTGGTACTCGAGCAGCTCAAGAACCAGGCTTTCAGGTGCAGGGATTGAAGGTCCGGGTGGAGTACCTTCCATTGATTGATGGAAAGCAGGTCCAGGCATGCTGGAAGATGCCTCAGGAGCCTGTTGTGAGGCTGAAGAGATCAGGATACCAAAACTGGTGGGACCAGTCTGGAGCCACCCGGATCACCTGTGCCTTGTCCCTCCTGACCTTGAGTATCACCTTGTGGATCAAGGGAAGTGGAGGGAAGGCATAAAAGAGGCCTGGGGTCCATGGCCTCAAGAAGGCATCCCCTGCAGTGAGCCCTGCTGAGGGGGTGGCACAAAACAGCCTCAGCTTTGCATTCTCCCTGGAAGAGAACAGGTCCACCTGAGGGGTGCCCCACTGGGAGAACAAACTGTGAACTATCTCCGGGTGGAGGGACCACTCATGAGATGCCTCGCCCACCTGGCTGAGGGCATCCACCAGCTGATTTGAGGCTCCTGCCACATGGATGGCTAGGAGATTTGCCTCCAGGCTGCACACGAGGGTCCAGATGTGGAGAGCTTCCTTGCAGAGAGGCAAGGAGTGTGTCCTGCCCTGCTCGTTGAGGCTGTACATGGTCATGGTATTGTCCTTCTGGACCTGGACCATTTGACCCCAGACAAATGGAGCAAATGCAGTCAGGGCTAGCCAAACCACTTGGCGCTCCAGCAGACTGATGTGACATTGGGACTCCTGGGGGGGTCCAGAGCCCATGGACTCTGTGTTCCTCCAGGTGGCACCCCAGCCCATCAGAGAGGCGTAGATCATCAGGATGACCATCGTCTTGGGACAGAAAATTGGGATCCCTTCCTGCAGATGTTCTAGGACAAGCCACCACTACAGGGCATCCCACAACCTTTGGGTCACAGTGACCAGCTGGTCGAAGTGACCTTTGCAATCAGACCACTGGCTGGCCAACTCCCATTCAAGGGAGTGAATATGCCAATGGGCCCATCAGACCACGCAAGTGCAGGTCACCATATAACCCAGAAGGCACAGGAAGTCCTGGGCAGGGCACTAGTGCCCAACCAGAAATGATTGGGCAAAGGAGGAGAGGACCTCCGCCCTGTCCGCTGGGAGCCAAGCTCTGGCTTGGCATGAGTCAAGCTCTGCCCCAATGAAACTGAGCACCTGCGAGGGCATGAGTTCCAACCTGGCCTCATTGACCAGGAGGCCAAGGTCGATGCAAGTCTGGAGGGTCAGGTCCCTGGACCATTCCACCTCCAACCTGGAGGGACCTTCTATCAGCCAGTCATCCAGGTAGGGGTACACCTAGACCCCCCCAGTACCTCAGGTAAGCTGCCACCACTGCTATGCATTGGGGGAAGACCCTGGGGGCTGAGGAGAAGCCCAAGGGCATGGCTTGGAACTCATAAAAGGTTCCCTCTGCTCGGAAGCAGAGGAACCTTTGATGGGATGGATGGATCAGGACGTGAAAGAATGCATCCTGAAGATCCAGAGAGCAAAACCACATGTTCTGCTCCAGAGATGCAATGTTCTGGGACAGAGTTACCATTCTGAAGGTGCGAGACCTGAGGAATTTGTTCAGGTCATGCAGATCTAGAATGGGGCACCAGCTCCCTGTCTGCTTTGGCACCAGGAAGTACCTGGAGACAAACCCTGGGAGTTCCGGAGGATCAACAACTCTGACCATGACCTCCTTACAGAGGAGCTGGGCTATGTTATCTCAAAGAGCCAACAGAGGCAGATCCTGACCGACCACTTCCTGAACCCACCTGTCTATGGTAACAGCGGACCAGGCAGAAAGGAAGTGGTGGAGCCGGCCCCCCCACAGGAGGTCCCAAGGGAGGCATGATGGGTATGAGGGTGGCAACCCCTATCCTGTCACTGAGCAGGCTTGGAGGAGGAGGATCTGGCTGAGGAGCCACCAGGTCCCTTCCCACTGGGCTTTCAGACCACCAAGGCCACGGACTTGGCCCAAGGTCACCAGGACTGAGCCTGCTGGCCAGACTGATACTGGGCTGGTTTGGCAGCAGGGGTGGAGGACTGAAAGGGCTTGCGCTTCTGCTGCTTAGAGAACTTGTTGTCCTTTTGGGCGGATGTCAGAGAGTCCAGGGTGGCATTGGACTTTTCAATGTGCTGGAGGTGACCCTCCACACCAGGCTCAAATAGGTCGGTGCCCAAAAAGGGGACATCCTCCAGCTTGTGCAAAGGTGAACCAGGGAACTATAGACCGGGTGAGCCTCACATCCATCATGGGGAAGCTAATGGAAATTATCCTGAAGGAGAGGCTGGTGTTCCTGCTGGAGTTCAAAGAGCTGCAGGACAGTAGACAGCATGGCTTTGTCGCAGGCAGATCCTGCCAAACTAACCTGGTAGATTACTACAACTGGGTAATTAGGCAGATGGACAAGGCCATGCAGTGGATGTCCTGTACCTGGACTTCAGCAAGGCATTTGATTCGGTGCTGCATGGGAGACTTGGAATAAAACTTGAAGGCACATGGGCGGGTGCAAAAATGGTGGGATGGGTGACAAACTGGCTGCAGGGAAGGCAGCAGAGGGTGGTGGTGGAAGGGGAACTCTCATCTCCAAGGACAGTAACAAGCAGGGTTCCTCAGGGCGTGGTGCTGGGACCAGTGTTATTTGGGATATTTGTTGCAGACATTTCCATGGGCATCAAGAGCAGGATCAGCCTGTTTGCCGAAGACACCAAGACAGGGGTGGTGGTAGATGACACAGAGGGGTGGCAGAGTCTGCAGGAAGATCTGAAAAAGCTGGAGACCTGGTAGGACATTTGGCAGCTAGGGTTCAATGCCAAAAAGTGTAAGGTACTGCATTTGGTGCAAAAAATCCAAGGACAAACTACCAGCTGGGGGGAGTGTAGCTGGTGGAGACTGAGGAGAAGGATCTGGGGTGGTCATCATGGAATCAATGAACAGCTCAGCACAGTGTAGGAAGGCTGCAGCAAGGGCCAACAAAATGCTGGGTTGTCTTGCAAGGGGGATACGTTGAGGATGGGGGAGGTGATTCTGCCACTGTATAGATCATTAGTTAGATCTCATCTCGAATACTGCTTGCAGTACTGGCATCCCCGTACCTGAAAAGGGACATTAAATTACTGGAAGAGGTGCAGCACAGAGCAACTAAGATAATTCAGGGACTGGGGGACTTACCATATGAAAGTAGGCTAAAGGAGTTGAACATGTACTCACTGGAGGCTAGGAGGGACAGAGGGGATATGGTCAAGAAATTCAAGTACATGAGAGGGATAAACAAGACTGGTACGGAGGAGCTATTTAGGGTAAGGGTGGACAGAGACACTCGAGGCCATGACTTGAGATTGGAGGGGGGAAGGTTCGGGAGAGAAATGAGGAGGAACTTTTTTACAGAGAGGGTGGTGGCAAGGTGGAATGCGTTACCAGCAGAGGTGGTAGTGTAATACAGTGGGCTGCTTCAAAAGTGGCTGGGACAGGGCAAGAGGAAGGATAAAGGGGGGTGAGGAGGGAGGGGCAGCTGCAGAGTAGGGGTGCTAGCAGCAAAATCGAGCAGACTCGATAGACCAAATGTCCTTTTTCTGCTTGCAAATTTTGTATGTTCATATCTGCCGTGAAGGTTGAGAACCACAGCCAAGCCATACAGTGCATGGCAACCATGACCACCACTGAGTGGGCACAGGAATCACCAACATCCAGAGCTGTCTGGAGTTGCTGTTTTGCCACTGCCCTACCCTGGTCTCAGATCTGTTTGACCATGGTCTGAAGGTCCGCAGGGAGGTGAGGGATCACCTCATCCAGGGAGCCCAATAGGGCATGAGAGAAGTGTGCCATCAGGATGGCCGAGCTCACCTGGTGGAGGCAGAGCAAGGAGGCAGCACAGACCTTTTTGGCCAAATGATCCAATTTCTTGGACTCTTTGTCTGGTGGTCTACTGACGTCCCTGGTATTGCCCGAGCACTGAAACACGGAGTCAGTCACCAACCTCTCAGCCGAGGGATGCTCCATGAACCCTGAAAGGGTGCTAGTGGGCACTGCATACCATTGGGCCAAGAGTGCAGGGCAAGAGGCAGGGCACTGTCAAAGTTCCAGGGCAGGGCCATCAATGGCCTGGGTCACTGGGAAGGCCTCTGTTGGAGAATCCCCTTTGTGCAGGATTTCTGTGAGGGGATTTCGAGCCCGTTTTTGAACAGGCTCCAGCTTCATCCCGGTAGATTCAGAAATGAGCTGAAGAATGCCCATGAACGAAGTAGGGCCTTTGTCCGTAGAAAGATCCCCGATCAACTCTGTGTCCAGTGGATGGGAGTGCAAAGAGGAGTCCGCATAAAGTGGGTGGCCACCTGTGTCACCCTTGACCCGCCATGGGCAGTCGGGAGTAAGAGTGACCGACAGCCAATGGGGAAGTCCCTTGGCTGGCTGAGACTCTTTGGTTGGAGCCCTGGCCATTGGCTGTTTAGGTGGTGGCTCCACCATGATCGGCAGAGAAGCCTGCTTGGGCCCAGCTGACAGAATCTGAACCGGCTCTGCTGGGGGAGGAATGATGTCGACTGGCCCTGGCCTTTCGGGTGACAGCCATGTAATGGCCAGGGTGGTAGCCGGCATTGGCTTTGACCTGGACAGAACCAGCTGTTGCCAAATTTGGTCATCACAGCATCAACGCAGTTTGCGCCAAAGCCTCTCTTCACCCGAGGAGGGCAAAAATGAGTAGCGGTGGTGCCACTTACCATGGTGTCAAGAGCGGGACCGCCAATGTCAGTGGGATATGCTCGACCCCGAAATTGAAGATGACCTCGACCATTGGCGGTGCCAACGGAAGGGCCTCAGAGGAAGCTGGGGAGATCTGCGGTTCCTTCTGGTCTTGGTTGATGACCGATACTTCCGGCTCAGTAAGCTGGGCCGACCAGTCAGTGGTCATCGGCAGGTCCGGAGTCCTGAAAAGAGAGTTGTCGGCCTCTTCGGATGACAACCGGTGTCGACAAAAATCTCGGCCGCATCATCGGCCGGCGTCTCAGTTAATTGGTCCAATGGGGTTACCGTGAAACCAGCGGTTATGCGAGCAGTTTTGACCATAGTCAAACTGGAGTTTCCTGCAAGCCGGAATGTTACCAGTCCAGGAGTATCGACAATGAGTCTTCTTTGTCCTTCGACCTATTCTTTGCGTAACGAACTGTGCACTGGTAGGGCCCTCCCTTGGGGTCGAGAGGGACTGGCACAGTTCCTGAAGGGGGCCGAATAAGTGGAGCCCAACTAGAGCGGAACAAAGGCAGAGGCAGAAATGGATTGAGCAGCAGCCTGGGCTGCCTCCTCCTTGAAGGCCTTGAGCTGTTCCAACTGCTCAGCGGACCCCGCAGTCACAGAGACCACTCAATGGGCATCCTTTGACTTGACCAGCAGGTATCGTTTCTCTGGTCAGCCCAACTTTAGGAGGGCTGCACGGACATCAAGAACATTTGGGTGGCACGACCGACAAAAGTCGCAGGCCTGTGGATCGTGATCATGACCCAGACAGTAGAAGCACCAGGCATGAGGGTCCGTACAGGACATCTTCTGCCTGCAAGGGCACCAGCAAAACCCAGGAATGGTCTTGTCCTCCATTGTGGTCGTGATAGAAGATTGAGGTGAAGATGGAACTCGAATGAGTTTTAAAGCAAGTTTAGGAAGTAAATCCGAAGATTTGAGCAACAGGACCTACTCAACATGGAAGCAATAAGGAGGGAACCTGCACCTTCCAGCGGAAAGGAAGACCTGGCATCATGTGGGAAGCCATGGCAGTTACCACCTGGGTGGGTGGGAGAAGCCAGCTAGAGGACGTTTCCAGCAGTCCTTAAAGGGAAAGACAACTGCCAGACAGTGTGGATAGAACATCATATCCACATCCCTAGAATACAGTGTTTCAATAAAACTGATTTCGAGAGCATGAAAAAGGAAAGTACAGTTTTGTACTTACTGTAACAGTAGATCTTCGAGAGGATCTCTTGCAGCAGGTACTACTCATGGGTATCCACCAGAGGCGCTTCTGTAAATAGTAGCTTTCACTAGCAGTGTTGACTGGGGGCCACCCACCGTGACATCATCATATCTGCCACTATAAATACATGAGTGGCCCCTAACATCCTCAGTTCCCCACCGACGATCAGCTCGCGGAGCAAGAGTCCGCAGGTAACCAAGGAGATAGTATCAATAAGCTGAAGCACACACATACCCCAATAATAACTGGACCCAGAGCTGCTTTATAAATTTTTATTGCACCAACAATACACCTGACGCGTTTTGGACTAAAAGTCCTTTGATAAAGGACTTTAGTCCAAACAACAAATCAGGTATTAATTTCTTCTATCATTGTTGAGCTGAAAGCACCACTACTGCCTTGTGCATGATTTGTGAGTAACCAAGGAGATCTAAGGTACCCAACAACATTTTGATGATGGTCTGAAGAGATTGCTCCTTTGAGAAGGGGGCAGAAGAGAAGGAATGTACCTGCTGCAAGATCTCTCTCAAGCTCTACTGTTACGGTAAGTATGAAAAGCAGTTACGTAAGAATTTACATAACAACAGTAGATCTTGAGAGAGGCTCTGTGAAGGTAATCACCTTGAGGACTACTCCCTTGGTGTCAGGCTCACAAGGAAACTCTAGCTAGTAGTGTCTGATGGGGTTACTATGCTGATGTCAGCGCGGACACTATATAGTGGTGGTTCCCCACATCCATTTTTCCACTTTTCCGCCAGACGCCAGAGAAGGCGTGACAGGAGAACAGAAAAAGAAGCTCCTGGAGCCCAAAATGAGCTCACAGAGAAAGAGCTGCAAAGAAACTTGGGGTAAGGAGGGAGGGAAAAAAGTTACCTACTGCATGAGCCTCTCTCAAAGATCTACTGCTATGGTAAGTTCTTCCATAACTGTACTATCTTACTTCAAGAGGGCTCCTGCAGTAGGTAATCACCTTGAGGACTGAGTCCCAAGCAGTGTGAATCAGAATGAACTGAAACACGGCAGGCAGGAAAAATTTAGATGGCAGATAAATTAGGACAGGAGGCCCTGAAGGACATCTAGTCCAAAGCCAGCTCTGCACCTAGAGGAAATGTCCAGACTGTAATGTTTGGTGAAAGTATGGACAGAGCTCCAAGTGGCCACCACACAAATATCACCGGCTGACACATCCCTAAAGCAAGCAGTAGAAGCAGCCATGTTTCTGGTAGAATGCCCCATAGCCTCCCTCAGGAGGGTTTTATCATACTTCTGGTAACAGAAAACAATACAGTTTGCCAACCATTTGGATAAACACTGTTTGGAAACTGTCGCACCCTCTCTCGGGTGCAAAAGAAACAAAAAGTTGGTCCGTTTTCCGGACAGACTTGGTTCTGTTGCTATAGTAACGCAGGATTCTGTGAACATCTAAAGTATGTAGAATAGCCTCCCCCTGACTGGAATGCTCAGGGTAATACACTGGAAGTTGAATAGACTGGTTCAATGTGAACTCAGAAACCACCTTCGATAAGAACTAAGGATTGGTACGCAGAGCCTCTTGGTCTCTGTGACAAATTAAATAAGGCTCCTTACACATCAGGGCCTGAAGCTCAGAAATCCTTCGAGCAGAAGTGACTGCAACTAAAAAAAAGTGCTTTCCACAATAAATAGCGCATATCACAACTACCAGCCAGTTCAAAAGGAGGCAAGGTCAGTTTTTCCAAAATAAAATTGAGATCCCAAGGTGGCGCAGGACTGCGCAGCACCGAGGGTTTCAGGTGGAGGATCCCTTTCAGGAAGGTTTTGGAAACCTCCAGCTGAGCCACAGCTTTGCCCTCCACTAAGGTGTGGTAGACAGAAATAGCAGACAGGTGAACCTTCAGCGAACAGTAACTCAGGCCCAGGTCAGAGAGGTGTAGTAGATACTCCATGACTTGAGGAACGGGGCACGAAAAAGGGTCTCAACCCTTCAAGGTGGCCCAAATGGAGAAACTCTTCCATTTCATGGCATATGTCATCCTTATAGAAGGCTTTCTGGCCTCCACAAGGACCTGAGCCACTCTGGAGGAAACTCCATAGCATGAAGCAGCTATGTCAAGAGGTGCCACACGTGAAGGTGATGAGACTTCAGCCCTGGATGGACCAGCCTGCCCCTCTCCTGAGTTAGGAGATCATGGCAGAAAGGCAGGGGGACCAAAGGCTGCACTGCAAGGTGCTGAAGAAGTGGAAACCATATCTGGCGAGGCCAATATGGGGCAATCAGAATCATGTGAGCCCTCTCCTCTTGAAGCTTGAGCAGCACCCTCTACAGAACTGGAAAGGGAGGGAAGGCATACAAAAACCTCCCTGTCCAGCAGAGAGGTCATGCATCTCACCAGGAAGCACCATGCCAGGGATCTAGTGAGCAAAACCTGGGTAGTTTTGTGTTGTATGGGGAGGCGAACAGATCCAGGTCTGGATGACCCCACAGGTCGGAAATGTGTTTGACCACTTCTTGCTTGAGCTCCCATTCGTGGGCTCTTATTCTGGTGTGGCTGAGACTGTCTGCAAGGATGTTTTGCATGCCCAGAATGTGAACAGCTGTGAGGGGAACTCGATGCAGAACTGCCCAATTCCACACCCGCATCACCTCCCTACAGAGGGGATACAAGTGAATTGAGGTACCAGACTACACACATATTGTTTGACTGGACTAACAGTGGGCCCTGGTAAAGCAAATGCTGGAAGGCTTGACGAGCATACAGTACTGCCCTCATCTCCAGCATGTTTATGTGCAGGGAGAGCTCTGACTGAGACCACAACCCTTGAATCCTATGGTTCTCCAAGTGAGCACCCCAACCCATCCCGGAAGCGCCTGTAGTTAGGGTCTGGGTGGGAGGAGAGGACTGGAAGGGAACCCCCTTGGTGAGGTTGTTGACAGGGCCAGCCTTAACAATTATGGGGCCCTGTGCGACCCCCTGTTGGGCCACACCACTCCATTCCCTGTTGGGGCCCCCCCACATCCAATGTTTATTCCTCTCCTGCACCACAGTTCTGTACCATATCGTAAGATGTGTATTTTTGAGTGCAATGTGCACTGCCACTGGGCACTGTATTACTTTTTTTTTCCTTGCTGGTATATATCCCAGTTTTAGACAGTGTCCCTTTTCATAGTAAAGCTGAACTGAATTATTATTATTGCATATGATGAGGTAGAGGCAGACAGAAAGGTTACTACACAGTATGGGACACAGAAAGGAGTAAGAACAGGCACAAGTATCATTGTAGGTTTGTTCAGCAGTAAGATAGATATGTGACAGTGTTTATTATTTTTTTATACTTAATCATTTATTTCTATGACTAACCTCCAAGGCCCTCTTACACCCAGGGACATCACAGGAGGACAAACACTCATACCTCAGCTAATCCAGTTTGGAAACAAGTTAAATAATTAAACTTTTTCTGAAGTTTGAGTGAAACAAAATAGAGCCTGGACTGCGTATAATTGTGTGCCACTTTATGTGAATGAATCAGACTGCTCATCGCCAGGGATCGCCTCAAATGACTTAGTACTTACTGAGTGGTCTGTCTAACAAAGTCTTCATTTGAAATTAAGTGAAGCACTTAACTTCGAATGAAAACTTTGTTAAACAGACCACTCAGTAAGTCCTAAGTCATTTGCGGCAATCCCAGGCGATGAGCGGTCCGATTCACGGGGATTCTTTCAGCAGCCAGTTCCTTTTGTTGGCGCAAGAAAAAAAAAGTTGCTCTGAGTGCCAGATGGAGCAGGAGCACTTAGCTTGAATCGCTTTTAATCGATTTGCTGTAATCCTTTAATCGTTAACGGTCTTGGTCTTTACAGTTGTTCACTCATCATCTCACAAACATCGACAGGGAGCCGGGCAGGTGCAGCTCGCTCAGCAGCATTTCATAGCACACAGTTAATGACTGAATGATAATTATTGATGAATGGAGCACAAGATTCACAGCGGGGGAGCCTTGCTGGAAGTGGGAGCCAGGAGCTGCGCAAGGAAGGTCGGAATAGGTTGCCAGGCAGCAGGCGACACGCAGCTTATTCTAAACAAAGCAATCAATGTTGCAGCAGCTTTGCTTACCAAGAGGCGGTGGTCGAGGTGGGCCCCCAACATGCTGGGGCACGGCTGGCATGGTGCTAAGGCTGGCCCTGGTTGTTGAGATCCTACCACCATAGAAGATCCTGCTGCATCGAACTGGAGACCATGACCATGTGGTCTAGGTCATCTGACCTCTGATCCCACTGCGTTCTGAGTGTCCACTGAGAGATTTGCATGTGCAGCCTGGCCAGAGGGACATCGGGGATGGCCGCTGCCATAAGGCCAAGGAGTTGGAGAACTGACCTGGCCATGACCCACTTGTTAGAGGCTACTAGATGAGCCTGTTTCTGCAAGGTTTCCACCCTGTTCAAAGGGAGAAATGCCATACCCTGGGCCGTGTCCAGCACTGCTCCAATAAACTGGAGGTGTTGGGAAAGGGCAAGTTGGGACTTGGGATGACTGACAGTAATCCCCACTTGTGCAAAAGGGGCCAGGGTAGCTGAGAGGGAAAGTTCCAACTGCTCCCTTGATGGGGCCGACAGAAGCCAGTCATCAAGGTAGGGAACACATAATGGTCCTGGCACCTCAGGGCCACCGCCACTACCACAAGGCACTTGGTAAAAACCCGGGGTGCCAAGGACAGGCCAAAGAAGAGGGCTTTGAACTGGTAATGCTCCCCCGAAAGGAGAACCTGAGGTAGCGGCGATGGGCCTGAAAAACTGGGATATACAGGTAGGCATCCTGCATATCCAGGGCACGGAGACACTGTCACTTGTGCAGGAGGGGCAGCAGATCTGGGAGGGTCAGCATTCAAAAACGTTTGTACTCTATGTACAGGTTTAGAGTGCTGAGGTCCAAGATGGGATGCAAATTTCCCATCTTTTTTGGAACCAGGAAGAAGTTGGAGTAATACCCCTTTCCTACCTGGTTTGACGGAACAGGCTCTATTATCTCCTTTTGCAGAAGAGACTCGATTTCTTCCCTTAAGAGGGGAATGTGCATTTTTGGATAATGAGACACCTCTGGAGGATTGTCTGGTGTTTTTTTGAGAGAAACTCCAGAGTGTGGCCCTGTCTGATCAACTGGAGGATCCATGAGTCTGTGGTAACTGCCTCCCACCCCAGCAGGTGACTGGCAAACCTTCCACCCACCGGCTCCCCTGACAGAAGAGGAGGAGGGGCGATGGGCCATGAGTCAAGAGGCTGAGTGAGGGTCGGAGAGAGCCACTCCTGTGGCTCTCTGAGCTTTGGCTGGAGGGGTGGCTGTGGCTGAATGTGCCCGATGTTTGGTTTGGCATCTGGCTGTTTGCTGCTGTTTCATCTGCCGCTTGGTCTGGTGATGAAATGGCTGTTTGGCCTTGATCTAGGGTGGTTCACAGTGTGAACTGACCTCAGGGCCTTGCCCTTATGCTGGATGCTGGTAATAATATCCTGGGTAACACCCCCAAACAGGACAGAACCCCTGAAGGGGGCATCCTGGATAGCCGCCTGGACATTGGGTGCCAAGCCTGACACCCTGAGCCAGGAAAATCTCCTGAGACAGACAGCCATAGCGGTACCCCTGGCTGAGGAGTCCACCACATCATAGGTGGCCCTCAGAGAGTGGCAACAGGCGACTTTAGCTGACCTAATAGTGTCAACCAATACAGTCTTGGATTCCAAGTCTGGCATGGCCTCAATGACAGGCTCCAACTGATGGAACCCAGCATGTGTGCCACATAGTTAAGGGCATGGATGGCGAGAGTGGAGGAAAAATAAAACGTTCTCCCAAACTGATCAAGCTGCCTCGACTCCCTGTCAGGAGGAGAGATGCTCATGTGCCTGGGTTTGGTGGACCTATCGTGGGCCGACGTGATGACTACTGAGTCAACCTTAGGGTGGACACTGAGATGATCCTTTCCCTCAGGAGTCCTGTAAGTCCTATCAGCCTTCTTCACCACGGGTGGAATGGAGGAAGACATCATCCATATAGTGGAGGCCAAATCCTTGTGAGGCTCCAGCCATGGGGGTGTGAGGGCAGGTGCAGTCTCCTGGATGTCAATGTGGTCAGCAAGTCTTTGATGTTTGGGGTCCTGAGTATCAGACTTCCATCCGTAGACCTCCGCAATCTATTTCAGGAGGTCTGCGAAAGAAGGGTCCTCCAGAGGTGATTTGGGGCACTCCTTTGACTTAGGTTCCTCCAGAGGGGAAGTCTCAAACCCTGAAGCTGAGGAGGAAGACACAGACTCAGATTCTGAATCTGAAGAGTCTGAAGGTCTGTCTGGGTGAGAGACCTCCTGAGTCCTAGGAGGAATACTACCAACGTCGGGGTCAACGGAGGACCTTTCATCAGGCCCAACGTAGACTGGCACGGTTCCAGTGGGGAAGTAGACCTGGGAGTCTGATCTGGGTGAACCAGGGGGGAAGTTCTCGCCTGCTGCCGGCTGTCCAGCTCTGAGACAAGCTGAGATTTGGTCTTGCATCACCAAGACTGGAGGATGGCCCTAAAAGCCACCTGGGGTTGAGGAGGAGGCGGAGGCGGCTGGTAGACCGGCTGGAACTCCGAAGGGTACCCCATTGTCGGTTATCCTAGTGTGTGAAACCCATGTGCCAGGTAACCCAGTGAAGGATACAAAGGAGCATACATTGGGAAGACTGTCTGGTAGCCTGACGGAGGGTACCCGGGAAACTGATGAAAGTACGGGTAACTGGGAAGAGGGTAGCCCGACGGAGGAGCTGTGGGGGCCAACGTGAGACCCTGAGGACTGAAATATGGACCGGGAGGGCCCAAAGGAGCAGAGTCAGGCACGGTGCTGGTAGGAGGCAAGACCGGCGGAGGAGCTGACAGTCCCGCCGGAAGAACCGGTGAGGAAGGGGCCTGTGGAGGCTCCGACATCAGGTCCGGGGGTGAACCAGGAACTACGGCACCCGATGGATGGCCCCCGTCCTCCAGCTCCCACGGGTCTGGGGAGGGTAGAGGGAGCTCCACAAAGGGAGAAGTGGGGGTATCTCTGTTGGAAGAACCCACCTGAGAATGCTGTCCAGAGACTGGCAACTGGCTTTCGTTCAGCTGTACATCATAGGGGCACATGCCGGAGCCAGACGTGAGCATGACGGCTGGGTGGTTGTCAGAGGACCCGATGGCTGGCATATCGGTCTTGGCCATGTAGACACCGGAATCCCTGCAGCCCGACTTACTATTCCGGGCCAGGCATTCATCAGAGGGTTCAATGAGTGGCTTATTGGCCCCGCCAGCCTGCTTAGACCCAGTGGTGGAGATGGGTCTAAGGGAGGTGGAAGCCTTCGACTTGGCTGAGGTGCCTGTGGCCACTGTAACCAGTGGTCGTGGGGGAACCAAGGGCTGCTCCTGGGAAGGTGGGCAGACTTGGAGGTAGCGGCGGTCTTCCTGGAGGAAGAGGACCGATGTTCACCAGAGGGGCCCGAGGGCAGCTGCAGGTGAGAGGGGAACTATTCCTGGTCCCGGTGCTTCTCTTTCTCCTTCTTCTTCTTATGTTTGCGGCAGTCAGTTGATGAGGAAGAGGCGCTAATTAACATTTGCAGCTCTTTCTCCATGAATGTCATCTTTTTAGGAGATGGGCTTCGAGGGCCTGTTGGCAACATTTCCGTGTGGCCTGGTTGAAGCTGGAACAGGTCTCACAATCCTCAACCTTGTGCTCCGGGCCTAAACAGAAGAGGCAGAGGAAATGAGAGTCTGTGCGGTAGCTGCGCGTGGCAAGAATAGCACCTTTTATGTGACTTGAGGGAAGACGGCGAAGATATGCACAAAATAGTTTTTTACAGAAAGGCAAGAAAAAACAGATAATCACCTGAAAAAGGCAGTTGAACTGCAGGGACAATCTCTGCAAGGTCCGACGTGCTCAGGTTGATGGCGGGAAAGAACTGGAAGGCAGATGTGGGGACCGCCCACTAGACAGTGTCACGCTGACGTCAGTCACGTGATGTCAGGTGGGCAGTCCCCTGTCAAGACACTGCTAGCTAAAGTTTCTGTGTGGACCTGACACCAGGGGGGCGTAGTCCTCAAGGTGATTACCTGCTGTAAGAGCCCTCTTGAAGTAAGATCTGTACTATTTTCTTCGAAGGTATCTCTTGCAGCAGGTACTACCCTTGGGATGATTCTCAAGTTGTGAAGTAGGAAGGGTGGTAATTTGGAAAGGATACCCTGTAGGACAGCACACCCAAGGCCGCACGGCATCGAGAGGACAAGTCAATACTATAGTGCTTAGTGAAAGTATGTACTTTAGACCAGGTAGCAGCATCACAAATGTCAGAAACAGAGATTCCACGAACACATGCAGCGGTTGTAGAAAAAACTTGGGTAGAGAGCGCGTGCATGGCACCTGGTAAGGGTTTTTGGGTATTTATTGTAACAGTAGGCTATGCAATGTGCCAACCAGTTTGAAAGGGTTTGCTTGATGACTGGTAGCCCTTCTCTTCCTTGGGGTAAAGGTTACAAAAAGTTGTTTGGATTTCCGTGTAGCTTTAGAGCGTACTATGTAATATCGCAATATGCAGTCTACATCCAGGGTATGAAGAAGTGATTCATCTGGATTGGAGTAATCTGGGTAGAACACCATAAATGTATGGATTGGTTCAATGTATATTCTGATACGGCCTTTGGAAGAAGGGGTGATTCATATGAAGGGATACCCTGTCTTTATGAAAGACAAGGTAAGGTTTGGAGCACATGAGAGCTTGGAGCTCAGCGATGCAGTGAGCCGAGGTAATAGCCATTAGAAACACAGGTTACTCACCTGTAACAGTAATTCTAGGAGTGGTATATATGTTGTTCATCCACACTATCTGGCAGAGTCCTTTCCCCTTTAAGAAGTGCCGGAAAGTCTTCAAGCTGGCTCCTCCCACCCACCCGGGTGGTATATCCCTCGGCTTCGCCCCATGATGCCAGATCTTGCCCAATGGAAGCAGAGGTTGTGTGTCTAAGCCAGAGGAGGTCAGGTGAGCCTTGTGGATGAACAACATATACCACTCCTAGAAAGTACAGTTAGGTAAAAACTTACCGTAACAGTAGATCTTCAAGGAGTGTCTCTTCCAGTAGGTAATACTTTTGTGTTACCAGCAGAGGTCGCTGTGACACATGGCAGCTCTTCTAGCAGTTTTTCACCAGGGACCGCCCACACATGTCATCAGTTTCCTGTTTCCTATAAGTTTGGGCGGTCCCTGGTATGGGAGCGCGACATTACGCTATCATTATTTCAAGCCCCGCTTATTCTCGCCACCGATCATCGCCCAGACAAATTAACTGCCTGACAAAAATCGCTCCCTAACATTACTCTCCCCAATCAGCAATAATTTATTACACCGAGAAACTCCCGGTCATTCAGCAGCAGCGTTCAGTTTAAATTAGAGCAGACAACAATCATTACTCTCACCGAGAGCATTCAGTTTAAATTATACTGAGAAACTCCCAATCATTTAGCAGCAGCTCCCTGATTTCAGCAGCAGCTCCCTCAGTTTACATTACTGCTCACTGCAACATTCTACGTTCAGTTTAAATTGCAGCTCCATAATTTCAGTAGCAGCTGCCTCAGTAAAGCAGCTGAACAGTTCTCGATTATTACGCTCCCTCCATCCCATATTTTAAATTAATACAGCAGCAGCTCATTATTATTATTATTATGATTATTTTAGCGTTACCAAAAGCAGGATTTAAGACCTAAAAGCAGCATTCCCATCAGTCCTGGATCTCATTTTTCCATGTCCTCCGTGTTCTGATATTTCTCTCAATTAGTTTCCCGTGTGGCTAATGAAACTTTGTCTTTGGCGTGAATCAGTATTTGTGCGGTTGTGTCCCGAGATAAGGAAGCTCTCTGCTTTGCCTCATTTAATGCCTCTGCCCTTTCAAAAGCACTAGAGTCTGGGGCATGTGCATGCTCAGAGAGTCTATGAATAATGGTGGGGTCCTCTTCGCTTTCGGTGTGCACACGGGCATTACATTCCTTTGGCTTTCTCACAGCCCATTCACACTGCCATATGGCTTTTCCCTCATGACCCCTCTTATGCAGTGGATAAATGTAGTTACCTTCATCCACAAGTTTTCACAGATTGCGAACAGACAATGAAATGGCAGGCCATAGTGGATGAAATGGAGCACAGAGACAGCAGACAGCAAGTAAAGCATACAGCATGTGAATAGGGAACAGCAATGAATGCTGGGTACAGCTACAAAAGCTTTATACTCTGCTGATTGGTAATTAGTGGGAGTGAAATGACCAGGAGTGAATTAGCATGGGAGTGAAATTGTCTGGAAGTGAAATGATGGGAGTGAAAATGGTGGGAGTGAAATGACGAGAGTGAAATGTCATAGACCCCCCTGGTATCCTCAGTTCCCCCACCGGATTCAGCTTGCAAAGGAAGGACTGAGGGGAAGCCAAGGTACCAAAGGAGTCCCAACCCATAGTCATTGGACCAGAATTTGCTCTCTTAGAGAAGGAGGGATACAAAGGTTGGGAACAAACCTACTGCAAGAGACACTCCTCGAAGATCTACTTTTATGGTAAGTTTTTATGTAACTGTACTATCTTCTAGAGTGGTCTGTTGCAGTAGGTAATACTTTTGGGATGAATCCCAAGCAGTAATGTCCATACAGGAAGATAGTTATGATAGAAGACCTTGTAGGACTGCACGGGCAAAGTCCGCCCTATGTCGTGAGGCAATATCCAGATTGTAATGCCTTGTAAATGTATGGATCCAGTATATTTTTTTTTTTAGTTGTTTTTAACCAGGTATAGCACACTAAGCTGAAAGCTTTTTTACAGGAGTGACCTGGGAGCACAAGGAGGTTAAGTGACTTGCTCAGGGTCACACAGTATGCAAGTGGAAGCTGTGGGATTCAAACCCAGGTCTGATCTGTTGGATGTCACCAGATTTGCAGCTCAGAGCCTTAGACCACTGCACTATACTGCCTATAGATATCTGAAATGGAGGCTCCTTTAAAGCAAGCCACAGTAGTGGCCACAGCTCTAGTGGAATGGGCTTGGACAGGTCCAGGTAAAGGCTTGTTGTATTTTTTGTAACAAAATGTAATACAATTTGTGAACCAGGATGAAAGAGTGCATTTAGCAACTGGGAGGCCATCACGACCTGGGGCAAAAGAGACGAACAGCTGAGACGTCTTTCTAATCGACTGTGTCCGATTAGTATAGTAGCGTAGTATACGATGGACATCTAAAGTATGTAGTAGATGTTCACCCTGACTGGAGTAGTCATGATAGTAGACCAGAAGCTCCAAGGACCGATTTAAAGTATGTTCGGAGACTACTTTAGGAAGGAAGGGTTGGTACGAAGGACCACCCTGTCTTCGTGGAAAATCAAGAAAGGTTCCCTATACATGAGGGCATGAAGCTCGGAAATACATTGAGTGGAAGTGACAGCCACCAGAAACTGGGTTTTCCATGAAAGAAAACGAAATTCACAAGTGGCTGCTGGCTCAAAAAGTTCAATGGTCAATTTTTCTATCATAAAATTGAGATGCCACGGAGGAGTGGGTCTTCTAATAGGTGGTTTAATATGTAACATTCCTTTCAAAAACATCTTAGCTAGGTGATACTGGTACAGTAACCTGCCATCTAGAGGTTCATGGAAAGCCGAGATGGTGGCCAAGTGGTCTTTGATGGAAGAGTAACTTAAACCGGACTCAGATAGTGAGGATAGGTAGCCCAGAACCTTCATCAGTGGACAAGAGTAAGGGTCCAAAGATCGAGAGGCAGACCATATGGAAAAGTGTTTCCATTTAGAATTGTATGTTGCTCTTGTTGCTGGCTTATGGGAGGCCAAGAGAATATTGGCATCAGGAGAGGACACTTACAATCTAGTTATGAAAGCGTCCTCAGGAGCCAAGCTTGAGTGTGTAAAGCCTTCAGGTTGGGATGTAGGAGAGACCCTTGACACTGAGTCAAAAGATCTGATCTGATTGGCAATGGAACGGGGTCCCATACTGACAGCTGAAGGAGTAGGGGAAGCCAAGTCTGGTGAGGCCACATTGGAGCTATGAGTATCATTGTGGCTGGTTCTAGTTGTAGTTTCAGTAGAGCCCGTTGCAGTAGAAGGACGGGGGGGAAGCATATAAGAAGATTCCTGTCCATGGTTGGGACAGGGCATCTATAGACTGTCCCTTTTTGTTCGGGATAATGGAAAAATACCTGGGAAGATGGTAATTCACTGGGGAGGCAAAGAGATCCAGCTGTGGAGTGCCCCATAGGTTGAAGATTTCTTGGAGTACTTGCTCATGAAGTGTCCATTCGTGAGAGGGGGACTGGCAACTCAGCCAGTCGGCTAACTGGTTGCAATGTCCCGGTAAGTGGACAGCTGTTAGTGTAATTGTTGCTGGATGGCTTCTTGACAAACTGCTTGAGTCTCCATGCATAAGGTATGGGATTTCGTACCCCCTTGCTTGTTGAGGCAGAATACTACTGCAGTGTTGTCTGATTGGATCAGTAACGATCCTGGCGTGAGGTAGGGGCCAGAATGCCTGAAGGGCTACACAGACCGTTTTCATCTCTAGGAGATTGATACGAGATGATGGGGAGAAGCGGGCTACTGGCCTTGTGTTTGATAAGGACCGAAGTGCGTGTCCCATCCCTGTAGGGAAGCATCCGTGGTTAATGTTTGCATGGGAGGGGAACAGGAAAGGTACCCTGATTTTGTCTTCGAACTGTCCTGTTTTTTGGAACCACTAATTCTGGAGAGTCCATTGGACAGGTCTCATGTTGGAGACGGGCGAATGTCACCATAGGGATGGCTGTGTATATGTGACCCAGAAGGCGCAGCATTTGTCTGACTATAACTATTTTCTGAGTCTGTATGTGCGATGCCAGAGGTATGTGTGTCGTGCTGGGCAGGCGGGAGGTAAGTTCTGGCTGTGACTGTATCAAGGACAGCTCCAATGTATTGGAGGGACTGTGTTGGATTTGGGCTGGACTGGATCCCCAGATCTGCGAACATCTTCAGGGTAGCATCTAGGGAGGCAAACAGAGCTACTTTGGAGTCTGCTTTGATTAGTCAATCATCTAGATATGGAAAAATGAAGTGCCCTTTTCTTCATAAGGCTGCTGCCACCACCGCTAGGCACTTGGTGAACATTCTGGAGGCTGATGAGAGGTCAAAAGAGAGTGTTCGAAACTGGCAATTTTGACCCAGTAGGTGGAAGTGCAAACATTTTTGGTGGGCAGGGTGGATGGGGATATATAAGTAGGCATCCTTCATGTCTAGGGCACAAAGACAATTGCCCTGTTTCAGGATCGGCATGATAGCAGGTAGGGTTACCATGCAAAAATGTTTGTACTGAATGTAAAGATTCAGTTGTATGAGATCCAGTACTGGTCTTAGGTCTCCCGTTCATTTGGGCACCAAAAAGAAGTGGGAGTAAAATCCCGTTTGATGTTCTAGAAGAGGCACTGGTAAAACAGTCTTTTTGGTCAAAAGGGCTCTCAATTCTTCCTGTAAGATGGGTATATGATCTGGAGGATAATGAATCTTCTGTGTAGGGCAATGGCATGGGATGGAGAGGAATTTCAGAGTATGACCCTTCTGTATAATCTGAAGTACCCATTTGTCTGACGTGATCGTTTTACCAGGCCTCCAGATGGAGGGCAAAATGACCCCCCACAGCCTCTGAGGCCTGGTCGGGGAGGTGGGGGGAAGCCCTAGTGGGTCACTGGGAGGCAGGCTGCCCAGCCCCTCCTGCAGGGTGGGAGCGGGCACCCCTGGTGGCAGAGATGTTGCCTCTGGTGGATTGAACATGACCTCTGAAGCCGCCTTTATTATTACCTCTGTATCTTCATCTCTTTTGGAATAAGAGGAGTGCTGAGTATGGTAGTTTGTTGATGGAGTATGATAGATGCCATGGACCGTACAGAGGGTTCTGCCTGATGCCTGTAAGTCATCCAGTGAAGTCTGAGCACCTTAGACCCGTTAAAGGGGGCATTAGCTACTTTATGTTGCATATCAGGTGCAAAGCCTGAAATGCGAAGCCAGGCATGGCGACGCAAAGTGATACCAGTGGCTGATAGTTGGGCTGAGGTATCTGTGGCATCATATCCCGACCTGAGAAGGTGACGGGAGATAGAATTACTAGTTGTCACTGTAGCCAATAATGTATCACTTTCCTGTGAGGGAGGAAGTTTACTGATTAGCTCAATGGCAGAGGACCCAAGGGTACGCTGATATTTAATCATATGATCCATATAGTTCAAGATTCTGATATTCATAGCACCTGAGGAAAAGACCTTTTTCCCCAGATAGTCAATTCTTCGGGATTCCTTATCAGGGGGTAAGGAGCTCATGTGCTTGGGTTTTTTGGTACAGTCATGACTGGCAGTAATGACCATGGAATCTGCCTCAGGAATGCTGGACAGAAAGGTATGGTCCAGAGGAGCTTGATATAGATGATCCACTTTGCGAGTAACAGCTGTAATAGCTGAAGGCTGATGCCAAGCAACCAGCATGGCATTCTGGTAGTTTGTTATTAGTGGAAGAACAACTAAAATGGGCTCCTCAGGTAATTCAAGGTATTCTGCCATATCCTTACGTTGTTTGTCATGTTCAGTAGTCAAGAATCCCGTGACCTTTTGTATCTGAGCCATCATTTCACCAAAGGGCGGGTCATCTGGGGGACAGGCTGCAGAAGGTATAGGCAGATCCTCATCCAGAGAAGAGATTTCCGAATAAGGGGATTCAGGATTGGGAAAATTCAAATTTTGAAACTCTTCATCCTCAAGACCACCAGGGAAGTCAGCCGGTAATTCTTGTTCATCTGACAAATAGTCCTCCATGAAAGGAGGAGGGAACCCGGGTGGCATGGTATCCCTGTCACTATGGAATCTTTTAGGTGGAGGAGATCAGGGAGGATCACCCAGCTCTCCTAGGTCAGAGGGCTGAGAGTGCTACATGGTATGTAAGACCTGTCGGACTATGTTAGTGCTGTCCCTTTCTTGGGATGGGGGGGGTGATAGAGGGGATTGTATGAGTAGGTCACACCCCTGGGTGGTAAAGAACAGGGTCCCGATCTCTGTGCGCCTGACCCCTATAGGAAGCCACCTGTAAAGGTGGAGTGGCAGTTAATAAGGCATAAGCCACAGGTTTTCCCTGAGGAATGTGGGGTCTCATCGACGGGCCCGCAGGGGAAAAGGAGTTATTTTCACTTAAATTGTCAGATGCTGTTGATGGGAGAGGAGCCCCTGTTGACGGAGCAGCTGTATATTTAGCTGCATGTAAAGCACTGGAAAGCATCGTGGACGAGAGAGTATAAACCTCTGTCAATGGTGCAGTAATAGTTTGAACTGCATTTAGAGCACTGGAAAGTGCTGTCGTCGAGAGCGTATGTGTCCCTGTCGATTAAGAAGTGGTTAGAAGATGCGCCGTCGATGGAGGGACACCTGAAATGGTGGCCGTCGACGGGGGACGAGGCAGGGATTGTGAGGAGGGTTTCTCCTCCTCCTTTTTCTGCCTGGAACGAGAATCAGTACAAGGGGAACCCTTGGTACGAGCCCCCTGGTTCTCCAAGAGAGACATCTTCTGCTCCATCAAAAGATGCTGAATTTCAAGCAACCATCATTGACGAGTTGCCTGATTAAATTCCTGACATAAACTGCAGGAATTGGTGTCATATGTGGGTCCCAGACACCTTACACAAAGTATGTGGTTGTGAAAGCGGTATATCTTCCTACCACAACGGCAGGAATGAAATAATGCTTGTTTGTTTGAAGAATCAGTAGACATTCATTTTGTAGTCCAAAATTCTTGTCGATGACTGCTACACAGAAGTTGCACTAGCTGCTGCGTGAGCTGAAGACAGTGGGAAAATGAACTGAGGTCACCAGGGACCACCCACACTTAACATAGGAAACAGGAAGTTGATGTCATGTGTGGGCGGTCCCTGCTGAAAAGCTGCTAGAAGAGCTGCCATGCGCCACAGCGACCTCTGCTGGTAACCCAAAAGTATTACCTACTGCAAGAGACCACTCTGTGGAAGATCTACTGTTACAGGTCAGTAACCTGCATTTCTAGGGACATGGATAGGTTGTTCTAGCCACACTATCTGGCAGTTCTCTGGGAAGAGGGAGGTAAGGCTCACACCCCCTATTTAGGGAACAGAGGTTGGAGAAATGAGGCCCCAAAACCAGCATCCTGGCATGACTTGAGGTCAATGTGGTAATGGGAAATGAAGGTGTGTGCTGACTTCCAGGTAGCAGCATTGCAGATTTCCTGGACAGGGACGTCCCTAGAAGCAGCCACCAATGCAGCAATATGACGGGTGGAATGAGCCCTTAGCCCTCCAGGAGGCTCCCTACCCACTAACCTATAGCAGAGATCAATGCAGGAAGTGATCCATCTGCCAATTGTCCACTTGGCTGTCGGTCTGCCAGATGAGACTTCAGCGTAGGTGACAAACAGCTGGCGGACCTCTCCCCAAACTCCAGCTGTGTGCTCTTTGTAATAAGTGAGCGCTCGCCACAGGTCCAGAGTATGGAGCCTGTGTTCAGCCTCTGATGTGTGATTCTGGAAGAACACCAGAAGAGTCATCAACTGATTAAGGTGAAACTCTAACACAACCTTCGGGAGGAACTTCGGGTTGGGGCGCAGGACAACCATGTCCCTGTGGAAGATCCAAGTAAGGAGATTCCACTAAAAGTGCCAGGAGCTCCACAATCCTTCTGGCTGACGTGATAACCACCAAGAAGGTGGTCTTCCACAACAGGTGAGACATGTCACACCTGTGCATTGGCTCGAATGGCTTACCCATGAGCTTTGCCAAAATAAGCAACCAGTCCCACGGTGGTGGAGATTCACGCACTGAAGGGGAAATGTGATCTAAGCCTTTGAAAAAATGCCAGATCACCTTCTCCTGCACCGTCAACTGCTGACCAGCCCACGCCCGGTAAGCAGAGATGTCTGCCAGGTGCATCTTAAGGGTCGTTGACAGAAGGCTCCCTTTGGAGAGGGACCTGAGGTAGTCTAAAATGCTATCCACTGGACAGGCCAAAGGGTCCAACCCCTTGCCCTGACACCAAATGGAGAAATTCCTCCATTTGAAGGTGTAACATTTTCTGTTCAATTCATTTCTAGATGCCTCCATGACAATGAGGACATTTTTGGAGAGACCCAAAGCCTGGAACTCTAGCTGCTCAGGAACCAGGCTGTCAGGTACAGGGATTGAAGGTCTGGAGGGAGTACCTTCCACTGACTGGTGGATACCAGGTCCGGGCATAGGGGAAGACACCTTGGGAGCCTGTTGCTGAGGCTGAGGAGATCGAGGTACCAGAACTGGCGTGGACAGTCCAAAGCCACCAGGATCACCCATGCCGTGTCCCTTCTGACCTTGAGCAGCACTTTGTGAATCAAGGGAATGGGAAGGAAGGCATAAAAGGCCTCAAAAAGGCATCCCCCTGCAATGTTCCCTGCTGAGGGGGGCGGGCAAAAAACAGCCTCAGCTTTGCATTCTCCCTGGAGGCAAACAGTTCCACCTGAGGGGTGCCCCACTGAGAGGACAGGCTGTGTACTACCTCTGGGTGGAGAGACCACTCATGCGACACCTCGCCCACCCGGCTGAGAGCATCCACCAGCTGATTGGAGGGCCCTGCCACATGGAAGGCTAGGAGATCCACCTTCAGGCTGCGTACGAGGGTCCATACATGGACAGCTTCCTCACACAGTGGCCGGAAGTGTGTATCGCCCTGTTTGTTGAGGTGGTACATGGTTATGGTGGTGTACCTCTGGACTTGGACCACCTGACCCTGAATGTGTGGAGTGAAGGCAGTCAGCACCAGCCGAACTGCTCAGACATCCAGTAGGTTGATGCGACATTGGGACTCCTCGGGGGTCCAGAGCCCGTGGACTCTGTGTACCCCCATATGGGCTCCCATGCCCATGAGGGAGGCATCGGTCATCAGGGTGACCATCGGCTCTGGGCAGATGAATGAGATCCCATCCTACAGATGTTCTGGGACAAGCCACCACTGAAGGGCATCCCATATCTGCTGGGTCACAGTGACCAGCTGGTCGACGTGACCCTTGTGCTGAGACCACTGGCTGACCAGCTCCCACTGCAGGGAACGCATTCTCCAGTGGGCCTAATGGACTACGCTGGTGCAAGCTGCCACGTAATCCAGCAGGCACAGGAAGTCCGAGGCAGGGCGCAATTGCTCATCCAGAAATGATCAGGCAGAGGAGGAAAAATCCTTTGCCCTGTCTGCCAGGAGACAAGCTCTGGCTCTACAAGAGTATTGCTCTGCCCCGATGAAGGAGATCACCCGGAAGGGTACGAGTTCCGACTTGGCCTCATTGACCAGGAGGCCAAAGGAGGTACAGGTCCAGAGGGCCAGATCCCTGGACCACTCCACCTCCAGCCTGGAGGGATCACATAATCAGCCAGACATCCAGGTAGGAGTACCCAGACCCCGTGATGCCTCAGGTAAGCTACCACCACTGCATTGCATTTGGTGAAGACCCTGGTGGCCGAGGACAGGCTGAAGGGCATGGCCTGGAACTCATACAGAGTCCCTTCTCCCTGAAAGTGGTGGAACCTTCAATGGGACAGATGGATCAGGACATGAAAGAACATGCCCTGAAGATCCAGGGAGCAAAACCACATGCCTTGCTCCAGAGATGGTATTATGTGAGACAGAGTGATCATCCTGAAGGTGCATGACTTGAGGAACTGGTTCAGGTCATGCAGCTCCAGAATGAGGCACCAGTCCCCTGGCCACTTTGGCACCACCAGGAAATACCTGAAGATGAACCCTGGGTGTTCTGGAGGATCTACAACCGAGACCAAGACCTCCTTGCGAAGGAGCTGGGCTATGTCATCTCGGAGAGTCAACCAGGCATCTGCAGATACCAAGTCCTCCCGTGGGGAACGGGCTCGGCTTGGAGGGTACTGCTTGAATTCCAGAGGCAAACCCTGACCCACCATTTTCAGAACCCAGCAGACCTGGCGGAAGTGAAGTGGCAGAGCCAGCCCCCCACAGGAGGACCCAGGGGAGGCATGATGGATATGGGGGAGGAACCCCCCATCCCGTCACTGGGAAGGCTTGGAGGAGGAGGGAGGGCCCAGCTGGGGGCTCCACTGGGTCCCTTCCCTCTGGCCTTACGGGCCACCAAAGCCACTGACTTGGGCTGGGGTAGCCAGCCTGATGCTGGGCTGGTTTTGCCACAGGAGTGGAGGACTGAAAGGGCTTCCGCACCTGTTGCTTGGAACCCTTGGGGTCCTTCTGGGCAGATGTTTCAGAGTCCAAGGTGGCGCTGGATTTTTCAATGCACTGGAGGTGACCCTCCACACTGGGCCCAAACAGGTTGGTGCCCAAGAAAGGAACATCCGCCAGCTTGTGCTGAGTGTCTGCTGTGAAGGTCAAGCTCCTCAGCCAAGCCCTACGGTGCATGGCTACTGTGGCTGCCACCAGGTGGACACAGGAATCTCCCAGATTCTGAGCTGTCTGAATCTGCTGCTTGGTCACAGCCCAGTCCTGATCATGGACCTGTTTGACTGAGATCTGGAGATCCGCAGGCAGGTGAGAAAGCACCTCATCTAAAGAGCTCAAGAGGGTGTGGGAGAAGTGTGCCATGAAGGCGACCAAGCTCACCTGCTGAAGGCCAAGTGAGGAGGCAGCACAGACTTTTTTAGATACATGATTCAATTTCTTGGAAGCACCAAGTTTGGTCGACAGCGACAATGCCGACCTCCCACACAGCAACGGCACAATACCGACGCAGGTATTGTGCCACCTGTTGTAAAGGTGTTTTCTGAGGGGGGCTGTGCTGCCCCCCCCCCCGGACTTTAGGATTCCAACTTCAGGTCGGAGTTGGCCCAGGGAGGGGGTGGAACTCTGGGGGAAGGCGAAACATGGAAAAAGAACCATTACCGCGAATGTCGCCATAATGTTTTTTTTTCCTGTTTCGCCGTCGAGTCGATGAAAAGGGCTGCACCGAATTTCTTGGACTTTTTGTCCAGCAGGTTGTCGACATCCTCGGTTTTGCCCGAGCACTGGAACATGGAGTTGGCCACCAACCCCTAGGCTGAGAAGCGCTCCGTAAATCCCAACAGGGTGCCGATGGGCATTGCATACTTGAGGGCTATCTGGGCAGAGGGCACAGGGCAGGATGTGGAGCAGTGCCACAGCTCCAGGGCTGGGCTGACAATGGCCTTGGCCTCTGGAAAAACCTCCGCCAGAGAGTCCCCTTTGTCCAAAATCTCTGTAAGGGGATTGCGAGCCCGCTTCTGGACTCAGGGATGAGATGGAAGATGCCCATGAAGGAGGGGAGCCCTTCCTCCATTGATAGGTCCCCCACGAACTCCTCGTCAACTGGACAGGAATGCAGGGAGGAACCTTCAGACTCCAAGGAATCTGCATTAAATGGCCGACTGCCTGAGCCACTTTCAAACCTCTGTGGACGGTGACCAGCAGCCTATGGGGAAGTCCCTTGGCCAGCCGAGACTCCTTGGTCGAAGCGCCGGTCAATGGCTGCCTGGGCGGCGACTCCACCAATACTGGTGGAGAGGCCAGTTTCGGCCGAACTGGAATGGTTTTGACAGGCTCCATAGGAGGAGGAGCAGTCTCGACTGACTCCACAGGGGTAGTCAGAGTCGACCTTTCGGGTGACAGCCAAGTAATGACCGGTATAGAAACCGGGGTCGGTTTAGTACCAGCCAACACCAACTGTTGCCACATAAGATCTTCGTAGTGCCGATGCAACTTGCGCCAGAGCCTCTCCTCATTTGAGGAGGATGAAGATGAGTAGCGACAGCGCCACTTTCCACGATGCTGAGAGCAGGAACACCGATGATGGTGAGAACCACTCGACCCACTGGATGATGACTGAGACCTCGACTTTGGCTGCCGGGGGAACCGGCAGGGGACCTCGGAGGGTCAGTGACTGAAGGGTTCTGGTCAGTGGACTGATCAGCCCCTTCCATAGTCACAGGCAGGACCAGAGTCCTGAAGAGACAGTTGTCCACCTCTTCAAACAATAACCGGTCTATGGGGTCGAGAAAGATCTTGGCCGCATCGTCAGCCAGCATCTCGGCCAGCTGGCCCAACATGGTCTCTGTGAAGCCAGTGGCCAAGGCCGTGGTTTTGAACGTAGTCAAAACTGGAGAGTCATGAGAATCTGAAGCTCTCGACCGAAAGTGCTCCCAGTCCCATGAACACCGATGATGAGTCTTCTTTATCAACTCCTTCTCCTTTCGAGATCTAGAGCTGTGTTTTTCAGAAGGTCCCAGACGGCAGGGACTGGCACAGTTCCTTGAAGAAGCCCGTAAAAGTGGAGCCCCATTGGAGTGGCATGAAGGCAGAAGCTGAAGAGGATTAAGCGGTGGCCCAAGCCACCTCCTCCTCGAAGGCTGCCAGCTGTTCTAGCTGTTCTGCAGACCCTGCAGCCATGAAGACCACCAGCGGGCATCCTTAGATTTGACTGGTGGATAATGTTTCTCTGGGAGGCCCAACTGGAGGTGAGCTAGACAGTCCTGAAGGATCGTCGGGTGGAAAGATTGACAGAAATCGCAAGCCTGGGTATCATGCTCGAGGCCCAGGCAGTGTACGCACGCGGTGTAGGGGTTGGTACGTGACAGCTTCTGCCTGCATGAGCACCAGTGGAATCCAGGCACGAACTTGTCGTCCATTGTGGTCGCTGAGAAAACTGAACTCAAAGACGCTTAACCAATGGGTTTTGAAAAGGTTTAGAAAGCATTAGGGCCTACAATGCGGGAACGTGAAGGAGGGAACCTGCTTCTTCCAGCAGAAAGGAAGATCAGGTGTCATGGGGTGGAGCCAAGGGATATACCACCTGGGTGAGTAAGAGAAGCCAGCTTGAAGACTTTCCGGCACTTCTTAAAGGGGAAAGGACTCTGCCAGATAGTGTGGCTAGAGCAACATATCCATGTCCCTAGAAATATAGTTTTCCATACTAGAAACACATTTCACAGGTGGCAGCTGGTAAATAAGGTGACAATGTGACATTTTCGATGACAATGTTGAGGTCCCAGGGAGGCACCGGCCTTTTAACGGGAGGTTTCAGATGTAAAATGCCACATTGAAGCCCATGACCTAAAAGATCATATGCAAGAAAGAAATTATCATAATAATGATGTTTCTTCCAGGGGATCCTTCAGTATGCTTAACTATTGCAGTTAGCCTCCTATATTGAACTGCCCCGGAGAGATTGCAACATATGTAAATAATGGAATGCATCACTGACTCGTGCCACAAGTCACACAGCTGCCCTTATGTGCTGCTGTGTTCTAAAATGCTCAGATTCATTACAAAGCCTAACTAGTTTTAAAAAAAACCTTGTAATTACGCAATCCCAACAAGAATTAAGTCCCCAACAGGGATAAAAGAAAACATTGGCTAACAGTAAAAAAAAAACAACAGACGGGTTTCAATTATTATTTTAACAACTAAATCACAGGACATGAAGTGCAGGGTTGCAGAAGAAATTACCCCTTTTCTGGTTCTGGTGGGGGAGGCATGATGGGAGATTTAAGCATTCCGAGGGATCCCCTGGAAGAAACAACATTATTATGGTAATGTTTTCTTCAAACCCCAAGAATCCCTCAATATGCTTAACTAATGCAGACTACCAAGCAGTACCTTGGGGAGTAGGGTACAGAACCTACCTGGGGAAAAGGATCTGCAGAACTGCAGTGCCAAACTTGCTATCACTTCTGGACTGGATGGTCAGGCAGTAGTGTTTTGTGAAGGTGTGTACAGTTTTTTATGCAGCTGCTTTTCAGATATCCAGCAGGGGGATGTCCCTTGCAGCTGCTACTGAAGCATCTATACCACGGGTACAGTATGCCCTAAAGCCCTGAGGTGGCTGTCTGCCAACCTTACTGTAGCAGAATAGTATACAGGAGACAATCCAGCATGCAATGCCTCTTTTGGATGCTGGTCTACCTTTGCCAGCCTCCCCATAGGTCAGGAACAACAGTGTGTGCTGTGGCCTAAAAGCCTTGGTGCGGTCAAGGTAGTGGCTAAGTGCTCTCTTGATATCCAGGCTGCGCAACTTCCGCTCACCTGAGCTGGCATGGTCAGTGAAAAAGACTAGTAGGGAGATTGATTGATTCAAGTGGAACTCCGAGACCACCTTGGGAAGGAACCTCCTATTGGTCCTCAGCACCACTTAGTCCCTGTGGAAAGAAATATAGTTGGTTTCTGTACATAGCGCCTGCAGCTCACTGACACTTCGGCAGAAGTGATGGCTACAAGGAAAACAGCTTTCCAGGTAACATAGTTTAAATCTGTAGTTGCCAAAGGCTCAAAAGGAGGCTCCATGAGCCTAACTATGCAAATGTTCAGGTCCCTGGGGGGAACAGACTCCCTGAGGGGTAGGTGAAGGTGAAGGAGCCCTTTAAAGAACTTTCTGAAGATGGGGTGGGCAGCCACTGACCTCTTCTTGCCAGCTGAAGTATATGCTGCAATAGCAGACAGGTGAACCTTGAGAGTGGAGGGCCGGAGTCCCAGTGAATTGAGAGGAGCCAGGTAGCCCAGAAGCACTGGTAGCCCAGCTTCAGAAGGGTTTACATCTCTCTGCTTACAACACAGGGCGAATCTCTTCCATTTGGAGAAACAAGTTTTCCTGGTTGAAGGTTTCCTAGAAACTCTGAGGACCTGTAGGACTTCCTCAGACAGCCACAGGGTTGAGAACTCTAGGTCTTCAAGAACCAATCTTTGAGACAGAGAGACTTGAGGTCTGGATACAGAACTCTGCCCTGGGAGGTGGTAAGGAGATTGTGTCTTTGAGGAAGTTGGATCGTCTGTGTCACTCGTAGGGCTAGCAGGAGGGAGTAACATGACTGCCTAGCCCTATCTGGGGCCACCAGTATCATAGATGCTTGTTGGCTCCTCAGCTTTATTAGAACTTTGAGCAGCAGAGGGAAGGGAGTGAAGGCATACAGGAACTTCCCCGACTAATCCAGAGCCAGACTATCCAATGGCACTGTTCCTTGAGCTGGAGGTCTGCAGCAAAACTGGGGTAACTGATGGTTCTCCAAGGAGGCAAAGAGATCTATTTCTGGAGTGCCCCACCTTCTGAAAACTGAGTGTAGGACTTGCCTATTTAGAGACCTTTCGTGGTGACTCTGGCTGATTCTGCTGAGGGAGTCTGCCAGTACATTGTCCTTGCCTGGCAGATGGATAGCAGAGAGGGAGACAATGCAAAGAGTAGGCTAAGATCCATACTTTCATGGCCTCTGTGCACAGGAGGGTGGACCTGGTACCTCCTTGCTTGTTGATGTAATATATGGCTGTGGTATTTTCTGTTCTGACTTACACCATATCTGAGGGGCAAAGGACTATAGCGTTAGAAGGACTGCCCGGAGTTCTAGCAGGTAGATGTGTAGTAGTGACTCCTGGGGAGACCAAGTGCCACTTACTGTCAGTTCTCCAAAGTGTGCCTCTCAACCAAGAAAGCAGGCATCTGTGGTCAAAATGACCGAGGGAACCAGCTGCTGGAAGGGTAGCCCATCCCTCAGACTGTCCGAGTCTTTTCATCATTCCAGGGCCTGGAAGAGGGGCTTTGTGACAGGCACTAGTTTGGAAAGGGGGTCCTTTCTTTGTGATCAAAAGGACTTGAGGTGGAACTGAATGTCTCTCATTTGGAATCTGAAACCTAGAACTACAGCTATGGTTGCTGCCATGTGGCCCAACAGCTGCAAGAAGAGTTTGGCCAATCTGGGTTTGCCCAGCTTGAAGGAGTGTACCAAGGTTAGTATGCCGTTTACCATTTCCTGTGGCAGAAAGGTTTTGCCTCACAGTGTGTCCAACTCTGCACCTATGAACTGCAGGATCTGTACGGGTTCCAGTTGTCACTTTTGTCTGTTTATGAGGAAACCCTAATGTTTCTCTGATGCCCTGGGTAATGGAGAGGGACTCCCTGGTGTGGTGGGGGAATCTACGACCAGCCAATTGTCCAGGTAGGGGAAGGGTGTGACACCCAGTTGTCTGAGGTGTGCTACAATCACCGCCATACACTTTGTGAATACCCTGGGTGCAGACGTAAGCCCAAAAGGTAGTGCTTAAACTGATAATGACCTGAGAGAAATCTGAACCTCAGGTACTTTCTGTGACTGGGTCTGATGGATATGTGGAAGTAAGCACCTTTGAGATTCAGGGATGCAAGCCAGTTTCCCTATCGCAGAGTGGGGATGATCACATCCAAAATGACCGTTCTGAATTTTGGCCTTGTTAGGTGTCTGTTCAGGAGTCTGAGATCCAGAATGGGTTGCCATTCCCCATTTCTCTTTTGTGTGAGAAAGTATCTGGAGTAAAAGCCATTTCCTATTTCGGATGTGGGGGTCAGGTTCTATTGTGTTCATCTGCAGTAATTTCGGGATTTCTAACTCCAACAGGACTCTTTCTGTGGAAGTTGCAGACCTGAAATGTCTGCTGTGCAGTCTGAGGAATGTTTTGAAGGTCAGAAAAAAGGCCCTGGCTCACTTCTCCAAGACCCACTTGTCTGTGGTAATGGCATGCCATACTTGTAGGAAGTGAGCCAACCCGCTTCCTACAGGGTTGGGGTGGTGACCTCTACAAACGTGTCAGGGGTTTTGTTTGGGCTGGGTCTTGGCCCCTGATGCCTGTTCAGTCTGCTTTGTGGGCCTCCTGCCCCTACCCTTGAAGTAACCACTGGATTGCTGGTAGTGTGAACCTGCCTGGGCCTGAAAGAAAGGCCTAGGGTATGTAGCTCTGCCCTGCTTCCCCTACCTTGGGTCTTGTATGATGTAGAGGGCCTGTCTCTAGCAGAGTTGCTCCTAAAAGTGGACTTGTACTCTTCCACCTTTTTCATGTAGGCCTCGGTTTTGTCCCCAAAAAGAGAGTTGTTCTCACAGGGGAAGTCCATGGCTTTGGCCCGAGCATCCTGTGACAAAAACTGGTTGCCCTGAGTCAAGCCATTCTCTGCAAGGAGATGGCAAGGGGCATGGATCTGGCTGCTGTGTCACTGGCACCCACTGCCATGTGAAATTGGTATCTGGTGGCATCCAATTCTGTCATAGCTGTGTTCACAAGGTCTGCAGCTTCATCGCTAGTGACTCTGCCAGCCATGGATAGGAACGATGACCAGAGGGCCTTCTAGTACTGCACTGTCTAGGCCATGCAGGTAGCTTGCCTGAGAAGCAAGGAAGCTGCAAGCTACCCCCTTCTTCCCCATGCTGTCCAGCCTCTTGGACTCCGTGTCCGCAGGGTGTGAAGACAAAGGGTTTCCTGGCCTTGTCACAGACAGCAGCCTGGATAACACCCTCATGATCAGGATGGACAAAAAGGAACTCAGTATTTGCTCTGTCAAGCCGGTATTTTTTGTCAATCTTTTATTACCCTGGTGTGAAAGTGGGGGTTTGCAAGATTTTAAGAGCAGCTTTTCTAAGAGACTTGTGGATAGGTAGCAAGAGTCTCTTTGTGGAACTAAGCCCACCATGTCCAAAAAACTCTGCCTCCTCCTCATCCTTCACTGTCTCCTGGGTGGCAAGGTCAAGGGGATTATCAACCATCTGCCATACAAAGGCATAATGGGAGGTGTAATCCTCCTGTCTCCCCTCGGGGGAGGAATTGAAATCCTGCTCTGGGGAGTCTTCGGGTTCAATTGGTTCTCCTCCTTCCTCCTCCTCTAGTTCCTCATACAGGAACTCTAGTTTCTGGGTGGGAGGACCCAAGGTTTGAACCGGGGTAGCCAGGCTGGAAACCAAGGAACCAGCAGCCTGGAAAGCCTGCAGGACCTGTAAGGCCTTGTCTATGTCCTCTGCTGAGGGCATTGCTGGTTTATTCGCTGAGCGCTCCTTTGCTTTTTCTGCAGGAGGTGTAGCGGTATGTTTCTCCTTGTGCTTCAGTCTGGCAGGAATTGGTTCCATTGCCAGTTCCACAGACCTCTTAGACTTACAGACATCCTTTTCAGAGTTTTTTTTTCATTATGTATTTTATGTGCTTTTTCCTGTTTGTGCCGGCCCCCAGTCCTGGAGGCTCATGTGCACCGCATTCCGAGATGCCCTCCTGACTTGCCCCCCCCCCCCGCCTGCGCTGCCACTGGACCTCCACCCAGTGGCAGCGGAACTATGAGGGGGAGACAAAAACCACCTCAGGAGAGGAGAGCTGCCATTAGGCACTCAATCCTGCTCTGTCCCTCCCCCGTCCCGGCACCCTGATGACCTGAGGTCATTCTTGAACCTGGGTTGCTGGCATGGCACGAGGTGTGGCGTCCTGCGCCTCAATCCACAGCATCACCAGGCCAGCCACTTTTCAGAGGTTTTAGGCTCCCCAGGGTCCTTAGGCCTGTCTTTCCAAGGATATGAAGAGGCATCTTCAGAGGATTTCAGAGAAGACAAGGGAGAAGCCATTTTCTCAAGTTTCTTAGCCATTTTCTTTAAAGTTTTAGGGCAAAAAGTATTATCAATCTGACAACTGGCAAAAATGTGGCTAGGAATGAGACAAACTACACACAACTTGTGCCTGTCAGCCTTGGCAGCGGATCTGACCACACTCAATAACATTTTTAAAACTAGTTGGTCCTGTTTTCTTTTTGGGTCTGTCTGACATGCCCAATTCATCAGGAGACAAAAAGGAAACTGTCACCAACAGCAAAAATGAATACGCTCAGTTCCCAAAAGTTGCTTAAACAACCCCAGCTGTGGTGAAAAATGAGACTGCAGTTGGTTCCTTGGAACCGCTAAAAGAGCAGAAAATAATTTATTTGCTACAGTTCCCAAGAAAAGGAACTGGAGTAAAGGAGTTTAAATGTGGAGAAAAGCACGGTAAACTCACTGAGGAGGCAGTTCCACTCGGTACCTCAGCTCCAGAGTGGAACCAAATAAATGTGTAAAGAATCCCCCCAAATAAACCTGACGAGTGAGCTCGGGGGATGGTGGGTCGATGTGTGAATGAGTGATGGAGACTGCAACCAAGAATATCAAGAATTACGGTAAGTATGCAATTTCCATATCTTCCTGGACTAAAAGTCTCCACCACTAATTCACACTAATGGGACAGTGCCGAGCTAAAAATCAATCCCCCCAGCACCCGAGTAGGGTAGAAGACAGAGCTCTATTCAGGACAGATGTCCATAAGGACCGTCCTGCCAAAGAAAGTTAACCATCAGGCATGCACATCCAGAACATAGTGCTTTACAAAGGTATGCAGTGAGCTCCAACTCGCTGCCTTGCAGATGTCTGCAACGGGTACATTACGAATCTCCGCCAGGAAAGCCGCAACCACTCCGGTAGAGTGGTGTGAACCTGGCCTTCCAACTTGAGCTGTATCATGGATTAGTAGTGTCAAAGACATGCTACTAAGCAAGCAGAAATACATCTCATGGCAACTGGCTGACCCAGCCAAGGCATGTGGAAAGATACAATAGTTACTTGGATGCGTATCTCTCTGTTCTGTCGATGTAGAATCGCAGAACCCTCTAAACATTCAGAGATAAAGGGAGCACTCTCCTTCATTCTGGAGTTAACAACGTAAGTAGGGAGAAGCAAAACTTGACTAATGGTAACTGAGCCAGTGACTTCTTGTCTACTGGCTCAAGATAGTCCAAAAACACGCAGAGGTGAACATTCTCTGCCTAGAAATGCAGACCTGTGTTTGACAGGTCCACATGGCATCCCAACATTTTACTTGGTGGGCAACCAGCAGTGTCCAGACTGAGCTTTGCACACCAGATGGTGAAGTGTAACCACTTAGCTGCGCAAGTCCTCCTGGTGAAAGGTCTATGCGTGGCTAAGAAGATTTCTACAATTGCCTGGAAACCCAAAACTTGCCCACATTCATCTCCTCAGGAGCCTGACATGGAGAGGGAAGACAAGGTCTGTGTCAGAGAGGTCCGGGTCAGAGAGGGAGTAGTCTTGGGGAACTTCTGACAGACTACGCAATTATTATCTGCCGAGGTCAGTCTGGGATGATGAGAATCATCCGGCCCCCCGTTTGCCTACAACTTGAGCAGCACCCTCTGAACAAAGGGAAGAGGAGGAAAGCATACAGGAGCGTCTTGTCCACTGCAGTGAATACATCCTGACAGAAAACACCAGGGTCTGGATTTCTGAAGCAGGATAGAGGCAGATTTACGTTGAGAGGGGATGCAGAAAGGATCAGGTCGGGACTACCCCACTTGTCGAACAGCGACTGCACAACGACTGAACTGATGCAACGTGCTCAAGGCACCACTCTCACCTCCCCACAGCCTTTCTGCATAAAGGGTAGGAAAGTGCTCCACCCTGCTTGTTGATGAAAACATCACAATTCTGTCATCTGTCCAAAGGGGGATCACTTTGTGGCAGAGGGCCCCCTTCAGGACTTGGAAAGCACATAAGACAGCTCTCATCTCTAAGGAATTTATGAAATGATGGTGCTCCTCCTCCTCCTCCTGGCTCCACACCCGAGTGTGGAGGTCTTGATAGCAAGCTCCCCAACCGATCAGGAGTGCAACTGTCATGATGGTGATCTGGGATTTAGAGGGTAAGGGTAGACCTAGCAGAAGCTGGGCCAACTGCGTCTACCATGTAAGTAATTTTGTCCGAGGTTCTGCCATCTATGTGGAGGATTGCGGATGCATGGTTGGAGACCACTATTTGTTGCGGATGAAGGCATAAGTCCCAGCATCCGCTGCATCAAAAAGAGCCTCGACAGTCGCTTTCCGTGAAGTATCGAGACATCTGAAGATGTCGTTTCTTCCGTTCTCTGGAAGGAAGAACCCTCGCCCTGGAGGTATCCAGGAGGGCTCCTATGACAAGGAGCTGCTGGGAAGGCGAATCTGGCAGCTTCCCTGAATCAGAAAACCCCTCCTGAGAAGAAAGCAACTGAGAAGCTGTGGCAACTGCTTCCTATGACTCTAGCCCGGATGGGCTGGCTCGGAGCCAAATGTCCAGGAAGTGAAGGCTTGAATACAGAGGTTGTAGTGAACTCCTCCCTGAACAGGTACTTGTCTAACCTTTCAAGGTCGAGAAATGGGTGCATGCCGCCTGTTATCTTGGAACCAAGCAAAGGAAGCAGGAACCTGTGTTCCGACTCGCCATGGAACAACGTCTACTGCTCTGAGGCCCCATCTCTCAGAGGAAAGAGGGTCTGATAGAAAGGCAAACAGACTGGGCTGCCACCTGGGTCTGGGGAAAATCTCTGCGAAATTGGGAAAATATCCCTCTCGTACAATCCTGACGACCCATATATCCACTGGATTGGCCTTCCACTAGTTATAAAACTAAATCTTGGAAAAAAAATGTACTCCCAGGAACCAGCAGCCCCATGATGAGGCTGTTATACAAGAAACTCCCCAGCTGCCCCTCAGCTGAAAAGGGACAGAGTTTTCTTGTTTACAAGTAAGTAAGAAGTCTTTCTCCACAGCTTCAGTGACAGAGTATTAAAGGCAGAATGAAATAACTCCTTATGATTATATGTTTTCCCTCTGTATATACAGTCTGATCCCTCATATGTTTGTACTAGCCAGAATATTCCCCTGTATTAGAAAAGGGGTGGATCAGCTGACACAAGTGTCATAGGAAGACTGCACTATAAAAGCTGCCACTGAGCTAAGGTTAGTCAGATCATCCTGGGAGAGTGTCCTGAGGAGTTGGTCTGAGAACACAGAAGTTGGTAGAAAATTATACTGGTTAAGGTATTCTACACTGTGGCAGAATCACTGGAGGGAAGTGATTCTGGAGCTCGAGGAGAGCTCATTTATTTATTATTTTCTTTTGTTTATAGTCTGAAGTTTAAGACAGTATTACTTTATTATTGATTTGTTTTTATTTTTGTATAGCATGACTTGCTCTATATTATTTTTACAAAAATAAACATCACACAGAATTTGTGTGTTGAACAAATCTCTTGAGTACAGTGTATGCTATTATTACCCTACCTCACGAACCCTACCACAGAAATTGGCGTTACAAGTGGGATCTGGTTGTCTTATATGGTGGGAGAAACCAGTATCCAGTACCAGACCTGGTACTAAGGGTAATAATAAAGTATGTCAGATGAGGACGAGAAGAATGATACGGCAACAGGAGGAGTGAAGACCCATACGCAGGTGCTGAAATCCGGAGAGATACTGATGATGGGAGTAGAGTCTGTGGTGCGGACTTGAAGAGCAAAGGATCACACCGAGGTGTTTCCAGAAAAGGAAGAGAGGATGGAAGAAGAAGGACGGAGCCACTTGGAGGAACCACCAGAAGGGCTTCCAGAGTTGATGCGCTGGCTAGCCATATGACAGTTGGAGATGGAGAAAGAGTGGGAACAGGAGCGACGGAGACAAGACACCAGATAGGCAGAAACACTAAGGGCATTTTGGGACTTGGGGGCTGGTCGAGGGCAAGATGGTGGCTGATCGGATCAAAATCCGAAAGATATCAAACTAACAAAAATGATGCCAACAGATGACACTGATGGTTATCTGACCACCTTTGAGAGAGTGGCAGAAGCATGTGGGTGGTCTAAGACACAATGGGTAATATGCTTGGCCCCATACTTAACTGGAAAAGCACAGTTGGCATACACAAATATGGACACTAGATCTGCCTGCACCTATAATTTGGTTAAGAAGGAGATCCTTAAGAGGTATGACAATACGGAGACGTCCAGGCACGGTTCAGGACCCTCAAATACCAGAGTAATGATGCCCCCAGAGAGGTTTTCACATGCCTCAGAGAATTGTGCATGAAATGGATTCAACTAGAAGGAAATAATGTTGGTGAAGTGATAGAGACTATTGTAGTGGAACAGTTGCTCCAGATATTGCCCCTGGAAGTCCAGCCAAGGGTTTGAGAACGTAAGCCTGAGTCAGCAGAAATAGCAATCACATTGGCTGACGACTACCTTTCTGCCCACCAGAATACCAAGAGGATAGTCAATAGACCCCCGGAAAATACCACTGCCAGAGTTAATATCCTGCACGACAAACCTATGACTCAAGGTATGGGAGGTATGATGTTAGGAATAACAGAGGAGGGATGGAGAGGTCCTTTCCACCTAACATCGTATGTAGGAACTGTAAAGGACTGGGCCATAGTGCCAGGTTCTGCCCCACAAAAAAGAATGATTCAGTGCATCTTGCTTTATTGAATCCTGGTTATTTTTTTAATCGATGTCCAGATTGAAGACAAAACCACTGCAGCTCTCATTGACTCTGGGAGTACGCAATCCCTGAAAAGGCCACAATATCTAACCAGTAGAAAAAGGGGACCCAGTATGAGCATGGGGATACACACCGTTATCGTACAGCAACGGTAGAATTGGTTATAAAGGAACATCCTACCTTAATTATTATGGGAGTAGTACCACATTTGTCCATACCCATGGTGATTGGGCACGATTACCACAAATTTATATCCCTCATTCTGGAAAAAGGAACTATAGTGGCAGTAACGACGAAAGCACAGGAGAAAAAACAGAGAGATCTTGGGAAGATTTTTCCTTTTCAGGGTGACGTAACTGAAGATCCAGGAAAGTCAAAACTCTCTCATAATGGTAAGAACAAACAACAGAGACAATGGCATTTGGATCAAAAAGGGTTAACCCCAGAGACTATGTCTGGTATCTTTAAAAAAGGCTAATGTGATTATGGAACAAAAAGCTGATAAAAGTTTAGAACCTTTTTTCTTACAGGTGGGACAGATACCATCCCCAGGCAATCCTGAGATTATACATCAGAATGGGTTATTACATCGTGTATGTAAGAATCCTGTGTCTCAAGAACGTATTGAGCAATTGTTGGTGCCACAACGTTTCCAAAATGATCTTCCGTATCTTAGCCATGACCTCCTCGTGGGCAGGCCATGCGGGGAGAGACAGAACACCAGGCCGGTTAACTCAACATTTTTGTTGCCGGGGATTCATGAGGACATGGCTAATCACTGCAGGGCCGGTGAAAGCTGCCAGTGAGTCACACAGGTGGGGAAAAAAGGATGTGGTTCCCTTGATGCCGTTGCCTTTAGTGACAGTCCCTTTTGAGAGAATAGGGATTGATGAGGTGGGGCCCCTGAACAAAAGTAAGAAAGGCAACAGGTTCATCCTGGTCATTTGCAACTACACTAGCAAGTATCCAGAGGTCATTCCCATGAGGCCCGTTACCACTTTTAAAATAGCAGAGGAGTTGATTAAAGTGTTTAGCCGGGTAGGAATACCCAAAGAAATAACAACGGATCGAGGTAGTAATTCTAATGCTGCTTTATTAAAAGAGCTGTACCGACTCCTAGGTATTGTAACACTCAGAACGTCCCCTTACCACCCCCAGACGGACTCACCAAGCAGTTTAACCAAACCCTCAAGAGGATGTTGAGGAAGTTTGCTCATGAAGAAGGTAATGACTGGGACAAGCATCTCCCTTTCGCCTTATTTGCCTATTGTGAGGTCCCTCAGACGTCCACTGGATATTCCTCCTTTAAACCACTCTATGGTAAGAATCCTCGAGAACCACTGGAAGCAGTGAAAGAATGTTGGGAGGAGGGCAAGGATTTAAAACACATGGGAATAACCACCTATATGAAACAGCTACACCAGAGACTAATGAGGTATACCTGTAATGCACATGAGATGGGAGTACAAGCACAAGGGAGGCAGAAACAGGTGACATGATCAGGGGACACATGAAAAGAATTTTCTCCCCAGAGAATGGGTATTACTACTGCTGCCTTCATCTAGTCAGAAAATGCTGATGAAATGGCAAGGACCCTTTATTGTATTAAGACGCACAGGGCCGATGACATATGAGATTGGGACCCCAGAAAAGAAACATCAGAAAAAGATAAACCATGCGAATTTGTTTAAAAAATGGCATGAAAGAGAGACACCTACAGCGCGTCTGTTGGTAATCCCTTAGAGAGAGAGGACAGAGATAGACCTAGCATATAGCCATCTAGAGAAGCCTAAAGAGGGACAGCAAATACTGATAAAATCTTTCCCTGGAGCCAGAGAGATAGGAAGAATTAAGAGCAGTATTGAGAGAGTATCCCCACACATTTACCAGTACACCAGGTATTGCTAAAGGGGTAGAACATACTAATAGAACTGACTCCCCCTCTATACCAAAAGCGCCATACAGATTGCCTGAGCGAGTGCGGGTTGAAGTACAGAGGGAATTGGACAAGCTACAGCAACTGAACATAATTGAACCATTTAAGAGTGCTTGGGGATCCCCGATTGTAGTGGTGCCAAAGAAAGAGGGAGGGATTAGCCTGTGTCTCAGTTTTAGAGCCTTGAACCAGGTCTCCCAATTTGACGCCTACCCCATACCGAGGATAGATGACATCCTAGATAGAATCGGAAATGCCAGGTATATATTGACCCTAGATCTCATCAAGTGCTATTGGCAGATCCCTTTAGAAGAAACATCAAAGGAGAATACCGCATTTAGTACGCCAATGGGATTATTTCAGTTTAGGACTATGCCATTTGGTTTGTATGGAACGCCAGCCACGTTTCAAAGATACATGAACCAGATACTGACATCTCACCAGAATTTTTGTGCAGCTTATCTGGATGATGTTATCGTGTATAGTCCTGATTGGAATACCCATTGGCAACACTTGGCAGTTATAGAATCAATAAAGGAGGCTGGTGTGACCATCAACCCTGCCAAATATGCCCTGGCAATGTCCGAAACCTGATATTTAGGATTCATATTGGGCAATTGGTAAAGCCTGAGATTGACAAGGAAGAGGCCGTAGCCAACTGTCCCCAGCCGGAAACCAAGAAACATGTAAGATCTTTTCTAGGGCTGGCCGGATACTACCGGAGGCTTATACCCCCGTTTGCCACAATTGCTACCCCTCTTACCAGAGCTGACCAAGAAAAAATATGGTAATAAGATAACATGGACGGAGGAATGCGAAAAGGCTTTTAGAAACATAAAAGCAGCACTATGCTCCTCGCCAGTTCTAAAGAGTCCAGATTATGCACACCCCTTTGAAGTCCAAACGGAGGCATCAGGCACTGGACTTGGGGCAGTATTAAGCCAGACAACTGATGGAGTTAAACATCCCATTCTATATATCTCCCATAAACTACATGGTCATGAACAGAAGTATGCGACAGTTGAGCAGGAGTGTTTGGCTGCCAAATGGGCGACTGAAGCCCTGAAGTTTTACGCCGATTACAGACCATAATCCGTTATGCTTTCTTCACCAGATGAAAGATGGTAATAAGCAAATTATGAGATGGTACCTAGCACTGCAGCTTTACAAATGTATAGTGAAACACCAAGCTGGAACACAACATGTGAATGCTGATTTTCTGTCCAGATATGGGGCCCCTGTTACTGATGGAAAAAAAATTGGCCGGCTTCCTCTCTCCATCCCCCTTTTTTCCTCTCTGCACCTTCCAGAAGTTAACTGTCCAACTCTAAATGTAGAGCCTTTAATCTAAGCAACTTAGACCTACCCTAATATGCTTTAGGATCAGACTGCTAGCCTATATTGTACTCCCTGTAATTAGCCTGCATAAATCCTGCTCTTGAATTTGTGATCACTGCTGTAATGTTCTACTTTATGTGATGTGGAGCCTTTGTAAATGAGTCTTGTACTCAAAAGGTATTTCCGAATATGCAATAAATAAAATAAAAAATGTTTGTGCTTGAAGTACCGTGATTATTACAGAAGAAATTAATGTTGTAACAAAATTAGACACCCCAGGGTTGTATTTGAGTATTTCAGGTATACTTAGTGAAAAAGTATAATCTGTATGTTTGTATTTCTAAGGGACCCTGGGGTGGAGCTACCATAGCGAGGGTGGGTGGTAGTTCCATCCTACCCAGACAGAAATGGATAGGTTGTCTTGGAAACAAGACTAGTGAAACCTCTAGTTTCCACTTGTCCATGGGGGTGCGTGATAGTTTAGACTACCCCCTGTTGGAAATAAGGCTATGACATTTTTCTTTGTACCCCTACAGTCTACTGCAGTAGCATTTCTAAACTATTCTGAACAACTAATTTTCATTTTTCTACTACTATGGGTAGGCCACCCATAATAGCACCTCTTCTCCCTTGTCTATTCCCTCTTTATATTCCTTTTTCTCCCCTTCCATAAGCGCTTATGAGAACGAGCACTAGAACAGTAAACTGACAAAGAATAAAGACTAAATAATAATTAGCAGAAATAATCTAAGTTGGTTTGTGTTCTTGTTTACTATGTTATGCTCCGTTAAAGAATTTAATATAAATGCTTAGTCAGAGACAGGACAATGTCTTTGTGGGCTCTGTTGTGCTATTTAAAATGTAAAAAGTACCCTGATGCGCGTCTGCACTAATGAAAGTACCCTGGAGTGAAAGGCAGTAAGCAAGTGCCCTCTTTGAAAAACTGCACTCCGTTTCAAGAAATGTTTAGCAGACGATTGTTTTGACGTCCTTTTCAGTCTGCAAGGGTAGCATTAAAGGAGCACTGTGGTCTCGCTTTCTAGCAGCAGTGTAGGAGGTAGAGCGACCGATTGTACAGTCGGGTGTGTTGAATACAGACGTGGGATTTGTCTTTTTAAAGAGTTTGTATATAAATACCCTAAAGAAGGCGTAACTGATGTGCAGAAACTAAATATAGGAGTGTTTCCTTTTGTATTCTATGCAGAGTGTGCTCTTACCTGAGCTAAGCCTTTAAGGGAAAAAAATGTACTTCTAGGAGCCAGCAGTCCTATGATGAGGCTGTTATATAACAAACTCCCCCGCTGTCACTCAGCTGAAAAGGGGCGGAGTTTTCTTGTTCACAAGTAATTAAGAAGTGTTTCTCAACAGCTTGTGACAGTGTTAAAGGCAGAATGAAATAACTCCTTATGATTGTATGTTTTCCCTCTGTATATACAGTCTGATCCCCCATATGTTTGTACTAGCCAGAATATTCTCCTGTATTAGAAAAGGGGTGGTTCAGCTGACACTAGTGTCATAGGAGGACTGCACTGTAAAAGCTGCCAGAGCTAAGGTTAGTCGGATCATTCTGGGAGAGTGTCCTGAGCTGTTGGTCTGAGAGCACAGAAGTTGGTAGAAAATTACACTGGTTAAGGTATTCTACACTGGGGCAAAATCACTGGAGGGAAGTAATTCTGGAGCTCGAGGAGAGCTCATTTATTTCTTTATTATTTTCTTGTGTTTATAGTCTGAAGTTTAAGACAGTATTACTTTATTACTGATTTGTTTTTATGTTTGTACAGCATGATTTGCTCTGTATTATTTTTACAAAAATAAACATCACACAGAATTTGTGTGTTGAACAAATCTCTGAGTACCGTGTATGCTTTCATTACCCTACCCCACGAACCCTACCACAGTCTGGGGGAAAATCTCTGTGAAATTGGGAGAGTATCCCTCTCGGACAATCCTGATAACCCATACGTTCGCTGGATTGGACTTCCACTAGTTATAAAACCAAATCAGGTGCCCCCCGCTACCGCCGAGAGGCATCCACCTCAGACAGCTGAGGTGGTACCTGGGCCAGATCCATAGAGGATGGTACCGGGCGCTTTCGGGCCCTGTGCCCTCTACTGCGATTTTTTTTTCCGCAGTTAAGAAGTGGGTTCCTGACAAAGGCTTCCAGGCCTCTATTTTGAAAGGACTGCCTGTTACGAGAATGACGACGGTGCCGTCCCTCGGAGGGGCAGCAGGAGTCTGAGCGCCCTCCAGAGCTCAACCTGAGGGCCGAACCAATAAGCACTGCCAAGAACATGTTAATCACCTGCTGCCAACGGCAGCTGCCCTAGGGGCAGTGTCATAAGGGCCTATAAAAGCTTTTAGTTGATTATTGGGCTATATGCCCCTGGCAGTGGAGCGGTAGAGTCTGGGAGGCTCTTGACCATTGAATTTAATGTATTCCACAGGGTGTACTCGTACTGAGGAATGTAGGAACTCCAGACGTAGAAGTCTGCTTTGGTCCACAGATGAAGTCTGAAATGTTATGGTGGACCCCATATCCCCGAGGAAAAACTGAAAAGATCTTCCTACACAGGCTCTGCTGATACAGAAGACTTGCATTCCAGCCCCTAAAATGAGTCATCTGCTGTGTCTTCAACAAAGTAGGACAGGGAGAGACTCATCCAGATCCACTTCTGCCCCAGAAGAACCTCCAAAAGGCAGGTCCAGGCCAGAATCATGAGAGACGCCACCACCTGGAATGGTGTTGAGGAATTTGGCACCATTCACGGCACAGGCACAACCCACGGTGCCGGCACATGCGGCGTCAGGCATACTGGCCCTAGACTTGTAGAAAAAGGGGGAGAAGGAAAGCAGTACCCATGCCGACCCTTGCAGAGGAAAAGGTGAGGGGGTAGGCACGCGGGGTTGGCGTCGATGGCGCTGGCACTGGAGAGGGCACCGCACACATCCTGCCTGCCCGTGGCCCAGTGGCTCCGAGGACCGAAGGCCCCAGAACCGGGTCCACTGGCCAAGTCAACTGGGCATAAGTCGTTACCCCCTGCTCTAAAAGAGTGGCCCAGAGGTGAAGCTGCTCACCGGAGCCCCATCAAGGACAGAGATGAGGCCCGGTGTCGAAGATCGTGGCCATTAAGAATGGAGCCACACCGGACCCCACCGAAGTTGGGTCAGGCCTACCGCTCACCACCACCGATGATCCCCGTGCAGATGTACCAGAGGGTGATCTCGAGTGGTACCATTTCTTCTTCCACCGACAGGAGGAAGAAGAGCTCGAGGTCGAGTGGAGCCAGGTCCCCGATCGAGGTCAGGAACGGGCCCGCTGCTTTTGAGCTTCGGGCAGACTGTCCCCCCCCCCCCGCCAAAGCACCAGACTGCCCATTGTTGGACCCCAGCCTCCAAAAAGGTTGGCGGACCCGACACAGCCTTCTGCCATCACAGCTTTCAAATGAAGTCTCCCTACTGTCACCGCTACCGTCTAAGGTCGACTCCATTGATGGCAATCAGAATTTCTTCCTCTTCTTCCTCTCTTTTTTTTTAAATAAGAAAAGAACACTAAAAGTAGTAAATTAATCGAATACTGAACGGCTATAACTGCTGTCGTATAGATGAAGACTTGACTCCTGGCAGGCGAGCGACGTCATCATCGAAGCTCTCTTGGTGGGAGAAAAGGAACTGAGGCAGTTAGAGGGTCGACGCCGAGATAGCCAATATGGTGCAAGCTAGTCTCGCGGCACCACGTATGTGCGGTCCTATCCCGGCATCGGCCCTCCTGAAGATTTTTGGCTCCCGCAGGGTCCTAGCCTTTCTGGTGTAGTCCCATTAGTGTGAATGAGTGGTGGAGACTTTTCGTCCAGGAAGACTGCACAGCCTTGCTGTGTCCAGTACTGCAATCTTTGACAAGGGGTCAGTACTGACTTTGGCAGATTGTCACCCCCCAGGTCATCAAACAGATTCCTTTTTACGAGCTAGGGTGTGAAGCACTCATACTCTTGAGTGGGCCTTCAATAGCCAATCATCCGGGTAAGGAAACAAATACAGGATGTCTCTGCTGAGGGCTGCTATTACTACTGCCAGGCATTTGGTAAAGACCCGTGGTGCAGAAGACAAGCCAAAGGGCAAGGCCCTGAATTGGTAATGTTCCCCTTCCAGCGTGAATCTCAGATATTTTCTGTGAGTCTGATTTTTATATGAAGATTGGCATCTTTCACAACTAGAGAACATATCCAGTCCCCTGTTTGCAACAGAGGAATCGGAGTCTGTAGAGAGACCATACAGAACTTCATGTACTCTATGTACAAGTTGAGGTTTCTCAAGTATAGAACAGGCCATGGATTTCCTGTCCACTTGGGGAATAGGAACTACATGGAACGGAAGCCTCTCTTCCTCTGCCTGACAGGGACTGGTTCTATGGCACATTTCTGAGTCTGCACCTCTTCTCTCAACAGGCATGTGTGTGTCCTGGGGGATAAGTTGAGGTCTATGGCAGATGACCTGGAGGGGTATCCAAAAACTCCAGAGCATGGCCTTTTGCAACAATGTTCAGTACCCATTCATCTGTTGTAACCTTCCTTCACTGGCTCAAATGAAGGGAGAGACGATCCCCTACAACCAACACTGGAGGTAATGGTGGTTGGGGGTGTACGTCTGCGAGTCATGTTAAACCGGAAGGGGTAATGCCACCGGCTCCACCTCCACTAGGTGCTCTGGAATGGGCACTGGGGGAAGGCTGGCTGGCAAGGCTCCAGTGACCTTACCTCTACCTGGATGCCTTTAAGTCTATTATCTCTGGCGGCTGGTAGACGAAACTGACCATTACCCCTGCCTGGTGTAGGGGATAAGGATTTGATCGACCTTAATGCCATCCTAGATGACTGAAGGCCTCTCAATGCCTCTTCCACATCATACTCAAACAGTTTATTGCCTCTAAATGGGGCATTTAACACTGCTTGTTGCACATCACTGGCAAATCCATCTACTCTAATCCAAGAGTTATCTCCTCATGCAACTACCAGAGGTAGCTGCTCAGGCAGAGGCATCCGAGACATCACAGGCTGAGTGGATTAAATGCTTACCCACCTTAGCCCCTGCTGTTAGTGTTTCCATTAACTTAGCTTTGGCAATACTATGGGATAAGGCTTCTGCTACAGCTCTGGCACTTTTCCAGAGGGTATTCTGATATTTGATCATGTGGGCCTGGTAATTTGCAATATGCAGGCCCAATGAGGCAGAGGCATAAGTTTGTTTCCCCCATGACATCTAACCTTCTAGATTCCTTATTAGGAGGGAGGAAGCTCAAGTGTTTAGGCATCCCGGGCCAGTCATGGGTAGCTGTGATCACCACCAAATCTGTTTCTGTCTGGTTGGCATAATACGACTTGTTAGATGGTGCAAGGTACATCTTTGTCAGCCTTTCTGGGTGTAGCTGGTATGGCATTAGGTCTGTACCTAGCTACATAAGTGTCGTCCTCCAGAGCTGGATACAGTGGAGGAATGACTATGGATGGTGATTCTGGCACCTCCAAAAACTCCAACAAATGTTCCTTTGTGGAGTCTTCCTCTTCCAGAGTGAATCCCATGGCAGCCTGCATTTATTTCATCATTGCTTGAAAAGACGAATCCTCTGGTGGTGACCTTAGGGTATTCACCACTGATTCCTCACTACAAGAGGATAAAGTGGCACAAACAGCTAGTACCTGGTAAATACTGGTCCTCAGCATACCCTTCTCTTGCTCATAATCTTTATCCATTATGGGGTATGGGTTATATTCCACCTTGTTGTTGTCCCGGTCGATGAGAGGGATAAAGGACCACACCAGCAGCGGCTGAGTAGGTCCCTTAGGTATAGTGCTGGGAGGCTGCACTGACGGGTTCTGGGAGATGAAAGGTCCCGTTGATGTTAGCAGAAGCTGATCAGACAAGCCTGGTAGTAGTTGTATCATTTCCGAGAATAATACCAGCATTGTATGTGCGCTGATGCCGCCCATGGTAGAGGTCATAGCTATGACTGTTAACGGCATCATACTGCCCATAACAGACTTGGTAGCGCCTAAGCCAAGCCTCAACCTTGGTGTCTGGTCAATGGTCGGTGGGGTGGGGCTGTAGTCACTGCCACTGTAGCAGATAATGACACGGTTAAAGTACCTGCTGGCCACAACAACCTAGATCGCGTCAAGGAGACCTTGTCCCGGTGTTTATGCTTGTGGCTTCTAGACAACGATTTTTCCTTAGGTTTCGACAAATGGGATTTGGTCGACTGGGCATGCAACACAGATTGTGTCTGCATCTGTTTTTCCATCACTGCCAAAGTTTTGTTTAATAAAAACTTTTCCAGCACCCCTTTTCTGTGTCACCTGGTTGCGGACTTGAAGCCCCAACAGATCTCATGTGTTTGAACTCTGTGAGAAAGGCCCAAACAGCAGAGACACACTTCATATGCATCGTCCTTATAAATCTTCTCTCCGCACTTGCAATACCGGAACAATTTCACATGCCCCTTCGGTGGCATACAGGAGAGCCGAAAATCACTAAAATAGTGATTCTTAACTATTAGGAAAAAATAAACAGCAGCAGCTAACAATCAACACTTCTGTGTGTAGGTCCGACGTGTATGATCAACAGCAGGAACAAAACTGAGGAGAGATGGGGATGCCCACATTTATGTGGACGCTGACGCATGACATCGTCATGGGCAGCCCCTGGCTTGCAAAAGTTTCTGTGTGGTCCTAGCACTGATGCGGGTCTAGTTCCAACGGTGTGGCCTGATGAAACTGATATCCTTGAAGAAGGTCTGTGTGTGCCACTCTGAGGGTCCATATGTGTCCCTGTGTGCTGTGTGTCCTTATCTCATGCATCACTATTGCCATTTCACACACGTGTGTGTGTGTGTGTGTGTGCGTGTGTTTTTTTTTTACTGGAGTGCAGGTGAAAAATACATACTGCTTTACTGTTAAAAAAATGTCCTGTATTTACAAATTTTTTTTTTTTTTTTACCATAATTACATCACAGTAATTAAAAAACAAACAAAAAATCGTCGCTGTCAGTGTTCCAGTTGAAAGCCTAAAACCCAATAATATTTTGGTGGTCATCTGAACTGTTTAGCCAAAGAGCAAAACTTTAGCCAAATCATGCAATCTGATCTGCAGCCTGCGTTCCTCAGCCTGCTGCCTGTGCATTAGCAATGTGTCTATACTAGTTGCAGCTAAATACAGAAAGGCTGATCAGAATACAGTTTGACAAGTGGTAGGCGAACCTTACACATTAAGCTATCAGACAGGCAGCCATGGTTGGCTGTAGCAAACTCTTGTTTACTGCAGTACAGTAGATTGCATCTGGCTTATTTTGCTGGCTTGCAAGCTGACATTTTATGTAACTACAAATCTCAGAATCCCCTGCAGCTAACATCAGAGGAGGGCTGTCTGCAGCAGTTGTAGATTCAATAGCCTGCAGTGCATGTCATAACTTTTATAAACTCTGATCAGATGCTTGCCAGACCTGCTGTTCTCCCAAGGCTAAGTTCAGTCCTCTGTGACTGTGCTTGGCCACGATAGGACAGTGGGAAAAGCAAACAAAAGATCAGAGCTTACAAAATCTCTAACATGCACTGCAGACTACTGAATCTCCCCCACTGCTGTAGCCATCCTCTGATGTCAACTGCGGGCCATTCTGGGATTTTTGGTAAAGAAATGTCAGCTTGGAGCAGGCCGAGTGGCGCTGAGGGCTGAGGTGCTGAATGCCTTACCTCGCGCTACGCCAGCGACCTGGGTTCAGGAACGTCCTCGGGGTGCCAGCATGGGGGGGGTGGAGGAACAGGGCTGAGCAAGCCAGCAGGCTACTCTCTTCTCCTCTTCCTCTCCCAGGGTTGGTGGGTTTGGCTGTCGCCTCCCTCGTAGTCCCGCCCCCACCGGGTGGAGTTCCGGTGGAGTAGTGTAGGCGAGAAGGGGGCCTCAGTATGGGTGGGTGGATGGGACTGAGCTGGCTTCTGGTGTGCGTGTGTGTATCCACATGCACATATGGCCGTGTGCCAGGGCCTTGGGCGGGAGAAAACCTATGGAAAAATACCATAATAATCTCTCTCTATATATATAAAATATATAATATTATATATATAAAACCCCAGAAATGTCAGCTTGGAAGCCAGCAAATTCAGCAGATACAATCTACTATTCTGCAGTAAACAGTAGGGAACAGAAACGTTTTTTGCACAAATTGGGACTAGCCACACAAATGGGTGTTGGGTTCTTATACCCCTTTAAAACTACAGCTGCACTGGGAAGAGCCTCTGGTTTGGGTGCGCGTTACCCATATTGTAGGTAATTTCCACTGACAACATGGAATGACACAGAAATCACCTACCGTGACAAAATACTCTACTGCTAACCACACACAACTATTGAATTTGGAACTATTTTATTTATTGGTGGATGGAGCACATCATTATTTCTTACATTTGCATTTCAGTGGGTTTTGTTTTTACAGATGATCATTTTTTTTTTCCAAGAGATTTTTTTTCTTCCCGGCCTGGTGCTGGCTACACTCTTTAGGCCTTGAGCAACCACCCAGCCCCATCGACTACTAGCCCATCGCCAGCGCATTTTTATGAGCGGCGAGATCCACGGCATAGCATGATCCTTCTGACAGTACCAGAGGTTTTCTCCCGCCACCCACCACTGATGCAATGACACCGTAAGCTTTCTGTGTTGGCCTCCAACACCACAGACAGGCCGGGGTTGGGGGTGGCAAGCTCGATGGCCCTACACAGGTGTCACCGTGGCATCTGTTGCAGCACCATCCTCTTCTAGGTTTGGGAAGTGCTGCCAGTAACAGCACGGAGTCCCTTCCAGGCTGCCTGCACCACAGTCCGCTACAGAACCTGGGTCGCCATCAAGGAAGCGCAGACTAAGCGGCATCTCCAGGCTGGTCAATTTTAGTACTGCACTAAAACACTCCAGGACACAGGCCATATAGGATTTATCCACTTCTCCTATGGTTTAAGAAACCTCACAAGACGTGTAAATCCTATATTATATCGAGGTGACATCTCATGAACCAATCTGAGTGCGTATTTACAGGGCATGGGCAATATGTGGCGATAATGCCAAGTAAATAATTCCGAGAAACACTTAAGGCATTTGAAACATGCAAATTAAGCAGTAAACACTCTTGAACTATGCAAACAGGGCTGCAGAAGCATCTGGTATATGCAAATGGACTGCAGACATTGCAAATATTACAACCAGTTTCAGACCCAATGTTTACCTCCAAAACATTCTGCCAAAAAACTCACTTGGGAGCAGGGGTGGGGGGTGGCTAGCAGCTGAGCTGTGCACAGCCTGTTTCTACAGCTCCTCATCTGAGCAACTTTAACGGCCATAAACAAAACTTTTTCCTACAAGAAGGCCCTTTTTCTTTGGCTCTAAATTATAGGGTATTGCAAGAGCTACTACAAGATATAAAAAGTTTAGCTCCACGACCTCCGGCAAGAAGACCATGGGCCATACTAATAAAGCGGGAGCACCTTTGGAAGGAACCCACCAGAGAGAGATGAAAGCAGGTGGCAGTAAGGATCCCCATCCCAAAGTGCCAGAACATGAAGGGCCCCAGCCATCTAATGCGGCACTTCTACGAGCGATTCAAGGGCTGGATCGAAAGATGGAGGAATTCGGGTCCGAACTGAAGTAACTCCACTCCAAGGTGGACATAGTTGCAGAGGAAGCAAAGGAAGCGACACGGAATGCAAACAAGGCTCTTGTGTCGACGGCAGGTCTAACCAAAGAAAATGATCTACTTCGGAGACGATTGGAGAATCTGGAAAATGCGGCAAGATCCCCGCATCTTAGTCTCTTGGGGTTACCAGAGGAGACAGAAGGGGAGCACCCGAAAGCTTTCTTGCATCAATGGTTAAAGGACTTGTTGCATACAGAGCAACCCTTTGAACTAATTAAGGCCTACTGGATCAATCCTCGTGGCGGCCGTCGCAGGGTGGCAACTGGCTCTGTGTTTCCACGTACTATCATGCTCGTTTTTCATTCAACGGCAGAGATTTTTTACTGCAACAGGCTAAAAATGTTGCTCCTTTGTCCTGGAATGAATGCAAGACACACCTATTTCCGGATCCAAGTTATGCCACGAGAATGCGTTGGACAAGCTTTGATGGCATAAGGGCAAAACTACACACCTTGTGTGTCCACCATGTACTTCTGATGCCTGCCAGCCTCAGGATAGTTTATGGGGGTAAGACTTATCAATTTTCGGAGTCATTGGAAGCCTCCAAACTTCTAGATAAAATAGATATTCAATTTGCAGCAAGGGAGGAGGCTACAGACTCTGAAGAGGAACTGGCGACATAAACTGACTGTAAGAGGTTTATGTACTTTGATATGAGTGATAGAGGGGAAGAGAAAGAACCACTCAGAGAAAATGTTAATGTTGTGACCCTTTTTTCACTTTTACTTTTAAACAGTGCTCATTTATTGTACAAATGTAGGATGAAACAGGAAGAGAGTCTTTTCATACTTCGAGATGGACTGGGTTGGGGAAAGTTCTGTTTAAATGCTATATTATCCTAAAAAAAAAAAAGTTTTCTCTCTTGCCTTTGGTTATTTCTGGCCCGAATAGTTACAATCAGACCAGAATATGGGGCTGTGGTTAATGTGGTTTTCTTAACAATACTAACTGCAGTAATGAATCGTATGATTACGGAGGTTTAATAGTTTTCTTGTTTGGGTAAATCAGATGCGGTAAACTGTGGGAATAGCTGCATATACTGTATTTTTTTTGCTGCTGATTACAAATAGGGACGTTAGCCCTTACATAGGGTGTACAATGTGTTTTTCCTATCCTGGACACCCCTGCTCATGGAAATACAAAATTACACATGCCCCTACAATGCAAAGCATCATGGGCTGCATATGCAAATCACCACAGAATATTATGCTAGTTCAACTTTAAGCAGAAATGCATGGTATCGAAAGGCCTCTCACAGTTTGCAAAGGGTGCAAACAGGAGACAGACACGTGTTTCGTCCTATCAGGACTCATTAGTATGCCTCGTCTGTTTGACACCCCAGTGGAATGAACCAGCTACCCTAAGATGGTCTATCTGGGTTATGTTGTGGTGAACCCAATTAAAACAAAAAACAATTTAAAAGACAAAGAATCTCTGTGTGCAAGCACTGAGACAATGGTTTCCCCAAAGGGCATTTGGCTGGGAAGCCAAGTTTCAAAGAAATACAAAATCACACATGCCCCCACAATTCAAAGCATCATGGGCTGCATATGCAAATCACCAAAGCATATTATGCTGGTTCAACGTTAAGCAGAAATGCATGGTGCCGAAAGGCCTCTCACACAGTTTGCAAAGGGTACCAACAGACAGCCTGCTCATGGCTGTATATGCCATTTTAGATAAAATGGAATTGTTGGACATAAAATACATGGACTACCTATATTGGGAATATAACTGCCATGTACTTTCTGGATATCCCTCAAGTGCAGTAACAACAACAGGGGCACTGGATGTAATGTAACTGTAAAAATGATGTTTGAAAGTTATCTACATGTATGGCTACCTGTAGGTATTGAAATGTAATGTGGTATGTTAGGTGGTGGTGCAGAGGAGCGGTGCATGGATGGAAGATGGAGCACAGCTGTTGTGGGGCGCATCAGGCATTCCAGCACCCAGTGCAGTCACTGCACTCCTACGAATGAAGGGAAGGGTTAAAGAGAAAAATGGGCACTGGAGGATGAAACCTCTACTTGTCCCCACACTGAGGAGCCGTGGGCAACCTCATCCCCAGGTAAGAGGGAGGGCACAGCTGTCTGTGTTGTGCGTGGGCTGAGGAGTTCCGCATGGCTGGCTGGAGGCCTTGACGGATGGGAAGGGGCGCTGGTAAAAGAAGGTCCTTGCCGAGAACAGAAACATCAACATATAAATTGGTTCGTCAGCTGTCAGAAACTGACAAACTACCTTTGCTAACCATGATATAATAGTGATAACTGTAGTCATCAGGAATAATGACATTTGGCACCGTACATAGTGACCTCAGAAGCTCATACCATTATTCCTCCATATACTCACCAATGCCTCCAATTATTGCTATTACAACACACGCCCTGATGTGCCTCACTGCTTAAATGAAGTCTGGCTAAAGGCATCCCCAAGCAAATTAATGAGCAGTAAGGTTAACTCCTCTAGTCAATTTTTAACTGCTAGCAAATGTCCTGGCCGTGGGCTGTGAATGTGTAATTATAACATGTTTTCACATAGAATGTTAGAGAACTAGCAACTAGAGGCAGAAACAGGGTCAAGCAGTAAATACGCACAAAAATCATTTAAAGTTTATTTTGCAAAATTTATTTAACATTACACCTAAATATTTTGACATACAGCTGTGGACAGGGCATTCAACACAAAACATCTGCACAGCAAAAAGGTTAAATAAAAAACTAAAGAGAAAATGAACAATTTTATTAGTGACCTGCTTGTTAGAATGATTGTCATTGGCAGAATGAAATACCTACCATACAAAAATGTATGTTTTCACCTAAGGCACTGCTCTAGTCTCAACCAATTTTACAATACTGACAACAAGACTTCAAGGACTAGGTGCTGCTGCAGAAGAAACATTTCCTATGAAACAAACAGCCATGGAAAGATGGAACAATCACCTATTCTACACAAAATATTGCAGCAAAAATACTGACAAAAAAAATACAACGTTCATATGTTCTTACTGTAAAATTAACAACATAAACTAGTTGTTATAATAGAGTGTTGATAAAGGAATCTAGCTGTAAACTGAGTCTGCTCTATGGGTTATATAAAGCAATTTACTAAACAGCATGTTATGGAATTTTAACAGACCTGTCATGACAGAAAATCGGACCATTCCAAAGTGTTTTGTTACTGCATCTGGGACAGGTGCTTTATTTCCTTTTAAATAAATTATACTTTCTCCTCCTCCTCCTGCCTCAGTCCCCAGAGCCCTCCTTCAGCCTGCTGCCCCAGCTCCGTCACCCACCATCTCCTGGTCTTGCCTCCTTCTTCAAGTAGCCTCCATGGATTATCACCATGGCAGGGAAGTCAAGGTGGCAGCAACCTCTGTAAGAGTCCCACATCCAGTGTGGAGTTGAGAGGCTGGGTCAGTGGTGTGGGGTCTGCAAACAACAGGCGCCATCAGGCTGGGGGGCTAAGAGTTTCCCCAGTTCCATCACTCCCCAAAAGGATGGCAACACTACCACGTGACAAAAGTAAGCAACGGGTGTCCTCATCGCCCAGACTGTCAATTTGGGACACACACTGCCCCTGCAATGCCAAGAAAGCCACTACGTGTCACTGCTGCAGTGTGTGAAGGGCTTCCTTCCCTCCCTAAGAGAACAGCTTCCTCTAGGACACTCAACCTCCCCTCCCTAAGAGAAGAGCTTTTTCTCTAGGATGCTCTACCCCCCCCCCCCGATTACTTGGACTCATTCCTAAATCCAAGTCACTGGTGTAGGAAGCAGTACCACTACACCTGTGCTGCTGGCGGGCTGGGATAGGTTTATTAAAGATCTGCTGCGCCAGTACTTCACAGAAGGTGACAGATATGCTGCAGCTCACTGGGACAAGCACTCCCCCAAGATATGGGTTCAGCAGCTGCCTTTACTAAGCCAGCACTTGTTGACGTCACCTGCCACTACGAAGATGCAGTTACAGAATACAGCCATTAAAGGGGCATCTAGACAAGAATAAAATGTACCACCATCAGCATCCATTAGAAAAGGGTACAGTAATCCACGCATGCCATAAAAACGTTTTAGGGTGAGTTAACTATCACAACCATTTTTGGAGACAAAAATACTAATAGCAGCAAAAAGACTTTTTTTATATGCATCATTTCATATTTTGCAAAGGGTACGAGAAGATTATGGGCTAGAACAGAAGCAGTACTGGGTAAATGAACATGATGAAAAAGACATTTTTTTTCACCAACTTGTGCCTTAAAGGTTTAATACTGTTTTATATACACAATAAAATAATACTTACATATAAATGTGTAAATATACTTAAATATTATCAATCAAAAAAAAAAGACATACTAGTTAAGTTTTAAACTGGACAAATGTTTACAAGAGCTGGATTTATTTCTGTAACCGGTTAGTGCAGAAATACTGCAACACACTATATAAACAATGCAATGATATACACATATAATTACTGGTGAGCCCCAATATCAACCGGTTTAAAAAGTCATATCGACCGGCTGATTGATATGAAAAGCCGCACAAACAGCGCAAAACACCAGTGATTATAAAAAATAAAAGACAGGCAAGTGTGTTAAGGATTTTTTTTTTTTTTTTTTACACTCGAGGTTTACGGGTCATCACACAACTCGGGTATGTAATAAAAATCCATAACACACACTTGCCTATCCATTATTCTTTATATAATGGTTTTCCAAATGTGTTAATATACAAACTGGCAAAATGATGGTTACCAATCTTCATCAAAATATTCATATCAGCGATAGCCTGACAAATTGTCTTTAGTCTAAAGAAGTTCTATATTTTCTGATGCCATTCCCCCCCTTGAATAGTGGAGGTCTACAAACAAAATCTAGCGTTTTTGTTTGCAATGTTAACAGCTGTTCTAAGAAGCCTAGTCAAACAGCACAGACCGTTTGGTTTGCGGACATGCATATACTGCAAATATAAGTCTGGAGAAACTATGCGCAAAACATTCAACGCCTAACTTGAAAAACTCTAAACAGGCAGATGAGGTTCAGTCAAACGAAAATGAAAGTTCAGGAATTGACTGTATTTGAACAAAGACAACATTAAGTTAAAATGGGAATGACATTTCTTTCAAAGTAAGAAATCTTGCAAAACTGCCCACTACCTCTGATAACAATAAGAGGAAAGTACAATATAGGCAAGGAATTTTCCCTGAAAATTTTCAAGGTGCAAATTCAACAATCTCTAGAATCCCTTCCCACGTGCTCCTACTGTTTAGGGTCAGTTATTTCTTCCATACAAAGGTGAAGGGTTTTCAAGCAGCTTCACAAAGCACAGTCTTCAGAACTTGGTGAAACACTGGAAACTGGAGTGCAACCACAGATTATTTCTTGGACACAGTGTTCAAAGCTCTGAAAAAAAAATATACAAGTCAACTACAATAGTCCTTCTTTTCTTACACAAACAAGTACTGAAGGGTTGTGTTCTTCCTGCAGTGTCTTGGTAGGCATTTCAAAAAAACAGGTCACTCTCCTGTAACTATAGTTCTAGGAGAGGTATACGGCTCACATCCACATGATGGCAGTTCATCCCTAATAGCTGATTCACTGTGTAACCCCTCTGTTACCCGGGGTACTAGAATCCCAGTAAGACATAGTGGTAGGCAGGGAAGGCAGCTTGTGAAACTCCAGTTAAATGGATTTCACACTGTTTCACTCCGTTCTCAGTCTCAGCTGAGACTGAGGGATGACATCACCGTAGAACTCTTGCAGCTGCATGAGCCACACTGGAGTGCTGCAGTTGGAAATTAGGATAGAATGTTGGGGACTTTGAACAATGTCTGTGTGCAGTCTTGGAGAGGAGCAGCACAGCAGTCTGTGTGCAGGCTCTCACAGCCTTAAGCTGTTTTAGAGCTACTGTAAGGGAGGCCTGTGTTTCCACCGAAAGAGGAACACAGTAAACTTATTGCTGAAGTGGTGGAGACCGCTGTTACTGATCCATGTGCCCCATCCCTGAGAGGATGGGGGCGGAAAGGTTTGCCTGTTTTCCAGGGGCAACCCTCCTGGTTCCGGCTAAGGAAGACGCTGCCTATTTCAAGTTGTGCTGTGGCACCAGAAGCTCTGGGAGAGAAATTCCTGTGAAGAATCGCCTGTGGGGCACCTGCAACCAAAGGGTGAGTTCGCTCTGACAGAGGGCCTATGTTTTTCACCTGAACTGTTGAAACATGGGGATTGGACTACTTAATCTGTAGGAGGTCTAATGTAATAGACATTGCCGGTTAACTCAAGTAGGTTCAAGTCCAGCACAAAGAGTGAAGTAAAGTGGGGATTGGACTGCTTAATCAATTGAGGGCCTGGAGCAATGGGCTATGCCATTTAAAAGTTATGTTCAAGTCCAGCACCAAGGGAAAGCAAGACAAGTAGAGGAAATGTGACATACATTTAGCCTTAATCTACATTGCCAAGTTTTACAGAATTAGATGTTTAATGTCCAGAGAAATGGCCGGGTATGAACTGTGGAAGCGAGAGGTGGGAGACCCCCCCATCAGTAGTAACCAAATTCACCTCTACAGATTTGCTCTGTGGCACCTTTACTTTCTCTCAGGTACTTGGCCAGTGCCTGAGGAAAGTACCCAGGCGTGGGATTAAAAGGAAGTTCCCCTGATAGAGCTGAGGTGCGCTTAGGTGGTTTAGGGAGCCATCAGAAAATGTTTCCATGACATATGGAAGGTATCAGTGGCCGGCAGGGATCCGAGCCTGGGAATCTGAATCAGTGTACAAGTTCAGGCTGTGTACCCAAAAGCAGCGGCGAAGTCCGGGCTGTGTGCCCGGTGGGTTCAGAGCCTGAGGGCTAAAAAGTGTTGAGGAAGTGTTCTTGATTCTTTTAATCTGCATTACCAGGAATGTAGCCCCCCGTGGGGGTCCATCTATGCTTTGTTTGTTCTGCTTGGATGTGAATAAAGCCACACTTTAGAATCCCATTCCTGGTATTGGACATTACAGTTATTGCTTCCTGTGTTCAGAGTTACTTGGGTGCCCCTGTGCAGAGTAGCCAAACCTAGCCTTTGTGCTGAGTAAACTATTCCTCCCCGAACCCAGTCCCCACCTGGTACTGCTGTCAGATTCAAACAGCATACCACCTGTCGTTTGCAAAATGATGGGGTTGGGGGTTACAACTGGAACGTCTTTAAGCAAAGCTCATCCCACCACGCGGGTGATATAACTCTCCTCTCCACCCTGAGATGTCAGATCTTGCACGTTGGAAGCAGGGATCCGTGTGCCACTTGCGAGAGGAGGCTGAGTGGGTGGTGTGGATGTGAATCACTTTCCACTCCTAGAACTGCAGTAACAGCTGAATAACCTATTTTTCTAGGGGTGTGGATATGGTTTACTTATCAACATGATGGCAGACTTACAGAAGTTCTCCAGAAGGAGGGGGCAAGGTGTGCATCCCTACTTGGCAAACAGAAATTGAAGAACCATGCCCCCAACAGCAGCATCCTGATGAGACTCAAGATTGATGCTGTAATGGAAGATGAAGGTGTGTGCCGACTTCCAGGTGGCAGCCCTGCAGAGCTCCTGAATAGGGATATTACTGAAAGCAGCCACCAAGGCAGCGCTATGTGAGCCCTACGGGAGGCTCCCTACCAGCCAACCTAATGCAGAGGTTGATGCAGCAAGTGATCCAGCTGCCAATCTGCCAGGTATGGCTTCAGTGTAGGTAACAAAAAGCTAGTAAGTCTCACCTTGAACTCCAGCCGTATATGCCACACAGTGGGACATCACCCGCCGCAGGTCCACAGAACGGAGCGAGCGTTAGGCCTCCGAAGATGGGTTTGTAAAGTAAACCGGACAATTCATCACCTGGTTAAGGTGGAACTCCATGACAACCTTTGGAAGGAACTTCAGGTGGGGGCAAAAGACTACCTCGTCTCTGTGGAAGACCAGATGTTAAGGAGACTCAGCTGAGAGCGCCTCAAACTCACTAATCCTTCTGGCTGAAGTGACAGCCACTAAGAAGGCTGTTTCCATGACAGGTCCAAAAGACTTGCCCATAAGCACTGCCAGTACCAGCAATAAGTCCCACGGTGGTGGCTCACACACTGGCAGGTACAAATGGTTAAAGCCCTTAAAGAAGAGTCTGACCACCTTTTCCCACAGCACTGTCGGCATATCAGCACGTACTCCGTTTGCAGAGATGGCTTCCAGGTGCACCTTAAAGGGCTGTCGATCACAGTTCCAGTTGGGACAAGGGCCAGAGGTATTCTAAGATGCTAGCTACAGGGCAGGCCAGGGGATCAAGCTTCTGGCTGACACCAAATGGAAAACCACTTCATTTGAAGACATAACACTGGCGAGTCGTCTCTTTTCAAGAAGATTCCACAACATGGAGAACATTCTCCAAAAGAACCAGAGCCTGGAACACTAGCTGCTTAGGAACCAGGCTGAGAGGTGCAGGACCTTCTGCTGTTGTTTGGTCAGCAGATCAGGGCGAAGAGGCAACCACCATCAGGGTTTGCAACTGAGGCTGAGGAGATCTGGATACCAGAACTGACAAGGCCAGTCTGGAGTTAGGAGGATCATCTGTGCCTTGTCCCTCCGCACCCGGACTGCCACCTTGTGGATCAAGGGAAAGGGACGAAAGGTGCACATGAGGCCTGGGGTCCAGGGCCTTGCGACGGCATCCCCCAGCTGTGTCCCAGACTATGGGAGGCAGGCACAGAACAGTCTGTTTTGTGTTCACTTGGAAGACAAACAGGTCAATCTGAGGGGTGCCCTCCAGGGAGAACAGATGGTTCACCACCTCCTGATGGAGGGACCACTCATGCGACGTCTCACCCACCTGAATGAGAGCATCCGCCAGATGACCTGTCTGCTCCTGTGACATGAACAGCCAAGAGATCTGCACCCAGGCTGCGCATGAGAGTCCAGGTGTGGAAGGCCTCTTGACACAACAGTAGGAAAGCATTCTGCCCTACCTGTTAAGGTAGAACATGGTGTAGTGTTCTCTGTCTGGACTTGCATGACCTGACCCCTGATTAGAGGAGCAAATTCCGTCAGAGTTAGCTGCATTGCACGGAGCTCCAGCAGGCTGATGTGATGGGACTCTGTGGGTGACCAGAATCCATGGTTCCCATGGTCTCCCACATGCGCTCCCCATCCCACTAGAGACATGTTCACTGTGAGAGTGATGGTCGGTTCTGGGCGGACAAATGGGACTCCTTCCTCCCCATCTTCTGTGATCAGCCACAACTGGATGGCATCCAACATTGGCTAGGTCACTGTAACCAGCTGGACCAGGTATCCTAGGCGTTGGGACCACTGACAGCCCAAATCCCACAGCGAGTGTTGCACCTGTCTGCGGGTCCTCCAGACCACACAGGTGCAAAATGTCATGTACCCCAGCAGCCTCAGGAAGTATCAGGCAGGGTGCGAGCACCTAGCCTGAAATGATCAGGCAAACAAGATAAGATCCAATGCCTGGTCCGTAGGGAGTCTAGTTCTGCTCTGATGAAGTGAATCACCTGTGAAGGGATCCGGTCAGACTTGGCCCAGAGGACCAAGAGGCCCAAGTCTCTGCAGGCCTGGAGGGCCAGGTCCCTGGATCACTCCATTGCTTCTTTCGATGGATCAGCTATCTGCTAGTCATCCAGGTAGGGATAAACCCTGATGCCCTGGCGGTGCTGGGAGGCTGCACAACTGCAATGCACTTACTGAAGACTCGGAGCTCCGAGAAAAGGTCAAATAGCATGACCTGGAACTGATAGATCACCTCTTCTGTGTGGAACCAGAGGTACCACCAGTGGGACAGATGGACTGGGATGTAGAAGACATGTCCTGGAAGTCCAGGGAGCAGAACTACATGCCTTGCTCCATAGAAGGTATAATATGGTTCAGCATGACTGTCCTGAACTTGTGTTTCTTTGGAAACTGGTTCTGATCCTGAAGAGCCGGTATGGGCTCTTGGCACATCTGTTTTGGGTCCAGTTAGTACCTGGGCACACCCCCCCCCCGACTTACCAGGGCGACTGGGGCTATTGCTCCTTTTGTGAGAAGCTGAGCAACATCCTCCCTAAGGGGGGGATGGCATGTCTTGCAACACCGAGGACTCCCTTGGAGTGTGGGTTTGGTACAGCAGAAGGGTCTCAAAATCGAGAGACAACCTGCCTCTGCCTGCCAACCACCTCGTGAACCTAATTGTCTGTAGTAATGACAGAGCAGTGAGGCCAGAAATGGTTAAGCATCAGGAGCTGTGTCAGGGACTGAACATGTGGCAGGTTAACATCCTACGGCCCATCAATGGGCAGTTTTTTTTTTTTGGGGCACCACTTTCCTACCCTCCCTTTTTTGGGACCCTGACCGGGGACTTTGGCCTTGAGGCGTCAGGCTTGGAAGTGCCCCCGCTGGGGCTTGTCACTGCCCAGACTGCTGTGGCTGAAAGGGCAGAAAGTCAAAAGCCTTCTTTTCTTTTTGACCCTCCTGGTCCTTCTGGGATGAAGCCACAGAATCTATAGTGGAAATGGACTTCTCAATCCTCGTGAGATGCCCACTGACCCTCAGGCCAAAGAGTTCAGTGCTCAAAAAAGGGACATCTGCCAACTTGTGATGAGTGTCCACCATAAAGGTGGAGATCCTCAGCCAGGCCCTGTGATGTGTTGCAACGGCTGCTGCCATGGCATGGGTGTCCAAGGCCATCTGGAACTGGTGTTTAGCCAGTGCTTGACCTTGGTCACGGATGACCTTTACCGGGAGCTGCTTGTTGGCAAACAGGTAAGGGAGGACATTATCGAGCACTCCCAGCAGGAAATGACTGAAGTGGACCATCAATAAGGTGTAGCTCGTCTGGCGGAGTCAAAGGGAGGATGCGGAATAGACTTTCTTAGCCTCCTAGTCATGCCTTTTTGACTCCTTTTCGGGGCCGGGGGAGGTGTAGTCAAGGCACAGGTCAGGAAGCATAGGAAAACCAGGAGTAGTTTCAAAATTCACAAATAGTGTTTTATTTTCTCAGTAACAGCAAAATAAAAATGATTCGGTGTAACTTTACAAAGGCAGTACAAACAGAGAAAATTAAGTCCTTCTTCTGAGGATATATCTTAATTCCAACTTCCAGTCTCTCACTCTCCTTGTGTCTGTAGCAAAAGCATTGCTGCTCTCTTCATAAGTCTTTGGGAACTCATTAAGAGAGCCTGCTTTTCTCAGAATGTTCTTGTCAGTTTCATTCCTTGCAAGTGCAGCAAAACAGTATATTGTGTCCCAGAACTGAACTCTTGTTGACAACTCTGCAAAGGGCTTAAAAACTGCATCTCAGGTTAGCCCCTTGAATTCCAAATAGCTTTTTGCAATCTTTTCAACAATATAACTATATACAGTTTTAAACAAAGGGATACAGTTTTAAAGGGATCCCAGTATCACTTACAGTTTCACACAAAGATTCATGCATGTTTTTATAACTGCACATATGCAAGGGGGAAGAAAAGACATAAATAGCAAGTGAAGGCAGAGAGATAGCAAGAGGCGGAGAATTTCGAAACCGTCGGGAGTGATCAGTTCCTAGGTCTCACAAGAAAATATGGTTGCGCAACCAGACAGAAAAAGAGAGGACAGAACAGACCCTTTAATTTAACTCTTTTTGCACAACAAATGGGACAGGGCCTTATTCAGCCCTGTCACAGGGGGTGGGGGTGGGCTTGTCCATGTCCCCAGTATTGCTGGATTTCGGAAAACATAATCAGAGATCAGGCCCTCGCCTACATGGTGGCCAGAAAATCCAGACAAGGAGCTGGTAGGGACCGCAGATTTGCTGATCGTACGGGCTGAGGATGCCAGGCAGGAGGTTGAGTGCTGCCAAGTCTCCAGAGCCAGTCCCAGGATGGCCTCAGCCATGGGAAAGGCAATCCTCGGGAATTTGTCCTTACCCAGGATGTCAGAGAAAGGGTACTTTGCCCTCTTCTGAACTGGCTCCAAAAGATTGTTCATGGAGCCCCTTAAAAGACATCAGCCCATGGTCAGTTCCTCGACCAAGTCCTGATCGAATGTATGCATTCTTGAAACTAGCATGGAGGACCCATCCCAGTCATCCGAGGACTCTTCAAAGACAGCCTTCAGCTGCTTACTGCCATGGACCAACCTGGAATCACTGAAGTGGGTAATTTCCACTGATAGCTGGCCTGGCAAGCCACTGCCTGGATGAGAGTCCTTTGTAGGAGCCCCCTCACAAAGGCTGCTGTGGAAGCAGTTCCACCAACACCAGCGGAGAGACATGCCTCAGGGACAACTGACTCAGGTGGACCAGCGTAGTCCTGACCATCACCAGCCTGTTGACCAGAGGGGTCAGGGGCAGAGCCTTACCCAGCCCCAAGGCCCACTGCTGCCTGAGGAGCTCTTTGTTGTGCTGCCACAGCCACTGGCGGAGCATCTCCTTATCTGAAGAGGATGAGAAGCCTCTATGGTGATGCCTCCTGGTCGAGAGGGATTGAGAACTCGAATAGCTCCTTGACCCTGACACAGGGACTGATGTTGAGGAGATGCAACTGGGGGATGCAGTGTACATCACAGGCACCAATGTCTGCTACACAACCTCCGTGACAGGCTGATCCTGAGCAGAGACAGTTGAGGATCCCGATCGCTCTATATCCTCCTGAGTGAAGGCCAGGATGACTGGGCTTTGGGAGATCGAGTCTTCGTCGACCCCTCCAACAACAGGTTGACGGGGTTAAGAAAAATCCTGGCCACCTGATTGACCGGTGTTGAGGTCAGCAAGCCCGATGGAGGTACCATGGAGCTGGTGATCAGCCCCTCGACCAAAGCTAAGTGCTCAACAACCGACAAGCAGCCAGGGGAGTTGAGGGAGCGGGAGGAATGTGATCTGTCTAGGTCCCACAAACAAAGGCAGTGTTTCTTGCTCTTGTGCTTTTTACTGTGGAAGGCAAGAGTCTCCCCGAAGAGCTTGAGCGCCCTACACATATCACAGAACTCCTGCATTGTCTGGCAGAGGTTGCAACCAGCAATGTCATGTGTCCTTGCCAGGCAGCACAAGCACCCGCAACATCTTCTGCTGACATGTGATGCATTGTTTGAAGCCAGGCACGGGACTCACTTCCTCGTGTTCCATGTTTTCGATTGGAGGTTGAGAGCAGGACTGACAAATTTACAAATTGTTTCTTAAAGTATAAATAGTCACTAAGTTTACCAATGATGCATTTACTAGGCCCTGCAATATGTGGACCTGTGACGGAGACCAAACTCTTCTAGCGGAAAGGAAGATCTGATGTCACTGGGCAGAGACAAAGGATATACCACCAGGGTGATGAGAAGAGCTTTGCTTAAAGAAGTTCCGGTGAATCAGCTCTTAAGGAAGAATGGCCATCGTGTGGATAAGAGACCCATTTTTGTTTATTTATTTAAAAGTTGATAACCAGGAACGGCACACTAAACTAGGGATCATTTCCAGGTGTGACCCGGAAAAATGGGGCACAGGAGAATAACAATCACATGATATAAACAGCTGAAGACAGTAGAGACATCACTATAACAGATAGCAGTAGCAAGGACTAATGCAATACTAAGTCTGACCTGTATACAACAAGGATCGAAGTGCAGGTGAATCAATACAGCTATACAGTTATGTACAAAGCAGCTGGACTGGACAGAAACAGCTTCAGAATTATGCTCGGGGGGGAGGCAGGTGCAGGGTGGGGGAGGGATAAGTTTTAGTTGCTGCTTGAGGGATGAAAACAAGGGGGAGTCTCGAAGGCCAGGGGGATAGTTGGTTCTAGAGGTGTCCTATCTATGCCCCTACAGCCATCCCATTTATTGGTCCACTTGTGATCAAACCTAAGTAGCTCGCTTTATCAAACAGGATAGCTGCTTACTATTTTTCAGCCCTAATTCTAAAGAAATCAGAAAAATGCTAGAACTGTCTAATTTTCTGTAGTACTTCTTTAGTATTAGGAAAATACAGGTTACTTGCCTGTAACTGTACTTCTAGGAGTGGTATGCAGTTCACATCCACACACTAGCAGTTCCACGGGAATGGTCTAATTCATGGGATAGCTCTAAGCAAAGCTCCTCCCACCACCCCAAAGGTATATCCCCTGGCTCTGCCCCGTGATGTGAGATCTATGCATGCTGGAAGCAGGGATCTGTGTGCCACTTGCCAGGGAAGGCCAAATGGGTTGTGAACAGTATACTACTCCTAGAAATGAAAATTGTGTACTCACCATAATTCCTGATCTTCTAGGAATATATCCACCATTGATTCATACTAGTGGGTCTTAGCTGAAGTCACTAGTGCCCTGCAAGAGCTACAACTTCTTCAGGATGGCAGGCATTGAGGAAGGCTGTGCACATGCACAGCACTGCAAGACTAGCTTGTATCACATGGCTTATCTCAGCACCAGCCTACCGCCTCAGTGTCTTTTTACCGAGGAGGTGCAGTATAACCTAACAAGTACTTCTGCATTTAACCTAGAATAAGACAGCCATGGTGACCTGTGTAAGAAGGGCCAACAAACCAGTAACAATGTCTTCACAGCCCAAACCACAAACAAGGGCTGAAGACCAATAAAACATACTGGAATGAGCCTGGGAGATGACAGGTGGGCGTGTGAATCAATGGAGAAGATATTCCTAGAAGATTATGAATTACGGTGAGTATGTAATTTTCGTATCTTTCGGGTGTAGTCGATGCACAGGTCAGGAAGCATAGGAAAACCAGGAGCGGTTTCAAATTTCGCAAATAGCGTTTTATTTTTCTCAGTAACAGCAAAATAAAAATAAAAATTATTCAGTATAACTACTTACAAAAGCAGTAAAAACAGTGAAAACTAAGTCCTTCTGAGGGTATCTCTTAATTCCAAGTTTCAGTCTCTCAGTTTATCACTCTCCTTGTCTCTCTAGCAGAAGCATTGCTGCTCTTTTTATAGATCTTTGTTTGGGAACTCGTTAAGAGAGCTTGCTTCTCACAGAATGTTCTTGTAAGTGTCATTCCTTACAAGTGAAAGAAAAAGAACCCATCGCCCGAGGCAGGTCGCGAAGTCATTCTGCTTGAGTAAGGGTGTCAGGCCTGACAGGGTGACCATGTGGAATTTTTTATACTGGACATACAGACTGAGGTCCCTGAGATTTAGAATGGGCCTCAAATCTCCAGTTCTTCTGGGGGCCAGGAAGAACCTGGAATAAAATCCCCCCGTTCTTTTGGCGCCAGGGCACTGGCTTGATGGCCTTTTTTCACAGGAGGGACTGTACCTCCTCCCGGAGGACGGACAGGTGGGCTGGGGTATAGGTGGAGGTTACTGAAGGTGTCTCTGGGGGCATCTCTATGAGTTCCACAGTGTGACCTCTCTCTATAATCTGAAGAATCCAGGAATCTGAAATGATGGTTCTCCATGGATTGAGATGGAGGGCGAACTGACCTCTGACCACCACCTCTTGGTCGGGGACCTGAAGAGGGGGTCTAGCAAGGAGTCAAGTGGAGGCAAATCCAGCCACTGGGGCAGATCCGTCACCCCTAGGGTGCTTTGCTGTGATGCCAGCGAAGAAGGGGGTAGGCAAGGTGGAGGAGGCCTTTCTCTTGCCCTAGGGACAGGAGACTACCCTGGACTTGTGAGACACCTTGCGAAAGGGAGGGCAATGTCTGCTCCTAGGCTGTGTATCACAGAGTGAATGGACAGACTTGACAGCCCTGCCTAATGCCTGCAGGTCACTGATGATTTCCTAAACATCTGGCCCAAATTGTTTAGAGCCATTAAAAGGGGTGTTAAGCACCTTTTGCTGGACACTGGCCGCAAAGCCTGAGACACTCAGCCAGGAGTGCCTATGAAGGCAAATGCCTATGGCAACAGCCCTGGTACCAGTATCCAAGATATCGTAGAGGGCCCTAAGGAGGTGATTGCTGATATCCTATGCACTCTGCAAGCATTTGAGAATCTCTCGTTTCTGGTTACATTCAGAGAGGGCCTGGGCAACAGCCTTCCCCTTCCTCCAGATAGTATTCTGGTATTTGACCATGTGAGAGGTGTACTTGGCAATCCTCACTCCCAAGCTGGAGAAGGCATATATCCTCTTACACCAAAGGTCAATCCTGCAGGATTCCCTATCAGGAGGGAGGGAACTGAGGTGCTTAGGCACCTTCAACTTGTCATGAGCTACCCTGATGACCATGGAATCGATCTCATGTTGGGCAGCATAGTAAGGCGTGCATGATAGAATTCATCTGCCCTGCGGTGTAACAGAGCATAAAAACTGGGTTGGAGCTTCCACGGAAACCTATGCAAACAGAGTCGCTGGCAGGAAAGAACTGAGGATGGCCCGCTCATGCCTTTATAGGGCTGGTGACGTCGGTGTGGGCAGCTCCAGTGATACTGCTAAAAATCTTCTATGTGGATCCTGCTTCACCGACAGTGAAGTTCCATATGTGTGAAGTGACGGAGATTCCCCTAGTGAAGATCCACAATGTCCTTGTGGAAAACAGTATATGAAGGCTGGATTTGTGATCAAGGCATGGATTTCAGACACTCCGTGAGCATAAGTGATGATGCCACTAGAAATGCTATTCTCCAAGCTAAATCTTCATCTCACATGTCACAAGAAACTCAAAAGGCTTGTGGATGAGCATACCCAGCACAAGGTTGATATCCTAAGGCAGTCTTTGGCTTCCTGATGGGAGGACGTGTGTGCAAGATGTCCTTAAGGAGTCCCTGAACAGTGGTAGGGTGGAGGAACCGACTTAATCGGCTCCAGAGGAGTCGCCTTTGGCCTGGGAGGCGAAAGCCGAGAAATGGCCAAGGTAGGACTCCTGCCCGGTCAAAATCAGCCGCTGCCACATGACGCCCTCGTAGTACTGGAGCTTCCACCGGAGCCTCTCCTCATCCGAGAAGGACGAGAACGACCAATGGCGTCACTTCTTTTTAGGGCGCTTATGGCCCTTCCTCGGCCTTTCTGTCGAGGGGGTCCGAGACCTCGATCAAGATCGGACGGGCCGACTCGGGAGACACCGGCAGCACCGGTGACTTCCCGGGGTCAGGGACCTCTTACTCAGTGGGATTCCCAGCAGGCTGGGTCTCCTCATCGGGGAAAGCAAGGACTGGAGTCTGAGAGAGACAGTCGGTGACTGGAGTCAGTGACAAAGGGTCAATCAGGTGGAGAATTACCTCAACGTCGTCGATTGACACTTCGGTTGACTGGCCAGATGGCAAGCCTGAGAAGCCAGCATCCGAAGAGGCGATTTCGACCAAGGTCGAAATGGCCAGTTCCTGGGACCAAGATCTCTCCCGATCCCAAGAGCATCTCCGTCGAGATGAAGACGGTCCCAGGGTCCTTCTCCCACTTACGGCACCGAGAGGAGTGCGTGTCCACATGACTCTCACCCTTAGTCGGGAGAGAGTGGCACAGCTCTTGGAAGGAACCTGAAAAGGTGGAGCACAGGTTAAGCAGAACGAAGAAGCTCCAAGAGGAAGATTCCGCGGCACGAGCTGCTTCCTCCTCAAAGGCTTGCATGCACTCCAACTGCAAGGCGGATCCCGTGGCCGCAGAAACCGCACACCGGGCCTCCTTGGATTTCACCGATGGGTTCCGTTTTTTGGGCCTCCCCAGCTTAAGGGGTGTGAGACGGTCGTCGAGGATGATGGGTTGGAAAGCAAGGCAAAACTCGCACATCATGGTGTTACGGCTGACACCCAAGCAATAAACACACGCAGAATGCGGGTCGCTGCGTGACATCTTCTGGCTGCAAGAACACTGGTGAAATCTGGGGGACAACTTGTCTTCCATGATCGAAGAAAAGTAATCGCAATCGCTAATGTGAACAAGGCGAATTTTCAGAATAACCTAAGTTTCTGAAGCCAGGGCCTACAAAATGCGACAGCACGAAGGAGGCAACCTGAATCTTCCAGAGGAAAGGAATATCTGGCTTCATGGGGTGCAGCCAAGGGTTATACCACCCAGGTGGGTGGGAGGAGCCAGCTTGAAGACTTTCCGGCTGATTTAAAGGGAAAGGGACTCGGCCAGTAAGTGTGGATAAATAATATATCCACGATACTAGAAAAAAACAAGTTACTCACCTGTAACAATAGCTCTAGGAGTGGTATATGTTGTTCATCCACACTTATTGGCATGTCCCCTTCCACTTTAAATCTTGCCGAAGTCTTCAAGCTGGCTTCACTCACCATCCAGGTGGTATAACCTTTGGCTCTGCCCCATGACACCATATCTTAGCCCACTGTAAGCCAGGTGTTGTGCGTACGCAGCCGGGGAGGTCGGGTGGGTCCGTGTGGATGAACAATATATACCACTCCTAGAAAGTACAGTTATGTAAGACCTTACTGTAACAATAGATCTTGAAAGAATGTCTCTTGCAGTAAGTCATTACATCTGGGAGTATCCAGCAGAGGTCGCTGTGGCACGGCAGCTGCTTCTAGCAGTTTTCAGCAGGGACCACTCACACATGACATCACATCCTGCTTCCTATATAAGTGTGGGTGGTCCCTGGAAAGTACAGTTACACAAGAACTTACAGTAACAGTAGATCTTCGAGAGAGGCTGTTGCAGTATGTATTCACATACAGGACTAACCAGCAAGGTGTCAGGACCCCACAGAAAAATTCCTAGCTAGCAGTTTCTGGTGGGGGACTGCCGCCACGTCAGGTGACCAGCACCATACGATGTCAGTATAAAGGGGTGGTCCCCCACGCCTGCCTTCCAGTTCCTTCCCGCCAAAAGAGGCAAGACGAGAGAGAAAAGGACATTTCTCCTCATGGAAATGAAGCCAAAAAAGCTTAGGGGGACAGAGGGTGGGAAGGCAATACCTACTGCAAGAGCCTCTCTTGAAGATCTAAGTTCTTACGTAGCTGTACTATCTTACTTTGAGAGGGCTCTTGCAGTAGGTATTCACATATAGGACTGAGTCCCAAGCAGTCTGGAACAAGTAAAAGTACTCGGGAGGAGGATTGTCATCTATAGCATGGAACCTCAGGCTGAACGGGTCTCATGAGAGAAGACCTTGTAGAACAGCCAACCCGAAGTTTGCTCTGCGGCGAGAGGCAATGTCCAAACTGTAGTGTTTAGTGAAGGTATGGACAGAAGTTCAAGCTGCGACTGCACAGATGTCTGCCGCTGACACATTCTTGAAACAAGCTGCAGAGGCAGCTACTCCTCTGGTGGAGTGACCTCTGACCTGGCCTGGCATGGTCTTGTTGTACTTGTCGTAACAGAAAGTGATACAGTGAGTCAACCATTTCGATAGGCATTGCCTTCCCTTCTGTAAGCAAAAGAGACAAAAAGCTGATCAGTTTTCCTGAGATCCTTAGTCCGAGTGGTGTAGCATCTCGGTATTCTGCGAACATCCACAGTATGCAGGAGGTGTTCCCCTTGACTGGAGTGTTGCGTAAAGAAAGGGGGTAGCTTAATGGATTGATTCAGCCACCACCTTAGGGAGAAACTTAGAGTTGGTGCATATAGCCACATGTTCCTTGTGAACAATTAAATACAGGATTTTGCACATCAAAGCCTGAAGCTCAGAAATGCGTCGAGCAGAAGTAATGGCCACTAGGAAAAGTGTCTTTCAAGAAAGGAACTTTAAATCGGCTGTAGCTTCCAGCTCGCAGGGAGGCAGGGTAAGCTTCTTCAAAATGAAATTCAAGTCCCAAGGAGGGGCAGGAATGCAGATGGAGGGTCTCAAGTGGAGAACCCCTCTGAGGAAGGTCTTGGAGAACTCCAACTGAGCAAAAGTCCTGTCTCCAAAGGGGATATGGTAGGCTGAAATAGTGACCATATGAACCTTTAGTGAGGAGTGGCTGAGACCCAGATCGAAGAGGTGACGCATGTAGTCCACGACTTTATTGGCTGGGCATGAGAAAGTTTCGAAGTCTTCCGAATTAGCCCAAATAGAAAATCGTTTCCACTTTATGACATAGGTGGAGCTGGTAGAAGGCTTTCTGGCCTCTACCAAGATGTCCACTACGAGACGAGAGACCCCGAAGTGAGCTTTTGCCATTTCTGCAGGAGTCACGCATGTAAATGAAGGGATCTGAGACCTGGATGAACAAAGGTCCCCTGATCCTGGGTCAACAACTGTTGCGACAGAGGAAGAAGAGGTTCTTCTGGAAACTGTTGCAGAAGAGAGAACCAAATTTGCCTGGGCCAGAAGGAAGCGATGAGAATCATTCGAGCTCCCTCTGATCTGAGTTTGTTCAGGACCTTCGGAATTAAAGGAAAGGGAGGGAAGGCATAAACTAATCTGTCCCTCCAAGCGAGAGACACAGCGTCCTGCCAAAAAATGTCTCGCCCTGGAGCAAGTGAGCAAAAGGTGGGAAGTTTTGCATTTTGGGGAGAGGAGAAGAGGTCTAATCTGCGGTGTTCCTCATTGTTGGAAGATGTCATTTACGACTTCTTGATCCAACTCCCATTCATGGGACCTGGCTGAGGACTGAATGAGTTGGTCTGCCAGTGTGTTTTCCACTCCCGAAACATGAATCACAGTAAAGTGAACGTGATGCTGGGTTGCACAATGCCAGACTCTCACTGCTTCCCGGCACAGGGGATAGGAACGTGTTCCTCCCTGCTTGCTGAGATACCAGACTACGCACATGTTGTCTGACTGTACGAGGAGATGACCTGGGAGAATGAGGGAGTGTAGAGCCCGAAGGGCATAAAGGACTGCTCTCAGTTTGAGTACATTTATGTGCAGATTTTGTTCGAACTTGGACCAGCTGCCCTGAGTCCTGTGAGACACTAGATGGGCATCCCAGCCTTCTCCTGACGCATCTGTCGTCAATGTCTGGGAGGGGGGCTTCGATGTTGAAGCGAACTCCCAGGCAAATGTTCTCCTGAACCATCCACCAATGCAAGTCCCTGATCATGGGATCTGAAACTAGTACCGCTTGGTCTAGAATGTCCAAGGTCTGGTCCCATTGCAACCGAAGTGTCCACTGAGTGATTCTCATATGGAGCCGAGCGACTGGGACTGTCGGAATGGCAGCCGCCATTAGCCCGAGGAGGCAGAAGACTGACCTGGCTCTGACCCTCCTGCAACCGGACAGGAGATGGGCCTGAGTCTGAAGGGTGTCTACCGTGTCCGGAGGCAAAAATGCTATGTCAGTGGCCGTGTCCAGAATCGCCCCTATCAACTGAAGGCGTTGGCAAGGGCCCAAATGGGACTTGGCCTGGTTGATGGTGATACCCAGGCTGGTGAAAACCTGCAGGGTAAGGGAAAGGGAGTGCAGGAGTTTCTCCCTGGATGGGGCCACCAGGAGCCAGTCGTCCAGGTATGGGAATACCTGAAATCCCTGGGTAAGCAGGTGGGCCGCTACCACAGACAGGCATTTGGTAAACACTAAGGGGGCCGAGGAAAGACTAAATGGGAGGGCCTTGAACTGGTACTGGTTCCCCTGAAGGCAAAAACGAAATAATTTGCAGTGGGAAGGGCATATGGGGATATGCAGGTAGGCATCCTGCTTGTCCAGAGCACATAGCCACTGTCCCTGCTGAAGAAGAGGTAGAAGGCTCTCCAAGGAGAGCATTCTGAAGCATTTGTACTCCACGAACATGTTCAGGAAGCTGAAGTCCAGGATAGGACTCAGATTTCTCGTTTTGTTTGGAACTACGAAGAAATGGGAATAGTAACCTGTTCCCCAGAGATGAGTGGGAACTGGTTTTATCGCCACCTTCGAAAGAAGGGAAACTATTTCCTCTAGTACCAGAGAAAGATGTTGCGGGGAGTAAGACGACTTTGGGGTTGGGAGGGTGTCTTTGGGGTGGTTTCTGCAGAAACTCTATTGAGTGTCCTGCTGATATCAACTGGAGCACCCAAGTGTCTGATGTTATCCTGTCCCAACCTGGCAGATGGGAGGAGAACCTCCCCCCTACCAGTTCCTCTGGGACCTCCAGAGGCAGTGGGAGAGGCAGGGAGTCAGGAGGTGTGAGGCAGCGCAGCTCCCGCGGCTTTTTTACTGGGGGGAGTCTTGGTTGTTGGAAGGGGCCGGACGTTTGTTGGCCCATTTGCCCTGTGTTTTTTGTCACTGTCGGTTTTGTCTACAAAAAGGACGCCGCTTCCCTTGAGGGAATCTGTACATAGAGTTGACAGAGTGTAGTGCAGTGCCCTTCTCCTGCAGTTCGGTAAGGATGTCCTTGACATCACCCCCGAACAGCACCGAACCCCTGAATGGAGCATCCTGGATAGCGGATTGCACTTCCGGGACCAAACCTGACACGCGAAGGACGAGCTCCTTCCAGCTGTGTCCACTGCGTTGTAAATGGCACGAAGCATGTGCCAACTGGCCGAATGAGCAGAACAGACAAGATCCACCACTTCCTGCTTAGTCTGCGACTCAGGAAGGGAGTCCAGTTTAGATTCCATTTGACTAAGGATGGTCTTCTGAAAATCCCCCATATGTGCCACATAGTTCAAGGGTAGAAGAGGAACAGATCTTCTTCCCATATTGGTCCAGGCGGAGACGAGCCGAGGTGCTTGGGATTTGCGAAGCGGCCGTGAGCGGCACTGATGATGACTGAATCCGCCTTGGGGTGGAGGCTAAGGAAGTCTACACCTTCAGGAGCCTGATATAGCCGGTCCACCTTCCTTGGAAGGGGGGATAGCGCAGATGGTTGTTTCCAAATAGTGGAAACAAGATCCGCGTGAGGCTCTCTCTGGGGTGAAATCAGTGTAGGAGCAGTCTCAGGCAGATCCAGATGAACAGCGAGTTTGTTATGCTGTGGGTCTGGCTCCACTGATTGCCACTGGTGGACTCCTGGATTTTCTTCAATAACTCCAGAAAGGAGGGGTCCTCCGGAGGAGACTCTGGAGGAGTCCTCGGCCGAGAGCGTTCTGGAGTACTGGGATCGTCTTCAGGGTCAGAGTGGCCGGACTCTGAGTCCCAGTCAGAAGTTTCTGATGAAGAGGAGGAAGACTCCTCCATACGAGGGGGAGGGGCTGCCCCTCTGGGGAGATCCCTGGGGCATGTATCCTCCCCTCTTGGGCGTCAGAGGACTCTCTTCTGGTGTCGGGAAGGGGGAAGGAGCCTCCCGTCGCCGATGTAGGGGATCTTGTATAGGGTCCGGCGTTGGTAGACGACTCTTGACCTCCCTGCTGAGCTGAGCCTTGGCCTCAGCCCACCAGGAGGACAAGATCTCCTTCAAATTCGCCCGGGCAGAAGAGTGGGTGGTGGAGGTGGAAGAGGAGGAGGTGGATACAGATATTTAGGGTATCCATAAAAGGAGTATCCATAACCCGATGGCGGGAAGCCTGGCGACGTGTACTGAGGCATTAGGTACTGATACACCGGATATTGCGGTGTTGGGTACTGAGGCGCCGGGTATTGCGGCACCGGATATTGTGGTGTCGGATACCTGGCGCCAGGGCTCTGATGGAACAGAGGGGCTTGGCAGAGGCCCTAGCAGGTCAGGTAATACCCCGCGCGCTTCAGGCCCGGCGTGGTTTTGCCTTCGATAGTGTCTGAAGGACCTGACAGTAGGATAGGCCTATCGCCAGGTAAAGGGATGCCAGATGGCGTCTGGTAGGCCGGAACCGGTTTCTCTGTCAGCAGCGTCCCAATACCCTCATGGGAGCGGAGGCCTCCTTTGCTCCGGAGGCTCCCGAAGGGCCTGAGCACTAGCCAGAAGGGGAGGACTCCTTCTTGGTAACCACCAAGATGGCCATTGAGGAGCGATCCCCCGGAGGGGATGTTACCTTAAGTACCGCGACTCCGACCGGAGTCGTTGCCGCTGTGGAAGCTGGTTCCCGCTTATAGTGCTTTTCCAAGTCGCGTTTTTCTTATGACCTTCAGGGGAAGTGGACGCCTGCCTGAGTTTCTTTAGCTCTTTTTCCACGGAGGCCATTTTCTTCTTTAGGATATGGGCTTCCAGGGACTGCTGCCTTCTTTTGTGGGTAGCGGAGTTAAATTTCTGGCAGTGCTGGCACTTCTCCACAGGGTTTCGCTGGCTCCGCAGGCAGGGGAACCGACTTGATCAGCTCTGAAGGAGTCTACTTCAGCCTGGGAGGCGAAAACCAAGTAATGGCTGGGGTAGAAGCCGGGGTCGGCTTGTGCCCAGACAAAATCAGCTTTATCACATGAGGTCCTCATAGCGCCAACAGTTTCCCCGCTGGAGCCTCTCCTCATCCGAGGAAGACTAGAACGACTGACGGCGCCGCCTCTTTTGAGCGCGCTTGTGGCTCTTCCTCTGCGCTTCGGTTGAGGGGGTCCTGGACCTCGATTGAGATCGGACAGGCCGATTTGATCACTCGGGAGACACTGGCAGGACCGGTGATTTCCCAGGGTCAGGGACCACTTCCTCAATGGGATTCCCAGCAGGCTGGGTCTCCTCTTTGGGGAAGGTAAGAACCGGAGTTTGATCGAGAGAATCATCGACCGGAGTTAGCGACAATGGGTCAATGATGATTTCCACATTGTCAATCGACACTTTGGTCGACAGGCCAGATGGCAAAGCCAGTGACTGAAGAGGCAATTTCAACCGACGTCGAGACTGCCGGTTCCTGGGACTGAGATCTCTCCTGATCCCAAGAGTGTCTCCATCAGGACGAAGAAAATCACGGGTCCTTTTCCCATTTATGGGACCGAGAGGAGTGCGTGCCTGCAGGACCCTCTCCCTTGGTTGGGAGAAACTGGCACAACTCTCGGAAAGAACCAGAGAAGGTGGAGCCCAGGTTAAGCGGAACAAAGAATCTCCTGGTAGTTTCTGCAGCTTGAGCCGCTTCCTCCTTGAATGCTTGCATGTGTTTCAATTGCTTGGTGGATCCTGCAGCCCTGGAAACTGCCCACCGAGCCTCCCTAGATTTCACTGGAGGGTTCCGTTTCTCTGGCCTCCCCAACTTCAGGCATATGAGATGGTTATTGAGGATGTTAGAATGAAAAGCGAGATGAGGATTGCACTTCAAAGTGTCATGGTCGACACCCGAGACAGTAGACGCACGCAGTGTAGGAGATCGGTGCACAACATCTTCTGGCCACAGGGACACCGGCGAAATCCAGGGGAAGACTTGCCTTCCATAATCGAAGTTAAGTAGTCGCGATCGCTAATGCAAACTAGATGGATTTTCGGAATAACCTAAGATTTTGAAGCCAGGACCTACCAAATGCGTGAGTACGAGAGGCGCAACCTGAATCTTCCAGCGGAAAGGAAGAACCGGTGTTATGGGGTGAAGCCGAGGGTTATACCATCTGGGTGGGTGGGAGAAGCCAGCTTGAAGACTTCTGGCAAGATTTAAAGTGGAAGGGGACATGCCAATAAGTGTGGATGAACAACATATCCACGGTCCCAGAACAACACTTTCCAAGACAGAAAACGTAGCTCGTAACTTGCAGCCAGTTTGAAGGGAGGCAAAGTAAGTTTCTCCAGAATAAACAAACCATCCGATGAAGGGACAGGCTCCTAGATGGAAGGTTTTAGTTGTAGGATGCCCCACAGAAAGGTGCAGGACAGATCCAATTGGGCAAGGATCTTGCCATCTATAGGTGCATGGTAGGCAGACATAGCAGAAAGATGGACCTTAACGGGGGGAGTAACTATTTCCAGGTCCCAGAACAATGTAAAGGTGTCTTCCATGGTTTTCAGCAGCTGGTTGTCAGGAACCAGTCATCTAGGTAGGGAAAGATGTAATGACCCTTTCTCCTGAGTGTCGCAGCCACCACTGCCAGGAACTTGGTGAAGACGCGGGAAGCCGAGGACAGGCCGAAGGGCAGAGTTCGGAACTGATAGTGACTTCCTTGAAAGGTGAAGTGCAGGAACCTTCTGTGGGACGGCAAGACCAAGATGTGCAGATATGCATTTTGCATGTCCAGGGTGCAAAGCCAATCCCCTAGAGGGAGCATGGGGAGCGGGCCTGGAAGGGTCACCATCCTGAATTTTTTGTACTCCAGGTGGCTGAGATACAGGATGGGGCGAAGATTTCCTGACTTCTTGGAAACCAAGACAAAATGGGAGTAAAAGCCCTTTCTCTTTTGGTTCAGAGGAACAAGCTCTATGGCCTGTTTGGACAGTAGTGCCTGTATCTCTGCCTGGATCAGTGCTGCGTGGGAAGGGGAGTAATGGGAGGGAACAGAAGGGCTGTCTGAAGGGAATTCCAAGAACTCCAGAGCATGTCCTCTCTATCAGTTGTAGGACCCACTAGTCCGAAATGATCTTGGTCTAACCCTCAAGGTAGAGGAAGAACCAACCCCCCACCACCTCCCCCAGGAGCTCCACCGGAGGAGGGGGGTAGGCAAGGAGTCAGGATGAGGCGCTGGGGGTGGGCAAGGAGACCTGGAAGGTCTTGGCAGTTCTAGGGCCTGAAGTTCCTGAAGGCTGGGAGGAGGCCTTACATTTAAAGGCCCCTCTGGACTGCTGGCCTTTGGGCTGTTGGCCCTCTGGGCAACAAAAAGCCAGTGTCTGGAGGGAGTCATTCTGATTTGTACATTCTATGGACTGACTGTACAGCCTTTCCAGAATCCTGGAGGCCCGTGATAATCTTTTTAGTGTCTTCCCCGAAAAGTGCTGGTACTTGTAAAGGAGCGTCAAAAATGGCTTCTTGAAGGTCCTGGTGAAAGCCTGAGACTCTAAGCCAGGAGTACCTGTGAAGACAGACGCCAGCGGCAGCTGCCCTGTCGGCAGTGTCTGCTGAATCATAGGATGAGTAAAGAACGTGGTTACCTACGTCCACGCCTGACTGGAGGATGTCCAGCAACTCAGATTTCTGGGAGGAGTCCAGCTGACCCTGTGCCAATTCCAGAGCTTTTTTTCCACAAGGAGTTCTGGTATTGGACCACATGTGCCAAAAAGTTAAGACAGCGGACGGTACAGGTGGCTGAAGAATAGACCTTGCGGCCAAACTGGTAAATCCTCTCAGACTCATCTGGAGGCTGACAGCCAAGATGTCTAAGCTGTTTCGTCGTACCATGAGCCGCAGTCAACACCACAGACTCAGCCCTAGGTTGCTCCCCCAAGTAAGGCTAATTCCTGGGAGTTCTGTAGAGCCTGTCCACCTTCTCAGGGACTGCCAAAGCAGATAAGGGGTGTTTCCAGGCAAGCTTATTGACGTCCTGGTAAGGGGCCACCAACGGAAGCACAACCAGGGGCTTAGGATCATTCAGCCCAAGGAAGCGCGCAAGACGGCGTCTCTCTGGGTCCAGATCCTCGGTGTCCCACCTACTGAGGAACTAGATGTGTCGCATTACATCCATAAATGTGGGATCATCCAGGGGTGACCTTGGAAAATCCTTATGGGTCTCTGGATGAGGAGAAGGGCAGACATTCTCTCCTGACGACCTGGATGAGGAGGAAGAGCTCAGACTGGAATCCTCTGATGAGGGGGAGTGAGTATAGGAATGCTGGGACCGGCATCAGTGGGAGTGCTGCTGGCACCTGGAAGAGGATCTGGAAGAAGAATGGTGCCTTCGTTAATGCCACTTGGGGGACCTCTTGTCTGAGCGATCAGGAGGAGGGGTGGCCTTTAGTCTTTCCTGGGTGTAGGGAAAGTAGACTACTCAGGTGGGACCAAAGGCTGGACCCCCGAAGGAGCAGGTTCTGGAGCCTTGGGGGGGGGCGCCAGGTGAGCCCCTAGGCAGAAGGTTTCCTTTAATAGTGTTCCACCAGGAGCTGAATGGGGCCCCTATATCTGTGAGAGAGACAAGAGAGGCCCCGGTGCCAGGGGAATGTTAGAGGGCCCTGGTGTTGGACCCGTAGAAGCGAGTGACCCTGTCATCAGGTCCGGCAGCGCAGGGTTAGCTGGTGTCGGATCCTTGCGCATCAGCTCAGGGGAAGCTGGGGGCCGGCGACGGCAGAAGATCAGGCGACGGTGCGGGAGTGGGTGTCAAAGAGGAAGACATCGGTTGTCGAGGGGAACGAACACCCCTATGGAGCTCCTGCTCCTGGCATTGCTTACTGTCGCTGGACTCTGAGGCCCAACTTGAGGATGTGGATGCCCCAGCCGGGCAGATGACAGGCTCCGACATGCCGCCTGAAGTAGTCCCGGCTTATTTGCCTGGGTTAGGGCCAGAGGTGTGTTTAACGGCCTAAGACTGAGAGAAGACAGAGCCGATGAAGGAACATGCCCCAAAGACCCCTTTGTTAGGACTAAGATGGGAGGCTTCACCAATGGGAGCCCGGAAGGAGTAAGGGCTGCTGGGGTTGGGGGGTGTTGCAAAGTCCGATCTCCTGCAGGAGGAAGAACTGAAGAGGCCACCGACTTGTGCAGTGTCCTGAAGCGGGAGTCCGGTTGGGGCCAATACTTGTCCTATCCTGGTAATGATGTTTCCCGCTGGTTTTCTCCTTGTGGGTTGAAGAAGAAGAGCAGGTCCCTAGAACCGAAAAAGGCAAGGAGCTTTGTCCGGAAGGGATCTTCTGCATGGTGGCCAATTGCTTTTCTAGAAAAAAGGTCTTCAAGTGGCAGAGGCTTTTCCTACAGCTGAAGCTCAGACAATGCTGGCAAGGCCTCAGTATTGTGGTGGGGGCCTAGGCAGATGAGACAGGCCAAATGGTCGTCCTTCAATGGAATCTGCTTGCCGCAGGCACACTTGGATTTCTGCCACTCAGAAGACGAGGTCGGAGAAGACATGCAGAGAAAATTCAGTAAAGGAGCACTGTTTTTAAGAAAAATAAGAAAGCGCAAGAAAACGAGAAGATGACTGTTGACTGAGAGCAGAAGGCATCTGTGGAGCCGATATGTCAGAGTCAATGTTGGGAAAAGAACTGAGATGGGGCTGGGGGACTGCCCCTTTTATACCGCTGGCCAACAGTGGGGGCGGGCCAACATCAGGGGACAGTCCCCTGCTGGAGACTGCTAGCTAGAAGTTTTCCATGGGGTCCTGGTGCCTGGAGGCTTAGTCCCAACGGTGCAGCCTACTGCATGAGTTCACCCTCGAAGTAAGATCCTCAGGTACTCCCTGTGGGAAGCGTGAACCTTGATATGCAGGTAGGCATCTTTCATATCGAGGGAGCAAATCTAATCCCCCTGGTGCAGAAGGGGCAACAGACCCTTAAGACTCACCAACCGGAACATTTTCTACTGAATGAACAGATTGAGATCTCGCAGGTCTAAAATGGGTCTGAAGACACCTGTGCATTTGGGGACCAGGAAGAAGTGGGAGTCGAATCCTCCACACTGCTGATCCACTGGGATGGGTTCCACTGCCTTCTTTTGCAGGAGAGAGTGGATTTCTTCCCAGAGCACTGGAATGTGGTCTGGAGGGTAAAAGGACTAAACCGGAGGGGTTTCTGGAGGCCACTCTAGAAGTTCCAGAGTGTGGCCATGCTTTATAAGCTGTAGCACCCAACATTCATTGGTTATTCCCCGTCACCTGTCCAGGTGCAAGGATAAGTGACCCAGATGAACGTCTCCCGATTTGTCGGGGGGGGGGGGTCAGGCAAGGAGGCAGGTGGAGGAGGAGGAGGCAGCTGCACCAGCGCCTCTGGGAGCCTTACTGGTTCCAGTAGAGGGGTGGGCACAAAGGTGGACTCCCGACACTTGCTCTGAGGTCTGGTGGAGGGTCCAGGCATGTTGGGTAACCCTAGGATAGGGCACACATTGTCCACTCTTAGCTAGCGGAGGAAATGCAGACTGACATTGGCTCCCGACTAAAGGGACTGCAAGAGCTGCTGCTTCTTCTGGTGGTCGGGAAGGGAACTGGCCAGTTCCTGGGCTTGGTCCAAACTAAGGTTGAGGAACTGGACCATATGGGCGATGTAGTTCAGGACCCCGGTGGCCAGGGTGACCGAGGCAAATGTCCTCTTGCCCAGTAAGTCCAATTTCCGGGATTCTTTGTCCGGGGGTGAACTTAATTGTTTTAGCCTTTTGGTGCGGTCATGTGTCATGTTAATGACCACCAAGTCAGCCTGTGCTTGCTCGGCGAAGACTGGCCTCCCTGCTGGAGCGTGGTAAAGTTTGTCTGCCTTTTCTGGGCATCGCGGGGACCAGGACAGGGCGGTGCCAGTCTGCCATGGTGGCATCCTCAGAGGGTTCAATCACAGGAGGAACCACCAAGGGGGGTGTCGAGCAGACATAGGTAAGTAGCTAACTGACATCTGCTGGAGTCTTGCTCCTCCATGTCAAACCCCACTGCCGTCTGCATCTGGCGCAGAACCCCCACAAATGGCGGGTTGTGAATATATTCCGGGGTCTCTTCCCTGTCTGACGACACCATGAAGGAAGAATAAGAAGGGGTAGCCCTCCCAATCAGGTGGTTGAAGGTCCGGGTGATACTCATCCACTTCTCTCAAATGTCTAGAGGGAGAGTGAGGGATTCTGCTGCATGAGGACTGAAACGGCCTGCAGGAGTCGTGGAAGTGGGGATCAGCATCGGGGTTTCTTAGGTGTTGGGCCCTGTGGGAGAGTCAGGCGGGCCTGCATCAAGTCCCACAGGGAAGAAAGCAGTGAAGGAAAGTCCACTGTGGCCAGCGCTGGGTAGCCAGGTGGCGCCGACAGAGGAGGTACCAGCGTAGGTATCAGTAGAGGGGCTGGTGTCGGCTGCCAGATAGGCTGAGGCCCCAAGAAGTCCTCGGCCTGAGTCCCCCTACTGCACGGTAGCCTGGGGTGATGCCAGGGAAGAAAAAATTACTCACCTTAGTAATGTTGTTTCTTTTAACGGAGTCTTGCTATATTATGACAATTGCAGTTTGTCCCACCATTAGAACTGCTCCGGAGGTGAGAGAGTTAACTTTCATGCCAGGCATGGAGCTTAGAGCTCGAGCTCGGTTAGAGAAGCTCTGTCTGGATAATTTCAAACTGAAACTGTCAGATCTTTATGAGCAAAAACTCATTAAGGTTCTGTGTGGAAGCTGTAACCTACACTAGCCAACTGGCTACCTAAATATTAACACATATTCCCGGTCCCAACACCAAGACTCAAGTCAGGGGACCAGAAAATAAATAAGATAAAATAAAAACACAACACCCCAAAAACCCCAAGAAGGGGTGGAAAAACATATAATGGGCATAAATAAGTGCCAACACTGGACTGCCCACCCCATACCCAAGTAGAAATTTTGAGAGGGCAGGCTGGGGTTATAATATAGCAAGACTCCATTAGAAGAAACAACATTACTAAGGTGAGTAATTTTTCTTCAAACAACATGAAGTCTTGCTATATTATGACAATTGCAGAATACACAGCAGTGCCTCCATGGAGGAGGGACAGAACCTACTTAGGGAATAGGCTCTGAAGCACGGCTGTGCCAAATCTAGCATCCCTCCTGGCCTGGATATACAGGGAGTAATGCTTGGTGAAAGTGTGTACCGTTTTCCAAGTAGCTGCTTGACATATCTCTAAGATAGGGATGTCTCTGGCAGCAGCTATAGACGCAGCTGTACCTCTGGTAGAGTGAGCCCTCAGGCCTGAAGGGGGAACCTTTCCCAGTTTTTGATAACAAAATTGGATACAAGAGACAATCCACCTGGCAATGGATCTCTTAGTGGCAGGTTTACCTTTCCCAACCTCACCATAAGTAAGAAAAAGTTGGAGGGATTCGAACCTGTGACCCTTGGTACGCTCTATGTAGTAACTTAGGGCCCTCTTAACATCTAAGCTATGCAACCTCCTCTCACCAGAGGAGGAATGGTCAATGAAGAACACTGGAAGGGAGATGGATTGATTAAGGTGGAAATCTGAAACCACCTTAGGCAAAAACTTCCTGTTAGTCCTAAGGACTACTTTGTCCCTGTGAAAGGAAATAAAGTCAGTCTCCACTGACAAGGCTTGTAACTCACTTATGCGCCTGGCAGAAGTGATGGCTACTAGAAAAAACAGTTTTCCAAGTCAAATACTTAAGCTCTGCAGAAGACAGAGGTTCAAAGGGGGGTTGCATCAACTGAGCAATGGAAACATTAAGATCCCAGGCAGGGGCCGGGTCCCTGAAAGGTGGATTGGTATGAAGTAATCCTTTGAAAAACTTGGAAAATACAGGGTGAGTGGAAAGAGAAGAGGGCTTTCCTGCTGAAATAAAAGCAGAGACAGCTGCCAAATGTACTTTCAGGGTAGCTGGTCTCAGGCCCAAAGAATTAAGATGGGCCATATAGTCCAAAACAATGGGCAAATCAGCAGATTCCGGGGAAATATGCTTCCCAGAGCACCAGATGGAAAACCTTTTCCATTTAGAATTATAAGTAGCCTAGTGGAAGGCTTCCAGAAGCCTTCAGATTTCAAGAACACCTGAGAAAGGTGTAGGTCAGCAGATTCTAACTCCTCAAGAGCCAGGCCTTGAGGTTGAGGGATTTTAGATTCGGATACCAAACTGTCCCCTGGGCACAAGATAACAGGTTGTGATTCCTGGGGAGACACAGGGGAAGATGGACTGCTAAGGACAGAAGGAGTGGGTACCAGGGCTGCCTGGCCCAATCTGGAGCAATCAGAATCATCTTGCAAGGCTGGGATCTGATTTTGACTAGCACCTTGAACAGGAGAGGGAAGGGGGAAGCATATAGAAACTTCCCTTCCCAATCTAGGAGAAAGGCATCCAGGGGACTGAGCCCATCACTGGGGGCCTGCAACAAAACAGTGGAAGTTGGTAATTGTCTGGGGCTGCGAAAAGATCTATCTGAGGGGTGCCCCATCTGGCAGAAACTATCCCCAGTACTTGGGGATCCAGTGACCATTCGTGATGGCCCTGGGAAATCCTGCTGAGAGCATCTGCCAGGATATTGTCCTTTCCTGGGAGGTGAACTGCTATGAGGGAAGTGTTCAGGGAATAAGCCAGAGACCACAACTCATTGCCTCGGTGCACAAGGTCAAGACCGAGTGCCCCCTGTTTGTTGATGTACCACATTGTGGTGGTGGTGTCTGTTCTGACTTGTACCACTTTGTTCTGAACAGATGCAGAAAACACCTGAAGTGCTAGAAAGACAGCTCTGAGTTCCAACAAATTGATGTGGAGCACAGATTCCTGAGGGACCACACTCCTGGGTGGAGAGGTCGCCCATGTGAGCTCCCCATCCCAGAAGGGACGATCTGTAGTAAGGGTCAAGGAGTGCGATAGAGGGATGAAGGGACCCCTAGTCTCAAATTGCTCTGATTCTGCCACCACTGAAGGGCCTGGATCAGGGTCTGAGTCACTGGGATCAACTTGAAAGGGATCTTTCTTTGAGACCAAAAGGCCTCAGTGAAACTGAATGTCCTCATCTGAAATCTTGCTCCTTGCACTACAGCTGTGGAAGCAGCCATGTGTCCTAGGAGCTGTAAGAAGTGCCTTGCTGGTCGAGAGACCTGAAAGTGAAGGAGGAGGCCAGGACCACTAGGTTCCTACCTCTCTAAGGGTAGGAAGGCTCTGGCCTGCTTTGTGTCCAATTCTGCACCTATGAAGGTGAGTACCTGGACAGGTTCCAGAACTGACTTTGGAAGATTGAGCAGAAAACCCAGAGAGGTGAGCAGCTGCTGGGTAACTTGCAGGTGTGATTTGACCTGTTCTGGAGACTGGCCTACTATGAGCCAGTCGTCTAGGTAGGGAAAGATGGCAATCTTGCCTTCTTAAATGAGCAACTGCTACTGCTAGACATTTTGTGAATACCCTTGGGGCAGAGGTAAGGTCAAGGGCATTGCTCTGAACTGGTAATGGCCTGAGGGCAGTTCGAATCTGAGGTACTTCCGGTGGGAGCTTCTGATTAGAACATGGAAATAGGCATCCTTGAGGTCCAGGGAAGCTAGCCAGTCCTCTGGCCTTTAGAGAAGGTAAAATCATTGCCAGAGTCGCCATTTTGAATTTTGGTTTCAAAAGGTGCTTGTTCAGATATCTTAGGTCCAAAATGGGCCGCCATTCTCCTGTCTTTTTTGGGGTAAAGAAGTACCTGGAGTACAGACCCTTGCCCTGATGTAGGGGAGAAACCCTTTCTACAGCTCTGAGAGCCAGGAGGGTTGAGACTTCTGTTTCTAAGGCAAAGGTCTCTAGAGGATTTGCAGGTGGAAAAAATCTGATTCTCATCTTTGGAAATTTTTGAAGCTGAGAATCAGACCCTGGCTTACTACTTCCAGGACCCACTTGTCTGATGTTAGAGACTCCCAGTCCTGAACGAGTAAGCCAGCCTGCCCTCTACAGGTAATGGAGAACTGGCCTCTGGCATCCCATCAGGGTGCCTGTTTGGCAGGGGCTTTAGGCTGAGGGGTGGGAGCAGGCCTGCTTGCACCCGTCCTGCCTCTCCTCTGAAGAACCCCTCTAAGCATAAGCAGAAGAAGCCTGGGTTTGGTAAAAAGGCCTGTGAAAAGGCCTACCTCTACCCCGGGGGTCTGCCTCTGAGGAGTGGCTTGCCGCTCCTTGGCGTGTGCACTCCTATAAGTTGTTCTATATTCATCCATTTTTCATGTAATTCTCTGTCTGCTCCCCAAACAGAGAATTTCCTACCACAGGAAAATCCATAGCCTTAGTCTGGGTATCCTGTGACAAACTAGTACACCTGAGCCAAGCCAACCTACGAAAGGCCACAGATGTAGCCATGACTCTAGAGGATACATCATTAGAATCCACAGCAGCATGGAATTGCACCTTGGATGCCTCAATACCATCAGCAGCCACCTGCTCCCGCTCCTTGGCAAGCTGGCCAGGGGCCTGTTTGGCCAAAGCCATGACAGTGTCCCATCTAGATTTTTGGTATCTTGCCACATAAGCCATGTAATTTGCTTGTCTGAGTCCCAAGGACGCTGCCATGTATTGTTTTTTAGCCATGGCATCAATCTTCCTGGAGTCCTTGTCAGGAGGATGTGAAGCCAGGGGAATGTTAGCCTTATCACAGGCTGCAGCCTGAACTACTCCAACATGACTGCACTGCTGTGAAAGAAAGTCTGTATCAGGACCTGACAAAGGGTACCTCCTGTCCATCTTCTTGTCAACAGGAGGCACAGAATTAGGAGCTTTTAAAATTGTTATTGTTTGTTTCCTAAATGATTTATGTAAGGGGACAGACAATCTCCTAGACTCTGGGATATCCATCATTTCCACAAAATCAGGTTCCTCTTGCTCATCCACAGCTTCCTATAATGGGAGCTGGAGGGTTTCAGCAACCTTTTTATAAAACAGAAAGTGAGAAGGGGACTCAGAAAGCGTAGGGGGAGATTCTAAAGGTCTGTCTGGGGAGATGTCCGGTTCAATGGGCACATCCAGACTCTCAAAGTCACATTCACACTGTTCATAATCCTCCTCCCCCTCCTCTGGTTCATAAAACTCTTCAATATCATATTCTTGAACCGGTGGAACCGGCCGAACCGACCTTTTACCAGACAGTGGCGGTTCGGACGGAACCGGAAAAAGTGACTTTACAATCTGTATAGCTTTTGCTATTTCTGCAGCAGTTGGAGAAGGAATTTTGGACTCCACACCTGCTGATTTTCTAGTTTTCTTTGCTGGAACTGGCTCCTCACAGTCAGCTTTACGTTTGCCCGAGGAAGTCTCGCCCTGGTCAGAGGGCACTCCCTCCGGTTCGGTTGGCACCGAACCGGCTGGCCATCCGGGTCAGCAGACTTTTGGCCTCTCGCCCTGAGCCTGCCAACTCTCTTATCCAGGGTGGCTGCAGGGAAATTCTTGCAAATCTGGCAGTCTGAATTGAGGTGGTCAAACCCCAGACAATACACACATGTGGTGTGTGGGTCAGCCTTGGCAAAGGCTTCCCCACAGACACTACAGTGTTGAAACCCAGTGGGCCTGGTTTTTCTTTTGGGTTTCGCAGACATGATGCCAGCCTAATCAACAAACTTGCCCTTTGAACGGCACTGCCAGGCAAGACACCCTTATTGGTTCCCAACCGTGTCACGGGTCGTGGAAAAAACCGTAATGAAATCTGTTTTTTTTTTAGAACCGATAAGAACTGGGAACCGCACTCTAAAAGCTTTAAAATGCTTACTTTTTTAAAGTTTTAAACAACCTGATCGGTTCGAACCGAACCGATAAACATTTACAAGTTCCACACAGAAAAAAACCTGTTACTTACAATACCACAGACAGAGCTTGAACCGATCGATTTGCGGTTAAAATAATAATACTCGCGGTTGAATTTAACCAAGAAAATACTGTTTAAACCAAGAAATGAACCGAGCAGTAGGAGAAATCTCCGGAGCGACTGTTCAGTGAGGCGGAGTAAAGAATCTGACAGTTTCAGTTTGAAATTATCCAGACAGAGCTTCTCTAACCGAGCTTGCGCTCTAAGCTCCATGCCTGGCATGGAAGTTAACTCTTTCACCTCCGGAGCAGTTCTAATAGTGGGACAAACTGCAATTGTCATAATATAGCAAGACTTCATGTTGTTTGAAGGCGGCATATCCAAGGCCGGGCAGGCTGACGTTGCAGTAGCAGGCAGCGACTGGGTAGGCACAGAAGATCCCGAGGCAGCTAAGCCCACACCGGTCAAAGATGGACTGGCACCGTCCTGACTGCGAGTCTCCCAAAAATAAGGGCCAGAACAGCAGGGACTGTGGGGCCAGGAGGGAGCCCAGCACCGAAGGACCTCCGCCCGACAAAGTAAGGTTGGCCGGAGGTGTTGACAGTGGTAGCCCTGTGAAAGATAGGACATGCGAGGCAGATGTTGCTGCACCCGAGTGGGGGATGGCACCACTGTGGTCACCGAGTGATGCAGGGACTGGGAGCAGGAGGGAGGGGAGCTTGGTTTAGCAAAGTCCTTATCCCTATGCTTGTGCTTGCCTGAGGATTTTTTCCAGGACTTAGATGCCTGGGAACCGGAGGAAATGGCTGGAGAGACTGAGGAACTCCTAGTCTGCAACTCCTTCTCCACGGTGGCGACTTTCTGCTGAAGCAGAAAATTTTCCAAGGTCTGCTGGCAACGGCAGTGGGTTCCCTGGTTGAAGCCGCAGCAGATGGAGCAGACGTAGTGGTCTGGGCCTAGGCAGAGAACACAGGCAGAATGGCTGTCTTTCTCTGGGAGTTGCTTTCCACAGGTGCACTTGGTCGAACAGTCGGAAGACAAACAAGGCTGAGAAGACAAACAAAAAAGAAAAATCATGGAATAGTGATAAAAAACTAAGGCGAAAAACCAAAAACCAAAGTGAAGGGAAATGATAGTCAACTGAAGCTGCGGCAATCCGAGAGGTCCGATATATGTTGGTCAACGGCGTGAAAAGAACTGAGTAGAGTGCAGGAGCCACCCACTCTTACAGCATGTGGTGATGTCGGTGCCCGACTTTGACGTGGGCGGTCCCCCTGTAGACTGCCAGCTAGAAAAGCTTCCGTGTGGTCCTAGTGCCTGGCAGCTATAGTTCCATAGGTGTGGCCTGCTGCAAGAGACCCCCCAAAGTCAGATCTGATAATTCACAGATCTTATTTTGACTTACTAATTTTCCAATGGCCAGCAACATTCTGGGGAGCAAATTTCAATCTATATAATATGTTTCTAACTTCCAAAGAGATGAAACCAACTAAAAACATAACATTCACGGTCCAGAGGGAAACACTTTTATATCATGTTCTAAGATAAACACAGAAAAAAAGCTTACCTGAAGCAGCCTCAATAGATTTGGTCAAAGCAGTCATCTCTCCATTTTCCTCAAAAGCAACAATCGGAGTATTGCAAAGGCTAGCAGCTTCTATTAGGTTTTGATTACAATTGTCAGCACTGATGTTATCTACAGTTAATTTGGTTGACTTTGAATGAACTCCAAGATCAATAAGTTCCTCAAAATTCCACGTGTGTGATTTTCCATTTATATTATGTACAATTTCAACAGTCTGATGTGCTTCATTCATGCGTAAAAATTCTGAACTGTGAACCATTGATCTGGTTTGATCTTGGCTAAAATAATAAAGAAAAAACTGTTAGTTTTATGGTATGCAACAAGTTCCACAACAGAAAAAAAATGTAAAATCTTTTCATATCTTCATCATATTCCATTTACTGTATATACTATTTCCACGTTCCAGCAGCAGTTAAAGAGGACAGGAAATGATTTTTAATTGGTAGCTGTTTATAATGTTCCATTTTACAGAAATTATATCCAAAAGCCGAAATGATCCATATGTAGCTGTACCTGAATAAAAAGTGATGTGAAAATCAGGATTTTGCATTGTTTTGTTTTTATGGGCAACATTCTGTTGCAGTTCTCTTCACAGAACCGGTGATCTGGAGTTTTAACTATATCACGGTTTGAGCACAGAACTCTAAGTAAGGTTCTGATAGGACAATAGCTCAGGTTTATCATTCTGTACTCAAACCGTGACATAGTAAACACACCAAGTTACTGGTTCCAGGAAAAGAACTGCTCAGAATGTTGTTCATAAAAAGAAAACAATTGAAAACACAGTTTTTCACATCACTGTTTAGTATGGTACAGTTAAATATGGTTCATTTGGAGGCAAATCTTTCATTTCTCTTACTAGGAACATTGCTAACTGCTGCCAATTAGCACATATTTCCTGTCCTCTTTAAGGAACTTTCTTCTGCCAGAACTGCATGCATTAGTGCAAGCACAGCCTTTGTGTCAGGAACTTTTAGATCGGTTAAGGGGAGGCAAAGTTACAGAGGCGCAAAAATGTAAAAGTCAGTTTTTGAAAATGTTGAGCCTTTTTTTGCCACCCAATAACTAAAAAAAATAGGAGACCGACACCTGAAGCTTTCAGGTTTGACAGAGATTGGTCCAAGATGTGTGCTTTTGTGGTTTCTAGGTCCCACTGTTAAAGTAGTTTTTTAAAATATTTAATAAAAGACATGGAGACAATCTGGAAAATCACATGTGGCATACATTACTATGTAGTTACTGAAATAGTGTGCGTTTCTGAGCCAATAAACCAAGTAAAAAAACAAAACAAAACAAAAAAAAAAAAACACATTACATAGTCATATAAAAGTTTTCAAGCAAAAAGTATGCTGCTAACTCTTAAGTCACAGAAGTAAGACACTTCTGTGATGTAACTGTTGTGGTACTTTGAGGAAAACAAAATGTGTCCACTACTGGTACTGCAGCTAGGGACAGGAAACAGACATGGGGAGGACAAAGTGTGTGCACTGTACCATTGATTAATTCTCCAGCAACCGTGGATTACTTGAGAATGAATCAACAGTCACCTGATGCTGTTGGTCCAATGCTGCGCAACCCTTTCTCTTCCCCATGTTACAACAGTGCTCATCATAGACTGTTGGGGTTGGGGTGGTGGTGGTGAGGGGGGAGGATCACGGGTGGACGCCTGTAGACCAATCACTTCTAGGGGCTGCAACATTGAGGGGGAGGACGCTACAGATGTCGGCGCTCATGCCTTGACGTCAGGGCTAGCAACGTCCTCAGAGAGACAGGGGAAAAAAAAAACCTCCAGAGCCAGGAAGATGAAGCGCCGAGCCTGGTCCTGATGTGCCAGCATCTGCCTGCAGTCCTGGGAGCCTGATGAAAAAACTGCAAGAATCGGGGTGTCCAACCCCACCCTCGCCCGGGGGGCAATCTGCGGCTGGAAGGAGGAAACCAGGCTGACAGGAACGAGCTCCAATGGTGACTCCTGATGGGTCAGCTCTGGAGGGAACGTAGGAAAGACAGACAGAAAATAAAAAAAGAAAAAGTAACTGACCACTGTCTCCTACGCCAACGTCGGCTGACCGTCCCGTGCCGGTAGAGCGAGAGATGGCTGCCAGGCACCCCTAAGGGTCAATGATCGAAGACGCCCTTTGGACAAAGACCAAAGGTAGTCGAGAATGTTAACTACTGGATAGGACAGAGGGTCCAGGCCCTTGCCCTGATACCAAATGGAAAATATTTTCCATTTGAAGGCATAACATTTCCTGGTAGATTCCTTTATGGATGCCTCCACCACGGTGAGGACATCCTCGGAAAAACCCAAAGCCTGGAACTCTAGCCGCTCAGGAACCAGGCTGTCAGGTGCAGGGATTGAAGGTCCAGATGGTATACCTTAACCTGACTGAGAGAGATCAGGTCTGGGTGTGCTGGAAGCCGCTCTGGGGGCCTTCAGCTGAGGCTGAGGAGATCTGTATACCAGAACTGGCGCGGCCAGTCTGGGGCTACCAGGATCACCTTGAGAAGCACTTTGTGGATCAAGGGAAATGGAGGGAAGACGTAGAGGAGGCCTGGGGTCCATGGCTTCGAGAAGGCATCCCCCTGCAGCGAGCCCTGCTGAGGAGCCGGGCATGAAACAGCCTCAGCTTGGTGATGTCCCTGGAGGCAAACAGGTCCACCACCGGTTTGCCCCAGTGGGAGAACAGGCTGTAAGCTACCTCTGGATGGAGAGACCACTCGTGGGATGTCTCGCCTAAGCAGCTGAGAGCATCTGCAAGATGGCTAGGAGACCTGCCACCAGATGGCTCACGAGGGTCCAGATGCAAAGCGCCTCCCTGCACAGCAGACGGGAGTGCATGCCGCTCTGTTTGTTGAGGTAGTACACGGTTGTGGTATTGTCCATCTGGACTTGAACCACTTGACCCCAGAGCTGAGGAGCGAAAAGTTGACAGGGCCAGTCTGACTGCTCTGAACTAGAACAGGTTGATGTGGTATCGGGACTCCTCAGGGGTTCAGAACCCATGGGCCCTTTTGTCCCCATGTGGGCTCCTCAGCCCATGAGAGAGGCATCGGTTGTGAGGATGGCCGTCGGCTCAGGGCGGAGAAACGGGATCCCTTCCTGCAACCAGTCTGGGGTGGTCCATCAGTGGAGCGTGTCCCACATCTTCTGGGTTACGGTGATCAGCTGGTTGAAATGACCGTGGCGCTGAGTCCACTGGGTGGCCAGCTCCCATTGGAAGGGGCGCATGTGCAACAGGGCCCAACGGACAACTGAGGTGCACGTCGCCATGTAACCCAGAAGCCGCAAAAAGTCCCAGGCAGGGCGCAATTGCCCAATCAGAAATGACTGGGCAAAGGCGGAGAGAACCTCCGCCCTGTCTGCCGGGAGCTGGGCTCTGGCTTGACGAGAGTCTAGCTCTGCCCCGATGAAGCCTGAGAAGGCACGAGTTCCGACTTGGCTTCGTTGATCAGGAGGGCCAGGTCCCTGGGACCTCTCCACCTCCTGTTCGGTGGAACCTGCTAGGAGCCAAATGTCAAGGTAAGGATAAATCCTGATCCGCAGACGCTCGAGATGGGCAGCCACCACTGCAATGTATTTGGTGAAGACCCATGGGGCCGATGAAAAGCCAAACGGCATGGCTTGGAACTCGTACAGGGTCCCTTCGACCCTGAAATGGAGGAACCACTGATGGGATGAACGGATTGGAACGTGAAAGAATGCGTCCTGCAGATCCAGTGAACAGAACCACATGTTTCGCTCCAAGGATGGTATGATCTGGGAGAGAGTGACCATCCGAAAGTTGTGTGACCTGAGATATTGATTCAGGTCGTGCAGATCTAGAATGGGGTGCCAGCCTCCCGTCCGCTTGGGTACCAGGAAATACCTGGAGACAAAGCCTGGGTCTGCTGGAGGATCCGCCACTAGAGCTACAGCCTCCTTGAGGAGGAGCTGAGCGATGTCGTCTCGGAGAGCCGACTGAGTCTGAGCGGATACTCTTTCCTCCCAAGTGGAGTGGGCTTGGCTTGGAGGGTACTGCTTGAATTCCAGAGGCAGTCCATGACCGACCACTTCAAGAATCCACCTGTCCGAAGTGACAGCGGACCAGGTGTAAAGGAAGTGGAGGAGCCGGCCCCCCACGGGAGGACACAGAACTGGCGTGATGGGAGAGGGGTTGGCAGCCCCTGCCCAGTCACTGAGCAGGCATGGGGGAGGAGGAGGATCCAGGACCCGAAACTCTGCCTCCTTTATGAGCCCGGGAGGGCCTGGGCTTGGGGCCCCAAAATTGAGCCTGCTGCTGTTGCTGGTGTCGTCCTTGAAAGGAGGACTGCTGAGCAGCAGGGGAAGAATGCCGAAAAGGCTTCTTTTTATTCTGCTGGTTCTTGCCCAAAGAAACCTGGCAGAAGCAGCGTCCAAGGTGGCACTGGACTGCTCAATGCACTGAAGGTGACCAGCCACACCTGGGCGGAAAAGGTCAGTGCCCAGGAAAGGCACATCAGCTAGTTTGTGAGGAGTATCTGCCAGAAAAGAGGAGAGTCTCAGCCAAGCAAGCCCTGCGACGAGATGTAACTGTGGCTGCCGTTGAGTGGGCATAAGAATCCCCAATGTCGAGGGCTGTCTGAAGCTGCTGTATAGCAACAGTCCAGCCCTGATCTTGGACCTGCTTGACCGTGGTCTGCACCTCTGCGGGGAGGTGTGGGAGGACTTCATCCAAAGACCCCAAGAGGGCATGGGAGAAGTGTGCCATGATGATGGCCGAACTTGCCTGATGAAGGCCTAAAGATGAGGCCGCATAGACCTTCCGAGCCAAATGATCCAAGAGTTTGGATTCTTTTTCGGGAGGTCGGTCAGTGTCAGCAGAACTGCCAGTACGACTGAACACAGAGGCGGTCACCTGGCTCTCAGCTGAAGGGTGCTCTCTGAACCCCGAAAGGGACTCCATGGACACCGCCTACTTGCGGGCCATGTGATTAGATGGAGAGGGACAGGAGACAGGGTGCTGCCAAACTTCTAAGGCCGGGCCAGCTATAACCTTGGTCACAGGAAAGGCCTCCGTTGGGGTATCCCCTCTCTTGAGGATGTCCGTGAGAGAGTACTCTGCCTTTTTCTGGATAGGTCCCAGGGGCATCCCTGTAGACTGAGAGATGAGGCGAAGAATGCCCTGAAAGGACGAAGGACCTTTCTCCATCTCTAAGCCACCGGCCGATTCATCATTCCCGGGATGAGAATGTAGGCTAGTCTCATCCAAATCTGAGGAATCCAGATACAACGATCAACCGCCCAGATCACCTTCGACCGGCCAAGGGCGGTTCAGGGTGACAGTGACCGAAAGACGCCAGGGAAGCCCAGTGTCAGGTCTATCTTCCTTAGAAGGAGCCCCTACCACAGGCTGCTTGGGTGGTGGTTCCACCACAATCAGTGGAGAGACCGGTTTTGGCTGAACCGGAGATTTGCCGGCTCTGCGGGCGGCAGAACTGACTTAATCAGCTCCAAAGGAGTCGGCTCCGGCCTGGGAAGTGAAAGCCAAGTAATGGCCAGAGTCGGCTTGTGCACGGTCAAAATCAGCTGCTGCCACGAGGTCCTTGTAGCTCCGAAGTCTCTCCTCATCCAAGGAGGACGACCGATGGCGTCACCTCTTTTTAGAGCGCTTGTGGCACTTCCTCGGCCTTTTGGTCGAGGGGGTCTTGAACCTCGATCAAGATCAGACAGGCTGACTCGGTCACTGGGGAGACACCGGCGGGACCGGTGATTTCCCAGGATTGGGGACCACTTCCTCAATGGGATTCCAAACGGATTGGGTTTCCTCGTTTCGGAAGGAAAGGACCAGAGTCCGATTGAGAGAATTGTTGACCGGAGTCAGTGATAATGGGTCAATTGGGTCGATGATTATTTCAACGCGTCGATCGACACTTTGATCGACTGGCCAGACAGCAAAGTCGAGAAGCCAGCGGCTGAAGAAGCAATTTTGACCGAAGTCGAGACTGCCGGTTCCTGGGACCAAGATCTCTCCCGATCCGAACAGCATCTCCGTCGAGACGAAGACGATCCTGGGTCCTTTTCCCGCTTATGAGACCGAGAGGAGTTTGTGCCCGCAGGACCCTCCCTCTTAGTCAGGAGAGACTGGCACAACTCTCAGAAAGAACCCGAGAAGGTGGAGCCCAGGTTGAGTGAAACAAAGCACCACCAAGAGGAGGATTCCCCAGCATGAGCCGCTTCTTCCTCGAAGGCTTGCATGCGTTTCAATTGCTCGGTGGATCCCGCCCATCGAGCCTCCTTTGATTTCACCACAGGGTTCCGTTTTTTCAGCCTCCCCAACTTCAGGTGACAAAAATTGCACTTCGAGGTGTCGTGGTCGACACCCAGGCAATAGACGCATGTGGTGTGGGGGATCAGTGCACAAAACTTTCTGGCAGCACGAACTCTGGCGAAATACAGGGGAAGACTTGTCTTCCATAATCAAAGGTAAGTAGTCCCGATTGCTAATGCGAACTAGACAAAGTTTTGGAATAACCGAAGGTTTTGAAGCCAGGGCCTACAAAATGCGGTAGCACGAAGGAGGCAATCTGAATCTTCCAGCAGAAAGAAAGATCTGGCGTCAAGGGGTGGAGCCGAGGGTTATATTACCTGGGTGGGAGGAAGAAGCCAGCTTGAAGACTTCCGGTGATCCTTAAAGGGGAAAGGGACATGCCAAAGAGTGTGGATGAACAACATATCCATGATCCTAGAACATCATATCCACATTCATAGAAGCACTGTGCACTTTTCCATTTGATCCAGAAAAAAACAAGTGTATCTAGTAAGACTGTTTTGTTTTTGTGCTATTTAAACCTCCTGAGCTGACCTATGCCCACTGAGTGGGATTTGTTCTGAAATGACTTGATTAGCATTCCTGGTATCTGGTGCACAGAGACTCCTGACCATCAGTGAGCATCCTCCAACTTTTTTGAACTAATGGCTATACCTAGACATCTAGGCTAAATAATTGGCCTGTTCAATGTCCAGGGATTCTGCTGCATGGCTCTCTGCTGCCTGTTTCTTGAACTCTCTGCTTGGGTCTGAGTCTCCCTGCATTTTAGTCTTGTGGAACACAGCATCTGCTACCAAATCTTCCAGCAAAAGGTGCTCCAGGAAGTCCCCCTGGTGGCAGCTGGGTCTACATCCCTTCAAGATGGTGACTGGAGACTTCTGGTGGTGGCGGTCTAATGGTGTTGGTTCAGGTACAGGAGAGTCCTGTATGGTGTCACAATGGGTAAAGGAATTGGGGAGCCTGCTGAGTAAGGTATATGGGGCAGAGGGGTGACAAAAAAAAAAAAAAAATAAAATAAAAAAAAAAATAAAAATCAATGCTCAATCACGTTACAGCACACTGCAGCCCTCAAAATGCCAGACTTGGTAACGACAGACAAGTGCTGAATGATATGCCAAAGCCAGGATTGGATGAGAAGGAAAATGTGACCAGAGGGTCTAGAAAGGATGAAGGGAACTCTGTAGAAAATGTTACTGTATTTTAGCCTAGTTTTACCATTTGTATGCATGTATACCATCACTTTTTCCCCAGTTATCTGTCCCCAAATGTCAACCCTCTCCTGCTAGTTAAGTCTTGTGCTGGTGAGCTCCTAGCCCTGTCCACCACTTATCCCACTATCAGGAACAGCAGGGATCCACAAGGAGTGATGCAAGCCACATGGGGGTAAGGCCTGAGAGTACCACTGGCAGTCATACTGACTGACTGTAGTACATGGGGTTTTCTGACTTGCCTCCTAGCACCCCACCCCCCTACCTCCCCAAGTCCATTCTCGGATCCAATCTCCGCTGCAGCTGCACAACATAAGGTGGCCCCTTTTTAGTAGCTGTAGTATTTTATTTTTAATTGCACCATGAGCTAAACAGTTAAAAAAAAAAAAAACTACAGACCTGATATCCACAGCTAAAGACTCTTCATTGTTATTGCTCTGGTCCATATCTTGCCCGATGCCATTTGAAGTGACTTCCTTCATTTCCAGATTTGTAAATCCCCACACTGATGAGGATACAACTGATATGTCTTCAGAGCTCTTCTCATTCTGTAGATTATTTTCCTCATACAAATTACCCATGTTTACTTCTGCTGGAAACAAAAACAAAAATACTCATGTTTCACAATAAGTCATACTGAAAAATAGGGTTGTTTAGTTGTAGGAATCTGTGCCCCACCTCCCCCTCCCAAGCATAACTACTTCAGCACAACTTGGTAATGTCCTCTAGATTAGATCCAAGAGAAGAGCCTGCCTGGACTCTGCCTTTTATCTACAATATCATTCCTCAAGAGGATTACAAGGTGGAGTCTACACAAACCTCAGTCTTTTGAGGTGCAACTAAAGGAATGGAGACAGATTGAATTAAATGAGCCCTGTGAAGAGGTCAGAGGGCAACATGGTACAGCATTTTCCCTTCTTTTCCCTTAGCCCTTCAGCATCACTGATTAGATCAACTATAGCCGCACATTTCCAGACAAGAGGAAGGGCACAACACTGTTGAAGAAATGAATAGGTATAATGCCAAAAAGTTACTCAGAACAACAAAGTGGCAGCCTAGAGCCACCTGCTACTGGAATAGCACCCCAATCTGCACAAACAGAAGTTCTCCCATAAAAGAAGGAAAGGATGAGGGGACGGGATCCCTGACAGCACTAGAACTGAGAGACAGTGGGGTACTAATCTGGACTACTAGATAGCTATGAAGTGGCCTGTTAAAACATTTTTTTTTTTTATATTTACTTTTCAGTTTTCTTAAATAAATTTATACATACATTCAAGACAATTTCACAATGTCAGTATATGTCAATAAGTAGTTGTCAAATACATATATACATTTCTTACTTATTTCTAATTTGTTACACTGATTAGTCCCCCCCCCCTCCTTTGTTAAGTTACTAATCTTTTCTTTTTCTTCTTCCCCTCTTTCCCTTTCCTTCTCTTTCTCTTCCCTCTCATGGCTAGTTAAGGGCAAAAGTCTGGATCAACTCCCATCAAATATACTATCCATCTCTGCCATTTTGTTCTAAATACCTGTTCTCTATCCATTATTTTAGCTGACAAAGCTTCCATCTGGTATATGTGTTTCATTATTACCTGCCATTCCTGTACTGTTGGTATTTTAGTTGACATCCATCTTCTTGTTAAAGTTTTCTTTGCTGCTAATAAGTAAATCGGCAGCAGAGTTCTAGTCCAGGAGGGAGAGTGGTCCGGATATATATGCAACAAAAACATTTCCTCTGTTATCTCTATTATCTCTCCCATACTGCTGGAGATCTCTGTTTGTAATGAAACCCATAGTGGCATCAACAGAGGGCATTGCCACATCATATGTGCCAGGTCTGCCAGTCTGCATCCACACTCTCTCCAGCATTTTCCATATTTTTCTGGGAGATACTTAATAAATATTGCTGGAGAGTGAAAGTATCGGTATCTACACTTCCAGGAGAATTCTCTCCATATGTTTGAAGCAATTTTTACTGCTGCTAAAGCTGCCTCAGACCACTGGTTATAGGAAATTTCTCTATTTAGATCTTTATTCCAACTTTTAAGGATAGAGTTGGTAGTTTCGGAAGTTAAAGCTCGACTTATTTTATATAATGCCCCTATAAGATGACTCCAGTGTTTACCCTGTATGTGATCCAAATACAATTTGAGAAGAGGAGGGATCGGGTGTGGTATTTTAGCTGATATTATTCTGTTCCTTAATACATAGTCTTGTATCTGGAAGTATCTAAATCGATCAGTATGTGGTAAATTATACTTAGAGATCAGTTCTTCAAAATATAGAACTCCTACTGGGCCCAGAAATTGGAATATCTATCCTAGTCCTACTTGTCTCCAGTGAGCGAAAAGTTAGATCTGAATGTGCTGGTAAAAAAGAGATCTTCTGAGGATCAGTTTGCAATATTCATATACAGGCTGCAGAGGATTTTTCTTCCTGCTCCTATACCATATTTTCAATATTTGTGCTGTTATTTTTGAAAAATCTTTTAAAGGGGGAGTTCTGCTAGGAGAGGAAAACAAATTTTTTGGATATCATGGAGATCATTTATGTGAAACTCCAGGGTCTTCCATGGGGCATGGTAATTTTTAGATAACCACAACAAATATATACCTGAAAATGCTGTTTCAGCATACAGCTTTAAGTCTGGGAGATTAACCCCTCCTTGTGCCAATACCAGTTTTAAGATTTTTAATCTAATCCTAGGGCGATTACCACCCCAGATGAATATAGATATTAGATTATCCCATGATCCGAAATAGTATTTGGACGGGAAAAAGGGGATGTTCCAAAACAAATAAAGAAGTCCGGGAAAGATGTTCATTCTGATTGTTTCTATTCTTTTGAAGAATGATAATGGTATTTTTCCCCATCTGTCCATATCCCCTTGAATAGCATTAGAGAGAGGTTCATAGTTAATCAGCTCTACTACCTCTAAGTTTAGGGGGATAAATATCCCTAAATACTTCATCTTGGTTGATCTCCATTTCAGATGATAAGTCTGTTTAATAGTTGGTGGAGGAGTATAATTAAACATCAGAACCCTTGTTTTTGTCATATTTAATTTGAATCCTGTCAGTATTTCATATTTCCTCAAAATATCCCAAGCCTCTGGAACAGACTGTGTTGGATTCAACAAAGTTAGGAGACGGTCATCCCCAAAAAGGCTAAGTCTGTATTCTAGTTGGTGGAGTGGGAGTCCCTCAATGTTACTGGTCTCTCTTAAAGCTATTGCCAACGGTTCTATATATAGTGCAAAGAGGAGGGGGGACAGAGGTCATCCCTGCCTAGTTCCTCTATTCAATGTAAAGGATGATGATAGGCCACCGTTAATTTGAACATATGCTTTTGGAGAAATATAGATGTTTAAGCCATGCTAGCATGGAGTTTGGAAAATGATAAGCTAACAGAGTATCCAATAAAAAAGGCCAGGATACCCTATCGAATGCCTTTTTGGCGTCTAAACTGAGAAAAGCTGCTGGGATTTTCCTATTTTGAATATGTTCTATCAGCAATAATGTTTTCCTAATATTATGTGTTGTGCTTCGTTGTTTTATAAATCCGGCCTGATCTGGATGAATTATCTGTGAAAGAATTGTTTCCAATCTGGTGGCCCATATGGAAGTATAGATTTTATAATCTGTATTTAATAGGGAGATAGGTCGATAGGATGATGGGTCTAATTTATATTTTCCAGGTTTGGGTATAGCTGATATGATGGCGTAATCCCATGATGGTGGTGGTGGTGGTGGGGGGGGGATCCGTCCACTATTTCCCTAAACAGGGAATGCATTCGGTTTAGTAGTTCCTTCTGAAAAAGTCAATACCATTCGTTAGTAAATCCATCCGGGCCCGGGCAATGATTTCTTGCTTGTTTTTTTAATGCTAAAATTATTTCTTCTATTGTTCTAGGGGTTTCCAATCTTTTAATTTGGGCTAGTGTTAGTGTAGGAAGGAGTAACTGTTTCAAAAATGCTGGTCTCTGTTCCTCCGTAGCTCCTTCCTCTGTTTTATAAAGCTGTTGGTAGTAGCTTGAGAATATGTATCTTAATATCTTCTTCCTGATGCATAATCTGTCTAGTTATGGGGTTTCTCATTTGAAGAATAGTTACTGTATTCCTTCTAGCTCTTAATTTATATGCTAATCTACGCGTTCCCCATATACCCCCTTCATAATTAGAAAGTTTCATATAAATTAAAGATTGTTGAATCATGTTATCTACTGTATTAGTTTTTGCAATTCTGCTTTAGTGTCTCTTATCTTCGTCCTTAATTCGTCATCTCCTTCTCTATATAATAACTGGTAGTTCTGTAATTGGTTTGTCAGATCTATATATTTCTTTTCCCTTTCTCTTTTTTTCGTACCATATGCTATAATCTCTCCTCTGATGGTTGCTTTCACGGCATCCCATACCAATACCTCTGGCATGGTGGGGAAGATCTTTTCCTGAAGAAAGAGTGGGATTCTTTCATTTGTTCTCCGAATTTCCTGTCCCGTAATACAATTGGATTAAGCCTCCATAGTGTGTGTTTTGGTCGTTTACCTAACTCAATCTGGAGAAGTAGTGGATGGTGATCTGACAGAAATTTTGGATTAACAGTAATATCTATTACTGATGAAAAGTGCTCACAAGTTGTTATAAAGTAGTCCAGCCTCGAGTATGAGTGAAACCTACTTGATTGGAACGTGTAGCCTGGGGATGTCGGGAACATCTTCCTCCAGACGTCAGTCAACCCTAGGGTTTCCATTTGTGTTCTCAAATATTTTGCCGCACTCCCTTGATAATATCTGGTTGGATTAGAGGTATCCTTTCCTGGTTGCATTGTTATATTTAAGTCTCTTCCCATTATTAATTGCCCCTGAAGATAATCAGGTATTTTGTTCAAAATTTGATGCATCACTGATGTTTTAGTTTGGGGGGCGGGGAGGAGATATTCACTAAGGTGGCTTCTTTAGTATATAGGGTTTCCTGTAAAATTACATATCATCCCTGTCCAACTAGACAAACTTTTTTAATCTCTATTTGGGTGTTACTAGGGATTAATATTGCTACTCCTCTCTTTTTACCATTAGGATGGCATGAGGAATATACCCTGTATCGATTTCCCCCTTTTAATTTTTGTTGTTCCATCTCTGATAGGTGGATTTCCTGTATAAAGAAGAGGTCTGCTCTGTTTGTTTATATGATGCATAAAACGTGTTCTTTTAATGGGACTGTGTAATCCATTGTTATTTAAGGAATATATTTTACCTGGTTGTGTGTATATTCTTATCTTCTATTAGTCATCCTACCAGTAATGTTTAATCTAACCTTGTTTTGTTTTCCTATTTCCTCCTCTTCCAGGTTCCAATCCCCTTTCCATCTGGACCACTCTCCCTCAAGTCTTTCTAGACCTCCAGTTCATTTCCCCATCATTCTCCTAGTCAAAGAACATTTTAGATCCCAAACAACTAGACTTCGTCATGTTTTATCACCTTGTAACATCTCTGTGATAGTCTGAATATCATTTGACAATAATAAAGGAATTATACAATTTCTACTGACTTGTGTCCTGTGTCTTCTTACACTTAGTCTGATGTAATGGGCTATGATTATTATTCTAACAAAACCATCTAAATGCACTTTAGCCAGTTTAATACTTCTAACTGTACTTCTAATTAAATCTTGATCAGTTTCCGTTGATAAATAAACTAGAGTAACATATGAACTTGTTACTCCCGTAAATACTGAATTATAAAATTGATTTTTAACTATATACACTGAATGAACTGCTTGATTAACTATGTATCTATTGACTTCCACATGTGTGGTGGTATCTTTTAATCATCTCGTTTCTCTCCCCCCCCAGATCCCCTAAAGGGGGCTGGGCGAGATCAGGGATCTCCCTAGTTATCAGGAAGGCCTCATTTCCCTTCATGATAAAGAGTATCCCAACCAAGATAATTCTCCCAATTAGGGAGAAATTCCCGGAGTGGTTCGGCATGGAACACACTTATACATCTACTGTTTAACTTAGCTCTCACATGCTACATATTATGGGGACAATATTCTCTTCTTGTTGGTACTTAGTAAATTTCCCTCGGTTTCTATGGCTTTTATTATTCTGTTCTCTTCCCTGGCCTCACCTTCAAGAAGAGGCTCAGTCTTTTCCCGTCCTCCTCCGCTGTTCCCTCTCCCCCCAACACAGCGCCGCAAGGGCTGCACATGTGATTCCCCATCAACCACCACACTGCATTCCCAGAGACAAACAATGTCCTCCCCTTCTCTCTCCGGACCCAGTCTACCAAACCTGAATGTCCACCTGCACGACCCCCCATCCCCCCTCCCCACCTCAGCAGGTCTCCTCTCTCTTGCCTTAAAACAAAACAGAGCCACTCTCTTTCCCATCTCTGATCCCAAAGAATCCCATGGAGATCGAGGGGAAAAGTGGAACCCAAGGGGAGATGAGAGATCCCTGTCAAACCCGGGCCAAATGGACGCCCTCCGATCAGTGCTCCAGCCCAGTGGAGCGTTTGCCATCAAAAAGGGCTAGCATTAATGTCGCACCAAAAACACCCATCACCCCTCATCCTTTTCCATTTCCAAAATCAAGTATGTCACTTGGTGTCTCTTTATCAGGCTTCATCCCCCATTCGCATTCCTAATCCTCCTCTCCCTCGGTTCCTCCACCCAATCATAGCAGGGAACGATCGGTCACAGCCAGAATTAGAAAGATACACAATAATGATATTCTTTAAGTCCACAATTAGTGTCACATAAGTTCGTATGGTTGCCGTATACATCACTCCCCATTAGTCCTGGAGGACAGAACAATGTTGTATCTCCCTCTCTGCTGGATTAAATCTTTGTATCTGGGAATGAACCACTGCAGTCTTTTCGTTTATGTCCCTGAATCTTTCTCCTCTCTCCTTCCTTCCTCCGCATCTCCAGCCATGTGGTCCCCCTCCCCACCGCGGAGAACAGATCCCCTCTCCCCCAGTCACTGCGGGCCTCAGAGGATCCCACAAAGGTCAGAAGGAAAGGTGGGAGTCAGGGAGAGAAGGACGGCCCCTATCAGGCCCAAGCCAGGTATTGTCCCCGATCAGTCTTCCTAGCCTGGCGAAACGCCTGCCATCAAGAAGGCTAGTGGTAGCCCAAAATCCAGTAAAATGATTTATGTTATTATTTATTCTTTATATATACACCGCTTGGATTTCATCTATCAGGTTTCATTCCCAGCTCAGGCCCTGAGTCCCCCACCCCCACCACCCAGGAAAACATAATAAAGGCATTTTTAGCTTACAGTTTTTAAATAGATAGCGTTGGATTCCTTAGTCGATGTATTTTGTTCAGCATCTCATCCAAGGAAAAATGATAGATTCCAGTGGTTGACCCCCGCTCTTCGTCCCTTTCAGATTAGCTTGTTGTGAGATGACCTGGGTCTGCTGGTGGTGTTCCGTACTGATTATCCCCCTTTTCAATAAATCCATTGCGGCTTCTTCTGCTGTAATGTAAGTTATGGGCCCACTTGGTAGCAGACTGTAAGTTGGGCTGGGTAAGGAGTACGAAACAATCTGCTGAGCCCTGAGCAAGGGAAAAAGCGGCACAAAGACTTGTTTCTGCCTCTATGTATATGGAGCATAATCGTTGTCCACTACTAATCTGTGTATCCCCAGCATTATTTTCCCTCTCTGTCACGCTTTTCTTAATAGTGTTTCTTTAGTTTGGTACATAGTAAAACGCACCACAAGGGATCTGGGTCTCACTCCTTTGGCCATGGGTTTAGGCCCAAGTGCCCGATGCACTCGCTCAAAGTTCAGCTGAAATTCAGGGCCTAGATCAAGGACTAACTGAAACAGATGATCAGCGAATATCCCAAAAAATAAGAATTGCTGAGTGACTGGAGAATGGCGAGAGAGCTGCCGTTCTCGCCGATGAATACGGCATTGGAAAGTCGACTATCAGTGATATAAAGGCTGCCAAACAAAAACTTAGAGACTTTGCTTTGACAATGGACTCGGCAGCAGGGGCAGAGGAACACAAGAACATGCGCTGTTGTAAAGACGAGCAGCATGACAACGCTCTTTATCTCTGGTTCTGCCAGGCACGTGAGAAGGGGACACCACTGTCCGGACCCCTTCTAAAGGAGAAAGCACTCATTTTCCACTCCAGGATGGGAAACACAGACCCCTTCGTAGCTAGTGAGGGGTGGCTGACACACTTTAAGCATCATGGGATTCGCCAGCTGCGCCTTCGCGGGGAGAAACTTAGCACTGCTGAGGAGTCTATTTCTCCCTTTTTAGCAAATTTCATGGACACTGTAGAAAGCACCGGTCTCATCCCTGACCAAATGTACAATGCAGACGAGACTGAGCTGTTCTGTCGATGTTTGCCAGACCATACTCTGGCACATGGTAGTGAGTGAGAGGCTCCTGGCTTCAAAAAAGCCAAAGACAGGGTCACAATCTTGGGCTGTGGTAATGCAGCTGGGACTCAAACTTAAACTTGTGCTTGTGGGCAAATCCAGGCAGCCTCAGTGCTTTAAGCATGAAAATCTGGGTTCCCTTCCAGTGTACTACAATGCCTGGATGGACAGTTCTATTTTTCTTAGATGGTTTACCGATCACTTTGTGCCCCAAGTAAAAGCTCATCTACGGAGCAAACATCTCCCCCTCCGTGCCATCTTGCTGGTTGACAATTCTCCAGCACATCCTCAAATTGCCGATGTCAGGACTCGGGATAGGTACATCAAGTGTATGTTTCTGCCTGCAAACACCACCAGCAAACTGCAGCCCTGTGACCAGGGCATATTAGAAATTTTCAAACGCGGCTATCGTAAAAACTGCTGAAGGCAATTCTGGCAGAAGCAAACCAGCAATTGTCCATCAGTGCAATCATTAAGGCAATCACACTGAAAGGTGCTATGTACATGTGTGCCGAGGCTTGGGATGCTGTACTGCCAGAGACAATTCAGAAAGCATGGGCGAAGGGAGGGATTCAAACATCCAGCCATGATGTTGCACCAGACCAGGATTCTACAGACTTAGCAGATCCGGCACTGAGTTCTGAGTCAGATGAAATCTGCAGATTGGCATCATTGTTGCCAGAACCCATCCTAGCAGAAGAAATAGAGGAGTGGCAAATATGTGATTCTGAGGAGAATGGGCAGGAGCTCATGACAGACGAAGCGATTATCGACTTTTTCCAGAAGTTGGAATCTGATCCTAATGACGAGGAGGACGATAACTCAGACAGCCCCATTGTGCCTAATCATTCAGAGGCTGTAGAACATTTTACACAGTGCATCCTGTACTTGGAGAGCCAGCCTGACTCAGATCCAGTACAAGTTATGCTTCTACGAGCAATGAAACAACGAGCATGGGGGAAGTCACTTGATAACTGAAAACGAAGGGCTGTGACAGAGTACTTCAAATAGTTTAAGTACTGTATTGAACAGTGCTGTAGTTTGTTGTAGCTTATTAATTGATAAAATAAAGATTTTTTTAATTTCTGCCAATAAAGTTGATTTAACAGCATTTTGATCTAATTTCTTGTTTATTCGACCTCCCGATTATCCGACCATTTCGGATGTCTCCGAAAGCGATCCACCTCCCGATTATCCGACCATTTCGGGTGTCTCCAAAAGCGATCGTATAAACGGGAGTCTACTGTACCCAACGTTAAAACATATCCAAGACCTCATACTGAACCCATCTCTTAGTATTTTTCTTTCTACAATCTGCATTCATAATGCATCTTACCTTTCTCATATGCTTGATCCAGCTTTGCCTCATCATTATCATTTTGTACCGCTTCCTCATCATTTTCTTCTTCGTCATCATCCTCTTCATTATTCTGTTCAGCAGACCGGTCTTCTTTCTGTTGCAAATAACTGCACCATAAATAACACTTCCTGCATAATAGGTACATAGAAGCATATACGCTGTTGGTAGATAAAGGCCTGCAACCCACCCAGTCTGCCAAAAACCTGCCTGGTATTGGGAATTCTCCTTAGCAGTCACTTTTAATCCTTTATGGGATGATTTTAGCACTTTCAGAGTAGAGTGGGGTCGCAGAGACTATACGAGGCGAGCGCCTGATTTTGCCCCCTCAGCTGTGTTGCATTCCCTGGGTAGACGAACCTACCAGGAGATGGTAGATGGCGCACAGAGGGAAAAACTCACCTGCCCAGCTTAATGGACAAGAAGCTGGAGGTGGGCATAGAAATTATCTGCAATGCTGGTGTTAAATTTTGGTTCCATTAATGCAATTTAAGTATGCAGTTATTTGTGTTTTATGAAGTGTCCTCAGTTCTCTTTTTACGAAGGTGAAAGCTTAGATAATAATAAACTGAAAGTTTTTAGGACTGGAACAATTTTTTTTATACTTACCATAACTTCCTTTTCTGTTAGTTCCAACGCTGTCAAAGGGATGGTTAACGAACACCCCTACTGGGGTAGTGGTACAGGCCAAACCTGTCAATCAGCACATAACCTTGAGCATATAAGAATTCTGAGATCACGGATTCCTCAGTCACCTTTGTCCACACAGTACCTCTACGAGTATATGCCAATGTAACCAGTAAGCTGAGCCCCATGTCCCCAAGGTAAATGAACTCTCTCCTTAACCTAACGCCAACAACTTAGACATGTACATAATTTCATAACATTATAAAAGGATAAATGGATGGCCTATCCCATTCTGGAGATCTCGCTGACTGATTCTTTTGTCATGCTTCTTAGGTGTTCAGCCACTGATCTTTTGACAGAGTTGGTATACTGCTGGTAACGCTTGTAACATAATGAAGTTTAAACAGTAATAACTCTGAATATAACTGAAGAGAACAAGTTAATCACTAACCTGTTAATAGTGATGCACTGCACACATCTCAAAAAGCACAACCTGTTAATCTGCGTGCCTGTAAGTCCAGGAAAATTATAAGCATTTCTGTTGTTAGCAGACAATTCCTCATAACGAGCTATGAGAAAAAATTATTCACCATAGTGATGTTGTTTCTTCTAATGGAGTCTTGCTGTATTCTGACTATATGCAGTTAGCCCTGGCACTTGAACTGCTCCGGAGAGGAAAGGGTTAACTCTATGTCAGGACATAGAATGTTGAGCTCGAGTTTGGTTTTTAAACCTCTGTCCCAGGTACTCCTCAGTGTAACTGTCAGATTCTTACGAGCACTGTGCTAACTATTAAATAGAAATTGTTTTAGAAATGTTGTGTCAAAAGGCAATAAACAGATTGTTAGGGTCTAAAAGACTCGAGTCAAGAACCCCCAAAAGAATCCAAGCAGGTAGTAAGCTTAATAATATTTCTATGTAGTTAAATTATAACACCAAAAAAAAAAAAAAAAAAAAAACATTCTAAAAGAAGAGGTGACCCAGGTACACCTCTGGGGTGCAGCACTGTGCCTGCCAACCCACATCCCAAAACCGCTAGGTTCTAGGAGGGGAGGCAGGGAGGGAGGTCTGAATACAGCAAGACTCCATCAGAAGAAACAACATTATTATGGTGAGTAATTTTTTCTTCAGACAAGATGAAGTCTTGCTGTATTCTGCCTATATGCAGACAACCAAGCAGTACCCCCTTGGAGGAGGGAGTTACAGAGCCTATTTTGGGAACAGGATCTGCACACTGCTGTGCCAAACCTAGCATCACTTCTTGACTGGATGTCAAGAGAATAACGCTTAGTAAATGTGTGAAGAGTTTTCCAGGTGGCTGCTTTAAAGATTTCCACTAAAGGTATGTCCCCAGCTGCTGCAACCGAAGCAGCTGTACTTCTAGTGGAGTGAGCCCTCAGGCCTGAGGGTGGCTCTTTCTCCAATTCTGAGTAACAGAACTGGATATAGGGGACAATCCACCTGGTAATAGTTCTATCAGTGGCAAGTTTACCTTTTCTCACTTCTCCATAGGTGAGAAACAGCTGTGAACAGTCATTTCTATGTTCCTTAGTATATTCTATATAACTAAGGTCCCTCTTTACATCAAGACTGTGCAGTCTTCTCTCCCCAGAGAAAGAATGGTCAGTGAAGAATACAGGCAATGACACAAACTGGTTAAAATCAAAGTCTGATACTACCTTGGGCAGGAACTTTCTTTGTTCGAAGGACCACCTTATCCCTGTGAAATGAAATTAAATCAGGTTCCACTGATAAGGCCTGTAATTCACTGATTCTCTGAGCTAAGGTAATGGCTACCAGGAACACAGTTTTCCAAGTCAAGTATTTCAGCTCAGCTGAAGATAATGGTTCAAAGGGGGACTGCATAAGCTGTGCAATACAGATATTCGGATCCCAAACAAGAGTAGGGTCCCTAAATGGGGGACTGATATGAACCAGACCTATTAAAAATATTTTGAAAACTGGATGGGAGGCTAGGGAAGAGCCCATCCCAGCTGAAAGGAAGGCAGAGATAGCTGCCAAATGCACTTTAAGAGTGGTAGGCCTGAGGCTCAAACTGTTAAGATGCACCAAACAGTCCAAAGCAGTGGCAATGTCAGCTGAATCAGGCTGAATATGCCTCTGAGAACACCAGAAAGAAAAAATTACTCACCTTAGTAATGTTGTTTCTTCTAATGGAGTCTTGCTATATTATGACAATTGCAGTTTGTCCCACCATTAGAACTGCTCCGGAGGTGAAAGAGTTAACTCCATTCCATGAATGGAACTTAGAGCACGAGCTCTAAAGAGAAGCTCTGTCTGGGTAGTTTCAAACCTAAACTGTCAGATCTTTATGAGCAAAAACTCACTAAGGTCTGTGTGGAAGCTGTAACCTACACTAGCCAACTGGCTACCTAAATATTAACACCATTGCTGGTCCCAACACCAAAGACTCAAGTCAGGGGACCAGAACTAATAGTATAATTTAACAATATGAGAAGTAATATAAGGAAAATGAAAAACACCACCCAAACCCAACCCCAAGAAGGGTGAAAACACAGATAATGGGCATAAACTAGTGCCCACACTAGGCTGCCCACCCCATACCCAAGTAGAAGTTCTGAGAAGGGCAGGTTAGAGGTCATATATAGCAAGACTCCATTAGAAGAAACAACATTACTAAGGTGAGTAATTTTTCTTCAAACAACATGAAGTCTTGCTATATTATGACAATTGCAGACTACACAGCAGTACCTCCATGGAGGAGGACAGAACCTACTTAGGAATAGGCTCTGAAGCACAGCTGTGCCAAACCGAGCATCTCTCCTAGCCTGGACATCCAGGGAGTAATGCTTGGTGAAAGTGTGTACCGCTTTCCAGGTAGCAGCTTGACATATCTCTAAGATAGGGATGTCTCTGGCAGCAGCTAGAGACGCTGCACCTCTGGTAAAATGAGCCCTCAGGCCAGAGGGGGATCTCTCCCAGTTTCTGATAACAAAATTGGATACAAGAGACAATCCACCTGGCAACTGATCTCTTAGTGGCAGGTTTCCTTTCCGACCTCACCATAAGTGAGAAAAAGTTGAGGGATTCAACCTGTGACCCTTGGTACGCTCTCTATATAGTAACTTAGGGCCCTCTTAATTCAAACTGTGCAATCTCCTCTCACCAGAAGAGGAATGTTCAGTGAAAACACTGGAAGGGAGATAGATTGGTTAAGATGGAAATCTGAAACCACCTTAGGCAAAACTTCCTGTTAGTCCTGAGGACTACCTTATCCCTGTGGAAAGAAATAAGTCAGTTTCTACTGACAAGGCTTGCAACTCACTTATGCCTAGCAGAAGTGATAGCCACTAGGAAAACAGTTTTCCAAGTTAGATACTTTAGCTCTGCAGAAGACAGAGGTTCAAAAGGGGTTGTATTAATCTGGCAATGCAAACATTAGCCAGGCAGGGCCGGATCCTAAAAGGTGGATTAGTATGAAGTAATCCCTTAAAAACTTGGAAAATACAGGGTGAGCGGAAAGAGAGGATGGCTTTCCTGTTGAAACAAAAGCAGAGACAGCTGCCAAATGAACTTTCAGGGTAGCTGGTCTCAGGCCAAAGAATTAAGATGGACCATGTAGTCCAACACAATGGGCAAATCAGCAGATTCTGGGAAATATGTTTCCCAGAACACCAAATGGAGAACCTTCCACTTAGAATTATAAGTAGTTCTAGTGGAAGGCTTCCTGAAGCCTTTAGGATTTCAAGAACACCCTGAGAAAGGTGTAGGTCAGCAATTCTAACTCCTCAAGAGCCAGGCCTTGAGGTTGAGGGATTTGAGGTTCGATACCAAACTCTCCCTGGGCACAGGTTAACAGGTTGTGATTCCTGGGGAGACACAGGGGGAGCTGGACTGCAAGGGACAGAAGGAGTGGGTACCAGGGCTGCCTGGCCCAATCTGGGGCACTCAGAATCACCCTGCAAGGCTGGGATCTGATTTTGACTAACACCTTGAATAGGAGAGGGAAGGGGGGAAAAGCATAAAGAAACTTCCCTTCCCAATCCAGGAGAAGGGCGTCCAGGGGACTGAGCCCAACACTGGGGCCTGCAACAGAACAGTGGAAGTTGGTGATTGTCTGGGGCTGCAAAAGATCTATCTGAGGGTGCCCCATCTGGCAAAAACTATCCCCAGTACTTGAGGATCCAGAGACCATTCGTGATGGCCCTGAGAAACCTGTGGAGCATCTGCTAGGACATTGTCCTTTCCTGGAAGGTGAACTGCCATGAGTGAAGTGTTCAGGAATAGGCCAGAGACCACAACTTCATTGCCTCGTGCACAAGGCAAGACCGAGTGCCCCCTGCTTGTTGATGTACCACATTGTTGTGGTGTTGTCTGTTCTGACTTGTACCACTTTGTTCTGAACAGAAGCAGAGAACGCTTGAAGTGCTAAAAAGACAGCTCTGAGTTCCAGCAAACTGATGTGGAGCAGAGATTCCTGGGGGGACCACACTCCCTGAGTGGAGAGGTCGCCCATGTGGGCTCCCCACCCTAGGAGGGAAGCATCCGTAGTTAGGGTCAAAGAGTGAGAAAGAGGAATGAAGGGGACCCCCAGTCTTAAATTGCTCTGATCCTGCCACCACTGGAGGGCCTGGATCAAGGTTCGGGTCACTGGGACCAACTTGGAAAGGGGGTCTCTCTCTGAGACCAATAGGCTCTCAAGTGAAACTGAATGTCCCTCATCTGAAATCTTGCTCCTGCACTACAGCTGTGAGCAGCCATGTGCCCCAGGAGTTGCAAAAGTGTCTTGCTGGTCGAGACCTGCAGAGTGAAGGAGGAGGCCAGAGCCACCAAGTTCCTTATCCTCTCTAAGGGAAGAAAGGCTCTGGCCAGATTTGTGTCCAACTCTGCACCTATGAAGGTGAGCACCTGAACTGGTTCCAGAACCACCTCTGATAGATTTAGCAAGAAGCCCAGGGAGGTGAGAAGCTGCTGGGTGACTTACAGGTGAGATTTTACCTGTTCTGGGGACTGGCCTACAATGAGCCAGTCGTCCAGATAGGGAAAAACAGCAATCCTTTGCCTCCTTAAATGAGCAACTGCTACTGCCAGACATTTTGTGAATACCCTTGGGGCAGAGGTAAGGCCGAAGGGCATTGCTCTGAACTGGTAGTGACCTGAAGGCAGTTCGAATCTGAGGTACTTTCGTGGAGCTTCTGATTAGGATGTGAAAATAGGCATCCTGAGGTCCAGGGAAGCTAGCCAGTCCCCTGGCCTTAGAGAGGGTAAAATCATTGCCAGAGTTACCATTCTGAACTTTGGTTTCAAAGGTGTTTGTTCAGATATCTGAGGTCTAAAATGGGCCACCATTCTCCTGTCTTTTGGGGTAAGGAAGTATCTGGAGTACAGACCCTTGCCCTGGTGTAGGGAGAAACCCTTTCACCGCTCTGAGAGCTAACAGGGTTGAGACCTCTGTTTCTAGAGTAAAGGTCTCTAAAGAGCTTGCAGGTGGAAAAGACCTGATTCTCATCTTTGGGAACTTTTTGAAGCTGAGAACCAGACCCTGGCTTACTACTTCCAGAACCCACTTGTCTGAAGTTAGAGACACCCAGTTCTGACTGAAGTAAGCCAACCTGCCCCCTACTGGTAAAGGAGAATCGGCCCTGGGCACCCCATCAGGGTGCCTGTTTGGCAGGTGTTTTAGGCTGAGGGATGGGGGCAGGCCTGCCCACACCCCGTCTGCCTCTGCAGAACCCCCTCTGAGCATAAGCAGAGGAGGCCTGGGTTTGGTGAAAAGGCCTACCCCTACCCCGGGGGGTGTGCCTCTGAGGAGTGGCTTGCCGCTCCTTGGCCTGGGCACTCTTATAGGTAGTCCTATATTCATCCATCTTCTTCATATAATTCTCTGTCTGCTCCCCAAACAGAGAATTTCCCACCAACGAAAATCCATAGCCTTAGTCTGGGTATCCTGTGACAAGCTAGTACACCTGAGCCAGGCCAACCTCTAAAAGCTACAGATGTGGCCATGACTCTAGAGGAAACATCATTAAAATCCATAGCAGCATGAAACTGCACCTAGAAGCCTCATGCCATCGGCAGCCACCTGCTCCAGCTCATTAGCAAGGTGGCTAGAGGCCTGTTTGGCTAAACCCATAACAGTGTCCCATCTACATTTTTGATACCTTGCTACATAAGCCATATAATTTGCTTGCCTGAGTCCCATGCGACTGCCATGTACTGTTTTTTTGCCATGGCATCAATCTTCCTGGAATCCTTGTCAGGAGGATGTGAAGCCAGGGGAATATTAGCTTTATCACAGGCTGCAGCCTGAAATACCCCAACATGACTGCATTGCTGAGAAAGGAATTCTGTATCAGGACCTGACAGTGTGTACCTCCTGTCCATCTTTTTATCCACAGGAGGCACAGAATTAGGAGTTTTTAAAATTTTTATTGTTTGCTTCCTAAATGACTTATGCAAAGGAATAGACAATCTCCTAGACTCTGGTATATCCATCATTTCTACAAAATCAGGCTCCTCTTGCTCATCCACAGCTTCCTCCAAAGGGAGCTGGAGGGTTTCAGCAACTTTTGTAAAACATAAAATGAGAGGGACTCAGAAAGCATAGGGGAGATTCTAAAGGTCTGTCTGGGAGATGTCCGTTCAATGGGCACACCCAGACCCTCCAAGTCACATCTATACTGTTCATAATCATCCTCCCCTCCTCTGGTTCATAAAACTCCTCAACATCATATTCCTGAACCGATGGAACCAACCGAACCGACCTTTTACCAGATAGAGGCGGTTCGGACGGAACCGGAGAAAGTGACTGGACAATCTGAATAGCTCTTGCTATCTCTGCAGCAGTTGGAGAAAGGATTTTGGGCTCCAAACCTGCTGACTTTCTTGTTTTCTTTACTGGAACTGGCTCATCCGAGCCAGCTTTTCGTTGCCGAGGAAGTCTCGCCCTGGTCAGAGGGCACTCCCTCCGGTTCGGTTGGCAGCGAACCGGGCTGGCCATCCGGGTCAGCGGACTTTTTGGCCTCTCCTTCCCTGAGCCTGCCCAATCTCTTTTCCAGGGTGGCTGCAGGGAAATTTTTACAAATCTGGCAGTCTGAATTGAGGTGGTCAAACCCCAGACAATAAACACATGTGGTGAGTGGGTCAGCCTTGGCAAAGACTTCCCCACAGACATCACAGTGTTGAAACCCAGTGGGCCCGGTTTTTCTTTTGGGTTTCTCAGACATAATGCCAGCCTAACCAAAAAACCTTGCCCTTTTAACGGCAGTGCCAGGCAAGACACCCTTATCGGTTCCTAACTGTGTCACGGGTATTGGAAAAAACCGTAATGAAATCCTGGTTTTTTAGAACCGATAAGAACCGGGAACCACACTCTAAAATCTCAAGTTTAAATACTTCAAGTTTTAACACAAGCTGATCGGTTCAAAACTGAACCGATAAACCTTTACAAGTTCCACACAGAATTAAAACATGAATTACTTACGATACCACAGACAGAGCTTGAACCGATCGGTTTTGCGGTTAAAATAAAACTATTCTCGGTTAAATTGAACCGAGAAAACACTGTTTAAACCGAGAAATGAACCGAGCAGTAGGAGGAATCTCCGGAGCGACTGTTCAGTGAGGCGGAGTAAAGAATCTGACAGTTTAGGTTTGAAACTACCCAGACAGAGCTTCTCTTTAGAGCTCGTGCTCTAAGTTCCATTCATGGAATGGAGTTAACTCTTTCACCTCCGGAGCAGTTCTAATGGTGGGACAAACTGCAATTGTCATAATATAGCAAGACTTCATGTTGTTTGAACCAAATCTCTTCCATTTGGAATTGTAAGTTTTTCTAGTAGAAGGCTTCCTACTAACTTTAAGAATGTCCCAAGACTGACTAGGAAAGATGCAGGCTTGCCTATTGTAGCTCCTCAAGAGCCAAGCTTTGAGTCTGAAGGTTGGGATACAGCATCCTCCCCTGCGAGGAAGTGAGAAGATTGTACTGTCCGGGAAGACAAATTGGGATTGTCACTGACATTGACAATAGTAGGGGGTATGCCCAGTCTCCCTCCTGAACGTAGACTATAAAATTTTCATGGCCATGTGTGCCACAAGACTAGAGACCATTCTCCCAGACCTTACCTATCCCGACCAGTCCGATTTCATTATAGAAGCACATCAGACAATATTAGGTGTACTATGCCATTACTTGAACATACCCCACAATAGACAAATACCTATGGCTTTACTAAGTCTAGATGCTGAAAAAGCTTTTGACAGGGTCTCGTGGAGTTTCCTTTGGGATGTCCTCAAGGCCCTGTCATTTCCCCATTCCTTTTTTCTTTTACTCCAGCATCTCTACGACCCTTCAAAGGCTTACATTAGGATTAACAGGACCCTTTCTCCCCCTATTCTTCTGCACCAGGGCACCAGACAGGGATGTCCCCTTTCTCCAGCCCTATTTGCCCTTTGTATTGAGCCCTTAGCAATAGCCTTACGGTCTGACCCTCATATTGGGGGAATCCCCCTCGGTCAAAAAAGCTACAAGGTAGTGCTGTTTGCTGATGACGTTCTTCTTACTCTTCTCTCCCCAGAAACCTCTATACCAGCAGCATGGGACCTTCTTCAGGAATACGAAAGATTAGCCAATTTTAAATTAAATGCCTCCAAAACTGAAGTCTTAATGTTTCATTTCCAACTCTCTAGTACCTTGAAGTGGAGAGACACTAAAATTAAATATCTTGGAATACACATCCCAATTAATTTGCTCCATTTGGAATTGGTGAACTATGAGCCGATTTCAGTTCAGATTCAGGACCACCTAAAAAATTGGGGAAGACTTAGACTAACTTTCTTCCAGCGTATAGACGATAACGCCTAAATATTCTCCCCAGATTATACCTTTTTCAGAATGTCCCAATCTTCCTAGCTAATTACTACTTTAAATCTCGTGAAAAAAATATCTCTGCCTTTGTCTGGGAGGGTCAGAGACCGAGGGTACCATTCTCGCTGCTTTACTCTTCAGTGGACCAGGGAGGAGTTAACCTCCTAAACTTAAGTCTCTATGCAACAGCAGCCTTCCTTAAAATTATACTAATATGGCTTTCACCTACGACTTCTCGTATCTGAAAGATACTGAATTTGTGATTACTGACCTATATGATATCAAGAAAATAGTTTTTGCCTCAAGGGGGCACTCTCCTTCTTTGAGAGATTACATAGTATTTACTGCACAGATTTTGAAGATATGGCAGAGTCCAACAACATAAAACATTAAAACAAATACCCATTTTCTAACACCTTGATATCGGCTGACGAAAACTTCCTCCCTGCTAGTTTGGACATTACTTTTCAATCTTGGAGGAGATTGGGCCTTAATTATTTTTACTAGTTTCTTGATACCACTGGTGTTCGTCCCTTTTCAGATATTCAAAATGCCTTTTTTCTGCCCGATAGAGACCTATTAGATACATGCAGGTGAGAAAATACAGGTTACTCACCTGTAACAGGAGTTCTAGGAATGGTATATGTTGTTCATCCACACTATCTGGCAGGTTCCTTGCCGCTTTAAATCTTGCCAGAAGGTCTTCAAGCTGGCTCCTCCCACCCACCCGGGTGGTAAAACTCTCGGCTCTGCCCCATGACGCCAGATCTGGCCCGCTGGAAGCTCAGGTTGTGCGTCGAAGCCGTGGAGGTCGGGTGGGTCGTGTGGATGAACAACATATACCATTCCTAGAACTCCTGTTACAGGTGAGTAACCTGTATTTCTAGGGACATGGATATGTTGTTCATCCACACTATCTGGCAGACTCCTAGCAGTTCTCCGGGAGGAGGGAGGCAAGGCGCACACCCCCTTATACTTACTTGGGAAATAAGGACTGAGAACCGAGGCCCCAAAACCAGCATCCTGTGACTCAAGGTCGATGTGGTAGTGGGTAATGAAGGTGTTTGCTGACTTCCAGGTAGCAGCCCTGCAGATTTCCTGGATAGGGACGCCCCTGGAAGCAGCCACCGATGCAGCAGTATGGCGTGAGAATGAGCTCTTATCCTCTGGGAGGCTCCATGCCCGCCAACTCATAGCAGAGATCTATGCAGGAGGTGACCCATCTGCTTATCGTCTGCTTGGCTGCAGGTCTGCCAGGTGCGCTTCAGCGTAGGTGACAAACAGCTGGAGAACCTCTCTCATCCCAGCTGCGCTCCTTGTAATAGGCAAGCGCCTTCTAGGGTCCAAAGTATGGAGCCTATTCGGCCTCCGAGGTGTGATTGGGGTAGAACACCGGCAGAGTCAACACCTGATTAAGGTGAAACTCCGACACCACCTTCGGAAGGAATTTCGGGTGGGGGCGTGAGACCTTGTCCCTGTGGAAGACCAGGTAAGGAGACTCGATGCTAAGCGCCTGGAGTTCTCCCATCCTTCTGGCTGATGTGATAGCCACCAAGAAGGCGGTCTTCCACGACAGGTGGGGGAGACCACACCTGTGCATTGGTTCGAATGGCTTGCCCATGAGCTTTGCCAGTACCAGCAGTAAATCCCACGGAGGTGGGGGTTCCCGCACTGGAGGGGAAATGTGATCAAGGCCTTTGAAGAAGCGCCCGACCACCTTCTCCTGCGCCACTGACTCGCTCACCGCCCGCACTCGTAAGCAGAGATGGCTGCCAGGTGCACCTTTAGGGTCGCCGACCTAAGCCCTTGACTAGATAGGGACCATAGATAGTCCAAAATGCTGGCCACAGAACAAGAGGAAGGGTCCAAGCTCCTTTCCCGACACCAAATGGAAAATCTCTTCCATTTGAAGGCGTAGCATTTTCTGGTTGACTCCTTGGACGCCCACGCGATGTTGAGGACCTCGTCGGAAAGACCCAAGGCCTGGAACTCTAGCCGCTCAGGAACCAGGCCATCAGGTGCAGGGATTGAAGGTCCGATGGAACACCTTCCCGATTGACTGAGAGCAGGTCCGGGCGAGCTGGAAGCTGCCTCGGAGCCTGGAGCTGAGGCTGAGGAGATCTGAGTACCTGTAACTGGCGGGGCCAGTCTGGGGCTATCAGAATCACTGCGCCTTGTCCCTCCTTCACTTTGAGCAGGACCCTGTGAATCAGGGAAAGGGGGAAGGCGAAAGAGGCCCGGGGTCCACGGCCTCAAGAAGGCATCCCCCTGCAGCGAGCCCTGCTGAGGGGGGCGGGCATGAAACAGCCTCAGCTTCACGTTCTCCCTGGAGGCAAACAGATCCACCAGAGGTGTGCCCCAGAGGGAGAACAGATTTGTACTACTCCGCAGGAGAGACCACTGCGGTGATGCAGCCCCTATCCGGCTCAGGGCATCGGCCAGGGTGTTGGAGGCTCCTGCCACATGAATGGCTAGAGATCCGCCCAGGCTGCGCAAGACAGTGACCAGATGCGAGAGCTTCCTTGCATAGAAGCATGGAGCGGCCCCGCCCTGGTGGTTTAGGTAGTACATGGTCGTGGTATTGTCCGCCTGACTCGGACCACTTGACCCCGGAGAAACGGAGCAAAGGCGGTGAGAGCTAGGCGGACCGGCCGGAGCTCCAGCAGGTTGATGTGGCATCGGGACTCCCGCGGGACCAGAGGCCGCGCACTCGGTGTTCCCCCAGATGGGCACCCCAACCCATCAAAGAGGCGTCGGTCGATAGAGAGACTGTCGGCTCGGGGCGGACAAACGGGATGCCCTCCTGCAGATGAGATGGAACGGTCCACCACTGGAGAGCGCTCCACATCTCCTGGGTCGTCATCACAAGCTGGTACAAGGATCGCAGCGCCAGACCACTGGCTGGCCAGCCCTCACTGAAGGGGGCGATGTGCCAACGCGCCCAACGGATCACGCTGGTACAGGCCGCCATGAGACCCAGGGAGGCGAGGGAAGTCCCGAGCAGGGCGCACTGCCCAACCAGAAATGATTGGGCAAAGGAGGTAAGAATCTCGACCCTGTCCACCGAGCCGTGTTCTGGCTCAGAGAGGCGAGCTCTGCCCGATGAACAGTATCACCTGCTTCGCTCGAGTTCGATTTGGCCTCGTTGATAAGGAGGCCGACCTGAGAGCAAACCTGGAGGCCAGATCTCTGGACGGTCCACCTCCTGTCTGGAGGGGCTGCTATCAGCCAGTCGTCCAGGTAAGGGTACACCTGACCTCGGCGCCAGAGGAATGCTGTCACCGCTGCCATGCATTTGGTGAAGACCCTGGGAGCTAGAGAAAGGCCGAAGGGCATGGCTTGGAACTCGAATAGGATCCCTCCGCCGAAGCGGAGGAACCTCCGTGAGATTGACGGATAGGGACGTGAAAAACGCAGCCCTGAAAGTCCAGAGAGCAAAACACACACCGTGTTCCAGAGATGGTATTATCTGAGCCAGAGTGACCATTCTGAAGGTTCGAGACCTTAGGAACTTGTTTAGGTCGTGTAGGTCGAGAATGGGCGCCAGCCCCGTCCGCTGGGACCAGGAAATACCTGGACACAAACCCCAGGTCTAAGGGAGGGTCCTCCACCTCTCTTATCACCTCCTTCTGGAGGAGGAGGAGATCGATGTCGGCTCGACGAGCCGCCAATGAGGCTGGGGACCCTGAAGCCCCCCGAGGGGCGACGGCTCTGTAGGGCGGTGCCTGCTCGAACTCTAGAGGCAGGCCTCTTCCCACCACCTCCAAGACCCACCTGTCCGTGGTAACAGCGGACCAGGCGGAAAGGAAGTGCCGGAGCCGCCCCACCGGGGAACCAGGGGTGAGGCGACGGGGATGGGGTGACACCCCTCAGCCCGTCACTGAGCAGGCTTGGAGGAGGAACCGCCGAGGGACCTCTGGCCTTTTCCTCCTTGCTTCCTATTGGGAAGCCGACGGCTTGGGTTTGGGGTACCAAGGTCGAGCCTGCTGGCCCTGACGTTGTTGGGCCGGAGCGCCGCTGGGCACAGAAGCTTAAATGGCTTAGGCTGAGGCTTACGGCCTTGTCCTCTGCGCTGAAGAGACCGAGTCCAAGGTGGCATTGGACTTTTCGATCCTCTGAGGTGACCTTCCACTCCAGGGTCAAGAGGTCAGTCCCCAAAAGGAACATCCGCCAACTTGTGCTGGGTATCCGAGGTGAAGGTGGATATCCTCAGCCAGCCTGCTGGCGCATGGCCACTCGCGGTCGCCACTGATCTAGCACAAGAGTCTCCGTCGTCGAGAGCAGTCTGGAGCTGCTGCTTTGCCACTGCTCTGCCTCTGATCCCGCACCTGCTTGACCGTGGTCTGCAGGTCCGCGGGAAGATGGGGAACAACCTCATCCAGGGAGCCCAACAGGGCATGGGAGAAGTGTGCCATCAGGACGGCCGAACTGGCCTGACGAAGGTCGAGATGATGCAGATAGACTTTCCACCGCATAATCCAATTTCTTGACTCCTTGTCGGGTGGTTTGTCCACGCCCTCATGCCTCGGCACGCCGAAAACGCTGTCGGTAACCAGCCCCTCAGCAGAGGGGTGTTCCGAGAAACCGGACAGGGAACTGGTAGGGACCGCGTACTTCCTAGCCATTCTGGCCGAAGGCGCAGGGCAGGAGACAGGACGCTGCCATAGTTCCAAGGCCGGACCAACAATGGCTTCGGCCACCGGAAAGGCCTCCGTCGGAGAATCCCCTCGGTCCAGAATCTCCGTGAGGGGATATCTGGCCCGTTTAGAAACGGGTTCGAGCTTCATCCCGGTGGACTCCGAGATGAGTCGAAGTAGGCCAAGAAAGGACGAAGGGCTATCGTCCACTGACTGCCCCCCTGAGGACTCCAAGTCCATCCGCCTGGAGAACAAGGAGGAGTCATCTTCAGACCCCGACGAGTCTTCGAAGAGCTGCTCGAGCCTGAGACACCCTCCACCTCGCCGAGGTTTATCAGGAGTGAGAGTGACCGACAGCCTATGGGGCAGCCCTGAGCCGACTGAGAACCTTGGTCGGAGCCCCAACTAACGGCTGAGGAGGCGCAGTTCCACCAAAATCAGGCGGCAGCTGTACTAGGCCAACAACCGCCTGGGAACAGGCTCGACCACACGCGAGTTGTTTCGCCGCTCCGGTGACAGCCACTTAATGGCCGGTGAAGACGACTGGGTCGGCTTATTCCCGGCCAACAGAAGCTGTTGCCACATAAGCTCTTCATATTTCCGACGCAGCTTGCATCGAAGCCTCCCCTCATCCCAGGAGGAGGAAGAAGAGGAAGAGCGGCGGCGCCGCTTACCGTGGTGCCGAGACCGAGACCGCCTATGACGGCGGACCGCTGGACCGCGAGGAGGTCCGAGACTGAGAATCTCGGCTAGGCCAAGGTCGGCGCGCCGGGGTACCGAGGATCGGTACTCCCTTCGGCTCGGATGATTCCACCGACGGCTCCGGAACCGGAGGCACAGTCGAGCCGACGGGATCCTCAACTCTCGCCGGGGGAACCGGGGAGAGGGGAATATCAGCTTCACCAGCCGACAACTCGTCTAACGGGTCGAGAAAAATCTCGACCGCGTCATCGGGTGTCTCAGTCAACTGGCCTGACGGGGACACCGTGAAGCCAGTGGCCGGATTGAAGGGGTCGGACCGAGGTCACTGCTCGACCAGGGAGGGAGATCTTTCCCGCTCCCAAGAGCGTCGACGATGGACTTACCCCTTACTCTTTTGACCGAGAAAACGGTCCAGAAGAGGATGGACCCGCCTAGTCAAGAGGGTCAGGCAAAGCTCTTAAAAGAAGCCAAGTATGAGGCGCCGAGAGAGCGGGCGACGTCACGGCGTTGGCATGAAGAGCGCCTGCGCCGCCTCTTCGGGGTGATCATCTGCTCGAGCTGCTCCGACAGCCCGCAGCCGCGACACTGCCAATCGGGCCTTCGACTTGACCGAGGGAATCTCTTCTCGGACGCCCCAACTGCAAACGGGCAGCACGATCCTCGAGGACATAGACCGAAAGGGAAGAGCACAGATGCATGAAGCCTGTGGTTAGTGCTCGAGGCCTAGGCAGTAGACGCGTGGAGTGCGGGTCTGTCCGAGACATTTTCTGCCACGCAGGGCATCTCCGAAATCTGGGAGTCGATTATCCATACGCTAGCGCAGGAGAAGAAGACCCAAGTGTTTTGGTAAATGAAACGAAGTTTCAAAAAAATTTTGAAGAGTTAGGCACCAATTCTTAATCAGAGAGCTGCTAATGAGGAAACCTGAGCTCCAAGCGGTAAGGAAGATCTGGCGTCATGGGGCGGAGCAGAGAGTTTTACCACCCGGGTGGGTGGGAGGAGCCAGCTTGAAGACCTTCCGGCAAGATTTAAAGCGGCAAGGAATGGGCAGACTAGGTGGGCCATAGGCCCTTATCTGCCGACACTGTCTATGTATCTATGTAAGGAACCTGCCAGATAGTGTGGATGAACAACATATCCATGTCCCTAGAACTATATCTTACGGCAGAGGGACATTTCAATATGTCCTTCTTCACTTTCCCCTTCTCCATCTCTTTGGACTTCATTAAAATATACCCTGGAGAGTAACTTATGGGGGAATTAATTGGCCATCAATACAGAATGCCAAGGGCTTCATGGGGGGGGATTCTTCATTATCGATCCTGGAGGCCTGGAACAGAGATCTAGATTTACAGGTTCCCTTCTTAGTGCGGCAGCAAGCGACTTTGAAAGCTATTAAGATAACTTCTTCCAACATTTGGAGGGAGTTCGCATGGAAGTCCCGGTCGAGATGCTTCCATCCCCAGCAATATTAACAAAATATCTCCCAAAGTCTTATAGCACCTGCTAGAGAGGTTGTAATTGTGTGTTAGCCGATTTGGGCCATATTTTTTGGTTTTGTCCCAGACTGACCCCATCTTGGTGTTCATTACAGTTAGAATGTTTGGGAGATAACATTGAATTGACACCAGAAATAGTGGTCCTCTCAATTTATCCCCCACCCACCCACAGACCACGATGGGACTGTACTTTACTCCCAGTCTATGTGCTTGTGGCCAGAAAAGCGATAACTCGCAGATGGATGACACCTTTAACTCTTCACTAGGGGATTGGCGAGGTATTATTTTAGAGATTTATAGATCAGAATATTTAATTGCAAAATTCCAAAATAAACTGCCTCCCTTTGAATTAAAATGGCGCAGATGGGTACTGCATATGTCCTCTCGAGATCCAGAGTTTGTTCCATGAGGGGGAGAGGAGGGGTTGATGAAAATTACTAAGGGGTTGCCCAGCCACCTGCCTAGAGCTGACAAAGACTAGATCGAATTAAATGGAAACCGCTAATTCTTTAATGCTGTACGATAAATATTTTACAATAATGTAATCATATGGGGCATCATTTACCTGTACAAAACACTTGGCTTATGTAATAACCTGATCGCATGCATTTATTGTCTTCTATACTTTGTCTCTTAAAATAAAAAGAAATAAAAATAAAACCAATAATAATAGTAAGGGGTACCAAGGCTGCCTGGCCCAGTCTGGAGCCACTAGAATCACAGTGCAAGGCTGAGATCTGATCTTAACCAGAACTCTGAATAGCAAAGGAAAAAGAAGAAAAGCGTACAGAAACCTGCTTGTCCAATCTAACAGCCGAGTATCTTGAGGAACAGACCCCAAAAGAGGGGGTCTGCAGCAGAACAGGGGAAGCTGGTGATTGTCCAGGGCAGCAAAGAGGTCCATCTCTGGAGTACCCCACCTCTTGAAAATTATCTGATATAAAAAAAAAAAAAATTCAGGGCCCATTCATGGTGACCATTAAAGATCCTGCTGAGTGCATCTGCAAGTACACTGTCCTTCCCTGGGAGATACACAGCTATCAGGGAAACCTGCAGGGAATAAGCTAGTGACCATATTTTCATGACCTCTGTGCACAAGGCTGAGGACAGAGTGCCCCCCTGCTTGTTGATGTACCACATGGTTGTGGTGTTGTCTGTCCTGATCTGCACCACTTCCCCTGGAGTGTGTTCAAGAATGTCTGAAGTGCTAAAAAGACAGCCCTGAGTTCGAGAAGATTTATGTGCAGGAGAGACTCCTGATGAGACCATGTTACCTGAGCAGTAAGCTGGTCTAGATGGGCTCCCCATCCCAGTAGGGAAGCATCCGTGGTGAGAATCACTGTTGGAGCCTGACTGAGGAAGGGGACACCTTGCTTTAGATTGTCCTCCTCCAGCCACCACTGGAGAGCCGGAACCAGAGTTTGAAACACTGAAACTAACATGGAGAGAGGGTTTTTTTCTGAGACCAAAAAGATTTTAGATGAAACTGAATATCTCTCATCTGAAACCTTGCCCCCTGCACTACTGCAGTGTAAGCTGCCATGTGGCTTAGACACTGTAGGAAGTGCCTGGCTGGTTGAGACACTAATGGACGAAAAGAGGAAGCCAGGGTGATGAGGGACTGAACCCCTGAAAGAGGAAGAAAGGCCTTGGCCTGGACAGCATCCAGCTCCACTCCTATAAATGTGAGAAGCTGGGCAGGTTCTAGAACAGACTTTTCTAGATTTAGGATGAATCCTAAGGAGTCCAGAAGCTTTTGAGTGACCTCTAGAGCTGACCTGACTTGGTCTGAGGACTGACCCACTATGAGCCAGTCGTCCAGGTCAGGGAACAGTAAGATGCCTTGTCTCCTGAGAAAGGCCACCACTACTTCCAGACACTTGGTGCACACCCTTGGAGGAGATGTTAGGCTGAAAGGCATTGCTCTGAACTGGTAGTGGCCTGAGGGCAACACGAACCCGAGGCACCTTCTGTGGGAATGTCTGATAGGTATGTGGAAATAGGCATCCTTGAGATCCAGGAAGACTAGCCAGTCTCCTGGTCTCAGAGAGGGAAGAATTATTCCCAGAGTCACCATTTTGAGCTTTGGCTTTAGTATATGTTTGTTTAGGTATCTTAGATCTAGGATGGGTCATCACTCCCCTGTCTTTTTTGGGGTAAGAAGTATCTGGAATACAGTCCTTTCCCCCTGTGATGGAGAGGTACCTTCTTCTACTGCTTGTAAAAGTAGTAGAGAGGAGACTTCTGCCTATAAGGCCTTTGTCTCCACAGGAGAGGGAGGACTGAAAGACTTTGCTCTCATTTTTGGGAACCTTTGAAACTGAGAGCAAGTCCCTGGCTCACTACTTCCAGGACCCATTTGTCTGAGGTAACAGACTTCCAGGCCTAGAGGTAGTGAGCCAGCCTGCCCCCTACTGGAACTGAAAAGGCGACCCCGACTGACACATCAGGGTGTCTGTTTGCCAGCGGGCTTAGACTGAGTGGAGGGTAGAGTCCTGGTCATCCCCCTCCTGCCTCTTCCCCTAAAGAACTCCTCTGCTGGAAAGAGGAGGAGGCCTGGGCTTGTTAAAAAGGCCTTTGAAAAGGCCTGCCCCTGCCAGCCCTAGATTACTGCCTCTGAGGAGTGACCTGCTTTTCCTTGGCTGCAGCACTTCTGTAGGTGGTCCTGTATTCATCCATCTTTTTCATGTAAGCCTCTGTTTGCTCGCCAAACAGAGAATTACCAGTGACAGGAAAATCCATGGCCTTGGTCTGGGTATCCTGTTATAAACTGGTACACCTGAGCCAAGCAAATCTCCTCAGAGAGACAGATGTAGCCACAATCCTAGAATGTACATCATTCTAGTCAACAGCAGCATGAAACTGGACCTTTGATGCCTCAATACCATCCAAAGCCACCTGCTCCAGCTCCTTGGCCAACTGGGGAGGGGCATTCTTAGCCAGCTCCAGAACCGTATCCCACATAGATTTCTGGTATCTGGCTGTATATGCCATGTAATTAGCTTGCTTGAGCTCCAAAGAGGATGCCAAGTACTGTTTCTTTGGCATGGCATCCACTTTCCCGGAATCCTTATCTGGGGGTTGAGATGTCAGGGGAATATTAGCCTGGTCACTTGCACTACCCCAACATGGCTGCAATGATTTATAACGAATTCTGTCCCAGGACCTGACAAGTTGTACCTCCTGTCCATCTTTTTATCCATGGATGTTGGTTTTTTGTGTCCGTTTCCCCAAGGATTTATGCAGAGGGATAGACACCCTTTTGGACTCTGGGACATCCATCATCTCAACATAGTCAGGTTCCTCCTGATCCTGTTCAGCCTCTTCCACAGGAAGCTGGAGGGTACCAGCCACTTTCTTGTAGAACAAAAAATGGGAGGGGGACTCAGAAAGTCTGGGGGGAGACACATGAGAAGGCCTATCTGGGGAGATGTCAGGCTCTACTGGCTCATCTAGGCCTTCATAATCATCTTCTCCTTCCAAATCGCCCTCATAAAATGCATCAGGGTCTAATTCAGAAGCAGAAACTTCCGGCCGAACCAACCGTTTTTAGATTGGTGTCTGCTGGAACCGGGCAAAGCGACTGTACAATAGCAATCGCTTTAGCTATTTCATCTGCGGTTGGAACATGGGAATCAGGATCCAAACCGGCTGACTTGTGCTTTCTCTTAGACAGAACCAATTCTGCAGAAGTGGCTCTCCTTTTGCCCGAGGAGGTATCGCCCAGGTCAGTGGGCACCCCTCATGTTTGGTCAGAACCGAATCGGGCTGGCCATTCGGGTCAACTGATTTCTTTTCCTCCCTTTCCTTCAGCCTACTTAAACGGTTATCTAAAGTGGCTTTGGCAATGTTTATGCAAATTTGGCAGTCTTCTTTGAGGTAGTCAAACCCCAGACAATAAACACAGACAAGGTGGGGATCAGCCTTAGCAAAGGCCTCCCCACACTTGGTGCAGTACTGAAATCCAGTGGGACCGGTTTTCTGTTTGGATTTCTCAGACATGCCTGAAAATAATAAGTTACCCTAACCAGCATTTAAGCCTAGCAACTACAAACCTATTGGTTCCAACCGTGTCACGGGTCGGTTAAAAAAACTAAGAATATATCAGGTTTTTTTTAGGATCCGATAGATATATAGAACCACAATACAAAAAGTAGAAAAAATTACCAGAAAAAACAATACAGAACTGTTTTGGTTCCCAACCGGACTGACCAGAAAGAAATCAAACAAAAAACAATTTCTACCAACAAAACTCTAAACTACCTACTAAGCACATTTACTGTACCGTGGACAGAGATCCGAATACTGAAAAATAATTCAACGTTAGATAAAACTGATAGATTTTTACTTGAACCAAACTGAAGTGAAGGAGAGGATCTTCTGAGAGTCTTCTCAGTTAGGCAGAGTAAAGAATCTGACAGTTACACTGAGGAGTACCTGGGACAGAGGTTTGAAAACCGAGCTCGAGCTCAACGTTCTATGCACTGGCACAGAGTTAACCCTTTCCTTTCCAGAGCAGTTCAAGTGCTGGGGCCAACTACATATAGTCAGAATACAGCAAAACTTCATGTTGTTTGAATCACATACATAACATCTTTGCTGAAATCCAAAGTCCTTACATACATCGGACAATAGTCTCCAATAGGACCCGGTGTTCCTGGGAGACGCCCCACTGACAATGCTGGAGCGAACAGAGAAAGTACAGTTATGTAAGAACTTACCATAACAGTACATCTTCAAGAGAATCTCTTGCACCATGCTACACCTATGGAAAGTACAGTTACGTAAGAACTTACCGTAATAGTAGATCTTCGAGAACAGCTCTTGCAGCAGGTTACTCCATTAGGACTGAAGCCGGCAGGCGCCAGGACCCCACGGAAATTTTCTAGCTAGTAGTAGCCAGTGGGGACCTCCCCCGACATCGGCCCTGCCCCCGACATCAGGCATCATACAAAAGGGGGCGGTCCCCCAGAATCCCAAGTTCTCCCGCCGGAGACTCCCGGCCGCCAGATTACATCAGAAGTGGAGACTGAGGATCCACCTTCAAGAAGGTATTCAGAGCGGTGTTACACACACCTAATCCTAGGTAGTGAGATAACGGAACAACTCTACCTCCAGAGGGGATAGTGGGAGGGAAACTACCTGCTGCAAGAGCCGTTCTCGAAGATCTACTGTTATGGTAAGTTCTTGCATAACTGTACTATCTTACTTTGAGAAACAGCTCTTGGAGCAGGTTACACCATTAGGACTGATTCAAAAGCAATCCTGGAAAACCCTCGCAGGTGGGAGGAGGATAGGTAGAGATCGCGAGTTGGACCGAAGCCTAGGATAGGAGTCCCTGAAGGACTGCTAGACCAAAACCAGCTCTTCGCTGTGATGCAATGTCCAGGCTATAATGCCTGATAAAGGTGTGCTCCAAGCAGCTGCTGTGCAGATGGCTGAAGTGGACACATTCTTCATCGCCGCAAAGCAGGTAGCCACCCCCCTTTCGGAATGTCCCCTAACCGAGCCCGGTAGGGGTTTGTTACGTTTCTGGTAAAAGAACGTGATACAATGGATGAGCCACCTGGACAGCGATTGTTTAGAAACCGGAGCTCCCAGCATCCTATGGGCAAAGGAGATGAAAAGCTGATCAGATTTATGGTAGTGTCTGGTTCTGGTCAGGTAGTATCTTAGACACCTATGCACATCTAGAGTGTGCAGCAGGGCCTCTCCTCTATTCGAGTATTTAGGAAAATACACTGGCAGGTCAATGTCCTGACTGAGGGTGAGAGCTGAGACCACCTTAGGTAGAAACTTTGGATTTCTCCTTAGGGACACCCTGTCCTGGTGAAAAACCAAATAAGGTTCTTTGCACATTAGTGCGTGAGGCTCAGAAATCCTTCTGGCCGAAGTAACAGCAACTAAAAATAATGTCTTCCATGTCAGGAGACGTAGCTCGCAATCCGCGGCTGGTTCAAAAGGTGGCAGCGTAAGCTGCTCCAGGACAAAGGGTAAATCCCATGGAGGAACAGGATCCTTATTTGGAGGTCGAAGGTGGAGAACGCCTCTCAGGAAGGCTTGTGCGGTGTCCAACTGAGCTATGGACCGTAGGACTATAGGAGTATGATAGGCCGAGATGGCACAAAGGTGTACTTTAATTGAGGAGTTGGCAAATCTGCCTAGAAAAGAGAGAGAAGGTAGTCTAGAACAGAACCTTCCGGACAATCCATCGGGAAAGCCCTTGTGCTTGAATCCAAAGGCAAAATCTGCGCCATTTCATGGTGTATGTGGCATGAGTGGCCGGTTTTCCAGCAGCCGTTAGAACATCTGCTACCCCTTGCGAGACCCTGGCGCATGATAGAGTATGTCCTAGGGGCCAGGCGTGCAGGTTCTGATGAAAGGTCGGATGGACCAAAGATCCTGCCTCCTGGGACCATAAGTGACAGCTGATTAGCCGAGGCACCGGAGGTTCCTAAAACAGCTGGTGCAGCAGAGGGAACCAAATCTGTTTGGGCCAAAAGGGTGCCATTAGTATCAGCGTCGCCTGCTCTCTGCGGAGTTTCAAAAGAACCCTCTGGATCAATGGGAAGGGAGGAAATGCGTAGAGGAATCTGCCCGTCCAGGAGAGGGACAACGCGTCTCACCAGAAAACACCAGGCCTTGGATCTAGCGAGCAGAAATTGGGCAGTTTTGCATTGGATGGGGACGTGAAAAGATCTAACTCCGGTGTTCTCTATCTGTGAAACAGATCCTCTACCACCTCCTGGAGTAGTTCCCATTCGTGCACTCTGGCCTGAGATCAGCTCAGACTGTCTGTGATAACGTTGTCCACTCCTGGGACATGTACAGCAGTAAGGCTTGCGCTGTGTTGCAGAACCCAATCCCACACCCTCATGGCCTCCCTGCAAAGCGGGTAGGAATATGTAACTCCTTGTTTGTTGAGGTAATACATCACTGCGGTATTGTCTGTTTGCAACAGCAGAGTACCCGGTGGAATCTCCGACTGGAAGGCCTGTAAGGCATAAAGGACTACTCTCATCTCCAAAATATTTATTTGGAGATGAGCTTCCTGGGACGTCCACGAGCCCTGAGACCTGACCATGTCGAGGTGTACTCCACAACCGAACCCTGAAGCATCTGTGCAGAGTGTCATAATCGGAGATGGCACAATGAAGGGGACTCCCACAGGTGTTGTGGTTCGAGCCACCATTGCCAATCCCGGATGACGGCATTCGTGATCTCAATTGGCAGCTGCAGATGGTCTTGCTTCTGATCCCGCTGTACCCGTAACATCCACTGGGTCACCCGCATGTGAAGATGGCCTAGAGGGACTGTCGCAATGGTTGCAGCCATGTGTCCAAGCAGGCAAAGGATAAGTCTTGCTGGGACCGTCTTCTTTGCCAAGATGTCCCTTATGAGGGATCTGATGTGTTCCGCTCTGTCCTGGGGCAAAAAAGCTTTGCCCTGGACGGTGTCCAGGACTGCACCTATGAACTGCAGTCTCTGCAATGGAACCAGGTGTGACTTCTCGTGATTGATGATGATGCCCAACGACCTGAAGAGGGAATGAGTACAGTGGACCACGGACATTAGAGCTTCCAAGGGGCCACGAGGAGCCAGTCATCCAGGTATGTGAGAGACACGTAGGGGCCTTGTCTCCTGAGGCATGACTACATTGCCATGCGCGCTCGTAAATACCGAGATGCAGCGGACAATCTGAAGGGAGGGCCGGAACTGATAATGCGACCTAGAAACTCGAAGCGCAAGAATTTCTTGTGTGCTCGAGTTATGGGTATGTGCAGGTAAACATCCTGCATATCCAGAGACACTAAGAAGGCACCCTGCTTGAGCATGGGAATCAAACCGGGAAGGGTCACCATGCAGAAGCATTTGTAAAGGACCGAAACGTTGAGGTCGCTGAGGTCCAGAATCGGACAGCGGTCCCCTGTCTTTTTGAGCACCAGAAAGAAGTGGGAATAGTAACCTGCTCCTCTCTGGTTCTGTGGTACTTGCTCTATGGCTTCCTTTCCCAGAAGCATGAGCACTTCTTGCTGTATGAGCAGTGCGTGCTTACCCAAATAACGGGAAAGCAGGGGAGGTTTTGACAGTGGGTGGTCGAGGAATTCGACAGTGTGTCCTCTCTTGACCAGTTGGAGGACCCGAAAGGTGGCGAGCACTGTGACCCCCGACCTTTTGTCCCTGTTGATCCAGAGGAGGGCCGGGAGCTGGGAAGGAGTCATGCTGTGGCGGCATTACCCCCCACAGGCTGGGTTGGTTTGGTATATCTTTGACCTTGGCCTGGGGAAGACTTAGGCTGGGCCTTACGGTTGAAGTTGCCCCTTGGCTGCTGCCGTTGCGGTCGGCCACAAAAACGATACTGGTTCCTACGAAAGGAACCAGATTTGGGTCTGTACATGGCCTGTACAGTCCTTACTGCCTTCCCGGAGTCCTGTAATTTGGTGATTACCTGTTCGGAGTCTTCACCAAATAGAACTTCGCCGTTATAGGAAACGTCCAGGATGTTTTTCTGGATGTCTGGGGTAAATCCGGAGACTCGAAACCATGAGAGTCTCCAGAGACAGACGCCTGAGGCTGCTGCCCTTGCTACGGAGTCCGCCGAGTCGTAGGCGGCTCTCAAAACTTGGGCCCCCACGTCTGACCCAGTGTGAAGGAGGTTCAGCAGCTCCTCCTTCTGCTCGCCATCTGGAAGTGCTTTCAACAGGTCTTGACCCTGTTCCCATAGGGCATTCTGAAACTGAACCATGTGTGTCAGATAGTTCAGTGACCTAATGGAGCATGCAGCAGCCGCGTACATGCGCCTACCCAGTGAGTACAATTGCTTGAACTGGTCCGGAGGCTGTGTGCTCAAATGTTGTGGTCGTTGAGACCTATCATGGGAGGCCGTAATGACCAGGGAATCAGCTAGGGGTTGTTGCGCCAAGTACAGGCCCTGTACAGGCGGTCAGCCTTCTTTGGCACAGCAGGGGTGGAGTGCGGACGTTTCCACGCAGCCTTGGTGACGTCCGCGAAGGTGTCCACCAAGGGTGGTACCACCACAGGCTTAGGGTCCTTCTGCCAAAGATAACGAGCTAGGCCCTGTAGTTCGGGGTCTAGGTCTTCCATATCCCATCCCATGTTCTCCTGGATGTGCCTCATGATTTCGGAAAAACAGGGATCACCCGGAGGTGACCTGGGGAGGTCTAGTGGGTCTGGTGATGGGGTGCTGATTGGAGAAGGAGACCTGGAGGTATTTGAGGTGTCAGGTCTAGAGTCGTCCCCGTGCGGAGTGGACCGTCTACGTCTGGGTCGCTTGGGACTAGGGGACCCTGAGGGAGATCTTGAAGGGGGCCTTCTCCTTTCTTTGGATCTACCCTTAGGAGTTGGGAGTAGGCTCCTTGGGGGTCGGTGGTCTTCCTGCTGGCCCCTGTGGTGGAGGAGGGGGAGTAGGAGGAGGTTTCACTGGGAGCACGTCTTTCTTAATTGTGTCCCACCAAAAAGTAAAGAGGTCTTTAACCTCCGCAATATTTATACCGGACGATGGTCCTGGCATCGGGGTTGGTCTGTCGCCAGTATCGAGCATCGGGTCCAAGGGCGTCGCCAGATCAGGTGAAGGCTCCTGTGGAAGCCCGGTGTCCTCGCTGTCGCCTGCCTGGTCATCAGGCAATGTCGGATCCTTCTCCATAGAATCTCGGCGACCGGTATCCACCGGTGACGGGGAGGCAGTCGTCAGCTCCTGAGAATGTCTAGCCGACGTCGGGTGTTTGGCCGATGTCTGGTCCGACGGACGCTTGACCGGCGAAGAGTCGTCAGCCCGTTTCGAGTCCGTCATATGCCTAAGGGACGTCAGGTCCCTGGTCTTCCTGGGGGGGGCTGGTCCCCTAGGCGGCTGGGAGGCTGATCTGGCGTCGGGGTCCCGGCATCTGTCCGAGGAAGCCTGAGTGGATTTAGAAGAGGACTTGGACCGGTGACGGTCAGAAGACTTCGCGGGAGCCCGGGAGGGCGTTGAAGAGGGGTCCGAGGTCCTGGAAGTCTTAATCTATGCAGAGAAGCCAAAGAACCGCCTGAAGACTTAACTTTCATGGGAGGGGGCTGAGAGCGAGCCCCGGAGGGAGAGCAGTCTGAGCATGTGGAGCCAGAGCTGGTGCGCGAGTCTGAGGCCCTATTCGGGGATCTGGACCTGGCCTTCTCCAGTGCTTATGGGACTCAGAAGTAGACTCACCCCTGAAGGCAGGGTCTTTATCCATGCTCTTCAACATTTCTTCCAAGAGGAACCCCTGAAGTGCCTTCTGGTGGTGGATCTGGGTGCGACTATTGAACCGCTGGAAAAAAAGGAACAGCCCTGGGTGTCGTGCTCTGGGCCTAAGCACCGCAGGCAGGACGAATACAGATCCTTAAAAGGTATTGGTTTGCCACAGGCACACTTAGAGGGATGTCCTTCTGAGGAAGGAGTAGGAGATGCCGACATTTATTCAAAGCTGGTTTAAGTTCTAGGTGTCGTTTGCTGGAGTAGGACCGTGAGGCCGATGATGGCGAGTCGATGGCGGGAAAAGAAATACAGGTTACTCACCTGTAACAGAAGTTCTAGGAATGGTATATGTTGTTCATCCACACTGTCTGGCAGGTTCCTTGCCACTTTAAATCTTGCTGGAAGGTCTTCAAGCTGGCTCCTCCCACCCACCCCGGTGGTAAAACTCTCGGCTCCACCCAATGACACCAGATCTAGCCTGCTGGAAGCCAGGTTGTGTCTCGAAGCCGGGGAGGCTGGGTGGGTCGTGTGGATGAACAAAATATACCGTTCCTAGAACTCCTGTTACAGGTGAGCAAAGTACAGTTACGAAAGAACTTACCGTAACAGTAGATCTTCGAGAACAGCTCTTGCAGCAGGTTACACCATTAGGACCGAAGCCGTCAGGTGCCAGGACCCCACGGAAATTTTCTAGCTAGCAGTCTTCAGCGGGGACCGCCTCTGACGTCGTCCGGCCCCCGACGTCAGGCATAGTACATAAGGAGGCGGTCCCCCCACAATCCCCAGTTCTCCCGCCGGAGACTCCCGGCCGCTGGATGACATCAGAAGAGGAGACCGAGGATCCGCCATCAGATGGCCAAGACTAAGACAAATTGCTCCATCTCGTAAGATGGATGTTTGGCTATGACCTACCTCCACAAGAAGGGGGATGGTGGGCGGGAAGATACCTCATGCAAGAGTTGTTCTCGAAGATCTACTGTTCAGTTGGATTCTTACGTAACTGTGCTATCTAACGAGATACAGCTCTTGCAGCAGAACCCCACCATTAGGACTGATTCCCAAGCAATAGCAGCAATCTTTTGCCACAGGGAGGAGGAAAGGTAGGGATCACAACCCTACTCGAGCCTAAGACAGAAGTCCATGAAGGACGGCTAGGCCGAAACCTGCTCTTTGCCTCGATGCGATGTCCAGGCTGTAATGCCTAATAAAGGTATGCACCGAGCTCCATGTGGCCACAGCGCAAATAGCTGAGGTGGAGATATTCCTCAGCGCTGCAAAGGAAGTGGCCACTCCTCTGGTAGAATGACCCTTGACCACACCTGGCAAGGGTTTGCTGCGCTTGTCATAACAGAAAGAGATACCATGGATGAGCCAATGCGACAGAAGACTGTTTAGAAACAGGAGCTCCTTTCATCCTCTCAGCAAAGGAGACAACAGCTGATCCGATTTTCAATACTGTTTGGTTCTGGTCAGAAAATATCTGAGACACCTGTGAACATCAAGGGTGTGGAGCAGTGCTTCTCCTTGATTGTGTACCTGGGAAAGTACACTGGTAAGTCGATATCTTGATTAAGGGTGAGGGCTGAGACCACCTTAGGCAGAAACTTAGGATTTGTCCTCAGGGATACCCTATCCTGATGGAAAATTAAATAAGGCTCTTTGCACATGAGTGCATGCAATTCGGAGATTCTTCTTGCCGAAGTAACTGCAACTAAAAACAACGTTTTCCACGACAGAAAACGTAGCTTGCAATCCGCGGCTGGTTCAAAAGGTGGTAGCGTAAGCTGCTTCGGGACAAAGGGCAAGTCCCAGGGAGGAACCGGATCTTTGATAGGTGGCCTAAAGTGGAGGACTCCCCTTAGAAAGGCACGAGTAGTGTCCAATTGGGCCACCACCCGATGGTCTATGGGGGCAAGATAAGCCGAAATTGCAGAAAGATGTACCTTGATAGAGGAGTAAGCTAGTCCGGACTAAAAAAGTGAAAGCAGGTACTCCAGAACCAGCTTTTCAGGACATTCTAATGGCGAGAAACCCCGCGCTTGAGCCCACAAGCAAAATCTGCACTATTTCATGGTGTATGTTGCATGTGTTGCTGGTTTTCTGGTGGCAGAAAGTACCTCTGCCACTTCTTGCGAGACCCCGTGTTGCATCATGGCTATGTCTCTAGAAGCCAAGCATGTAGGTTCAATGAACGTAAGTCCGGATGGATTAATGAACCCTCCTCCTGAGACAACAGATGGAAGCTGACTGGCAAAGGAAGTGGAGGTTCCCGGGATAGCTGATGCGGAAGCGGGAACCAGATTTGCCTGGGCCAGAAAGGCGCTATCAAGATGAGCGTCGCTTGCTCCCTGCGGAGTTTGAGAAGAACTCTCTGGATTAATGGGAAAGGAGGGAAGGCATAGAGGAATCTGCCCGCCCAGGAGAGGGACAACGCGTCTCGCCAGAAAACACCAGGCCCTGGATCTAGTGAGCAAAAATTGGGCAGTTTTGCATTGGATGGGGATGCGAAAAGGTCTAATTCTGGAGTGCCCCAACTGTGGAACAGATCCTCTGCCACCTCCTGAAGAAGCTCCTACTCATGGACTCTGGCCTGAGAACAACTCAGGCTGTCTGCAACGGTACTGTCCACCCCAGGGACGTGAACTGCAATAAGGTTTGCGCCGTGCCGTACTACCCACTCCCACACTCTCATGGCCTCCCTGCAAAGGGGTAGGAGCGAGTGACTCCTTGTTTGTTGAGGTAATACATCACCGCAGTATTGTCTGTTTGCAACAGGAGAGTACTCGGTGGGACCTCCGACTGGAAGGCTTGCAGGGCGTAAAGGACCGCCCTCATCTCCAAAATGTTGATGTGGAGATGAGATTCCTGGACTGTCCATGTGCCCTGAGACCTCACCCCGTTCAAGTGTGCTTCCACCCGAGCCCTGAGGCGTCTGTGGAGAGAATTACTGTCGGAGACGGCACTGTGAAGGGAACCCCTGCGGAGAGGTTTCCTGGGTCTAGCCACTATTGCCAGTCCCGAATCACGGCCTTTGTGATTCGAACTGGCTGCTGCAGATGGTCTTGCCTTTGGTCCCACTGCACCCTTTAACATCCACTGGGTTACTCGCATGTGGAGTCTTGCCATCGGGACTGTTGGAATGGCCGCAGCCATGTGTACGAGCAGGCGAAGGACCAGTCTGGCCGGGACGGTCTTCTTCACTGACATGTCCCTTATGAGGGACCAGATGTGTTCCGCTCTGTCCGTGGGAAGAAAAGCTTTTCCCTTGACGGTATCCAGAACTGCTCCTATAAACTGCAGTTTCTGGGACAGTACTAGAAGATACTTCTTGTAGTTGATGAGGAAACCCAGTGACTGAAAAAGGGCCTGGGTACGACGAATGGCCGTCCACAATGCTTCCTTGGAGGAAGCCATGACAAGCCAGTCGTCCAAGTACGGGAACACATAGTGGCCTTGTCTCCTCAGAGATGCTGCCATGACTGCCATACATTTCGTAAAGACGCGGGGTGCTGATGACAGCCCAAAGGGAAGCACTCTGAACTGATAATGGCGGCTCTGCAACTCAAAGCACAGGAACCTCATGTGCGCCTGAGCAATAGGGATGTGCAGGTAGGTGTCCTGCATGTCCAACGACACCGAGAAGGTGTCCCTCTTCAGCATGGGGATTAGACCCGGAAGGGTCACCATGCGGAAGCGTTTGTAAACGACCGACAGATTGAGGTCGCTGAGGTCCAAAATTGGACGGAGGTCCCCTGTTTTCTTTGGAACCAGGAAGAGCAGCGAATAATAGCCTAACCCTCTCTGGTTCTCTGGAACGTGCTCCAAAGCTTCCTTCTCCAGAAGCGCGAGCACTTCCTGTTGTATAAGCAGAGCATGCTGACCTAAGTAGCGGGAAAGCAGATGAGGCCTTGTGGGTGGACTGCCTATGAATTCTATATAATGGCCTTTTTCGACCAACTGCAGCACCCACCTGTCGGTGGTGATCAACCGCCACCATGGCAGGTGGCGTGATCTCGACCCGATTCTTCATTCCCATTGATCCTGAGGAGGGGCGGGGGCCGGGAAGGAGTCATGCTGTGGCAGCAGTAGATCCCGCAGGTTGGGCCAGCTTTGCAACTCGGTGGCCTCTGCCTGAGGATGCCTTAGCCTGGGCTTTTTGGGTGAAGGAGCCCCTTTGTTGCTGGTTGGAACATGGTTGCTGCCTTTGTGCCCGGCCATGAAAACGACTCTGGTTCCTGCGAAAGGAACTAAGTCGAGACCTGTACATAGCCTGCACAGATCTAACTGCCTTCCCAGCGTCTTGAAGTTTGGTGATCACCTTCTCCGAGGCTTCGCCAAACAGAACTTCACCATAGTAAGGGACGTCCATGATATTCTTCTGGACGTCCGGGGTAAAACCGGAGACATGGAGCCATGAGTGTCTCTGGAGACACACGCCTGAGGCTGCAGCTCTGGCCGAAGAGTCTGCAGAGTCATATGCGGCTCTGAGCACCTGGGTCCCCATGTCCGAACACGTACGGAGGAGGTTTAACAGCTCCTCCTTTTGACCATCGTCGGGCATTTTTTCAACCAGGTCTTGTCCCTGCTCCCACTATACGTTCTGGAATTGAACCATGTGGGTGAGGTAATTTAGTGACCTGATGGCGCAGGTCGCAGCCATGTATGTGCGCCTACCCAAGACATCCAACTGTTTGGATTCCAGGTCCGGTGGCTGTGTGCTCAAGTGCTGAGGTCTCTGAGACCGGTCATGTGAGACCGTGATGACCAGAGGATGGTTTGCCAGGTACTGGTCCTCCCTTGGGGCCTTGTACAGGCAGTCAGCCTTCTTCGGCTCTCCCAGAGTCTAATGCGGACGCTTCCACTCAGCCTTGGTGACGTTCACGAAGGTGCCCACCAAGGGTGGCACTACCACAGGCTTTGGATCTTTCTGCCGAAGGTAGCGGGCAAGGCGTTGTCTCTCGGGGTCTAGTTCTTCAGCGTCCCACCCATGTTCTCCTGGATATGCCTCATGATTTCCAGTGAGCGGTCATCCAGAGAGACCTGGGAAGGTCGTGTGTGGATCTGGAGGCAGGGCTGATGGGAGAAGGAGATCTGGGCGCCCTGAGGTGTCAGATCTGGAGTCCTCTCGGACGAGGTATACCGATGCCTCTGGGTCTCTCAGGGCTGGGGACCCTGAAGTGGATCTTGAGGGAGGTCTTCTCCTATCCGAAGATCTGCCCCTAGGAGGGGGTCTTGGCTCCTTGGGGTTCGATGACCGTCCTACTGACCCCTGGGTGGGAGTGGGGGTGCAGGCGTTAAAGGGGTAGCTGGCGTAGGAGGAGGGTGTGTGGTGACTACATCCTTCTTGATGGTGTCCCACCAGAAGGTGAAGAGCTCCTTCACCTCTGCCAGATTCAGGCCCGACGACGGGCTGGGAACTGGTGGCCTGTCCCCGTGGGTCTCCCGCTCTGGGAGGGTTCCCGTGGGAGCTCGATGGTTCCAGAGTCGCCCGCCTGGTCCTCGGGCTAAGTAGTATCCTCCTCCTCCGACGCCTTCCGACCGACGTCGGCAGGCAGTGGTGCGGTCCTCCCCTCTGCAATGGCTGACGTCAGTCCCCCGATCAACGTCCTCTGGGGCGAACGCCTGACCAGCGACGGGTGTCTTACTGTAGCCGGCTCCTGGGAGTGCCTATGGTGCTTGGCCGATGTCATGTGAACCGACGTCGGGTCCGATGTCTGCTTCAGGGAAGTCAGTTGCTTAGTCTTGCGCTGGGGTGGGTCCGGCCCGCGCGGCAGCTGGGAGGCTGACCTAACGTCGGAGTCCGGACGACAGGAGGAAGACTTGTGGCGCTCCCCAGACCTGGACGAGGCCTTAGAAGGAGTGGATGAAGCCGAAGGCCTGGAGGTCTTGATAGGCTGCAGTGAGGAGGAACCGCTGGACGATCTAACCTGAACTGGGGGAAGGCTGAGAGTGAGCCTTAGAGGGAGAGTGGTCTGACCTCGAGCCGAAGCTGCGGGAGTCTGAGGCCTTGGAAGGGGATCTGGGCCTTTCCTTCTCCCGGTGTTTTTCCCGTTGCCTATGGGTCTTCCTGGCGACTCCCCATGGAGAAGGTTCCTATCCATGGCCTTGAGTTTTTTCTTGAGAAGAAAAGCCTGAAGGGCCTTCTGGCGGTGGATCCTGGTGCGACTATTGAAGCCCTGGCAGAAGGAGAAGGCCTGGGTATCGTGGTCGGGGCCCAGACAACGCACACAGGCAGAGTGAGGATCCTTTTTTTTTTTTTTTTTAACCAATTATTTTACCAGGTGAGACACACTAAGCTGAAAGCTTGTTTGCAGGTGCAACCTGGGAGCACAAGGAAGTTAAGTGACTTGCTCAGGGTCACACAGTATGCACCTAGGGGGCTGTGGGATTCAAACCCAGGTCTCCAGATTTGCAGCTCAGAGCCTTAACCCACTGCGCCATACTCTCTTTGCCGCAGGCACACTTCGATAGGTGACCTTTCATAGAGGTGTTTGGAGAGGACATCAGATGAATCCTGTATCTAAATGAGAAGAAAGAACGTTGAAGTTCCTAGTCGTCGCATGCTAGGAGACCGAGAGGCCGATGCTGCGGTGTCGACAGTGGGAAAAGAACTGGGGATTGTGGGGGAACCACCTCGCATATGTACTCATACAGCGTCGGGAGGCAGTCCCGCTGAAGACTGCTAGCTAGAAAATTTCCGTGGTGTCATGGCGCCTGACGGCTTCAGTCCTAATGGTGTAACCTGCTGCAAGAGCTGTATCTCAAAGTAAGATCCTGTATTTCTAGGGACATGGATATGTTGTTCTTCCACACTGTCTGGCAGACTCCTAGCAGTTCTCCGGAAGAGGGAGGCAAGGCGCACATTCCCTACTTGGGAAATAAGACTGGAGAACCGAGGCCCCAAAACCAGCATCCCAGCGTGATTCAAGGTCGATGTGGTAGTGGGTGATGAAGGTGTCCTGACTTCCAGGTAGCAGCCCTGCAGATTTCCTGGATAGGGGCGTCCCTGGAAGCAGCCACTGATGCAGCAGTATGGGCGGGTAGAATGAGCTCTTATCCCTCTGGGAGGCTCCATGCCAGCCAACCTATAGCAGAGATCTATGCAGGAGGTTACCCACCTGCCTATCGTCCACTTGGCTGCAGGTCTGCCAGGTGCGGCTTCAGCGTAGGTGACAAACAGATGGCGAACCTCTCCCTGAACTTCAGGCGTCCGCTCCTTATAATAAGCGAGCACTCTTCTAGGGTCCAAAGTATGGAGCCTATATTCGGCCTCCGAGGTGTGACTGGGGTAGAACACCGGCAGAGTCAACACCTGGTTAAGGTGAACCTCTGACACCACCTTTGGAAGGAATTTCGGGTGGGGGCGCAGGACAACCTTGTCCCTGTGGAAGGCCAGACAGGGAGACTCGATGGAAAGTACCTGGAGCTCTCCCATCCTTCTGGCTGACGTGACAGCCACCAAGAAGTTGGTCTTCCATGACAGGTGAGAGATATCACACCTGTGCATCGATTCGAATGGCTTGCCCATGAGCTTAGCCAATACCAGCAGTAGATCCCACGGAGATGGAGGTTCTCGCACCGGAGGGAATATGTGATCAAGACCCTTAAAAAAGCACCCGACCACCTTCTCCTGCGCCACCGACTGCTTCCCGGCCTGTGCCCGGTATGCAGAGATGGCTGCCAGGTGCACCTTAAGGGTCGTCGACCGAAGCATTTGCTAAGAAAGGGACCACAGGTAGTCCAGGATACTTGCCAAGGAGCAGGAGGAAGGGTCCAGGCCCTTGCCCTGACACCAAATGGAGAATCTCTTCCATTTGAAGGCGTAGCATTTTCTGGTCGACTCCTTACGGGACGCCTCAACGACGTTGAGGACCTCGTTGGAAAGAAGGAACTCTAGCCGCTCAGGAACCAGGCCGTCAGGAGCAGGGATTGAAGGTCCGGATGGAATACCTTCCCCTGACTGACTGAGATCAGGTCCGGGCGGGCTGGGAGCTGCCTCGGGAGTCGGGAGCCTGGAGCCGAGACTGAGGAGATCTGGATACCAGAATTGGCGGGGCCAGTCTGGGGCTACTAGAATCACCTGCGCCTTGTCCCTCCTCGCCTTGAGATGCACCCTGTGGATCAAGGGAAATGGGGGAAGGTGTAGAAGAGGCCCAGGGTCCACGGCCTCAAAAAGGCATCCCCCTGCAGCGAACCCTGCCGAGGCGGGCATGAAAGAGTCTCAGCTTCGCATTCTCCCAGGAGGCAAACAGGTCCACCTGAGGCATGCACCAGTGGGAGAACAGGTCTTGTACTACCTCCAGCAGGAGAGACCACTCGTGGGACGCAGCCCCTATTCGGCTTAGGGCATTGGCCAGAGTGTTGGAGGCTCCTGCCACATGGATGGCAAGGAGATCCATCGCCAGGTTGCGCACGAGTGACCAAATGCGGAGAGCTTCCCTGCACAGAGGTATGGAGCGCATCCGGCCCTGGCGGTTTAGGTAGTACATGGTCATGGTATTGTCCGTCTGGACCTGAACCACTTTACCCCGTAGAAACAGAGCAAAGGCAGCGAGGGCTAGACGAACCACTTGAAGCTCCAGCAGGTTGATGTGGCATCGGGACTCCCGAGGGGACCAGAGGCCGTGAGCTCTGTGCTCCCCCAGATGGGCACCCCAATCCATCACAGAGGCAGCGGTCGATCGAGAGACCGTTGGCTCAGGGCGGACAAATGGGATGCCCTCCTGCAGATGTGCTGGAATGGTCCACCACTGGAGAGTGTTCCACATTCCCTGGGTCACTGTCACTAGCTGATCCAGAGGACTGAAGTGCTGTGACCATTGGCTGGCCAGCCCCCATTGAAGGGGACGCATGTACCAACAGGCCCAACGGACCACGCTGGTGCAGGCCGCCATGAGGCCCAGGAGGCGCAGGAAGTCCCGGGCAGGGCACGATTGCCCAACCTGAAATGACTGGGCAAAGGAGGAAGAACCTCGGCCTGTCCGCGGGAGCCGTGCTCTGGCTGTTAAGAAATCGAGCTCTGCCCGATAATTGGATCACCTGCTTTGTACGAGTTCTGACTTGGCCTCGTTGATGAGGAGGCCAACCTGAGAGCAAACCTGGAGGCCAGATCTCTGGACCTCCACCTCCACTCTGGAGGGCTGCAATCAACCATTCATCCAGGTGAGGTATTACCCAGAACCTTGACGTACCGTGGGAATGCTGTCACCACCTGCCATGCATTTGGTGAAGACCCTGGGAGCTAGGGAGGCCGAAGGGCATGGCCCGGAACTCGTAAAGGGATCCCTCCGCTCTGAAGCGGAGGAATCTCTGGTGGGATGGACGGATTGGGACGTGAAAGAATGCGCCCTGGAGGTCCAAGGAACAGAACCACATGCCTCGTTCCAAGGATAGGATTATCTGAGCCAGAGTGACCATCCTGAAGGTCCAAGAAATTAGGAACCTGTTCAGGTCGTGCAGGTTGAGAATGGGGCGCCAGCCCCCCTGTCCGTTTTGGGACCAGGAAGTATCTGGACACAAACCCCGGGTCTGGAGGAGGATCCACCACCTTCCTGATCACCTCTTTTTCGAGGAGCAGGGCAGTATCGGCTCGGCAGGCCGACAGAGAGGCTGCGAACCCGCGCCCGAGGCGGCGGCTTGGAGGGCGGGCCTGCTCGAACTCCAGGAGCAGGCCCTTTCCTACCACCTCCAACACCCAGCGGTCCGTGGTGATATCGGACCAGGCAGAAAGAAGTGGTGGAGCCATCCCCTATGGGGTAACGCAGAAGTGGCGAGGCTGGGGTGACACCCTCAGCCCGTCACTGGGCAGGCTGGAGGAAGGACCGGCGAGGGACCTCCTGGGCTTTACCTCCTGCTTCCTATTGGAGGAAGCGCGGGCTTCAGGTTTGGGATGCCAAGCAGGCGGTTGGCCCTGGTGCTGTTGGGTCGGATGTGCCTCAGGCGCAGAAGGGCGAAAGGACTTGTGCTGCTGCTGTCGCCGGCCTTTGTCCTTCTGGGTGGAGGTGACCGAGTCCAGAGTGGCATTGGACTTCTCGACCCGCTGGAGGTGACCTTCCACTCCAGGGCCGAAGAGGTCGGTCCCCAAAAGGGCGTCTGCCAATTGTGCTGGTATCTGCTGTGAAGGTGGATATCTCAGCCATGCTCTCTGACGCATGGCCACATGGCTGTCACCCGATCTGGCAGGGGTCTCTATGTAAAGAGCCGTCTGGAGCTGCTGCTTGCACTGCCCTATCCTGGTCCCGAACCTGCGGACCGTGGTCTGCAGGTCGGCCAGGAGATGAGGATCACTCATCCAGGGGCCCATGAGGCGTGGGAGAAATGTGCCATCAGCACGCGCCGAGCTGGCCTGGCGGAGGCCAAGGGAGGATGCAGCGTACACCTTGCGCCTGGGCGTGGTCAGCTTTTGGACTCGTCGGGGGCTTGTCCGTCCCTAGCGTTCCCGAAGCAGCTGTCGGTGACAACCCCTCGGCAGAGGTGTTCAAACACCAGACGAGAGCGGTGGGGACGCGCACTTCCTGGCCATCCTGGCCGAATCATGAGGGCAGAGCAGGCCATTGCCAAGCTCCAAGGCTGGGCCACCAGAAAGGCCTCCTTGGGGGAATCCCCTTGGTCCAGTATCTCTGTCAGGGGATACTTGGCCAGTTTGGGTACGGGCTTGAGCTGCATCCCGGTGGACTCCGAGATGAGCCGAAGCAAACCCATGAAGGACGATGGGCTTTCGTCCAACGACTGGCCCCCGGAGTACTCCAGGTCAACCGGCCTGGAGAACAGGGAGAAGTCATTGTCGGACTCAGAGGAGTCTGCGAAGAGCTGCCTGGGGCCTGAGCCACCCTCCACCTGCCGAGGACGGTCGGGAGTCGGGGTGACCGACAACCTGTGGGGCAGGCCTTGACCCGACCGAGAATCCTTAGTCAGTGCCCCCGATTTTGGTTGTGGAGGTTCCATCACAATCGGTGGGGCAGCGGGTTTCGGTCGAACAACCGGCCCAGACCTGGGCATCTCAACTACGGCGAGGGGTTCTTTCGGCCACTTGGTGACAGCCATAATGGCTGGGGGGTGCGTCGACTTGCTCCTGGACAGAAGTAACTGCTGCCACATCAGGTCCTCGTGGTGTCGATGCAACCTCGCGAAGCCTCTCCTCTTCCGAGGAGAAGCGGTGGCGTCGCTTCTCCCGGTGCCGAGACAGAGACCACCGATGCGGGCGGGATCGGCTAGACCCAGAAGAAGTCCGAGACCAAGATCCTCGGTGTTTCCGAGGATGGGTCTGGGAAGGAGCGGGGGACACCCACTCTTCCCTCGGCTCGGACGCCTTAATTGGGGACTGCTGCACCGGGGGCACAGGCAGATCCTCGGTCTCCACCGGGGGAACCGGTAAGGAAGGGTTGTTGGCTTCACCAGTCGACAGCCCGTCCGACGGGCCGAGAAAAATCTCGACCGCGTCAAGGGAGTCTCGGCCTGCTGGCCAGACGGGGATGCCGTGAAGCCAGTGGCCTTAGCCGCAACCTCGACCGAAGTCGACAGTCAGCTGTCCGGGAAGGAGACCTCTCCCGCTCCCACGAACGCTGACGATGGGACTAACCCTTGAAGACCTTCTTTTTGGACCGAGAGGAATGTCCCGATGGCCCCTCACCCTTCGTGGAAAGGAATTGGCAAAGCTCCTTGAACGAAGCTGAATACGAGGTTCCCAGAGACAGCGGGATAAATGCCGCGACCGAGGAAAAGGAAGATGCGGCCTGGGCCGCCTCCTCCTCGAGGGCGATCTTCTGCTTGAGCTGCTCAGCCGAGCCCGCTGCCGTGGTAACCACCCAACAGGCCTCCTTCGACTTAACTGGCAGGTAGCGCTTCTCGGGGCGCCCTAGCTTTAACTGGGCAGCGCGGTCCTCCAGGACACTGGCCAAAAACTAACAGCATGACTCGCAGGCCTGCAGGTCATGGTCTAGGCCGAGGCAGTAGACGCATGTGGAATGCGGGTCCATCCTGGACATCTTCTGCCCACAAGGGCACTGCGAAATCGAGATCGATTTGTCCATTGCAGCCGTGAGGAGAAAGTTGACTAGAAGTCTTGAAAATTTCAAAATGAGTTTCGGGCGAACCAAAGAATTAAGATCCAGTCTATCACGCAGAGCGTTAAGGAGGGAACTTGAGCTTCCAAGCGGTAAGGAAGATCTGGCGTCATGGGGCGGAGCCGAGAGTTTTACCACTCGGGTGGGTGGGAGGAGCCAGCTTGAAGACCTTCTGGCAAGATTTAAAGCGGCAAGGAACCTGCCAGACAGTGAGGATGAACAACATATCCATGTCCCTAGATGGATCTTTTCCCATCACTTTCAACTTCTGTTCCAGAAGAAAACTCTGAAGTGCTTTCTGGTGGTGGATGCTGGTTCTGCTATTGAACTGCTGGCAGATGGGGTAGGCCTGGGTGCTCTCTGTTACCAGACAGCTGCCACCTGCTGCTCAGCTGTACAATCCTTGCCATAAAATAACAAATTAATTGTTGAACAGACGTTTTCTTGACAGAGCCCTACCTATGCTGTCCTACCCTTCTAGTGGTACAGCAAAGACTGAGGACTCTGTGATCTCTGAATGCTCATGTGCTCAAGGCTCTATGTTGATTGACAGCTTTGGGCTGTACCACTACCCTAGTAGGGGTGATGCTTACTATTAGCTCCCCATTGACAACCAGCAGCGATACAAAATGTTGATTTTTGGGTTTCATGGCTGAAAATCCAAAATCCTTAATACACTGACAGATGCAAATTCTGGATATCGGAAAAATCCAATTCTGATTCAGCATCCGACTACTAGTAAACCTTCTTGCAGGAAGATTACAAAAGTAGTGACTCTTGTGCCAAAACCAAAAAAATAACTACAATGACACCCCCCCCCCCCATCAGCCGTTGTGTTCCAGCATCCTTTACCTTACCTGACTGAGCGGCACTGGGAAGGTACATCTACACATTTTAGAACACTGTGGGTCTGGTCACTGTGGTTCCCGCTTTGGGTCCAAGAAGACTGCTCTATCTGAGTCCAGGACCAGGACAAGGCATCCAACTCAGTTCAGCCCAGTTCCTCCCTCCATGTAGCCAAGTGTAGTAGTCACTGCACAACTTTTGCCAGGCCCAGCACATTGCCTCTACTCCCATTCCCTTCCCACCCTTGCATCTCCAACTGAATCTGACTCTCTCCCACCTCGGGCATGATGCTTCCTTTGGTGTCTGCTGGGTCAGTGAAATAAATTAATTAAAACAATTAAGAAACAACCCTTGAAAGGCCCAAGATCCAGAGTGGCCAGGCCATCACATCTTTCCCTGTGTGACCTGGGAAAACTGAGGCGGCCAACCAAAACAAAAACCCTGGGTAAGCAGCATGACCCACCAGATACCGTTACACAGTGACAGCTTCAGACATAGTGGAGCCTAGGGATTTGTTCTACTTGGCCTCCTCTGTTTTCCTAGGTCACACAGGGAAACTGATGCCCAAGCTAGATCTGGTGGGGTGGTTGCGGACTTTTTTCCCCCCAGAATGCCAGAACAGATATAATTTCACAACTGGATCGATGAGGAAGGAGACAGCACAGCATTCTTTTTCATGCCAGACAGGGAGCCTCAGTCATTGGACTTTGGTGGGAATAAGGACAGTGCCAATGGGCAGTGCTGGCTAAGAGGTACCGGGTTGGCCACAGCGATGGGGGTCTCTGCATTTATGCAGCTGTCTCCGGGTACCGACCTGGAAGGAAAGAAACCATAAGTACCTCAAGCAACCAATGGGTTCCAGTCTACTCTACAGCAGCACAGCAGCAGTTAGTTAAGGTAAGGGAAAGGGTGAGATCCTTGTTTTTCAACACAAGAGCTTTAGTTGTGATTACCCGGGTTTTGGGGGGCGGGGTTAACTAGGGAGTTGAATATAGAATCAGAAAGTCTGATCCAGAGTCCAAACCCAATGCTTTAACTGGCATCAGAACAGGCTCAGACTCAGGATCAGAATTTCCAATAATCCGACGGATGTGAACAGGAAGGATGCCACAGAATCCAAGCAACCCTAATGGAAAGGCATGGGGGAGTAAATGAGCTGAGGAGTCCGGCACAATAAGAAGGATGAAAGTTGACAAAGGTGGGGAAGGGAGACAGGGACATCTGGAGAAAAAGAAAATACATAAGGATGCATAGCGGGAATGCCCATGTAAGGACGTGTATACACACACACTGGACGGACATGTGTGCAGGCATACCCACGCATATAAACATACCATACATGCATTAAAGCAAAGATATGATGGGGTGGGGTAAAAAGGACGGACTCAAGTTAGTTTCTTTTACAGTGGTAAGAGTGCACTCGCGTTCTTAGGATGGGAGAACTGGAACGTGAAGCTGAGAAGTTGTGGAACACACAGGATTTGAGAAGAAACACATAATCATAAGACACACAAGAACTGTATATATAAACATTTTTTAAATCATGTTGACAACTTTTGTATTTAAAAAATGGAATTTGAATTTAAAATCAAAATGTTTACTTTCCAAAAATACCACTGAGTGTGGCTATGAACTATGCCATCTGGACTTAGAACTTCAAAATAGTATCATGCTTAGCATGAGACACCCTCTTATGGGGATATGAGCACCTGGAATATTTTTTTTTTTTGCCAAGAATTATGTCATTATCTATAATACATACACTTAACTTGGAGGATTCTAAGCAAAGAAAATGTTCTGTATAAAAAGCCATTTCAACTCATGGGTTTAATATAAATGAGTTATATTTGATGGGGAATGACTATATATTCCTTGATGGAAAACATTATTCTTTTAACAAAAAATACATAAAAGTCATATACTGTATGCTGACTGAGTTCTGATAGAGCAATTTATTTATTTATTTCGTTTTTGTTGACCGGGTAAGTGCACTAGACAAATCCTGCCTATTTTCAGGCACGACCCGGGGGAGGGGGATGCAGATGAATGCCAACTGACTTTGAATCAGATTAAGCTGTTGGTGGTATTTTAGTGAATGGGGGGAAATTTGGCCAGGGCACTGGGGAAATTCCCCTACTGTTTGGCCAGTAGGAGAGCTGGCCACTGTAATGCAAGATGGCCACTTCTTGTGAGCGTTTGGAGGAGAAGGTTGTGCGTGCTGCAGGCGAGGAGGCTGTGCAGCTCATAGAAACGGAATCTCAGTTAATTACCTTCCTAGATATGGAAGGCAACGATATATTTCCATGAAGCAATATCTGCGAGCGAGTCTTTTCCTCTATCGACTGAGTTGGATAGGAGTTCCTTGAAGGCTGTGACAGCGGAGGCTCCAGTATGTTTTCAGACTGATTTATCTCGCACTGAAGCTTTAAATCTGGCAGCTGTTTCCTCTGTCACTCAAGATGGGTGTCTTGACAGTGGGAATTCGGAAGTATATATGGAGGAATGTGGGCTGCATACGAGTGAAGCACCATCTGTTTCTGTGTGTGCTAACACAGAAAGTATCTCTTGTGTGTCGGGCAGTGAATTTCAAAATATCGAGAAGTGCCTAACGCCATTAGACGTTTCAGCTGCTCTGGTCCGGTCGGATGACGAGAAGCCCGTTTCTCCTGTTGCTGCTACACAAGTATCGCAACTGAATGCAGTGAGTACACCTCAGCCAAAGATGGCGTTTTGACCTATTAATTTGATTAAAGACGCAGGCTTTGTTTTTAACCCCGCTGGGGTGGGAGACATGGTATTGGCTTTCCAAACCGAAGCAAACAAGCAGGACGGGGGTAACAGAGTTCAGTTTTGATAACGTTTCTACTTTGTGTATTTCTATTGCACAACAGCGTGCTGCCCCTAAAATGGATAAAGACATAACAATGTTAAAACCTGAGGTCTCTGGTGTTTTGCGTAGCACGACTTCTGGCTTGCAATTTCACGACAAAACTTGGTCTCCACAGGATGCCCTGTTAGCAGCAGGCTGGGAAAAAACAGACAAAGGGGTATGGACTCCTGATTTAGCGTGGGACCCCTCGCTTGATTTACAAAGTAGTGCTCCTACATGGAAACCAGGTGGAGAAAAAGAATTGGCGATCAAAGGAGAAGATAAAGTAAAGAGTGCTCAGCATAAAGAAATACCTGCAGGACTGGTCTCTAATGTTTCCCCGATTAATAGTAATAATCATGTTTCTGGGGTATCTATGTCTGGGGAAAAGCTTACCACTGTTAACCCCCTAATGTCTGCATTATTTTCTCAAGCCAAAAGAGAAGCTGCACCCAGACGTAATGTTGTTCGTATAAGATATAAAGGTGGTCTGACAGAGAGACCAGACAGGTATTATGTGGGGAAAACTCTTATAAAGGAATCTTTGTTTTTTTGTCCTAGAGATGTTTTTGTTTTTATTAACATCTCAGGAGAAGATAACTGACATTAGCTTTCGTTCGGCTTCTTTATTGGATTTATTTTGGGAAAGGTACAGTAAGGTGAAATTCTCTCCCATATGGACCCCCTTTTTGGTCATTTCTCTCACTAAACCTTTAATAAAACACGTAACAGTAATGTTTAGGAATGAAGGAGTCCATGTGGAGGACATTACTTATTGGCTATCCCAGAAATGTGATATTCAGAGTGACCCAGAGCTTATTTTGGATTCCGAACATTTCTGGACGGGAGGATGGAAATTTAAAGTTAAATTGCGGCAGTCTGATGTTGGGGTAGAGCATATCCCTAATTATTTTCTGCTGGGAAGGGATAGAAGAGTATGCTTTTAAAGTGGCCAGCCCACAGCATGCTATAAATGCGGTTCTAAAACACATCTTTCCAGCACATGTGACCAGCCAAGATGTGATAATTGTGGGGAGGCTGGTCACGTAACAATGCAATGTGCTAATTCTACCAGATGTGATCCTTGTGAAGAGTATGGACATGCTTTTAGGGAATGTCTGTGGGTGGCTCAGAATAAGGCCTCTTGTGGGAAGCCCAGATCTGATTATCCAACGGGCCCAAGAAGCTACGGAAAGAATGAAAGGTGACATTGGTGTTATGGGCCCCCCCTCCCTTACCCCTTAGACCAGTGGATACTTATCCTGTGGCCATTCCAACTCTGTCTTCTGCCTCCTCTGAGCCAAATACTGGGCCCCTTAAAGAAGAGAGTACAGGGAATGCTGCAGACCTTTTGCAGCCAGTTTGTTATAAAGAACCAGAAGGTAAACTAGTAATTGCTACCACACACCAGTCTCCTTTACCCCCAAGAAGATCTAGTAGGAACTCCAAAACAATTCTACTTCCTGTCACTGAGTCAACTGAATCTAAGAATTCTTATGCAGCCCTTTTTGGGGGGGGACTCAAATGGAAATTGGGGATTCTGATTCCCAGAAATCAGTACAGGATGCCATAGTGCCCGCCAGGGAAGATTATAAAGAAAAGAAAAAGAAACAAAGGAAAAAATGAGGTTTATTTTCCTTAATCTAAGTTTCATTATGGGTTTTCTCTGGGCTTCTTTAAATACACATAGTATTTTAAATACTCACAAAAGACTAGCTGTTTTTCATTTGCTTCATGACAGACAGATTTCTATATGCTTTTTGCAGGAAACCTGGATGTTCTCTAAGGAACAAATTTCTTCCTTTAAAAATGATTGGCCATGGGGATCTTCTTATTGGTCCTTTGGTAGAGAGAAAGCTGATGGTATTGGGATTCTTTTTAATTCTTATCAGTTTGTATTGTACAAACTAATTGATTTAATCCCTGGCAGGGTATTAATCATGGATGGTAAATGGCAATCCTATACTTACAGATTAATTATCTATAACCCCCAGACAAAAGCAGCTAGAGTTGCTTGCATGAAAGACATACAGCCTTTCTTAGTCACTTCCTTACCCATTCTCTGGGGAGGTGATTTTAATTGTAGTTTAGTGTCAAAAGAAGCTTTTTCAAACAAAAAAATGTATTGTGATTCTAACTGTTTGAAGTCAATTATTAAAACTGCAGATTTATCTCCTTGTAATAGATTAATTAACAAAAACCCTGGCTGTACCTTTTTTAAGGGGAATAAGGGTTCTACAATAGATTATCTATTTACTTCTAAAACCCTCCCTGTTAAAGATTTTATTAGTGTAGCAGTGGAGTTTTCAGACCATGTATTATTACAGGTGGAGGTAGAAGCTAATTTTGGGCAGGGTCATCAGAGGAAAAGATAGAAATTAAATACTTCTATCTTGCAAAACCAGATTGTGTTAAATTCTATTAGATTAATCCTAAATGCCAGATTATCTGTGGTTTTCTTGTATTCTGACACTGGGGTATGGTGGCAAGAAACAAAAAATGATTGCATTGCATGGTTCAAAAGATATGGGATTCGTCAGAGAAATTCTAATTTTCTTGCCTATTTAAAACTGAGATCCCAATTAAAATATGTACTTACGGTAGCCAATTCCTTGAGGCAGGATTTTTCTTTACAGATAGATGCCATTAAATTACAAATGAGGTGCTTATAATATGATAGAGCCAAAACGATGCAAGCTCTTATTAACAACCATATGAAAAAAATCAGTTATAGGAGACCCTTTTGAATTATGTAAATCAATTAGAGATCTTTGAAGTGCTATCCATAGGCACTAGTATTGAACCACATTTTAAGGATTTACAACCAAAATCCTACCCTTCTAGTCAGAAGATTAAAAATGATTTTACCCCGTAAATTTAGATCAGGAAATGGTTTCCAACATGAAGAAGCCTTTTTCCCCTCAGGAGATGGAAGCAGTTATTAGTAGCCTAAAAGCTAATGTTTCACCAGGTTTAGATGGTCTCTCTAATTCTTTTTATAAAGCTTTCCATACAGAATTGGTGACTTGTTTAACTTTAGTTTTTAATAAATTTCTAGATGGGGACTCTATCCCAGGTTATTTTTCTGAAGGACTACAGATTTACATTTCTAAAATGGGATAAAATGGATTTTCGGAATTGGAGACCAATTATTTTGTTGAATTCAGACTACAAAATTTTTGCCACCCTAATTAATAGTAGACTTAAAAATATGGCCAATGTAGTTATTTCATCAGTCCAGCATTGTGGACTCCCTAATAGAAGGATCCAGTCAGTTCTTTGTACTATAAGAGATTTAATTGAGCATTTGGGTACTACAGGGGAAAAAGGCTGTCTGCTATCCTTAGACCTTGAAAAAGCTTTTGATAGAGTTAGTCATTTATTTTTGTTTACAACCTCAGAATTTTTTGGGGTTCCTAAAGAATTACTTCAATCAATAAAAGCCTTGTATGCATCAGCTAAGGTGTATCCTGTTATTAAAAGGGAAAATAGGGACAGGTTTTGTCATGAAAACTGGAGTACGACAAGGATGCCCTTTAAGTCCGCTTTTCTATATTTTTTCTTTAGAGCCCCTTATTAGAGCAGTAAGCCTCACCCCTAAATGGGAGGGTTTTCATATCCCACTGACAGATTCTTTTTTGACTATACAGGCATATGTAGATGATGTATGTCTATTTTTCAAAAATATTGAACAATTTGGAGTTTTTTTTTCAAGAATTTCAGACATATGCTGATCTTTCAAATGCAAAAATCAATTTTTCCAAATCCAGAGGCTTATTAATGGGATGTTCTTATCAGGCCCCTTCTCAATATAATGCTTTCAATATAACAACAGAACCTGTTACTAATTTGGGGGTAGTTTTTGGGTCAAAAAATCTTCCAGATGATAATTGGGTTAAAGTATTAGATAAGGTGGAAAAGAAAATAACCCGATGGAAGCAGTTTCGGTTTACTAAATTAAAAAGAATTCAGATTTTAAAACAATTTATTTTACCATGTTTACAGTATCTTGCTATTCTCTACCCCCTGCCCTCCCATTTAGAAACTAAACTGTATAGTGTTTGTTTTCAGATGTTATGGGGTAACAGACTCAATCCTGTTAAAAGGTGTTATACGTACAGTACCTAGATAAGACTAAGGGAGGTTTGGGTATGGTAGACCCGGTAGTTTTTTGTTTTACATTGTTTTTCTCCCATTCTTTAAAAAACAGCTTAGGAGTACCAGTTAACCAGGAGGGTTTTTTTTTTTTTTTTCAGAGCGCAATTAGGTCGCTATTTATCAGCTTGGCTGTATTGTGCACCAAAACTAAATTCCCATCTTTCTTTACCAGATTTTTTTTAGGCCAGCAGCTAGGAAACTTTATAAATGGCAGGTAACCAAAAACCAGATTAGTGGGTGCTCGTCTCGGACACTATATAAAGAGATTATATTGCAACTCTATCCCTTAGTTCCAGGTTTTAAAAATTGCCCTTCGGTGTTGAATCCTAACATTCTAGAGCAGTTAAATAATCCTAGATTACCGATATATATGTGGGAGGTACAATGGCTCATAATGTATGGGCGGCTGAATGTTAGAGGGACGGCAAAATATAAGGCTAAGGCAGAGAGGAACTGTCCACATATAGAATGTGTTAGTTTCCTCCTGATTATGGAACATTTTTTCTGTATTGCTCCTATTCAATAAAATTATGGGCCTATTTGGCCAAGAAGTGGAAAATGGATTGGTTGGCAAAACTGAATTATGACATATTAGTAATAGGTAATTCCTCTCCAAACCTAAAAAAATATGAGGAAGGTACACTAAGAGTACTGTTGGCATGTTCACTATTTTGTCTCTGGCAAGTGCGATGCCAATGGGTATTATACAAAAAAAAGACCTCTCTGGAAGGGTTTAGTCTATATGTAATAAATGAATTACAAAAAATATTTCTCAAGGATATGCTATCGTATAATGTAGAGAAAGTTAAGAAATGGTGGAAAGGCTTTCACATATTATTAAATATAAATAGAAACTGTTAGATTTTTATTTTTGTTTTTTGAAATAATTATATAATTAGGCATAACGTATATATGGATATTATGTTTTGTTTCTTTCTTATTTCTTTTGGGTGTATGTATATGGTTTTCCTGAAAGAATTGTATTTATGCTTTATTGTAAATAAAATCACCCCTATTCTTTTCGAGAAGTGCCATGGGATCTTTAACATCCGCCTGAACTGCTACCAGAACAGGCAGATGGGACCTCGGTTTAATGTCTCACCCGAAACATGGCACCTCAGGAGTGCAGCACCTCCTCACGCTGCACAGTCTTCTGATCTCCCGGCCTCAGAGGCGAGTGTGCTACCTGCTGAGCCACTGACTCTGCCCATACAAGAGGGCAAAGTCAAAACAATACCAGACAGATTTGGTTTCAATTTCTGTCACATGCTACTGTAACTTGCAGCTGTTGTGGTACTGTATATATGCTATACAGCAGTTAGAAGTACACAGACTCCCAGGTTCTACTATAGACAGAAGCTTAGCAGACGGAGGAATGAAGAGGAGAAAAAAACAAAAGAATAATTGTAACCACCAGGCTGATTTCATTAAAATGCAACTTTTAAGACTCAGGTTCTTTCACAGAAAACATTTAAAAATGTTTGTTTATTCATTTTACTTTGTCCCCCACCCTCCTTTGTCCAGCCTGAACATTAGCCAACTGTATGCGTGGCCCTTGCCACAGACCAAGGCCCCCACTGCAAGGCCACATACTTTATATGGAGACTACACAGAGGCAGGGGTCATGGCTTAAGAAGGGGTAGGACTGGTGCCGACTGCAACTGGGAGGATCCATTTTTTTTTTCTGTTTACAGGATTCCTTTCATTCTAGCTCTTGTAGACATTGACACACGCATGTGCACAGCGTACCTCGCCCTTTCTTTATATGCATCTTTCTGTTCTCCTGCAGCATGCTGTCTACATTTCATACACTGAGGACAGTCTTGGCCTGGCCACTGGGGTCGCTGGAGCAGAGAGAGAGAAAACCAATCCAAACCTCAGGGGATGGAAGTACTGCCCCAGGTATCACTGCTGCCCCACTGTGTAGGGACTACACTTGTCCACTTGGTGGCACAACGCATTACCTCTGGGCCACCTGGCAGACACAGCTGAATTTTTTCCCATCGTCATCTCAGGGATATTCCCTGTTGAGGCTTACTGTGTCGTCATGCAGACAACAGATTTTTTTTTTTCCCTCGTGTATTCTCTCCCTTGCCTCCCTCCCTCTGGCATGAGCAGTGCTTTTCAACCTTGAATGTACAGTACGCCCTGGCAAAGGAGCAAGCTACCTGGCCCAACCACAGGAGCCACTGCACCAGCGGAACCCGCAGCCAGCTATCCCCGGCCGCAGCGTACTGCCATCTTTCTACAGCCCGGTCTGCCTCCTGACTCTGGGACCGAAGTCTGCACCCAAACTCTGGTGGTCTGCATAGCAGCGCGATACATTAGTCTCACCATCGAGGTGTCTCAGCTTCATTATTTTAAATGCTGGAGAATGAGCTGCAGGGAGAATTAAGAGTCCAGAGCTTACAAGGTTTTAGAAGACAGAGTAAATACTACAACTTATTTACCAAGGGTTTTTTTTTTGTTTCTTTTTATTTTTGCCCCCATTTCTCCTCACTAGCTGTCAGGTCCTCCTTCCACATGCCCAAGCCCTCCTGCCAGCTGTTGAAGTTCTCAGATGGTCCAACCTGCTACGAGACTATGCTGGACAACCTCTCCGGAAACCCGACCAGAGCATACTGCTCTTTCCCTGTGAGTGGGACATCCAGTTCCCCAAGCCCAAGAGAAGAATTCTTCACTTGACAGTCGAGTTCTAGGTAGCAGAGCTGGCAAGGTACGGGAGGAGTCAGTAGGGTTTTACTGTGACATGTGGGAACAGGGCAGTTTCATCAAACCAGGGCTGCTGGGGTACTTTTCCCTCCACCAAGCCCTCACTTATCCCTCCCCAGGGTACGGTCCTGAACAACAACCAGGCTGAATACTTATTCCAGCCATCTGAAGGATGACTGAGCCTCATCCTGTCTTCTTAACTCCTGTACCAACCACACTCCGGGTGTGTGACACCTCTGTATCACTTCCCAGGTAAGCAAGCGCATGCCAATGCAAAGCCACTACAAAGGTACCACTTCTTATTTCCTGCATGACACGCCCTGGCCCTCTGCCACCAGGGGGCAGTCGTACAGCAGGAGGTGCCTCCCTGAGGTAATGTGTGTCTGAAACATACACCAGAGCCCTGCCTCGCCAGTAGTCTGATGGCAAGCAGTAGTACCACCACCACTGTACCAGCAGGTTGGCCCACTGCACGAGTTCTGAAACACACGCACACGCCATTATCTTTTAGAGAGAGATTTGACATAACATGTACAGGACAAAACGATGCAGGGTCTTTACTCTGAACCCACAGGCTATAAAAAACACTAATTGTTAACAGTCTTTAAAGACATTTACAGAAGTCAATTCATATAAGAAATAAAAATGAAGGGCTACCTTTGCTTTAGCACGTTCTGCCTGCCTGGTTCTTTTCATAATTTCCTCGATTCTCTGTTTTAAAATGAAGGATAAGAACATTAGCTTAACAACACTCAAATAAAGATTATAGCTCTGAATTTGGAGTGTTACGATTTCAATAATAAGGTCAGGCCTAAGTGATGTTCAGGCTCATTTCTGACGCAAGGTTTAGGAGCTGCTGTTTCCATTTTTATATTGTCAGCACTTTCTCACAGACATTCCGACTGTTTCTTCACGGAATAAATGGGCAAGCCCATTAAGCAGAACATCATGTTCAACGGTACTGATCACAACTCAAACATTACAATTATAGTGTACAGTGGAACGCAGTTAAGCACCGAAATCTATCGTTCTCAAAATGTTGTTCTGCTGAACTGGTGACGTCCGCAGTGCAGCAGAACGATTTTACGTTCTGCTGCAGTACGGACGTCACACAACCGTGTCCTCGAGCAGCAAATCTGACAGTTGGGGTACGTGAGGTATTTGCTGATGCAACCTTTTGTTTTCAAGATGCCTATTTATTCAACTTGTACTGCCTCTCTAATGAGTGTTAAAAGGAAAAGCTGTGTCTGTTTTTTTTGAAAGTTCCACTATACACTATAAAGAAAAGTGTATGACTAATGGTTAATGCCAGGGCTATTCTTTCGCCTCGTTGATACTATGACTGAGAGACTTCTTGAGCTGCGCTCTCGAGGTCATCAGTCGTCACAGTACCGAACCGAGGAAAGAATAGCCCTAACTGTTAGTCATACACTACCCTATATGCAGTTTGCATTTACAGCAAAGCAGAAAAACATCAACTACACAAAATTACATGAAAACTTCTCTACAAGATAAAACCAAAGCCATAAGTTAACTTAGTAAAAACATCTGATATAGAAGCAACGAGCTTGTTGTACAAAGAAAGGTGACTGAAAGAACAGGTTACTCACCTATAACTGTAGTTCTAGGAGCGGCATATGTTGTTCATCCACACTGTTTGGCATTGTCCCCTTCCACTTTAAATCTGCCAGAAGTCTTCAAGCTGGCTCCTCCCAGCCACCCACCCGGGAGGTATATACCTCGGCTTCGCCCCATGACACTCGATCTTAGCCTGCTCGAAGCAAGGTTGTGTGCGTCCGCAGCTGGGGAGGTCGGGTGGGTCTGTGTGGATGAAAACCATATACCACTCCTTGAACTACTTTTACAGGTGAGTAACCTGTTCTTCTAGGAGAGTGGATATGTTGTTCATCCACACTATTTGGCAGACTCCAAGCAGTTCTCCGGGAGGAGGGAGGCAAGACGCACACCCCCTACTTAGGAAATAGACTGGAGAACTGAAGCCCCAAAACCAGCATCCTGGCGTGACTAAAGGTCGATGTGGTAGTGGGTGATAAAGGTGTTTGCTGACTTCCAGGTAGCAGCCCAGCAGATTTCCTGGATAGGGATGCCCCTGGAAGCAGCCATCGATGCAGCTCTTATCCCTCTGGGTGGCTCCTTGCCCGCCAACTCATAGCACAGACTTATGCATGATGTAATCCATCTTGCTATGGTCAGTTTGCCTGCAAGGTCTGCCAGAAGCGGCTTCAGCGTAGGTGACAAACAGCTGGCGAACCTCTCCCCTAATTTCCACCATCCTCTCCTTATAATAGGGGAGAGCACGTCTCAGGGCCAAATTATGGAGCTTGTATTCAGCGTCCGAGGTGTAGTTAGGGTAGTATACCGGCAGAGTCAACACCTGGTTAAGGTGAAACTCTGACACCACCTTCAGAAGGAATTTCGGGTGAGGGCGCAGGACAACTTTGTCCCTGTGGAAGACCAGATAAGGGGAGTCCACCGAAAGTGCCTGAAGCTCTCCTGTCCTTCTTGCTGATGTGATAGCCAACAGGAAGGCCGTCTTCCACAAGTGTGAGAGCTCACACTTGTGCACGGGTTCGAATGGCTTGCCCATGAGCTTTGCCAAAACCAGCAGCAGATCCCACTGAGGTGAAGGTTCACGCACCGGAGGGGATATGTGATCCAGGCCTTTCAAGAAGCACCTGACCATTGTCTCCTGTGCCAATGTCAGCTGACCGGCCCATACCCAGTAAGTGGAAATGGCTGCCAGGTGAACCCTAAGGGTCGATGACTGTAGACCTCCTTTGGAGAGAGACCAAAGGTAGTCAAGAATGTTGGGCCACAGAACAGGCTAAGGGGCCAGACCCTTACCCTGACACCAAATGGAAAATCTTTTCCATTTGAAGGCATAACATTTCCTGGTCGATTCCTTTCGGGATGCCTCCACCACGGTGTAGACATCTTCGGAAATACCCAAAGCCTGGAACTCTAGCCGCTCAGGTACCAGGCTGTCAGATGCAGGGATTGAAGCTCCAGATGGAAGACCTGCCCCTGGTTCAAAGATATCAGGTCTGGGCGTGTGCAAAGCTGCTCTGGCAGCCTGCAGCTGAGGAGACCTGGATATCAGAACTGGCACGGCCAGTCTGGGACTACCAGGATTACCTTCGCCTTGTCCCATCTCACCTTGGGTAACACCTTGTGGATCAAGGGAAATGGAGGGAAGGCATATAGGAGGCCCGGGGTCCATGGTCTTGAGAAGGCATCCCCCTGCAGCGAGCCCTGCTGAGTGGGGTGGGCATGATACAGCCTCAGCTTGGGTGTTTTCCCTGGAGGCAAACAGGTTCACCATCGGTATGCCCCAATGGGAGAACAGGCTGTAAGCTAACTCTGGGTGGAGAGACCACTCATGGGATGTCTGGCCTATGCGGCTGAGAGCATTCGCCAGCTGGTTCGAGGCTCCTGCCGCATTGATGGCTAGGAGATCTGCCTCCAACTGGTTCACAAGGGTCCAGATGTGGAGCGCCTCCTTGCACAGCAGACGGGAGTGCATGCCGCCATGTTTGTTGAGATAGTACATGGTCGTGGTATTGTCCGTCTGGACTGGAACCACTTGACCCCAGAGCTGAGGAGCGAAAGCTGACAGCACCAGTCTGACTGCTCTGAGCTCCAACAGGTTGATATGGCATCGGGACTACTTGGGGGTCCAGAACCCGTGGGCTCTGTTGTCCCCCATGTGGGCTCCCCAGCCCATGAGAGAGGCACTGGTCATGAGGACAACCGTCGGCTCGGGGAGGACAAACGGGATCCCTTCCTGCAACAGGTCTGGGGCGGTCCACCATTGGAGAGCATCCCATATCTTCTGGGTTACAGTGATCAGCTGGTCGAAGTGACCGTGGCGCTGAGTCCACTGGGTGGCCAGCTCCCACTGAAGGGGGCGCATGTGTAACCTGGCCCAACGGACCACGGAGGTGCATGTCGCCATGTAACCCAGAAGGCGCAGAAAGTCCCGGGGAGGTTGTAAGTGCCCAACCAGAAATGATTTGGCAAAGGAGGAAAGAACCTCCGCTCTGTCTGCCGGGAGCCGAGCTCTGGCTTGACCAGAGTCGAGCTCTGCCCTGATGAAGCCCATCACCTGAGAAGGCACGAGTCCCAACTTGACCTCGTTGATCAGGAGGCTGAGTTGTGAGCAGGTTTGAAGGGCCAGATCCCTGGACCTCTCCACCTCTTGATGGGTGGAACCTGCCAAAAGCCAATCGTCAAGATAAGGGTAGATTCTGACTCCTCGACACCGAAGGTGGGCCGCCACCACTGCAATGCATTTGGTGAAAACCCGTGGGGCCGATGACAGGCCAAATGGCATGGCTTGGAACTCGTACAGGGTCCCTTCGACCCTGAAGTGGAGCAACTGCTGATGAGACAGACGGATTGGTACATGAAAGAACGCGTCCTGTAGATCCAGTGAACAGAACCTCATGTTTTGCTCCAGGGATGGTATGATCTGGTTGAGAGTGACCATCTGAAAGGTGCAAGATCTGAGAGAAACTGATTCAGGTCATGGAGATCTAGAATGGGGCGACAACCCCCCGTCCGCTTGGGCACCAAGAAGTACCTGGAGGCAAAGCCTGGGTCTGTTGGAGGATCCTGCACTGGAGCTACTGCCTCCTTGCGGAGGAGTTGAGCTACATCATCTCTAAGAGCCGACTGGGCATACACGGAAATCCGTTCCTCCAGAGGGGCACGGGCTCAGCTGGGAGGGTACTGCTCGAATTCCTGAGGCAGTCCCCGAAAGACCACTTCGAGAACCCACTTTTCGGAAGTGATAGCTGACCAAGTGGAAAGGAAGTGGTGGAGCCGAACCCCCACGGGAGGATCACGAGCTGGCGTGATGGGTATAGGGGTGGCAACCCCAACCCGTCACTGAGCAGACTAATAGGAGGAGGTTCCAGGACCTGAGCTGCGGCCTCCGTTGTGGGCCTGTTGGGGTCCAGGCTTGAGCCTGCTGCTAGTGTTGATGCTGCTGACCTCCTTGGTAGGAGGGCTGCCGAACTGCAGGGGAAGAATGCCAAAAAGGGCTTATTCTTCTTCTGCTGGTTCTTGCCCAAAGAACCCTTGGCAGAAGTGGCGTCCAAGGTGGTACTGGACTGCTGTATGCGCTGTAGGTGACCAGCCACTCTTGGACTGAACAGGTCGGTCCCCAGGAAAGGCACATCAGCCAACTTATGCCGAGTATCCGCAGGGAAGGAGGAAAGCCTCAGCCAAGCCCTGCGGCAAGAGGCCACTGCAGCGGCCATCGAGCGGGCACAAGAATCCCCTATGTCCAGGGCCATCTGGATCTGCTGTTTGGCAACAACACGGCCCTGATCACGGACCTGTTTGACCATGGTCTGCATGTCCACAAGGAGATGTAACAGAGTAGACATACCAGAGGGTGTAGACAGAATGAGAAGGGACCTGCAGAAACTTGAAGAATGGTCAGGGGTTTGGCAGTTAAAATTCAATGGAAAGAAGTGCAAGATAATGCATATGGGGCACAAAAACCCTGGCACAATATATCAGTTGTGGGGTGAGGATACAGCATGCACCAAGCAGGAAAGGGATCTTGGGGTTATCATCTCTGATGACTTCAATGTAGGGAAACAGTGTGACAAGGCAGCAGGTAAAGCAAATAGGATGCTGGGATGCATAGGCAGGGGCATCACCAGCAGGAAAAGGGAGGTCATAATTCCACTATACAAGACACTAGTGAGGCCCCACCTGGAGTACAGTGTACAGTTCTGGAGACCATACCTACGTAAGGACATAGACAGGGTAGAGAAGGTTCAGAGGAGGGCAACAAAGATGGTGCATGGATTGCATCACAAGTCCTATGAAGACAGGTTGAAGGAACTGAACATGTACTGCCTGGAGGAGAGGAGAGGAGGGATATGATAGAGACATACAAGTATCTTACAGGAGAAACAGGGTGCAGGAATACACTATTTTAAGCGAAAAAGATGTTCTAGGACTAGAGGACATGGGATGAAGTTGGAGGAGGGACGATTCAGAGGAAACGTGAGGAAGAATTTCTTCACAGAACGGGTGGTGGACAAGTGGAACACCCTGCCAGAGGAAGTGGTGGGGGCTGAAACAAACACAGGATTTAAGAATGCATGGGATAGACATAAAGGAATTCTGGAGGTCAGGGGTAAGGGGCAACAGACTTCTCGGAAAACATAAACTGAACTTACAAGCTCAAATGGGCAGACTGGGTGGGCCATAGGCCCTTATCTGCTGACACTGTCTATGTATCTATGAGATGAAGGAGGACTTCATCTAATGACCCGAGAAGGGCATGAGACAAGTGTGCCATAATGACTGCTGAGCTGGTCTGACGAAGGCCCAAGGAAGAGGCAGCGCAGACCTTTTGGGCAGTGTGGTCCATATTTCTGGACTCTTGCCCGGAGGTCAGTCAGTGTCGGCTGAACTACCAGTACATCTGAATACACAGCCGGTCACCAGGCTCTCGGGCGAAGGATGCTCTGTGAACCCCGCAAGGGACCCCATGGGCACCGCGTACTTGCGGGCCATGCAGGTAGATGGTGCTGGGCATGAGGCAGGGTACTGCCAAAGTTCAAGTGCCGGGCCAAAGATGGCTTCGGCCACTGGAAAGACCTCCGTCGGGGTATCCCCCCCCCTTCAAAATATCAGTGAGAGGGTACTCCACCTTTTTTTGGATAGGTTCCAGGGGCATTCTGGTGGAGTCAGAAATGAGATGAAGAATTCCTTGGAAGGAGAAGGGCCTTCCTCCATCCCAGTGCAGACGAACAACTCGTCATCCCCCGGATGCGAGTGGAACCCAGAAACATCCGAGTCCAAGGAGTTGTGACACAGTGGTTCACCGCCTAAATCACCCTCAATCCTCCGAGGGAGGTCCGGGGTGACCGTAACAGACAACAGACGCCGGGGAAGGCTGGTATCTAGTCGGTCCTCTTTCGAGGGAGCACCTCCCTTAGGCTGCTTAGGTGGCGGTTCCACCGGAATAGGTGGAGAGACCGGGATAGGCCAAACTGGAAGACGGGCCGGCCCCACGGGTGGAGGAACCAGGGATTTCGGTTCTAGAGGAGTCGGCTTAGGCCTGGGAGGCGAAAGTCAAGTAATGGCCAGGGTGGGCGGCGGAGCTGGCTTCTACCCGGTCAGGATCAGCTGTTGCCACACAAGATCCTCATAGCGCTGGAGTTTCTGACGGAGCCTCTCCTCGTCAGAGGAGGATGAGGACCTGTGGCGTCGCCTCTTCTTTGATCGCTTATGGCTCTTCCTCAGCCGTTCGGTCAAGGGGGTTCTGGACCGTGACCGAGATCAGGGAGGCTGACTCGATCGAGAGACACTGGTGGGATCAGTGAAACCCTCGGGTCTGGAACCGGGTCCTTGATGGGGACACCAGCGGGCTGTGTCTCCTCATCCAGAAAAACCAGGACCAGAGTCCGTTCTAGTGAGTCGCTGGCACTGGCCGGCGACAAAAAGTCTATCGGGTCGAGGATAATTTCGATCTTGTCGGCCACTTCCTTGGTCCCCTGGCCAGAAGGAAGATCCGTGAAGCCGGCGGCAAAGGATGCGATCTTGACCGAGGTCGAGACAGCGTGTTCCTGGGACTCAGACCTTTCTCGGTCCCAAGAACGTGTTTGCCGGGATGAAGACAATGGGTCCTTATCCCTCTTCCGAGAGCGGGAGGAGTGCAAGCCCGAGGGCGCCTCTCCCCAGTTGGGGAGAGACTGGCACATCTCCTTAAAGGATCCTGTAAAGGCGGAGCTCAGGTTCAGTGGGACGAAGAAGCTTCGATTGGCCGAAGAGAGAGCGGCTTCTTCCTCGAACGCCTTCATCTGTTCCAGCAGATGGAATCCGCCCACCTGGCCTTTGACTTCACCGGATGGTTCCTTTTTTCCGGTCTCCACAGCTTCAAGCGAGCCTTGTCGTCGTCCAGGACGTTGGGATGGAAGGCCAAGCAAAAGCTACATGACGAGGTGTCATGGCCAAAACCAAGGCAGCAGACGCACGTGAGGTGTGGGTCGGTGTGTGACATCTGGCCGCAGGCACACTGGCGAAATCCCAGGGAAGATTTCTCCTCCATGACTGATGCTGCAAAAGCACGATCGCTAACTCGAACGAGTTTGAGCTTCGGTAAAACTGATGGTTTGAAAGTCAGGGCCTACGAAATGCGAGAGCACGAGGGAGGCAACCTGTATCTTCCAGTGGAAAGGAAGATCTTGCGTCATGGGGCGGAGCCGAAGTAAATACCACCCGGGTGGATGGGAGGAGCCAGCATGAAGACTTCCAGCAGATTTAAAGGGGAACGGGACAATGCCAAACAGTGTGGATGAACAACATATCCACGCTCCTAGAAAGGTTGTTTTTATAGAGAGTTTACAAAAAGGCATTCCTCTGACTTTCTGAACACAGATGAATGTCAAAATTTGCTTTTAAAATCCTCAAAAGAATGGCCAGTATTGTTTATAAAAGGCATTTACAACAGTCTCAAGCTCACATGCATTCATCTGTGCTATTCTTATCTACCTAATTACTAGTAAGTAAGTAAATTTGTATTTCTTAAGTGCCCAATCCCAGAGGCTCTGGGTGCTTCATGAAGAGGTGCAACAGTTACAACAATTCACAACGGTTTAAAATCAGGGTCAGTTAGCTTAACACAGATAATAAATAATAAAACTATATATAAAATTCAGTGGACATCAAGTGCCTGTTGAAACAGGTGTGCCTTAAGGCCTCGTTTAAAAATCTCCACAGAAGAAGCCTCCCTCAATGACCGTGGGAAGGACTTCCAAAGGACTGGACCCGCAACTCAAAGGCACGGTCTCCAGCTGTTTTAGGCTGCGCCCTTGGAATCATCAGGAGGCCCTCCATGGAGCAGCGGAGTGAGCACACTGGGCAGACAAGTGTCATGGGGTCAGTCAGATAGCCAGGACCCGAGCTGTATAGGACCTTATAGGTGAGCAAACCCACGTTTAAGGCAATCCTCCACCTAACCGGCAGCTAGTGCAATTCGTAGAAGACCAGGGTTATATCAGCGGACTTCGAAAGGCCCGTCAACAACCTGGCTGCCATGTTCTGCACCGGCTACAGTCGACGGAGGTTACCTCCTCTGACCCCAAAGTACAGAGCATTACAGTAATCGAGCCTAGATGTATCAAAAGCATGCACCAGTGAGGGCAGGTCATTAGGCGTGATTAAGGGTTTAACGCAGCAGCAAGTTAACACCTATTTCCAGTAAAGCTACAGTAAAGCCATTCAAAATGTTGACAGAGCCTGAACAGTAATGGCAGCACCTTCTTTCTCTCCTGACGTTCTTGCAAGCTTTGTAGCATGATTCTTTCTCGCTCTTGTCTCTGTTTTTCAGCTTCTTCAAGAGCTTTAGCTTCAGCTTCCTCTTTCTGAAAGGCATTTTATTTACTGTTTATTGACAAATTGAAATCCCAGGTTCAAATCCCACCCGAGCTACCACAGTACTGAGTGCACTTTGATGCCCCCATTAGTCTAATCCTCACAAATGAATGGCACAGAAGCTGGATCCACTGAACACTGTTACATTCAACTGGGATATTATTCCTCACCTTTCACAAGTTTTTTTGAGTAGTGTGATAAACAGGTTCAATGTGGAAAACATGCTATCTTGGTGAAATAAAACAGAAGTTAGAGCTGAAATCCTAAATTACGTCAGTGCTGTCATTCAAATATTTCATACTGGTTTATACAAACTAGTATTTATTACAAACAAACTATGCTAAGATGATGTTCGGGTTTATGGGGGGAAAAAAAGAGCAGAAAATAAGAAGCTTGGTTCTTGAGCTGATAGCCTTAACTGCGTTTGTTCTGCCCAATCCGCAAGGAAGGGTTCTTTTAACTAACTATATGTAGTAACCCAAGTAACTATAAAATTCAGTGACACTACTTACCGAATACAGGTATAATTAGCTAAGCAACTCAAGAATATTAAAATTCACATAATGATATACCCACTTACCAGGGAGTGGCATGCTGAATTAATGTTCATCCTTAGGGCGGCAAAGTCCACTGCCAGTTTGAACAACAGATTGGTGAGCTACCAAAAGAACTGGGAGCGACATGTCCTTATGCAGCTGGAACCACCCATTGCCTAACGGTCTCTAAACCCTCAGGACCAAGGTGTGACAACACCTGCCAATGGTACTTTCCAATATGGGAAAGACTTAAGAGGACTGCAGTATATCTTGGTAATTAGCAGATTTATGTAGTGTGTGTGTATTGAAGTGGGAATGTTTGTACTGGTGTTTTGGTCTATTGGCTGTCCTGTGAAAAATGGAAACATTTTCAAGAAATACCAAATTAAAAAAACTTCACATTTTCTGATGGTTTGCGCTGTGTCCTTGAGAATACTGTAACACAGCTTTTAAGTATTTATACGTTCAGAAAAAAGTAAATATATACCTGAATTCCTCCTCCGCTTGAAGCATCCTTATCCCTTGAAAGTGGACAGGTCACTGAGCCCAGAGGGCATACATCACAGGGTGCTGAGGAAATTGGCAGATGTGCTAGTGGGTCCCATGATGGACCTATTTAACAACACACTAGCGTCGGGGGGGGCATAGACGAGAACAGCACATAGTGCCGCTCCACAAAAGTGAGCAGAGGGATGACCCTGCCAACTACAGACCGGTCAGTCTGACTTCAACAGCAGGAAAGCTTATGGAGACCATACTAAAGGACAGACTGGTGTGCTTTCTGGAGGAAAATGGGCTCCAGGACAAGAGGCAGCAAGGGTTTGTAGCAGGGTGATCCTGCCAGACAAACTTCTTTGATTGAGTGACTGAAGTTGAGGATAACAGCCAGGTGGTGAACATCCTGTACCTGGATTTTAGTAGCGCCTTTGACTTTGTTCCCCACAGGAGACTAATTAGGAAGCTGGAGGATCTGGGGTAGGGATACAGCTAAAGACCTGGGTAAAAAAACTGGTTGCAGGACAGGAGTCAGAGGGCAGTGGTCAGGAAGGGGGATTCTTGGAGGCTAGAGCAATCATTAGTGGGGTGCCACAGGGTTCAGTGCTCGGTCCAGTGTTGTTTAATATGTTTACTGGTGATACTGCAGACAGAGTAAAAAGTCAGATCTGCTGCTTGCAGATGACATCACGCTCTGTGGGAGGGCGACACAGAGGAGGGAATACAGGGCCTCAGGGATGATCTAGCTAGGCTTGTGTGGTGGTTGGGTATTTGGCAACTGGGGTTCAATGCTAAGAAGTGCAAAGTCATACACCTGGTGGCTAAGAACCCCAAGACTGAATATTGTCTGGGTGGTATGCAGGTTACCAAGTCAAAAGAGGAGAAAGATTTGGAGGTGACCATCACAAGTGACCTGAAGCACTCTGGGCATTGCAGGAAGGCGGCAGCCAAAGCAAAACAGAATGTTGAGCTACACAGACAGTCGGAATAATCAGCAGAAAAACTGACGTTATTCTGCTGCTGTACAGATCCCTGGTGTGTCCGCACCTGGAGAATAGTGTGCAGCACTAGTGCCCCTACCTTAGGAAAGACATCAGTCTTCTGAAGATGGTCCAGAGGAGGGCAACTGAAATGATTTAGGGTCAGCAAGGTAGGACGTATAAAGTGGGACTCAGAGACCTGAACATCTATTCCCTGGAGGACAGAAGAGAGAGGGGAGTCATGACTGAAGCATTTAAATACCTCAGTGGTATAAACAAGGAGAACTCTAAGGGTCTATTCAGCCCTAACAGCAACAAAACCACTACAGGGCACTGCCTCACGCTGGTGGGAGGACAACTCAAGAAGGAAATGAAGAGGCACTTTTTTATCAAAAGGGTGGTGGCTAAGAAAAAAATTACTTACCATAGTAATCTTGTTTCTTCCAAGAGAATCTTACTGTATTCTGACTTCTGCAGTATGGTCTCACTATAAGACTGCCCCGGAGCCGAAATAGTTAATAGAACCTATGTTAATCATGGAATGTTAGGCTCCAGCTCAGTTTTCAAACCACTGTTCCTGGAATACATCCTGCAGCCATCAGATTCTTAGGAAATATGCATAATAACAAGCTATTTAAACTATACTAATAAATAATTAATTTATGAACAACACCCAAAAACAATCCCCTTTATTTAAAAGTGTGGGTAACATTAAGACTCAAGACACTAAGCCCAAAAACAGAACCACTCATAGGTTTCAAACAGCATAGACAGCTGCGTTGCAGTGCCCATGGGTTCTAGCGGGGGGGGTTAAGGTGGGAGCTCAGAATACATTAAGATTCCTTCGGAAGAAACAAGATTACTAGGCAAGTAATTTTTTCTTCAAACCGCAGAAAATCTTACTGTATTCTGACTTCTGCAGATTACCTAAGCAGTACCTTTGGAGAAGGGTAGAGAACCTATTTAGATAATAGGCTCTGCAGTACTGCTGTGCCAAACCTGGCATCACTCCTGGCCTGGGTATCCAGGCTGTAGTGTTTGTTAAAGGTGCGACCCATTTTCCAGGTAGCTGCTTTGCAGATTTCTAACAGAGGGATATCTCTCGCAGCTGCTATTGAAGCATCTGTACCCCTCATAGAGTGGGCCCTGAGGCCTACAGGAGAGTATTTACCAACTTTACTGTAGCAAAACTGGATACATGCCCCTATCCAGCAGGCAATGAACCTTTTTTTTTTAAATTTGTTTATTCTTTCTACCCCCTTACTCACTCTGCCGACTAGTCCCTCTCTCTCTCTGAGCCCCATGCACTGCTCAGCTACACCAGCCCCCTTGACAGAGCCCAGAGATGTCTGCTCCTTAGAGTGCTACTTGCTTCAGTATTCCACAGCTCCCAGATAACCCACCGGGCAGGGCAGAGGAGGCTTCCCTTACCTCCTCCGAACATCAGGGAAGCGCGCACAGGTAGAGTCTGCCCTCAGAGCCCTTCTCTCTCTTCAGGTGTGGTGCTCGGGGCTCATCGCCCAGACTGTCGGGCAGGGCACATTTTCCTTGTTCTCTCCTCCCCTCAGACAACTGCACGCAAGGAGGGCCAAAGAGGTGAAGGGGCATGGTGATGCGCCTACGCTCCAGCCCTCAGAAGATGTCTGTCCCTCCCATGCCTTCAGCCGCCTCTGCTGCACCGTCACCACCTGTGGTCACCCAGGTGGTGGCGTTATTGCAGTGGGGCGTGCTGCCCACCCCACCTGGAGAAGGAGAGTGGCCATCTGGGCGCTCAGTCCTTCTCCCTCTGGCTGGCCCTCTGACGACCCGTGCTTGCTACCGAACTTGGGTCGCCGGTGTCACAAGCAGTAGCGCTACCGCTGTGCCAAGAGGCTGGCCTGGCAATGGACCTCTTTGAGACAGGTTTGCCCTTCCCCACTTCTCCATAGGTCAGGAAGAGCTGGGTTCTATCCTGCCTGTGGCCCTCTGTGTGATCCGAGTAGTAGCTTATAGCTCTCATGACATCAAGGCTGTGCAGTCTTCATTCCCCTGAAAGTACAGTTACGTAAGAACTTACCGTAACAGTAGATCTTCGAGAACAGCTCTTGCAGCAATTAACACCATTAGAACTGAAGCCGGCAGGCGCCAGGACCCCACGGAAAAATTCTAGCTAGCTATCTTCAGCGGGGACCGCCCCCGACGCCGGTCCCGTCTCCGACGTCAGGCGTGGTACATAAGGGGGCGGTCCCGCCAGAATCCCCAGTTCTCCCGCCGGAGACTCCCGGCCGCAGGATGACATCAGAAGGGGAGACCGAGGATCCACCGTCAGAAGACAATAAGGGAGAAAATCCCGATAAAATCAGGAGCAGAGCCCTGCCTCCTCTAAGGGGGAAGGTGGGAGGAAGGTACCTGCTGCAAGAGCTGTTCTCGAAGATCTACTGTTACGGTAAGTTCTTACGTAACTGTACTATCTTACTTCGAGATACAGCTCTTGCAGCAGGTAACACCATTAGGACTGATTCCCAAGCAGTAACGTTGCCAGAAGATCCGGGAGGAGGCAAAAAGGCAAGAAATAACCTTCCAAGCCCTGACTTAGGACAGGAGACCCTGCAGCACCGCTAGGCCGAAACCAGCTCTTCGCCGAGAGGAGATATCCAGACTATCATGCCTGATAAAGGTATGCACAGAACTCCAAGTGGCTGCAGCGCAAATAGCCGAAATGGAGACGTTCTTAAGTGCTGCAAAGGAAGTAGCCATACCCCTGGTAGAATGACCCCGGATAGAACCCGGGAGGGGCTTTTGCTTAATCTCGTAACAGTACGAAATACACTGGACAAGGTCTGTTTGGATACTGGTTGGCCCTTCATTCTCTGAGAGAAGGAGACAAAAAGCTGGTCAGAACCCCGAGAGGGTTTAGTTCTGTTGAGGTAATACCTCAGGCTGCGGTGAACATCCAGGGTGTGGAGCAAAGCCTCTCCTCTATTAGAGTAACCTGGAAATAGACCGGAAGGTCAATATCCTGGTTTAAAGTGAGTGTCGAAACCACCTTAGGCAAAAATTTAGGGTTCGTCCTCAGGGATACTCTGTCCCGGTGGAATACTAAATAAGGCTCTTTGCACATGAGAGCGTGAAGCTCAGAAATCCTTCTAGCTGAAGTGGCAGCAACCAAAAATAACGTCTTCCACGACAGAAAACGTAGCTCGCAATCCACGGCAGGCTCAAAGGGGGGGAGTGTGAGTTGTTCCAGGACAAAGAGCAGATACCATGGAGGCACTGGGTCCCTGATGGGAGGCCTAAGGTGTAACACTCCTCTGAGAATTCCGAGAGGCGCCCAATTGCGAATAGTATCGATGCCCCACCGAAGGTGGTAGGCAGAAACAGCGCAAAGGTGCAATTTTGATAGAGGATAGGCTAGGTCTGAATGAAAGAGAAAGGAGATAGTCTAAAATTACTCCCACAGGGCAACCTAAAGGGAAAGATCACGAGCCCGTGACCATAAACAAAAATGGCGCCACTTCATGGCATATGTCGCATGCGTTGTCGGCTTTCTGGCTGCAGAGAGAACATCTGCAACCTCTTGCGAGACCCCGTGATGCAAGATGGCTATGTCTCTAGGAGCCAAGCATGCAGGTTCAGAGAACGCAAATCCGGATGAAGCAATGAACCTTTCTCCTGAGACAGTAGGTGGGAGCTGAGCGGCAACAGGAGCGGGGGTTCCCAAGATAGCTGTGCTAGCAAGGGGAACCATATCTGTCTGGGCCAGAACGGGGCCACCAGAATCATTTGTGTGTGCTCCTCGCGGTTTGAGGAGAACTCTTTGGATCAGCGGAAGGGAGGAAAGCATAGAGAATCTGTTCACCCAGGAGAGGGACAACGCGTCTCGCCAGAAAACACCAGGCCCTGGATCTAGCGAGCAAAAATTGGGCAGTTTTGCGTTGGATGGGGATGCGAACAAGTCCAGCTCTGGAGTTCCCCATCGAAGGAACAGATCCTCTACCACCTCCTGAAGAAGTTCCCACTCGTGGACTCTGGCCTGAGGCGATTCAGGCCGCTCTGCGATCGTGTTGTCCACCGGGGAGCGTGTACAGTGATCAGGTTTGCGCCGTGTCCGATTACCCAATCCCACACTCTCATGGCCTCCCTGCAAAGGGTGTAAGAGTGTGCGCCTCCTTGTTTGTTGAGGTAATACATCACCGCCGTGTTGTCTGTCTGTCTGAAGCAGGAGAGTGCACGGTGGAATTATCGACTGAAAAGCCTGTAGTGCATAGAGGACCGCCCTCATCTCTAGGATACTGATATGGAGCTGAGCCTCCAACGGGGTCCATGCACCCTGAGACTTCACCCCATCTAAGTGTGCCCCCCACCCGAGACCTGAAGCGTCCGTGGTGAGGGTTACCTCCGGGGACAGCGCTGCAAACGGGACGCCCTTGGAAAGCGACCCGGGGGCTAGCCACCACTGCCAGTCACAGATCACAGATTTCGTGATCCTGACCGGATGCTGCAAATGGTCTTGCCTCTGAGCCCACTGCACCTTGAGCATCCACTGGGTTATCCGCATGTGGAGTCGTGCGAGAGGGACTGTAGGAATGGCCGCAGCCATGTGTCCGAGCAGACGAAGGACCGACCTGGCTGGTACGGTCTTGTTCGATGACAAGTCCCTTATGAGGGACCTGATGCGTTCCGCCCTGTCGGCCGGAAGAAAAGCTCTTCCCTGGACCGTGTCCAGTACTGCGCCTATAAACTGCAGCTTCTGCGCCGGTACCAAGAGAGACTTCTCGTAATTTATGAGAATGCCCAGCGACCGGAACAAGTCCCGAGTGTCCTGGATCGCGAGCAAGAGCGCCTCTCTGGAGGCGGCCATGAGAAGCCAGTCGTCTAGGTACGGGAACACATAGTGGCCCTGTCTCCTTAGAGATGCTGCCACGACTGCCATGCACTTGGTAAAGACCCTTGGTGCGGATGACAGCCCGAACGGAAGAGCCCGGAACTGAAAATGGTGGCCGAGGAACTCGAAGCGCAGGAACCTCTGATGCGCCTGAGCTATGGGGATATGCAGGTACACGTCCTGCATGTCTAGGGACGCTAGAAAGGCGTCTTGTTTCAGCATGGGAATAAGACCCGGAAGAGTCACCATGCGGAATCTCTTGCATGCGACCGACATATTGAGGTCGCTTAGGTCCAGAATCGGACGGAGGTCCCCTGTTTTCTTGGGAACCAGGAAGAAGTGAGAATAATATCCCTGTCCTCTCTGGTTCCCCGGGATGTACTCTATCGCCCCCTTTTCTAGGAGCGTGAGTACCTCTTGCCAAATTAAGTTTCTGTGCTGACCCGGATACCGGGAGAGCAGAGGAGGCCTCGAGGGTGGCTTTTCTGCGAACTCTATAAAGTGGCCGATACTGACCAACTGCAGAACCCACCTGTCAGTGGTGATAGCCTGCCATCCCAGCAGGAAGTTGCAATCGACCCCGACCATGATTTCCGATGATCCTGAGGCGGGGCGGAAAGGAGTCATGCTGTGGCGGCAGATGGGCCCGTTGGCTGGAGTGCCCTAGGGGCGCTGACCTGCGCTAGCGGGCTGTTTACCTCTGGGTTCTCGCGGAAACCAGAGCCCTCTGTTGTGTAGCGAGCGGGCTGTTGCCTCTGTGTCCGCATGCACGAAAGGCTTTGGTTCCTGCCAAAGGAACCAAGCCTAGGGTCGATACATGGCCTGGACCGACCTTACCGCCTTCCCGGCCTCTTGGAGTTTGGTAATAATCTTCTCCGAAGGACTACCAAATAAAACATCTCCCTCAAAGGGGGCGTCCATAATGTTCTTCTGGACGTCCGGGTGAAGCCGGAACACGAAGCCAGGAGTGTCTCCGGAGGATGCTGCCGGAGCTGCTGCTCGGGCCGATGAGTCCGCAGATCGTCTGCGCTGGCTCGGCACTTGGGTCCCCACGTCTGAACCCGTGCGGGAGGGCTGGAGCATCTCCTCCTCCTGCTCACCTTCGGCGTAGTTTCTCAGCTACCTCAGACCCTGTTCCACAAGCGTTCTGAAACTGAACCATGGGGTCAAGTAATTAAGGATCTGATGGCGAGTGGCGGAAGCATCGTGCGCCTGCCCAGAGGTCCAATTGCTTGGATTCTGGATCCGTGGCAGCGTGCTCAAATGCTAGCTGCCTCTGTGACCGTCATGTGAGGCTGTTATGACCAGAGAATCGGCCTGAGGTTGTTGCATCAGATACTGGTCCTCCTTAGGAGCCTTGTATGAGCGGTCAGCTTTCATGGCTGCGAGGCGAATGTGGGCCTTCCCTTGTGGTGGCGATCCACAAAGTGTCCGCCAAGGGTGGCACCACCACAGGCTTGGGGTCCTTTTGCCGAAGATACCTGGCAAGGCGTAACCTTTCGGGGTCTAACTCTTCCGCATCCCACCCCATGTTCTCCTGGATATGGCGCATGATATCCATGAACGAGGGGTAATCTGGAGGAGACCGTGGCGTCTCACGTGGGTCCGGAGAAGGGATGGAAATTGGAGACGGGGATCTAGAGGTGTCCTCCGTCGACGGCGAGCATCGGTGTCCCCTGGATGTCTTGGGGCTGGGTGATCCAGAAGAAGATCTTGACGGAGGTCTCCTCTTTTCTGATCGACCCCTGGGAGGAGATCTGGACTCCCTGGGGAGGGTTGAGTGGCCAACCGACCCCGCAGGCGTAGGGGGGGCCGGAGCCGGAGGAGGAGGAAGAGCAGTGGGCAGCACATCCCTCTTGATGGTGTCCCACCAGTACGTGAAGAGATCTTTCACTTCCGCTAAAGACAATCCCGACAACGGCCCAGGCGCCGGAGGGCGGTCGTCGGGTCCCGGCGACGGCTCCACAGGGACCTCGGGCGGCGGCGAGGGAGCCCTAGGAGACTGCACGAGGCCGGGGTCACCCATCTGGTCCTCGGGCTGTGTCAGATCTTCCACTGTCAGCGACTCCTGCCCGACGACGGTCGGAGGCACAGAGTCCTCTCAAGCGTGGCAGACGTCGGTCCCCCAACCGACGTCCGGTGGGAAGGCTTGGCCGACGACGGTCTCACTGCCGGCGATGGCTCCGAGGAGGGATGACGGACAGTCGACGCAGGTCGAGCTGGCGTCGGGTCTACCGGCCTCTTCAGAGGGGTAAGTTCCAAAGTTTTGCGGGGTGGAACAGAAGAGGACCGGACGTCGGGTGCCGACGGGCGAGAACCCGACTTATGGTGGTGGTGGTGGTGACGCTCCCCGGACTTCGCCAAGGCCTTGGGGGCGGAGGACGACGACGGCCTGCCGGGAGGGGCCTGAGAAGAGTGAGAAACAGGAACCGCAGCCGGGGGGTGAGAGAAGAGTCCCTGGATAGAGACCGGTCAGACTTCGACCCGGAGCTGCGGGACTCAGAGGCCCTCGTCGGAGACCTGGAAGGGTCCTTCTCCCTTCTTTTCTTTTCAGCATGTTTGTGGGTTTGAATTCCCCTTAGAGACATGGCTCTCAACTTTTCTTCTAGCAGGAGCCTGAAGAGCCTTCTGGCGCCGGATCCTGTCCGGCTATTAAACCCTGGCAGGGAACAGGCCCGGTATCATGTTCTGGGCCCAGGCTCGGGCCTTGAGCCGATGTGAGGGGTCCTTAAAGGGATCTGCTTCCATAAGCACACTTGATGTATGCCCGGAGGTAGGAGAGGACATCAGCGAAAAATTCTTCGAAGTAGGAGGAAATTCCCGTAGGAAAGCTCTGCAACCACGTGTCGCGCACTAGACTAAGACCGAAGGGTCGAGGCATGCAAGTCGACGGCGGGAAAGAACTGTGGATTCTGGCGGGACCACCCCCTTATGTACCACACCTGACGTCGGAGGCGGGACTGGCGTCGGGGGCGGTCCCCGCTGAAGATAGCTAGCTAGAATTTTTCCGTGGGGTCCTGGCACCTGCCGGCTTCAGTTCTAGTGGTGTTACCTGCTGCAAGAGCTGTATCTCGAAGTAAGATCTGGAGTGGACAGTGAAAAAGACTGGTAAGGTCATAGACTGATTAAGGTGGAAGCCTGAGACCACCTTCGGGAGGAACTTCCTAATAGTCCTAAGGACCACCTTGTCCCTATGGACTGCCATGTAATCTGGCTCTGTGGACAAGGCCTGGAGCTCACTGATCCTCCTGGCTGAGGTGATGGCTACCAGGAACATTATTTTTCATGTCACATTCTTAAGCTCTGCTGAGGACATGGGTTTGAATGGTGGTTGCATTAGCTGGACAGTGCATATACTGAGGTCCCATGCAGGAGTGGGTTCCCTGTGAGGGGCATGCAAGTGCAACAGACCCTTGAAGAACTTTCTGAATACCTGGTTGGCAGCCAAGGATGCCCTTTTCCAGTTGAAAGGTATGCAGAGACAGCTGCTAGATGTACCTTAAGGGTGGAAGGCTGAAGGCCAAGGGAATGCAAATGTGCTAAATAATCCAAAACTACTGATAAACTAGTTTGGTGATGGTCTATCTGCCTCTGTTGGCACCAAATGGAAAACCTCCTCCATTTAGAAATGTAAGTCGTTCTAGTGGAGGGTTTCCTACAGACCCTAAGAACCTCCAGCATATCTTCCTAGAGGTGTAGGTCAGCATACTAAGTCCTCAAGAACCAAGCTCAGAGTCTGAGGGACTGAAGATTGGGGTAAAGGACCCTGCCCTGAGAGGAGGTCAATAGGTTGCGTCTCCTGGGTACGGCGATTGGCTTGGGTATTCACAGGGTCAGCAGCAGGGAATACCAAGGCTGCCTGGCCCAGTCTGAAGGAATGAGGATCACTGTCGCTGGTTGAGCCCTGAGCTTGTTCAGCACTCTGAGCAACAGGGCGAATGGAGGGAAGGCGTATAGGAATGTCCCTGTCCAGTCCAACAGCAGTGCATCCAGAGAGACTGTGCTCACTGCGGGGGGTCTGCAACAGAATTGTGGCAGTTAGTGATCGTCTGGGGCTGCGAAGAGGTCCACCTCTGGAGTGCCCCACCATCAGAACACCACCTGCAGGATCTGCCTTTTCAGTGACCAGTCATAGTGGTTCTGGTTGATCCTGCTTAGAGAATCTGCCAGAACGTTGTCCTTCCCTGGGAGGTGAACTGCTGATAGGGAAATCCCTAAGGAATAAGCCAGATTTCACACCTTCATGGCTTCTGTGCACAGGGGAGATGACCTTGTGCCCCCTTGCTTGTTTATGAAGTACACTGTGGTTGTATTGTCTGTTCTGACTTGAACCACCTTGCCCTGCAGCACTGAAGTGAAGGACCGAATGCCCAGATAAACTGCCCTGAGTTCCAGCAGGTTTATGTGGAGCAGAAACTCCTGCTGAAGCCAGGTACTGTGCGCAGTGTGAGCCCCTAGGTGGGCACCCAATCCTAGGAGGGAGGTATCCTTTGTTAAGACTGCTGATGGTGGTAGCTGGAGGAAAGGCACACCTTCCCTGAGGTTGTCCTTTTCCTGCCACCATTGCAGAGCTAGAAGGGTTTCTGTGACTGGTACCATTCTTGACAGGGAATCTCTTTTCTGAGATCAGTGAGACCTGAGGTTGAACTGAATGTCCCTCATCTGGAATCTTTTTTTTTTTTCCCCCACATTCTTTTTCCCTCCAGTCGCGGCGCCCTGGGTCCTCTCTCAGGCAGCCTGTCCTTTCCTGCCCAGCCTGAAGCCTCCCCAATCTGCACCTCCTCTCTCCTCCCCCTCCCGAAGCCAGTACCCCTGGTTTAACCCGCCCGGGGTGGTTCGCCCTCTCCTCTTGGACACGCTTACGAGTCAGACTCTGGCTCGGGTAGGGCTGGGGAACGGAGGACCTGGAAGGTCAGTCGGGGTAGGCCCGGCGGGGGGCATGGTGGACCGGTGCCGTCGCCTGCCCAGAGCGCCGTTGTTTTACCGTGTTTTTGCGAGCCCTCCTACTCCCTCCTTGCGTGGAGCACATCGACGCCCTGGTACAAGGCAGACCTGCCAGTGTCGTCCATGCTGAGCGCGTGCTTGTCTGGCTGCTGTAGTTGGGGGGGAGGGGGATGTTGTTTTTCTGCAGGGTGGGGAGTTGGCATGGAGCCCTAAAGGGGCCCTCACACCAGTTTTATTTTATTTATTTTTTTAATTGGTACAACCTTTTTTTTAAAAAAAAAACAAAAAGGGCAGACTGCCCTGCTGGAAGGGGAGCAACTGGGGAAGAGGCATACAGTGCTAGAGGTGCTTAGCCAGCAACAGCAGGGTGAGCTACCCAGAGGCCCCGCAGTGTGGTAATCAATGGTGACGTTATTCTGGAAGATCAACAGGTAAGGTAATTACGCAACTTTCATCTCTTTTAAGAATTAATCTTCACCACTGATTCCCATTTATAGGTCAGAGTACCAAGCTTCCTTTTCATAGGGAGGAGCTGGCTGCCACTGATGTTAAAAGGCACCCTCAGCCCTCTGCGTTGGGAGAGACCACCTGAGGGCAGAGGTTCCTTTCAGGACTGGCGAGATCTGAGACTGGTCAGGGCCAGGCATGGACTTCTCTGGTACAGAAGCAGAGGATTCCCTATAATGATACCCGCCTTACCCTAGGGGAGAAGGAATGATCCCCTTGGGAATATGAGTTAAGCACCTTACACTGAGCCTAAGGTGCCAGTCTGGAAAGGCAAAGCCTCGCTGTCCGCTGGATATAGACTTCTATTCCCACCAGTCTGGAGGCCACTTTACGGGCATCTTAAAATGCCCCCGACTAGTGCTGTGCTGCCTCCAGACCCTGGGTGGAAAGGTCGATGGTTTGCCTGGCTGTCTCACTCTGTGGTACTGCAGCTAACAAGACCATGCAACTCCAACCATAAATGACTGTTAAAGGTCGCCATATGTTCTGAAATGCACATAAGGGCATGTTCCGAGGCGAATGCCTTCCTTCTAAGTGCATCCATGTGAACCGAATCTGCATCTGGAGGTCGAACATGCGTGAGGCTCTGTGGCCCCAACAGGGACTGCAGTACCTGAAACCCTGGACGTAAGGTGAAGTACCTTGCCTGCAGATCTCTGGGTGCACGACACTGCATAAGGAGGTCCCTGGGGACACTGACGTAGAAAAGGGACACCTCTACATGGCCCTGGATGCCTCTTTCATAGCTTTAGGCTATGGAAGAATGACCACAGTGCTGACACTGGGAACTCCAGGGAATCTCAATGGCAGAGTTGCCGGATTGCGGCTTGTATATGCCTCAAGGTCAAGCACCTAGAGCATCTCCATGAGGAATCACTGGTACAGGGCACACTCAGTAACAGAGGGAAGTAGAACTGATGATTCACTGTCCTCTGAAAAGGACATCAAGGAGATGAGGTACTGTATCCGGGCAGGGTCAGTACTGTGGAGAAGGGCCTATACTGGGCACTATCAGATTCCCTGTGCCAATCCTCCAAGGCTCTGAGCCATGCCCAGTGTTGCTCCACATTAGCGGCCCTGCAAGGCCTACTAATGAGGGCATCCTTTCAAGGAAATGGCGAAGCCCCTCTAGGAGGGGTTAAAACTGCAGGTCTCTGGGGCCTCGACTGAGCTGCGGGAACTGCATAGTGGGCCTCGCCAAAGGGGAAGGCCTAGCAGAGTCACATGAAGGCTGTTCTTCTATATCTGAGGAGTGACCCAATCTGACAGTGCCTGCTGGGGGGAATCCCCATGTGAGGAGACTGCAGCCGTACAAGTCCCACTGGGTGATGCCAGTCCTCACCTGTGACGGTGTCTTCTTGTGGCTCTGGGGATAATCCCACCTCCATGTCATCGCCCAACTCAGAGTCGGCACCTCCTCTGACACTGTGCTCAGGTCTGGTGACATCCTTGGATACAGGCCTACATTCGTCACCGCTGTCAACACTGTCCTCTTCACCTCGCTCAGAGTCTAACTCGACATTGCGCTTGATGTCATCTCAATCCTTGCTGTTGTGGGAGACACTGGAGTCAAGGACGACCTCGAAGGCAACATTACCAAGAGGCCAAGGATCAACACCATGGCAGTCACTGTCACCATGTCTGGAGCCATCCCTTTTCTTGTCACTGGTGACACCATGGTCAGGGATAGTCTCCGAACTGGCATCAGAACGGAGAACAGCCTTGGTGCCAGTCCCACCCTCAACATCATGAACAGTGTTAGGAGAGAGGGACCAGCATCGTCCCTAGGATCGCCCACTGTGCTGTCACTGCAAACAATGACAACAGCTAGTGAAACACCAGAGGACAACGCTGAGGTGTAAACTTAGCGTATAAGCTTTGGCCTCACCACCAAGGACATCTGCCACTCAAAGAAAACAGATTGTGGAGGGTTCTCAGCTAGCTGTCCACCAGCGTCTCCAACGCCTCAGTCTATTTTGGAAGATGAACAGTTACAGTAAGTATGTAACTTTCATATCTTTTGGGGGGAGTGGGTGCTGTCTGTTTCACATAACCGTGGATGAGCCCCTGGTGCTGAAATATCTGTTTAAACAAGCCAATCATCAGCACTAAAACTGATGAGTTGTTTACGATCCTGTTATGTTGTAATTCAAAGTTAATGAACCTTTTCAAAGGTAGATTTTATTTCTGAGATGTTTTCCAGCACGGAGGAGGTCTCCCGACACCAACATATTCATGGTGGTGAGGGTTGCTGGCACTGGTGATGGGCTCCCGAGGCCAATGTCATTATTTGGAATGGGGGAGAGGATTTAAAAGAAATTGCATTTTTGTCTCTTTGTAAACACACTCTCCATATAGGTGGCATTAAGTATACCGACACAGACACTGCAAGCATTTTCTGACTTCCGATGTATTACTGCCCATACCCAGGAAACAATTATTTTTTTTTGCTTATTTATTTCTTCTCCTGGATGACCTGCCCTTCCTCCACTGGTCCCCCAGCCCCATCACCCTGGTGTCCACTGGTACTTACCTTTGATGCTGTTTCTGGAGGTGTCCAGCTGGCGGGGTGTGGCACCTGTGAGGGACCGGTTTCATTCTGCCAGTCACCACAGTTTTTCTGGTTTCTCCCTCCCTGAGTGCGGCGTGGAGCATGCAACAGTGCCAATGGCTGAGCCGTGCTCGCTTCCGCATGCAACATGCCGGGCGTCTGCTCCGCAACCGCCCCCTCTTTCTGTGAATACACTGTGCCAGCCCCCAGCTGCCACTAGGGGCCAGGCAAACAGCAGACTCTGTACCCACCCTTCCCCGGGAGAGCTGTTCTCTGGACGCTCAATGCTCTCCCTCCCCGGCTGACCCCCGGCAGCCCGCTCGCACCGCGAACATGGGTCGTCGGCGTGACAGGAGGTAAGGCAGTGATGCCTCAGCCCTCCATGCCACTGGGCCGGCTAAGAACACTATTTCTAAATCTAAAGTAGCCAGAAACGATGTAATTGTTTATATGGAAATACCAAAAGCACTTACAGGAAGATAAAGATTACTAAACTGCCCATTCTTATAATGTAATATTAAGTAAATTTTCCTGGCTGTAGAATGTCCCCCCCCAAAAAAAGACTAACGTTCCTAAACTTTTAAAAATGTTAAATTAACCTAGTGATCCATATCTCAGTAACCCCTGGTTGGACCAGGCTGATGTTTGCTGGTTTTGCGGACTCTGGCACCATGTAAAAACCTTCCACATTTCAGCCAGATTTGCCCGCAGGTTCCTGAGATACAGTAGAAAGCTGTAATGAATGGCAAGTCAGTGGGCAGAGTTTCGACAGCATAAAGGTGACCTGTAGCTGAAGCTCTGCAAAACGTGCTTGCTCCTCCTGCTCCCTGAGAGCTTTTTCCTCTTCAGATTTCTTTCTCTTCTCTTCTTCTTCAATCAGTCTCTCTTCCTGAAGCCTCCGGGCCTCCGCTTCCCTTTGAATCCTCTCTTCCTCTGCTTTCTTTGCCAGTTCTTCCTTTCTCAGTCTAACAAGATGACACAATATTTTTGAAATTAAACACGACACATATTATACTTCTGACAGGTAATCTGCTGAAAATGATTATACTTAATTTTAATGATTTGACACCTTTATTTCTAAATGTTTTAAACTCATCAGAAGTGATAGCATCAGATTTGCATTTACAGAGAAACGTGGCTGCACAAGCTCATTTCAATGGATGTGTACCAGAATCAGTTTCTTTTCCTTTCCAACAGTATTTGTAAAATTAACCATCTAGTAAATAATTTTTTTTTTATAAAAATAAGGTTAAGACATGCAATGAGCATCAAATAGTGTTCATTTTGATTCTTTTGTTCAATGGTTTCTAGGTTTCAATACTGTATAAACAGTATTCTTTTACAATGCCAAATCGGTTTTCTTCATGAGAAGGTCAAGTACTGGATGGTTGTGGAATCTATATTCAAAGGTGACCTACAAACTGTATTTGCACAATGCCAGATTAAATTCAGGCACTCATCACGAACAAGTAGGGCACCACAACGGAGTAATTCTTAAGAATTTATTTTAAAAGCATATGTTGTGCCGGACAGATAGACACCTCATACCCTGCCTGAGAAAGGACGAGAGTCCGAAACGTGTCAGGCAGGGCATGAGGTGGCTTTCTGTTCTGTTACCATTGATGAGCACCACTTCTCTTATGCACACTTTTTGTTTTCTACCCAAATTATCGTTGCAGCCTGCTCCAAAAACTATTATAACCAACATTTTCCGTGCTGTATTTATATTTAAAATTAATGCCTAATTACACAGCCGAACCCGAAGCACCATGCAGGTCCAGATCGAGCATGCACAAAGCCTCATGGGTATTCCAACCTATTTAGTGACGCAGATAACACCACTATAGTGTACAGTAGAGCACTGTTCTATATAGAAATCCATCCTTTTCAAAATGCTGTTGTACCACAGTTCAAAGGTCATGGAATGTGACTGTACCTTTCTGTGGTAGAACAGCATTCTAGAACCTCTAGAGACTGCACAAGTCAGTTTCATTGTGAAAGAGAAAAAAAATCACAATGCACACATTTCACATAATATTATACACCATAAAAATATAGGATGAGCAACTTCATGCATAACCAGTGTGTTTTGCCACCTCGGGGTTCTGATTCCCACGGAACCTCTCGGGAAAGCAGCTCCCGGTCTAAGAGGAATCTGAACCCCTCTGTGGCAGAACATACTGGTTGCGCATAGTTGCCCATCCAGTATCCTCTGTGCTGTGAATGTAACGGCAGTGGCTGGAGCGTCTTCTTTTATTGATTCCACAGCGTGGTGATGCCTAACATTAGCAGGGACTCCCTTACAGGAAAAACTCTGCCTCCCAATTCCCATAGGCTCCACAGAACATCAATCTTTACAGAAAGTACTAGAAGATACACAACAGTAACATGGCATTGGTCATAACAAACTTTCCGGGTTAAACAATTTCCCCTTTCCTAGCACCAGATAATGCATTTTAGTACAATCAGTGATATTCAGTATCAACTCAACTCGTTTTATTTTTAAAACGCACAAGTCACCATGTATCCAAGTGCCTGTACAATAATTAAAACAATAAATAAGACAGTAGTTAATGTCTGTTCTGGTGGCCAGATTAGAACACCTCCTCCCCCTCATAGTTAACCCAACCAGGTGGGATTTATTAAGACCTGGCAAGCACACAACAATGCAATTAGACATACTTATTTACTGATAGACTATGATTTAACCCGAAAAGATACTCCTAGTCCTATTAGGACTGGACATGGAGAAGGCCTTTGACGGGGTCGCCTGGCCATTTCTCTGGGCAACCCTGTCCCACTCTGACTTTCCTGATAAGATGATTAAACAACTTCAAAATATATATACTTCACCCCAAGCTTATTTAAAACTCGACGGTTCGCTGTCCGACCCCTTTCCACTCTCACGAGGGACACGTCAGGGATGCCCCCTTTCCCCACTATTATTTGCTCTTTATCTGGAACCCCTAGTGGTAGCTATCAGGAACAATCTGGGGGTGGAGGGGATCCCAACGGGGGCACGTCAGCACAAGATCTCACTGTTCACCGATGATGTCCTACTTACCTTGACTACGCCAGAGAACTCGATTCCAGCTGTTGGGGAACAACTGAACATATTTGGGGAGCTGGCAGGCTATTAGGTGAACGAACAAAAAACAGAAGACCCCCTTATAACTATACTCCTTCACAGGTCATGAAGAGACTCTTCCCCTTCAAATGGCTTAAACAAGCCATGTGCTACCTGGGAATTAAATTAACCAAAAACCCTATTCATGCCAAATAACTCAGTCTGGAGCTTCTTACACAGCAACTGACAGAGGATCTCTCCAGATGAGCTCAGCTTCCGCTGAGTTTTTTGGGGAAGAGTGGATGCCATCAAACAAAATGTCTTCCCTCGTATCCTGTTCTTTCTTCAGATGCTTCCCATGACCCCCGCAAATTTTTATTTCCAGTCATGGTATAGATTGATATATCGCTTTATCTGGCGGGGGAACCTCCCAGGGTGAGGCACACCATTCTGCAGCTTTCACAGGAAAAGGGAGGCCTTAACCTCCCGGACCTGCGGAAACATGCAATAGCCACCCACTTAAGACCTCTTTTATGCTGGATCAACCTGCAGTATGAAGCTCATTGGAAAAATATAGAACTCACCTGAGGGGACCTGTTCGACTTCCCTGAGCACATATTTAGTAATCCCCCACAGTGCACACTGCTTTCAAAGTATCCAATGCACACTAGAGAACCCCTACGACAGTGGGTTCAGATATGCTGCACATGTCTGACACATGCAGAGGCCTTATATTTACGAGCATTTACTGTCAGGAACAACTGCCACAAAAGTTCTAGAATGTATCAGTAACTGCGGTAATTCTGCTGCACTGTTTTGTTTTTTGCCACAAGATGGCACTATTTATGTAGTTACTGCTTCACCGTTTCTGCATACATTGTATCACTTCCTCTTTTTATTAGCTTTCCTCACCAGATGGCTTTCTGCATCCTATCCTTTTTCTATTTGCTTCTGCAACACAGTTTGAGCACTAGTACCAGGAAAACTGCCCAAATAATGAGGGAAGGAGTATGTTCCGCTCAAGATGTGATCAAGTGCAAGAGACCCTGTTCGGCCAGACCAGGAATGAAACAAAGAACACAGGACAGAAAAAGGATTCCACTGCCTGAAACAGGGGGGAAGGGGGGGGGTCAACCTCTCTCTTTTTCTCCTTTCTATATTTCTAATTGCTTTAAGAGGGCAGGAAATTATTTACAATTGGTAGCTGTTTAGAATGTCCCCATTTACAGAAGTGATATCCATAAGCCTAAATGATCCCTATGTAATTGTACCTGAATAAAAAGTGATGTGTAAACTGTATTTTGCATTGTTTAGTTTTTATATGGCTAGCATGCTGTTACAGTTCTCTTCACAGAACCAGTGGTCTGTAGTTTTAACTATGTTGCAGTTTTGCACACAGAACTCCAAGCATGGTTCTTGACAGGACAATAACTCCTGTTTAAGCATTAGGTACACAAACTGTGACATAGCAGAAATCCCAAATGACATATTCCAAGAAAAGAACTGTGCAGAATGTTGTCCATAAAAAGAAAACAATTGAAAACACAGTTTTTCATAAAAGGGGAACTGTCAGCAACAAGAGCCTCACACCCAAATGTGAGGCCGATCTTAACTAGCCCTTTGTGTGCAAAAACGCTTATTTTTTTTACTTACTGTTTACTGCAGTGTAATAAACTGTATCTGGCTAATTTCACTTGACGTGTAAGCTGACATTTCCTGTAACCAGAAATGCCAGACTCTGCTGCTGCTGACACCAGAGGAGGCTGCAGCAGTGGGAGACTCAACAGCCTGCAGTGAATGTCAGTTTTTTATCAGCTGTAATCTTCAGTTTGCTGCTCTGCTGTCCTTCTGGGGCTAGGTACAGTCACAGAGGACTGTACTAAGCTCCATGAACACAGCACGACCAGCAAACATTTGATTTTAGCTTACAAAATGTTTAACATGTATACTGCGGGCTACTGAAGGCTACTGAATCTCCCAGCTCTGTAGCCTTCCTCTGTTGTAGGGGATTCTGGGATGTCTGGTTACACAAAATGGCATCTTAGAAGTCAGCAAAATGATTTATTTAATTTTGGTAACTGGGTAGGCCCACTGGGACCATAACAGCCCCTTTTTCAGCCTAATACATTCTATTATGCTGCAGTAAACAGAAAGTAAAAAAAAAATGTTTTTGTACACAAAGTGCAAATTGGGATCAGCCTCACACTTGGGTATGAGGTTCTTATTGCTGACAGGTCCCCTTTAAAGAGCACCTTTCCCAGTCATTTTGACCTTCATGCATAAATTACCCCTTCTTGCATTGATTCTTGATCTGTAGTTCATTAATGTCTCCTGCTGTTACATTTTGCATTCTGAGCTGCTAAAAACTGCAGAGTGTACCAGAGCTTCCATAGCAAGCCTGGTGTTGCTGTGGACCCTGGGTTGCGCTGATGATGTCACTGTTTGGCAGAGGAGTAAGTTAGTGTGCAGTACAGTGAAGGTGCAGCAGTTTTGAAAAGCAAAAGTAGCATTACTAGGTGCACATACTGTATTCAACCTTTCCCAAGACACTGCCGGCCCAGTGGCACTAAGGGTTGAGGTGCTGGATGCCACACCTCGCGCCATACCAGTGACTCGGATTCGGGATGCTGGGGGTCAGCAGAGGATTGAGCGTCCGCTGGACCGCTCTCCTCTCCTGGGGTGGGTTGCAGGGGGTTCCCTGCTCTGTACCGGCCCATGATGGAGATCGGGGGCAGCACATGAGTGGGGACGCTGGACGTGGGTAAGGTGACGGCAGATGCCGACGGTGGAGGAGGAGCCACGCAGGGTCACTGCAGGCCGCGTCTCGGGGGAAACGGTAAGTGAAAAACCCCGGAAGGTCCAGGAAGGTGACCCCAATGGACGACACCCACATCCCCAATACTAGATCACCTTCCCAGCATCTCTCCCGAGCTCCTCGACCCAGCCACAGACCGACCGTCTAGATTTCAGAAAGGTCACCAGGTAAGAGTGGCAACCCCGCCCCGGGGGTGGGGGGCGCCAAGTCTGGTCTTGACAAGGGGATGCTTAGCCCTTGTACTCCTGGGGGAAGGAAGTTTTAGGTAGAGAGTAGAGGAGGAGTCCGAGAGGGTACACCCGAGATGCACCCTAGCCCTCCAGAGATAAAAACAGAATACAAAAAAAAAACATCCCCAAGACACCTTGTTACCAATGTATTTTGCCAAAACAAAATGCCCTGGCAGTTTATTTTGTAAAATGGAGTTATATCTGCCTTTGTAACAAAGCATGTGGAGTGAGGGAAGATGGAGTTGCTGTCAGCCGAGACAGCTGTCATTTATGCATGGAAGTCATCAGTCTCTGTAGTCTGTACCTTCATTATCTGCAAGCAGTAATGCCTCCTTAGCCACGCTATCCATGTGCCTTCCATGCAGTAAACTGTCTGGCAGTCACCCCGCTTGAAAGCCCTGTTCCTCTGTCCCACGCCTCCCCAACATCAGCATGGCAACGTGGAACACCAAAATCAAATTTTGGTCGCACGTAACAAACACTGTATTGAAATGTGCTATATTTCCTATGTGCACAGTACAGGTGGTTTTGTAAACGGAGGGCTATTTCCAGAGAAATTCTTGTTTGAAAAGTGAGACTGGCCCGGTGCCTCCCTGTTTTTCTGTAGATAATCCTCCGTTTCTGCCTCCACATGCTTTTCCTTGTATTTATAGAAGGCCTTCTTTGTTCCCCAGATTTTATGTGCTTTTCACGCTTTTTCCTCATGTAAAGACATAATCCTCTATTTGTGAGATCACAGTCATGTCTACAGGAAGAGTGTGATACTAAAAGTGAGTGTAACTAAAAAGAAGCCTAGTCTGGACCCTTGAAGGTGAAAATAATAGATGACAATACCGCAGACCCTCGCTGCAATTAACATTTTGGGTGCCAGCCTCTACCTTCGTTATAGTGGTGTGTTCGTTATATCGAGGGACACTGTAAATGTCCAACATTATGTTTTGTGGCCAGGCTTATGTGGGAAGTGTGTACTTTACACGAAAATTACAAACCTTAACTTTGAACACTCACAGTAAACTTTATTTACTGAGGTAGTGCTTTTGCAAGATTTTTTTTAACTCATGGATTTCTAACTTGAACTTGGACTTCAAACTTGGTATGCTTTACTCACTGCTGCTGCAGTCTGAAGAAAGCCATTATCTATGATTGCTTTAGTCTCGTCGCCAGATCAGTGCAGTAGGAGATTAGGTTGCTAAACTGGAGCACCTTAATTGGGACTGCCTCCTGTGCCTGTAACCATTCCAAGCACTGATCTAATCCAGTGATGGCTTGACTGTAGGCAAGTACTGCGGGCTCATAAGGATCGCCGGACTCACCAGACTCCTCCTCTGGACTGATGTCGTTGGTCACAGCACAGATTATCTTGCTGTCAGTCATCTGTTCAGTTGTCAGCATCATATCGTCCACTGCCAGCTACTCATCTATGATTTTAGCTGCTGGTTCTTTCGTGGCATTGATGATGTTGAGTTCTGTAGCAACAGCCACAATTTTGTTGATGTCATCTGACTCACCATCCTCCTTGTCCTCCCAAGATAACAGGTCTCCATAAGCTGGTCCCAGTGTAGCATTCCAGCAGTGAGCCACAGTACTCATCAACACCCTATCCCAAGCCTCACCAACTACAGCTGCCACGTCTTTCAAATCAATTTTTTTGAGGAACTCAGTCACTTAAAGAGCTAGTATACTGCCTAAAAGTCTAATATTAGTTTTTAAAAGCAAGCAACCATTACTTTTTATATCTGAGGTACTTTTTTTTTTCCTTTTGGGTAATTAAAAGATTGTTTGCCTGATGTTAGTATGTGTGCTGTGTGGAACAGCACTCTGCTTGGCAACTGACATATCTAGCTTTGTTCCCCCAACTACATCATCAGCACTGTGACCTCACTGTGACATCACCGCTGCTTAGGGACAACCACTTAACAGCTGCCAGGTCAGTTACATGTGATGTCACAGTCAGTGAGATCACAATGCTGAAATGTAGTGGGGGGGGGACCAGAGACAGATATGTCAGCTGCCAGGCTAAAAGCTATTCCACACATCCAATGCAACATTATCACATGTAAGACTTTAAATGAGCAAAAGGAAAAAGAAAAATATTTCAGAAATAAAAAGTTACAAATTTAAGAAGTAATCAGTTGTATCATTTTCCTGTCTGTCTGTTTTGGTTCCACTAGCTCTTTAAGTACCCTCTGCAGCCACCAGCTATCTAAGCAACCGCTTGCGACAGTGTTTCCTGAATGCGGCGATTGTGCCACCACCCAAGGGCTGTATCCCCGATGTGGTGTACTTCGGTAGGAACAGTGCACAGATTCATCCATCTCTAGATTTTAGCTCAGTTTTGTGAGAGGTAGGCAGGGCACTGATCAAGCAGAAGAAGGGCTCTGCTGGGCAGTTTCTTCTGCCGCAGGTGTGCTCTGACAGAGGGCACAAAGCAATCCATAAACCACCTATTAAAAATCAATGCAGTCATGCAGTCACTGCAGCTATGATCATAGGTAAAGGGCAGTGAGGACATCTGCACATGATGTAAACACCTGGAGTTTTTGTACTTTCTAAGGCACAATGGTTGCACTTATTGAGAACCAGTGGCATTCACACAGAACAGTACGGTGACTCTGTTCTTACTGATTCTGAAGCCTTGTGACTCTGTCCTTATTGATTCTGAAGCCTTTGCCGGCATTCTCTTCAGTCTTGCTCACCAGAGTAATGTCAGGGAGGCACCTGCAGAAGAAGCCAGTCTCATCCGCATCATAGACCTGTTCTGGTAGGTAACCTCCCTTGCCAAGGATGTCTCTAAGCCTGGGGATAAATTCGACTGCTGCATTGTCTCTTCCCAGGATCTTTGCTCAGCTGTGCTGCACACACTGTGGATGCCGTGACGGTACTGGAATCTCAACTGTCAGCCAGAGGAGGATTTGAATCTTAGTCGTCAGGGCTGTGGATCTCATTGGTGAATAGTTCAGCGTTTTCCTTAATGATGCATCCTGACACAGGCATGCCATTTGCATGCTGCTGGGGGGACACTGCAGTGCTTCAGGGCACTGAGTCATTAGGGCGTCAAAATCGTAATTCAACACCCTGTAGTTGGAATCTATAGTTGGGGGTGGGGGGCACAGTCCCCTCAAAAACAGAAGTCGTCGACATTGCCAACTTGCGCATTCCAAGGATGGAACCCCTGGGAGAACCATAGCTGAGTAGCCTGATCAGTTTCATCCTCATTTGACTGCCTGAGTTTCTTCCTTGCCAGATTGCTGGATCCAGCAGACGCATCAGCAAACTCTCTCAAAGCACCTTTCTGTTTTTTCCAGGTGCATGTAATAAATTTGGAAAAGACAGTCTCCAGAGAAAGTTTTGTTAGGCTCTCGCCTCCCTTCAGACGGTCAAAAATTGCAAGTTTTGCTTCCACAGTGTACTCGGATCACCTCATCCTTGGCAGCTGTGACCAAAAAGAGTAAGTGTAACAGAAATTCAGTAGGGAGCCTGTATTTGTCAGGTTCCATCACCTAGTTTAACTAATTACTATACCAACTGACAATGGGTGACAGAAGCACTGACAGCTGTCAGATTGAAACTGACAACACGTATCGTAATCAGTTGAATCAGTTTCAATCTGACAGTCGGGAGCCAAGAACCACATTCGTTTTATGTGGGAATTCGCGACACTGAGGTTCACTTTAGTGAGGAACCACTGTACATATGTCAGCAAAACAATTATGTGAAACGTACTTTTCCTCCTCTTCTCGGACAAGTCTTTCTTGCTCTTCTCGCTCTCTTTGCTCACGTGCAAGACGCCTCTTCTCTGCCAGGATTTTGGAAGCCTCTTCAGCGGTTGTCCCTGTAGTTGCTTTGGTATTAGATTCTAAAAGAAAACCAGAAGAGATTAATCTTCCTGCTAAAATATTTAAGTTTTATGAGCAATCCTTAAATAACTACAGCAAATTTAGACAGGTGATACGATAATGAACATGTTTTCTACAATTTCTGAAAGGCTGCTTTTAATTTAAACTATATTTTTGTTGGTTAGTTACTGTTATGGGTTTAAAGAGTAAATTGTGAGCCTTGTTACGGATGATCTTCAAAAAACTCTTCTCCAGTGAACCAAACTCATGTGTCAGAGGACCACTAAGATCCAGCAGGAAATTAAGAAATTGGAGGCTGCCAGCACTACTGCCATTGGTATACTGATACATAGTGCAGGCAGTGTTATTCTGTAGCATCATACCCTCACCCAGAACTTTAAAATTTGCCTGAGCAACAAAATTACACGTGCCAATGTTGAATATTGAGCCAAAACTAAGTAAACAAAATTATGCACAATAATTAAAAAGTTAATGCAACAGCCATAGTCTGCTAGGACAGGAAGGGCCAATAATCTCTTCTATGGTAGAAATATTATTGGGAATAACCACTTCCAATGTAACTATGTTTACCCTATATTCTTTGATGAGAGTTCCTCCATGTAGCACCACTCTGGTGGATTCCCAAGCAGAAATGGAACTTTAGGGCTAGGAACAGAGACTACTGTTGTGTTTTATATACACCATTGCTTTTTCTTTTAATGCATAGAATCCTATCCTCAATGCCACTGTAATATGTTTCCTCTAACTGGGCAGATGCACCTCTAAATCTTGCTGGGAATCAAACTTGGGACCCTGAATCCCAAACGGAAAAAATGTAGCCATTTAGATAAAAGGTAAATACAACCATAACTGGGAGATTACAGCTCCATCAACTTTCATACTTCCTAGTGTAACCCATGTACCACCACTAGTGGTTTCCATTGCTGTTACATTTGGTACTGCTTCTGGCTTTTAGTCACAGCTTTTACTACTAGATGGCACTGCAATGCAGAGATTGCCTTTGACTCATATACAACATAGAGGATTGTGCATGAGCAGTCATACACAACAAGGATGGATCTGAATCGAGAGAGAGGACAGCTTGAGAGGTCTTCTATCAAGACAACCTTCAGATTCAAACCCCGCCCTGTCCCTTGTCCGTATATGACTGCTCAATAGTGTATGGACAAGCATACCAGAAGAGAAAGAACCTGGGACATGTTTTTTTTTTTTACATTTCACAGTCCATTATGTTCCTTTCATTTCACTCTGTCTGTGTTCTCTGTTCCAACTGACAGCACGTTTTCTTACCAAGCAGGGAGAAAAAAAGAAAGTTACTTTTTGCTTGTTGCACTTCACTGGCTGACACCTCTCGCTTTTTCGTTAGCGCTGTCAGAAACTGAAAAAAAACTGCTTGAGAGTGCTAACATCAGGGGGGAAAAAACACATCGTCCACATAATCACTAGCGCAGTTAGAGATCAGTAGATGCACAACAGCATTCCAACTTGTTGTGCTGCAGTAGTGACGTCACTAGTGCAGCACAACAAAATCAAGAATTTGCTACTGCAGTACAATGAGGCTGTTCTAGAAATGGAATTCCATCCACAACAGCATTCGACCATATACTTTATTACCCCAGTGTATTAGAGAGAAAAGAAACAGCATATTGTGAGGACTGCCTAACCCTAGCCAGATAAAATTTGAGGACTGCTTAATTACATATCAGGTCTGTGTAGAAGGACCATACCTTGGTTAGCAATCAAGTACGTAAATGTAGCGAGAGCTAATGATTGAGAAAGCTGGAAAGTTCATGTATGTTTGCATAAGAACCTCTTAGAAGTGGATTCATCATGAGGGCTTAGAGCTCATTAAGCATGTGAACCAAAGTGACTCACACCCACCAGACAAGTTTGTCATGTTAAATGTTTGCGCCCTAAAGATGATAAGCTTGAAGGGAGACCTGGTTAGCTTGCTAAAGACCAGAGTTGTGGCCAAGTATGATGCATGCTTTCTAAATGGTGGTTTGATATGCACCAGCACCTTGAGGAAGCAGTTAAAGAATGGAAAGACAGACACAGTTTTCTGCTCTGTCAATTCACGGTATGCTGATATGGTTGCCAGATGGATTCAAAGGGAGAATACTGAAACTATTTCATAATCAGACATGGGTAACAACTGAGTCCTTCCGACTTACACCAAGAATAGAATCTCTTCCTTCTGTAGCTAAAGGTCCCATGACTGACTATCATCCATGCTGTTAAAAAAACCTAGAAAGGTAAATGATCCAGCTTGCTATTAAACAGCAGAACAGGGTTTAACATTTTGAACTGGTGACAACATCAAGGACCTTTTGTTAATTACAAGAAGGTATTTCTGTCTCGGTCTCAGCTTTGCCACTGTGATCTAAACAGTTTTCTTATATGAACAGCTTATTTTTAATACTGAGACTCTACATTTGAACTTCTCTACTGAAATGGCATAAAGTGCATGTGTTATAACTACTATCCTCCTCCAGCATTAAAATACTTGTACTAAGAGCATAAACTGAAATAACTAGTACTTATAGCATTCTCCTTCCCAAATAGATTTCATTCCTCAGATATTACTGGCCTGAAATAGTTGCTTAAACCCAATTTCTAGAGGACTTCAACTGTTAACTAATTTGTACAGCTCTTTCTATTACTTCCTTTAAATAAATGAACTGAATTTTTATTCCCTTTTTTTAAGCACAGATAATTTTCAAAGATTAAAAAAAGAAGCATCTGAGAAACACAACAGAGAATTTTGAGCCTCCCAAATTCAACATTCTAGGAAGCCATGTGCTTTTATAGTATAGAGGGACTTCAAAACTAAGAGGCGGAGGGTGCCTCTGTGGGAAGAACTCTGCCCTCTACCGCAAGGTCAAGCAGTGGCAAAAAAAAAAAAAAACTTGCCATGGCTGGTAAGGAGAGATCACAATCATTCTCTCATCTTAGCTCTGGAATTTGTGAAAGGCTCTCTGATTCAGAAGAAACGGTAATGAAGTTACATACCATCAGTAACTGTTTTTTTCCTTTTTTTAGCTTTTTGGTTCCCGCCACCTCCTCCTGCCAACCGGCGACTGGGACACGTATGCATTTTTTTTTTTTTTTTTAAACTGATTTTCTCCCATGCCCCCCTCCCCCTGACACATGGTTGTGTGAACGTATGGAGGCATGCTTACGCACCTGTGGCACCAGCTGGGCCTTCCACCTTCCAATACTTTGCTGCCCCGCTACCCACTGGACTTCCACCCGTGGGAGAGGAACTACGAGGGGAGGAGCACCCATTCTCACCAAGCCAGGAGAGAAGCTGCCCGCTAGCATGCTGAATCCTGCTCCCCCGCCCCCCCAAAACACCATGACGACCCAAGGTCAATCCCAAACCTGGGTCATCAGCATAGCGTGAGGTAAGGTGTCTAGCCCCTCAGCATCACTGGGCCAGCTACCAACAGTAACTGTTGATCTTCCAGAATAACTCACCACTGATGGGTCTGGGCCGGGGGCACTAAAACCCGTGGGAGCAAAGTTTTTAGCCAGGGGGCCGGCAACGGCTGCTGGACATGGCACCTGCGTACCCTCCCAGCTGGCAATGTGCACTAGCCAGTAATAACTACGAGCACACCAGATAGTCCCTTGGTCTTCTGCCATCACTGTCTATGTTACTATGTAATAACCACTGCTGACTGCCTCACCAACCTCAGTTCTGTTCATCAGGACAGAACACAGTGCAAGAAAAAAAAAGAGAGGGCTATAGAAATTCCCTAGCCTAAAGGGACAGAGAAACAATATAGGAAAATAAAATAAAATTTGACTACTAACTTCTAGATAGAGGGAAGCACACACTATGCGGTACAAAGAGGTAGTTGAATATGGAACCAGCGCCTCATCACCACTAGCCAGACAGCAGGTGGGTAGTGATACTAAGGGAATAGCCCTAAAGCATTGGCTGTGGCTGGTAAATTAAGAGGGACATGCCTAAAAAGCCAGGATCCCTTGCAACTGAAATGGCACTAATGTGCCCAAAGCAGAAATGAACCACGAAGACTTCTAAAAGGCAACCTTATGCCAGCGGATGGAGAACCAACTGCAAATCAGTTGATTTATGCCCCTTCTTTCCACAGAGGAAACAGAGGATGTTTTCTGGAGAGTGGAGTAGCAAGGCTGAACAGCCCAAGGGAGTCAAAGCTGTGTTTAATTTTTCAGTTGCTCCTGAAGGTAGTGAGCTAATAGCCTAGTTGGCACAGAATAGAGAAAAAAACGCATACCACCCAATAGAGGAATAACGTGGCATAGTTAGAAAAAAGAAACATCAGAATAAAATGACCTGCTTCTCCTGCAGAAAACAGGGATGTCCCCTGTGTAAGTGGAGTTAGATTTAGATAGTGCCAAAAGGCAGAGGCCGCAAATAGCAACTAATAGGGACAGAAACGTAGAAAATCGCAGCAGAAAAAGACCACTGGTCCATCCAGTCTGCCCATAAACCCTAAGAAACCCAGAACCTACTGTCCATACAAGGTCCCAACCCACACTACCCACCCTCATGCTCGCCATCCTACTGCTACCACCCTGAGCAACCACGAAGCCCTTCACTCTGTCCCAGCCACGTTTGAAACCACTGATGGTTTTGGTGCCCACCACATCAGCTGGCAGAGTGTTCCATGGTTCTACCACCCTTTCTGTAGAATAAAACTTTCTCACCTCCCTCTTGGCCCATCAGTTTCCACTCATGCCCCTGTGTTCTCGATCCACTACTTATACTAAATAGTTCCTAGCAATTTACCTTGTTCATTCCTTTCAGGAACTTGAAAGTATCATATCTCCCCTCTCTCGTCTGGCCTCCAGCAAGTACAGTACATGTTGAGTGCCTTGAGCCGAGCCTTGTATGATCTGTTCCGCTGCCCCCCCCACCCGTCATTTTGGTTAATCTAAGTTGCACTGTCTCCAGCCTGTTCTTATCTTTCCTTAGGTGACAACTCTAGAACTGTTCACAGTACTCTAGGTAGAGCCACACCGGTGATCCACAGAGAGGCAGTAATACCTCCTTCCTTCTGCTGTCAATATCCCTTCTTATATATCCCAGCATCATGTTTGCCTTACTGCAGGCCTTGTTACACTGGCTTGGTTGTTTTAGGGAGTCAGAGATGATGACCCCAAGGTCTCTTTCCTCAAAAGGCCATTCCTAGCTTTACTGTCACTATCCAGTAGTCTGTCATTTGGTTCTCGTTCCCTATATGAATCACCTTGTACTTTTTGGCATCGAGTTTCAACTGCCAAGCCTTTGACCACCTCTCCAGCCTTTGCAAATCTCTCTGCATCCTCCTAATCCCCTTCTCACGGTCTCCCGTTAGCGTTGTCTGTGAAGAGACACATCACGCTCTAGATTTCTTCTCCCATCTCGCTGATAAATATACTGAAAAGGACTGGACCCAGGACCTATCCTTGTGACACTCCACTGGTGAGCTCCCTCTCTTCTGATTTGACTTTGTTAACCACAACCCTCTGCTGTATCCCTTCCAACCAGTTTCTCACCAATCGTGTGTCCTTTGCTGCACTCAGATCCTCCAGCTTCTTCAGCAACCTTCTATGAGACTCAGAGCCAAAAGCCTTGCTGAAACAGAAGTAGAGTAAATCCACAGCATGGCCCTTATCCACCACCCTCATTACCCAGTCAAAGAATACTCTCTGTTTGTCTGACAAGACCTCCCTGCCACAAACCCACGCTGTTTACTATCCTGGAGTCCACTGCTCTCCAGGTAGTCCACGAGGTCCTCTCTGACTAGTGTCACCATCAGTCTGCCCACAACAGAGGTGTGTAGTTACCCGGTTGCTCTTTGTCTCCACTCCCAATAGACAGGGACTACATCCATTACCCTCCAGTCTTCTCGAACTAACCCTGTCTCAAATGAGCTATTCAACAGCCGTATCTGGGGTCCAGTTAGTTCCGTTGTCAAACGAGCTATTCAACAGCACTACCAGGGGTCCAGTTAGTTCCGCTGTCAATTCCTTGTGCACCCTTGGAAAAATTCCATCTGCCCCAGGGCCTTATCCACCTTCTAATTATTTATTTAACAAATTGGAAAGACCTTAGAGCCAAGGGCTATGTTACAGAGGTTCCACGTCAGGTCACAAGAATAGCAAATTACAATGGTTTCGGTAAGTAGTACAACATGAGGAAAGTAATTACATAAACAAAAAAATAATATGGCAAGATAAATAGTGTGTCAAGTGCAGCCAGTGGCCTTGTCTGAAGAGGAGTGAAAGGGAATACAAGGAGAGATGTACAGGGGGTGAATTGGGGAGTGGAAGGAGAAAAATAAGAGCAAGGAGGGCGATTCCATAATGAAGCTTAAGCAGATAAGACCCACTGGGGCTGGGGGTAGGCGGAGAGAACAAGGTGAGGAAACAGAGGAGAGAGGGAGGAGGTGAGAGTGGAGGGGTAAAGGAAGTGGGTGATGAGGTAGGATAAAAAGAGGGCACGAATGGGAAAGGAATAAGGGAGGAAGTGTTGTGAATGAAATAACGCGGCAACAGGATAGGGCTATACAGAGGCAAATGGTAAAAGAGGGAGGTCTCAGTGCATTTAGCTGTCAGCAGGGATTAAGCAGAGCAGTCACAAGATGCTCTGGAAACTAGGAATTGACACAGCTTCCGCTTAAATGGTCCCAAGGTTGCAGTCGTTGCAATCTCAGGAGGAAGGGAATTAAATAAATTAGCAGCTCTAACTGCAATGGAGCACTGTTGGAGCGAGGTTCGACAGTGAGGGATAATAAAAGTTTGGTTCACAGAACTTCGTGTGCTCAGAGTGCCCCGGAAGGGACTGAAAAACTGAAGCGAACCTGGTGGTAGGAAACCAAGATCTGCCTTCTTAGCAAGAAGGCAGGCTTGAAATTCAATGCGAACCTGGAGCTAAAGCCAGTTTGCTTGTTTGTACAGGACACAAGTGTGAGTACAATACGCTGCACCAGTTAGTAGATGGTATGCCTTATTCAGAGCTGTGGTGAGTCGATGTAGGGTTGTGTCTGTGGCGGAACCATAAATGACCAAACCATAGTCAATAACAGACACAACTGAATTTTGGACAGCCTATCTGAGGGCTTCGGTACTAAGGCAGTGTTTATGGCTGTGTAGAAGGCTTAGGCAAATGTTAACTGCCTTGGCAACATTCTCAACATGGTTGGAGTAGGAGGGCGTACTATTACAGAGTAATTCCTAGGTATTTAAAAGATCGAGTCTGATCAAGGACAACACCTGCATTGTTTTTAATCACCAACTGTTTGGCTTTGTGCTTGCTGTGGGTACCATGGAAGAGCATGACCTTTGTTTTTGCAAAATAAATCTTTGATTGTGACGTCCGGGGACGGGGACCGGACTGCAGGGTGGCCCACAATAAATATAAGTCCCAGAAATCCAAAATGATTTTTTTCCCCCTGGCTTCAGTGCAGCTGTGTGTTACAGGGTAAGTGCAGCAGGGTGCAAAATAGATCTCGGACTGTGACATCTGGGGGGGGGAGGAGACTGCAGGGTGGCCCACAGTAAATGTGACAGTCCCACAAATCTCAAATACATTTTTTCCCTTGCTTCAGTGTGGCTGTGTGTACAGGGCAAGGGCAGCAGGGGGGAGAGAGAGAGACTGCAGGGTGGCCCACAACAAATATAACAGTCCCAGAAATCCCAAACAAATTTTTTTTCCTGGCTTCAGTGCGGCTGGGTGTACAGGGCAAGGGCAGCAGGGTGGCAAAATAAATCTTTGACTTGTGCTATCCAATCAAGATCACTTACATTCATTCAGGATTTCATGTATTAAAAATAAATACTGTTCAGACAAACAACATACAAGTTAATACGCCTGCCCTGTGCTGCTAGCTGTGGGTGGCCCAGGGGATAAGCTGACGTTGTGACTTGTAGCAGGCTGTTTACAGTACAACACAAGTAAAGTACAAGTGCTGTGCACACAAGTGTCATCATCATCACTCATTCCCCATTATTCCTCCTTATTATCATTAGTTTCACAGCATATCGCATTACATTACGTATAAGCATTAACAAACCCTCCGTGTGGGACTGTGCTGTGTGGTGCTAATGTACCAGATGTGTCTGCATCTCCAATTCAAATTCTGAGGCACACTAAACAGTTGCTGAATTTGGTCACTTAACAGTAATTGCATTGTAGGAGCCAGTCTGGTGATCTTGAAAGGAAGTGGTGGTGGACCGCTGTGCTGTGTATTGTGTACTGTACAGTCACGAATCACGACAGTAAATGTGTTCTTGGCTTGTAGGTGGGAGTCATCAGAAGGACATCACGTTAGAGGGATCTTCTGTTACAAAATGGATCAAAGTGTTGTTGAGGCACTTTCTAGTTCTCAGGTGGGCACTGGCACTGCAAAAGACTGCAATCAGCCTGAAAAGGGAAAACAAAATCAAACCCCAAAAAGTAATCGTTTTCACGTCTAAGGTTTCGTCTTCCAAGCGAATGCTTGAATCCAAAAAAAGTGAATGTCTCACATCATCATCAGTCCCAAGTTAAAAAAATAGTTATATAGTTAAAAAAAACTAAAGGCGTGGCACCCAATGGTATGAAACAACTGCATAGTATGCTACTGCCAATCCCTCATCCGATTCTTCTGAGGCTGAACCTAATGAGGATAATACTAATAATAAAGATGAAGAGAATGATCAGGCAGCACAAGATTTACTTGAGGGGATGTAAATGGCAGATGAGGAAGAAACAGGCAGAAATGTTTTGGTTGTGGAAGGGGCAGTAGGAATAAACCACAAGAGGAACAGGTCCAAGAAAAATCCGGGGTTGGGGGAACCTCATAAGGTGACTGAGGCGTCGTGCCTTCCTGGGGAAAAAAAAAACCAAAAATATCATGCATGAGGAAGACCACCTGAGGGCAGGATCTCCTTACAGGTCTGGCGAGACACAAGACCAGTCTAAGGCAGATGAATAAGCAGGAGAGTGCCCTGACAGCTCCTGTCTGACGCAAGGGAGAAGTGAGCCCCTTGTAACAGGGAGTTAAGCACCTTTCGCCCATCCATAGATGCCAGCCCAGAGAGGTGAAGCTATGGTGTCCACCCGACTGCAGCTGCCGGTTCCCAGCAGCCTGGAGGCCACCTCATTGGCACTGTACGATGCTCTTGTTTAGTGCCTCGCCAACTTCAGGCAGATGGCTTGCTCGACTAACTCCAAATGAGGCATGGCAGCTAAAAGCTGTGCTAGCTGCACCCACAGGCGCTTGCTATAAGGTGCCTAATGTGCAGCAAGGCACATCATGGTCTTGACAGTGGGCTCTTTCCTACCCAAAGATCTCCCTGAGCAGCCAGCTTGGAGACGTCGGTTACACACCAGGCAATGAGGTCCTGTTGGGGTATGCACAGTCTGAAGCTCGAGGCAGAGTGAAGCACTGTACCTGCAGAGCCCATCAGTGTGCAATACCTTTGTAGGATGTCCCTAGGGGCTGGATGGAGAGTGAAGAGATGCCTCCAAGCTGTCCTAGAACATTCTCTGATGGCTCTGGACCAGTGAGGGATGACAGTGGGCATCGCTGAAAGGTCCTAGGAGTCACAGCTATAAGGACAGGGTATTGCGGGTTGTAATCATACCAAGGTCCAGAGCCTGCAACATGTTCATGAGGAATCTCCGGTACAGAGCGTACTCCGAGGTCAATGACATGTGGAAGGAGGATTCCGTGCCCTCAGAGGAGGAAGCTGACAGAGAGGAGGTGGTGCTAGGGGGCCAGGATGGAACTGGACCCAGTCAGCATGTCTATGATACTGGTACTAGACACCAACCACACTTCCATGCTGACTCCAGGTGATCGGCCCGAGAGGACCCATGATCCCTGGCAATTCAGACAGAGGTGGTACAGATCCAAGAAAGAATCGGGAGCCAGAGGCTCTAGGGCATATTCCTAGGCTGTGGGAATGATCAGTGGATCTCAACCTAGGGCAGGCCCAGACGAATCAAACTGAACAAAGTTGACCTCCTGGAAAGGAGCAACCAAGTCAGCACTCATGGAGGAGACCCACAGATGAGGAATGCAGAGCCATTCAGTCCCCTCAGGTTGTGGGCCCAGCCTGTGGGTCAGGACAGAACTCCATGCCCTAATCATCCTCCGACTCCCAGCCAGTGCCACCCCTGGCACCACATCCAGGACCAGGGCCTGGCCTAGATACAGGTTTCCTTCCAGCACCGCCCAGACAGTCAGGCCCTGTGCCAGTTCCAACACTATCCTCAGGTCTGTCTCCGCCCCCAACACCATTAGTAGCACTGCAACTGGGGACAGACCTAGGGGCGAAACTGTTGCCAGCACCATGCCTTTTGTCAGCCACAGGACTCATGCCACGTCCGTCATCAGCGACGGTGCTGACCTCCTCTGCAGAGCCACAAGGGCTTCTTGGGAGAGAGGTCTTCACCTTCACCTCAGCAACTGGAAGCCACATGGCCCTGGTGCCAGTCCCTCTCCCTATATCGCAAATGGCACAAGGAGGGGGCCCAACATCACGGCCGGTGGCGCCCCATTTACGAACACCACGGACGGTGTCAGGAGCTGGGGAGGCACCAGGCCATGACAACAAGGTGTCCACTGCTACAGACTGAGCGTACAGCTTTAGCCTCACCACCGGGGACGTCTGCTGCCCAGGGCAGAAAGACTGGGGAGGTGCTCAGCTGGCTGCGCAGAAGGAGCCATATGTCCACTAGACCCACCACCCAGGACCTCCAACACTTCAGTGAGGTAAGTTCAAAAGGATGCTGTGCTACCACAGTACCAGAGGTACTGTGAAGGGGCGCAGGGGAAAGACCCAGGGACCTAGCCTTGGCCTCACTGCCTGCCTCCGAAGGAGGGAATTGGATGACCTGACTTCAACACGTGGAATTCTAGGGTACAGTGATCCATGGAAAAGCAGGCACTGCTCAATTATATGTCGGAAGTTGGGCAAGGCAGGTCCAGCAGACTGGATGTTGGTCCATTGCCACAATCAGTTCCCCAAAGGGGCAATGGTGCATGGAGGGGTTGACTGTCTTTTTTAGCCCCTTTTTCTTTTTTTCAGATTTCAACATCTTCTGAAATGAATAAAAAGCAGGTGACACCACAGACAAAAGGGTTTTCAGTGGTGACACAGTATGTATTAGGTTGACGATGGTCGAAATGAAGCGCTGTTGCTCCCATAGTGTGCACTTGGTACGAAGAACAGAACTGAGGTGCATGACGAAGCAGACAATGGTTACTGAATAGCTCAAATGGCACCATGTGAGATGGGAGGATGACGTCAGCAGCCGACGTCAGCTCTCTCCCAGCAGAAAAAAAGTCCCCACGGGGCCCTAGTGCTTCTGGCCCTAGACCCATAAGTATGAATCAAGCGTGAAGACTGATTCTTGGAAGAGCTATACAAGCCTGAACAGCTCTAAGTTTTAGTTCAAGCAAAACTTGAAATTTTAGAAATCACACAGACTGCAAATACCTGGCAACACAACCAGAGTTGACACTGAGCCGGACAACTCGGAGTATGAAGGGATCTGAGCCCTTGGCTCCCAATCAGGGGCCCACAGCTGATGAACTCCTCCGCTGTTTTGGAATACCACCCCCAGCCTAAGTGTGAATGCTTGTGTTCCTTTTCAACCCATCAGCCAGGATGGCCGCTGACATGTCCTCCAACAGTCAGGGACTACCTCTCCACAGCCTCTAGGTGGTGAGCAACAGTAAACTAAGACACTAAAATCCCATGGAGACAGAGTATGTAACATCAACAATGTTCCCTAACTTTGGATGAAGTTCTGAGTTTGCTCCCAAAGAGTAGTGATACAAGCCTTGAAGCCCACAGAGGCAAAGTACATAACCACTACAACGTATCCTAACTGTGGTGCAAGTCCCATGCAGACAGAGTACATCCCCACAATATATCCTAACCTTGGAAGTACCATGCAAATGGAGTACATGACCATCCCAATGTGCCCTAACCCTGATGGAAGTCACGTAGAGGCAGAGGAAAATAACCACCTCAGTGTGCCCTAATCTTGATGAAAGTCCCACAGAGGCAGAGTACATAACCACCAAGATGCACCCTAACCTTGGAAGAAGTCCCATGGAGGCAGAGTACATAACCACCACAATGTATCCTAACCTTGGCAAAAATCCCATGGAGGTGAGTATACAAAGTATCCACCACAATGTGCCCTAGGGACCTTGCTGGAAGTCCCCTGGAGGGAGAGTACATAACCACCACAATGTGTACCAACCCTGGTGGAAGGCCAATGGAGGCAGAATACATGATCACCACAATGTGCCCCAACTTTTGTGGAAGTCCTATGGAGACAATACAAAACCACAATAGCCCTAATCTTTATGAACATGCTATTGAGGAGGAGCACATAACCACAGTGTGCCCTTCCCTTCGTGGCTGTCTCAGAAGACGGATAACATAACTAACTGAATGCACCTTAACCCTGGAGGAAGTCCCATGAAAGCGGAATACATAACCACCACAATTGTCCCCAGCAATGACTGCCTTCCTTGCCTGAACCATGTGGTTATGTAAAACATGATGTTCTTGTATTGGCCTTGCTCTCCTTGACTCTCCTGAATGTGTACCTTGTACTTGCTTTTGACTGATGTTCTTGAATGTACCTCTGTAATCTCCCGGGTCGCACCTGAAAATAGGCACTTGGTTGTCTAGTGTGCTTACCTGGTAAACAAAAGCAAATAAATAACTAAATAAATGGAGAAAGTACCATGGAAATGGAGTACATGACCATCACATGTCCTAACCTTGGAGGAATTCTCATGGAGGCAGAGTGCTGATCATCACAATCTGCCCAGCCTTGGTGGAAGTCCCAAGAGATGGCATATGCATAAATAACAAAATCTGCCCAACCTGAAGGGGGTGGAAGTATCGAGTTTACTCCCTAACCCAGGGCTCCCGTTTCACGTTGCCACCTCTCCATCGGGCAGAACACTAACACATTTAATAAAAACAGTGCACAAAATCTTTTGAACCTGCGTGGCAGCTTCAGATAAAAGGTGCTCACCTTCTTTGGTCTTGGCTGTAGTGGTTGCTGTGAGTTCCTTATCTGGAGTCAGCGGAGCTTTCGACTCTTTTCCTGTGGCTTCTTCCGATTTCTCCTTTGGTTTCAAGTCCTTCTCAGATTTCTTTTTAGTAACACTTACACCAGTCGGAGTGAGAGTAGGCCGCTGAATTGGTACTGGTTTAAAGACGGTTGAAGGGGATGGAGGGCGCTGCTTTATTACACTGGGTGAAGGAGGGCGGCTCTTTGGTCTATGAAAAGAGCAAATTCTTGTCAGTAGCAGTTCATCTGCGCTGCATCAGACATGGCATGCCTACTCACTGAAGCATAATTCCCAGCATTCCAGGATGTATCTGTGGTAGAAACTGGGTATCAAACTGAACAGGCAGTTTATGTTTTTCAATAGACTGCTATGCTGCTGTACCCACAACCGGTAATCTCGTTGGGAACAGTGAACTACGGGTAGTCAGTCACTACATAAGTTTAATGCGTATTTTTTTTTAAAATGCTATCTCCCCCCCCCAGCCTTCCAACTCCTCTGCTGTCCCTCAGGGCTCCTCGGGCACCTCCCAATCCCCTCCTGCCTCCAGTCCCAGGCACCTACCTCCATGTAGCCTGGACATCACCCCCGGACAGCTTGTTGCACCAGGCAGTGCCTTCTCAGTGCTTCTGGAGGCAGGGGAACCTGGCTATACCAGTGGCCATCATCGTCGTTGAGGTGCTGGGGGCTGCAGTAGTTTTATTCCTTTTTTACTCCCTCCCTTAGGGGCATCATGTGCTATGACGTCAAGGCACATTCATGTACATTATGTGCGCATCCACAATGTCCCTCCCGCTGTCTTCTTCTGGCTGCACTGCCACCTGTGAACTCCAGGTGGCAGTACTGCAGTGGAGCCTGCCCTCCCTAGAGGAGTGTGTGCTCTGGGACGCTCAATCCTTCTCCCCCTGGCTGGCCCTTGAGGACCCGAGGTCGTTCTCAAACTCAGGTCATCAGCATTGTGAGTGGTTACGCTACCACTGTGCCAACGGGCTGGATAACAGCATGCACAATTTTAAAAAGCATTCTGCCAGGATTTCAGATAAATACAGTTTCAAATCCCAAAACTCCCAGGTTTCATCTGGAGTAAGAGCTTACTTAGCTGCAACACTGATTCACCAAAACAGTCTCAAACATACATCCACACTCTTGTACAGAGATCAGTATGAGTCTAAAGATTGTGATGAGATCTTAAAATGCTCAAATATGAATGTTTAGGTCACATAAGCAAAGCATTGATAGCTCTAAGCTACACAGCACAGTGAATGCACTGAACCAGTCTCAACAAATCTCTGAACCCACTCGCCTGAATCACAAATCCCACAACCATTCCCTCTTGGACTGGGCCTTTACCTCACACCCCTATTGGATACTAGATGCTGGACTCCTACCGGACTCTCTAAGCGATCACCACCTGATTTACGTGGTAAGGAAAATATTCAGACCCAAGGCACTTCCCCAACGAATGCTGCTCACTAGGTCCTATAAATCCCTCAACCTTGCAGCACTCTTAAATGACCTGGCCAACATTGTTTGGTCCTTCAGCACACGGGCATCCTCCATTGACTATGCCCTTGAACTATTCAAGCACAGATTCCTCACCGTTTGGGACTACTATGCACCTCATAGAAGAACTCGAGTAACGGGTGCCCACTTGCCCTGGGTCACTGCTGACCTCATAGATCAACTGCGAACCAGGGACCGGGCCTGGAAAATTTACAAAGCAACCGGTACACAGGCGGCACTCCAACTCTACCGCTCATTTCGTAATACTTGCACTAGGCTTACCCGACAGGCCAAAGCTAATTACTTCAAGGCCTCCTTCCACACAAATTTTAACCACCCAGCGAAATTCTGGAAAACAATCAAATCACTCTTCTCCCCTCTTGCCCAGCCCCCCCAACCTTGAATGTTGCAGGCTCCATCACCACTGCACCAGGTGAAGTGACCTCAGTTTTTAACACCTTTTACACTACCTGCATGTCCGCTCTCTTGTCCTCCTTCCCGCACCCCCCCATGCAACTACCCCCTCCCACTCCACCCTCCCCACTGGCCTCCTGCTTCTCCTTTTGCCTAGTAACCTCATTTGAGGTGCTAAAAGCCATGCATGCTCTCAATCCCTCCAAAAGTAAATGCCCCTCGGGACTGGACTCCAAAATGCTCCACCTATCTGCCCTAGCCATTGCCACCCCACTGGCCACTCTCTTCAATCTCTCTTTCTCGCTTGCTTCAGTCCCTTCAGGCTGGAAACATGCCACAGTCATCCCCCTCCCAAAAGGTGGCGATCACTCCTCCCCGGGCAACTACCGGCCTATCTCCCTTCTTCCCATTCTTGCCACGATACAGGAGCACCTTGTTCTCTCCCAGCTCTCCTCCTTCTTCACACACTACCAGTCTGGATACAGGAAGTCGCACTCCACCATCACCTCGCTACTAAGGCTCACCAACGCCATCCTCACTGGTATGGATCATGGGCACACCACCTCAGCTATCTTCATTGACCTTGCAAAGGCCTTTGATACCGTCTCCCACACCCTTCTTCTATCCAAACTCTCCCACGCCGCACTCTTAGGTGCCGCCACCAGCTGGTTCCACACCTGCCTGGCAGGCAGGTCACAATCAGTCTGAATTGGCTCTCACACTTTGGTCTCCCTCCCTGTCACTACAGGGGTCCCCCAAGGCTCGTTCCTTGGCCAGATACTGTTCTCCATTTTCCTAAATGACCTGCCCTCAGTCTGCCCACACACATCTATTCACATGTACGTCGACGACACTGTACCTTATGCATCAGGTCCCTCCCCCTCTGAAGCGGCCGCTACACTCCAGCAGGACTTCAATGCTGTTCAACTCTGGTTTCGCTCAAACCAGCTTTTTCTTAATTCCAAGAAAACTGTCTCCCTAACCTTCGGCACGAGACAGAGACTCTCCTGATTCCCCTCCACCCCCACTTTCCACACCATTGAAGGGACTCCCTTGGAGGCTTGCAGCTCCTTCAGATACCTCGGGGTATGGCTAGACCAGCACCTCGACTTTTCTGTTCACATTGACTCGATCCACAAGAAACTGCACCCCAGGCTGGGTGCCTTAAATTGCAACAGGGGCTGCATCCCTCTATCAACCCGCAAGGCAATTGTACTGAAAAAGATCCCACCTTTATTTGACTATAGAGACACAGTCTACAGGGCTGTTCCTATGTGCTCCCTAGCAAGACTAGATCCACTCTTCCATTCTTTCTGCTGCTTTGCTCTGGACTGCCCTCCCACAACTCATCACTGTGACCTCTACAGGTCCTTAAACCTTCCTTCGCTCCAGGCCCACTGTGCTAGGACAACAGCGAAATTCTGGGCTCAGTCCCTTCCCCCTTACCTCGAGGCTGCCCTTACAGTTCAACCCCCGTCTGCATACTCACTCAGGAACACAGACTCCTGGCTTCTTTATGTCCCACACATGACCACATCTAAAGGCCAAGCCACCTTCAACTACCGCATGCCTAAAATATGGAACTCCCTGCCGGCAAACATTCAGCACACTCCCAACACACCACATCTCAACTCTCTCCTCAAGACACATTTCGCCTCTACCTACACAAGCACCTAGCACCGTTGGGAGGCCAAGTGTCTCCCACGTCTCTACTCACCTGGCCATTTACTGTACAGTACTCTGGCTCCTACTATGCGATCCCAAACCGCTACCCTCAGTCTAGCATTGTGATTGTGTTTGTCCTCTGCTTGCTGCCCATAGCTCTCTGTGACTTGTGCTCTCAGTATGAAATTCTAGTGTATATTCTGTGTATACCATATTGCATATTCCTCTGCGTAACTGGATATATTTGCTCTGTTCCTCTGCTTGCTTGCTCAGTGCTACTGTACCTGTGTGCTTTAGGTATGGATGTTTTGTATTGTTTATTTCATGTTATTATGTATATCCTCCTCTCCCCCCCACACCCAGGACACATCTGGAATTGAGCGTTACAGCGCTCAGTATGCCTTCCTGGTAAAACTTTTAAATAAATAAATAAATACAATTTGAGACAAGATTTATAAACACTGTCACGTGTCACCATTTCAATTTCCACGGACTCCGAATGAGTGAGGATTTGTACGAGTGAGTCTATATTAGAGGTACTGTAAGTAAGTAACTGCTTTGGGGACAGGCACTGGTCTGACTCAGAATATGCCATTTATCTTCATAAGCAAGGGAAGGACCATAACTCATGGGTGACAGTCACGAGTGAGTTATCCTTCCACCTCACCAACGAAGACAAATGGCATATGCTGAGTCAGGCCACTGCATGTCTGGTTTACCACATATTTGCAAATCTAAATCATTCAAATTAGTTCTCTTTCTGGAACTGTAAGTGTTCACTTTGACTTCACTGCTCTGGTTAGAATGCTGCATGGCTCCACTGTGATGTCATCAAGCATGGTTTCAGCTCTTCTCCCATTGGTTAAGTACAGCAATATGACATATCTAACTTATTTTATTTGCGACATGGCTACTATCACGATAAATATTTTTAATATATCCAAGAAGCGCCCATTTTTCCAAGTTTCACTCCCAGCCCTGAGAGCATGCAACCGATTCTACATGGTGCTGCCATGCCCGATGGATGCACCAGTGTCCATATGCACTCCTATTTCATACATGCCCATCCACCAAACCACCTCCTGCCATCACCCAGGTGGCAGTAAAGCAGAAGGAAGCACAACCTTCACTCCCTGGAAGAAAGCATGCTATGGGATGTCTGTTCCTCTTCCTTCTAGTCATCCAGCATGCCGGGAGCGAACCAGGGTCACTGATCTTGCGAGCAGCAGTACTGCTGCTGTAACCATGGTTTGCCCATTCACTGCCTCCTTTAGTAACAACTATCACTTCTATGGAGGTCTCCTTTTCCCTGAGTAAAGATTTCCAGTCAATGCATTGTAGGCTCAAAGAGAATTTCCTCCTACTCAATTCTAAACAGACAAAAATCTATGCTATGTGGCTCCCTGTACAATTTCAGAGATGCTAATGCCATGCAACCAATCCGTTGATTGTGAAGGCATCCCACTTGGAAATGCCTCCAACTGTATGTACCTCGGTGTCACGTTTGATCTCAGTTCATCTTATGGTGACCATGTTACCCAAGTTTGCACAGTTATTAATCAAAAGATGGGTGTCTTGTGTAGGTTAAACCAGCGTTTCACCCCTTCCGGCAATTGCACAAAGAGCACTCCTCCATCTGGTTAGTTTTGGAGCCAACTTTTTCCTAAATGCTGCTGGTAAAGAAAGTGGTAGACTCAATACTGCTTACAACCACATTTGTCGCGTTGCCCTGTCTGCATCTTTCGCTCGCACCACTGCAACCTGTATACCAGGCTGCTATTTCTCAGCATGCCTAACTGACAAATCCCTACATCATTCCAACTCCTCTGAGTTCCTGCATACAAAGTACTGTCACAGAGACCTGAGGTCCTCAGACCAACACCTACTGACAGTTTTCACTTTGAGAAAATCTGGTGACGCCAAAGCTTCCTCACTTTGTACCCCTAACATCTGGAACAACCTCCATAGTTCCCTCAGACTCTCCTTCAGCCCTTCTCAGTTTAAATAGCACTTCAGAGACCACCTATTGACCCAGAACGCTTGTCGGTGCCCCCACCTGATGTATGTATAAGACGATGCTGTGCCAAGATGTACTGATTTTCTTATTCTGCCTGTCACATTGTTATGTCACCATGTCCTATGCATATATACTGCTTGGGTCTACATATAAAGTACGTACTGTGCTCCTACATTGTTGTGCTTGTACTAGCTCAGGTCTTGCCTGAAAATGGGCCCCTAGTTCAGTGTACTAAGAACACAGAAACACAATGTCAGCAGAAAAAGACCATTAGTTAATTGTGTATACCCAGTTTTGCCCTACTCTGCTACATGACTTATTGCCTAGATAGGGTTTTTGCCCTCCCCCTTGCTCTCTCTCTGCCTTACTGCTACCCCGAGAATTAAGTCCTTTACTCTGTCCCAGCCATGCTTGAACCCATTAATGGTTTCTGTGCCCAGAACCTCTGCTGCTATGCTGTTCCACAGCTCGACCAGTCTTGGTAAAGTAAAGCTTTCTAGCATCCATCCTAAATCTCCTCCCCATCAGCTTACTTACATTCATGTCACCTTATTTTTGAACCACCATGCATGCCGAGTAGTTCCTCACAGTTTACCTTGTTTATTCCTTTGGGAACTTGAATGTCTCTATCTTGTCTCACACACACACATATACACACACACACACACACACACACTTCCTTCTGGCCTCCAGCAAATACAGGTTACTCACCTGTAACAGGAGTTCTAGGAATGGTATATGTTGTTCATCCACACTCATTGGCAGGTATCCTTGCCGCTTTAAATCTTGCCGGAAGGTCTTCAAGCTTGCTCCTCCCACCCACCCGGGTGGTATAACTCTCGGCTCCGCCCCATGACGCCAGATCTGGCCCGCTGGAAGCTCAGGTTGTGCGTCGAAGCCGGGGAGGTCGGGTGGGTCGTGTGGATGTACAACATACACCATTCCTAGAACTCCCGTTACAGGTGAGTAACCTGTATTTCTAGGGACATGGATATGTTGTTCATCCACACTGATTGGCAGACTCCTAGCAGTTCTCCGGGAGGAGGGAGGCAAGACGCACACCCCCATATACTTACTTGGGAAGAGACTGGAGAACCGAGGCCCCAAAACCAGCATCCAGCGTGACTCAAGGTCGATGTGGTAGTGGGTAATGAAGGTGTTTGCTGACTTCCAGGTAGCAGCCCTGCAGATTTCCTGGATAGGGACGTCCCTGGAAGCAGCCACCGTTGCAGCAGTATGGCGGGTAGAATGAGCTCTTATCCCTCTGGGAGGCTCCATGCCCGCCAACTTATAGCGAGATCTATGCAGGAGGTTACCCACCTGCTTATAGATCCCGCTTGGCTGCAGGTCTGCCAGATGCGGCTTCAGCGTGGTGACAAACAGCTGGCCGAACCTCTCCCGAATTTCAGCCGTGCGCTCCTTATAATAAGCGGGCGCCCTTCTAGGGTCCAGGTATGGAGCCTATTACGCCTCCGAGGTGTGATTGGGGTAGAACACCGGCAGAGTCAACACCTGGTTAAGGTGAAACTCCGACACCACCTTCGGAAGGAATTTCGGGTGGGGGCGCAGGACAACCTTGTCCCTGTGGAAGACCAGGTAAGGAGACTCGATGGAAAGCGCCTGGAGCTCTCCCATCCTTCTGGCTGACGTGATAGCCACCAAGAAGGCGGTCTTCCACGACAGGTGAGAGAGAGCACACCTGTGCATAGGTTCGAATGGCTTTCCCATGAGCTTTGCCAGTACCAGCAGTAGATCCCACGGAGGTGGGGTTCCCGCACTGGAGGGGAAATGTGATCAAGGCCTTTGAAAAAGCGCCAGACCACCTTCTCCTGCGCCACCGACTGCTTCCCGGCCCAGCGCCGGTAAGCAGAGATGGCTGCCAGGTGCACCCTTAGGGTCGCCGACCCTAAGCCCTTGACTAGAAAGGGACCATAAATAGTCCAAGATGCTTGCCAAGGAACAGGAGGAAGGGTCCAAGCTCCTTGTTCTGACACCAAATGGAAAATTTTTCCATTTGAAGGCATAGCATTTTCTGGTCGACTCTTACGGGACGCCTCAACTACATTGAGGACCTCGTCGGAAAGACCCAAGGCCTGGAACTCTAGCAGCCAGGAACCAGGCCATCAGGTGCAGGGATTGAAGGTCCGGATGGAACACCTTCCCTGATTGACTGAGAGCAGGTCCGGGCGAGCTGGAAGCTGCCCGGAGTCCTGGAGCTGAGACTGAGGAGATCTGGGTACCAGAACTGGCGAGGCCAGTCTGGGGCTATCAGAATCACCTGCGCCTTGTCCTCCTCGCCTTGAGAAGCACCTTGGATCAAGGGAAATGGGGAAAGGCGTAAAGAGGCCCGGGGTCCATTGCCTCGAGAAGGCATCCCCTGCAGCGAGCCCTGCTGAGGCGGGCATGGAACAGACTCAGCAGCGTTCTCCATGGAGGCAAACAGGTCCACCTGAGGTGTGCCCCAAAGGAGAACAGATGCTGTACTACCTCCGGCAGGAGAGACCACTCGTGGGATGCAGCCCTATCCGGCTCAGGGCATCGGCCAGGATGTTGGAGGCTCCTGCCACGTGAATGGCTAGGAGATCCGCCTCCAGGCTGCGCACGAGTGACCAAATGCGGAGAGCTTCCTTGCATAGAAGCATGGAGCGCGTCCCGCCCTGGCGGTTTAGATAGTACATAGTCGTGGTATTGTCCGTCTGGACTCGGACCACTTGACCCCGGAGGAACGGAGCAAAGGCGGTGAGAGCTAGGCGGACCGCTCGGAGCTCCAGCAGGTTGATGTGGCATCGGGACTCCCGCGGGGACCAGAGGCCATGAGCCCGGTGTTCCCCCAGATGGGCACCCCAACCCATCAGAGAGGCATCGGTCGATAGAGAGACCGTCGGCTCGGGGCGGACGAACAGGATGCCCTCCTGCAAATGATCTGGAGCGGTCCACCACTGGAGGCGTTCCACATCCCTATGTCACCGACACTAAGCTGGTCAAGGGATGCTGGCGTTGTGACCACTGGCTGGCCAGTCCCCACTAGAAGGGGCCGCATGTTCCAGCGGCCCAACGGACCACGCTGGTGCAGGCCGCCATGAGACCCAGGGCGCAGGAAGTCCCGGGCAGGCGCAATTGCCCAACCAGAAATGATCGGGCAAGGAGGAAAGAACCTCGGCCCTGTCCGCGGGGCCAGCGCTCTGGCTCGAAGAGAGTCGAGCTGCGCCCGATGAATAGAATCACCTGCTTGGCTCGAGTTCCGACTTGGCCTCGTTGATAAGGAGGCCCAGTTGAGAGCAGACCTGGAGGCCAGATCTCTGGACCACTCCGCCTCCTTCCTGGAGGGAGCTGCTATCAGCCAGTCGTCCAGGTAAGGTACACCGGACCCCTCGGCGCCCAGGAATGCTGTCACCACTGCCATGCATTTGGTGAAGACCCTGGGAGCTGGAGACAAGCCGAAGGGCATGGCTTGGAACTCGAAGAGAGATCCTTCCGCTCGGAAGCGAAGGAATCTCTGGTGAGACGGACGGATAGGGACGTGAAAAAACGCGTCCTGCAAGTCCAGAGAGCAGAACCACACGCCGCGTTCCAAGGATGGTATTATCTGAGCCAGAGTGACCATCCTGAAGGTTCGAGACCTTAGGAACTTGTTTAGGTCGTGAAGGTCGAGAATGGGGCGCCAGCCCCCCGTCCGTTTCGGAACCAGGAAGTACCTGGACACAAACCCTGGGTCTGAAGGAGGGTCCACCACCTCTCTTACCACCTCCTTCTGGAGGAGGAGAGCGATGTCGGCTCGACGAGCCGCCAGTGAGGCTGGGGATCCCGAAGCCCCCCGAGGGGCGACGGCTCTGAAGGGTGGTGCCTGCTCGAATTCCAGAGGCAGGCCTCTTCCCACCACCTCCAAGACCCACCTGTCCGTGGTAACAGCGGACCAGGCGAACGGAAGTGCGGAGCCGTCCCCCGGGGGGACCAGGAAGTAGGTAGCGGGGATGGGGCGACACCCTCAGCCCGTCACTGGGCAGGCTTGGAGGAGGGACCGGCAGGGACCTCCTGGGCCCTTCCTCCCTGCCTCCTGTTAGAGAGGCCGCGTGCTTGGGTTTGGGATGCCAAGGCCGAGCCTGCTGGCCCTGGCGTTGCTGGGCGCGGCGCCGAGGGGCCAGAAGGCGAAAGGGCTTAGGCTGTGGTTTGCGGCCTTTGTCCTTCTGGCGGAAGAGACCGAGTCCAAGGTGGCATTGGACTTCTCGATCCTCTGCAGGTGACCTTCCACCCCAGGGCCGAAGAGGTCAGTCCCAAAAGGGAACATCCGCAACTTGTGCTGGGTATCCGAAGTAAGGTGGATATCCTCAACCAAGCCTCGCACCGCGATAGCCACTGCGGCCGCCACCGATCTAGCACATGAGTCCCCTATATCCAAAGCAGTCTGGAGCTGCTGTTTGGCCACTGCCCTGCTCTGGTCCCGCACCTGCTTAACCGTAGTCTGCAGATCGGCGGAAGATGAGGAGTGACCTCATCCAGGGAGCCCAACAGGGCATGAGAAAAATGTGCATGAGGCGGCAACTGGCCTGGCGAAGGCCGAGAGAGGACGTAGCGTAGACTTTTTCGCCCGACATAGTCCAATTTCTTGGACTCCTTGTCAGGAGGTTTGTCCACATCCCTGGCGTTGCGTGCGCGAAAGCGCTGTCGGTAACAACCCCTCAGCAGAGGGTGTTCCAGAAACGGACAAGGAACGGTAGGGACCGCGACACTTCCTGGCCATCCTGGCGAAGGCGCAGGGCAGGAAGCAGGCGCTGCCAAAGCTCCAGTGCGGACCCACTATGGCCTCGCCACCGGAAAGGCCTCCGTCGGAGAATCCCTCGGTCCAGAATCTCCGTGAGGGGATACCTGGCCCGTTTGGAACGGGTTTGAGCTCCATCCGGTAGACTCTGAGATGAGCGAAGCAGTCCTAGGAAGGACGACGGGCTATCGTCCATTGACTGACCTCCTGAAGACTCAAGTCCAGTCGCTTGAGAAAAGGAGGAATCATCTTCGGACTCGGAAGAGTCCTCGAAAACTGCCTCTGGCCTGAGCCACCCTTCACCTGCCGGGCGGGTCGGGAGTGAGGGTAACTGACAGCCGATGGGGTAGACCCTTAGCCGACCGAGAATCTGGTCGGAGCCCCAATTGTGGCTGTGGAGGCGGAGGTTCCACCGGTCGGTGGAGCAGCTGGTTTGGCCGAACAACCGGCCTGGGTATAGGCTCCTCGGATAAGTCGAGGGTTGTGTCGGCGTTCGGTGACAGCCACTTAATGGCGGGGGAAGGCCGGGTGGCTTGTTCGACCAGGAAGGCTGTTGCAACATAAGGTCCTCGTGCCGTCGGCGTAATTTACGCGACCTCCCCTCATCCGAGGAGGAGGCGAGGGCACGACGCCGCTTACGTGATGCGCGAGCCGCCTATGGCGGTGGGATCGGCTGGACCGCGAAGAGGTCCGAGACCGAGACCGAGAGTCCCGAATTTCCGAGGTCGGTGCGGGAGGTGTCGGCGGAACCGCACTCCCTCCGGCTCGGATGGTCCATCCGAGGGCTCCGAGAACCGGAGGCACAGGCGAGCCACGGGATCCTCAACTCCTCCCGGGGAACAGGAGAGGAATCTCGGCTGCTAAGGCGACAGCCCGTCCAATGGAGTCGAGAAAATCTAGAGCTTCTCCGGTGGGAGTCTCAGTCCCAACTGACCTGGCCAGGGGACACCGTGAGGCCAGTGGCGCCGAGCGGTCGACCGAGCCGACGGTCGACGGCCCGGAGAGGGACCTTTCCGCTCCCAAGAGCGCCGACGGAGGACTTACCCCCTGTCCTCTTTTGGACCGAGAATAAGGTCCAGCAGGCAGGCCCTTCTCCTTTAGTGGAGAGGGACAGACAAAGCTCCTTAAAAGCCGTGTAGGAAGAACCCAGAGAGCGGATAAATGCGCGGCTGAGAAGATACTGCCCACGCAGCCTCCTCTTCGAGGGCTTACCATCCGCCGAGCTGGATCCGGCCGAGCTCGCCGCCGCGACACCGCCAACCGGGCCTCCTGGACTTCACCGAGGGAAACGCTTCTCGGGACGGCCCATTTGTTGCACCGGGCAGCACGGTTCTTCGAGGACGAGGCCGGTGAAAGATGAGCACAGGTCGCAAGCTCATGGTCGTGTTTCAAGGCCCAAGCAGTAGACACACGTGAGTGTGGATCCGTCCGAGACATCTTCTGCCCGCATGGGCATCTCCGAAATCCGGGAGTCGATTTGTCCATCGCAGCCGCGAGGGATAGAAGACTGAAGTCTTTTGCAAAATTTATTTTTAAATCCGCAAACGGAGAAATAGGAACCAGTCACAAACGCAGAGCGTTAAGGAGGGAACCTGAGCTTCCAAGCGGTAAGGAAGATCTGGCGTCATGGGGCGGAGCCGAGAGTTATACCACCCGGGTGGGTGGGAGGAGCAAGCTTGAAGACCTTCCGGCAAGATTTAAAGTGGCAAGGATACCTGCCAATGAGTGTGGATGAACAACATATCCATGTCCCTAGAAGTATATGTTCACTCTCTGAAGCAGATCCTTATAGGATGTGTCCTGTTGGCCCTGAATCATTTTGGTTACTATATGCTGCACTGTCTCCAACCCGTCTCTGTCTTTCCTCAGGTGAGGACTTAAGGAGTGAGCACAGTACTCCAGATGGGATCTCGCCAGTAATATATAGAGGTAGTATTACCTCTATCAAAATCCCTTCCAGTACAACCCAGCATTCTGGCTGCCTTGCTGTAAACCTTGTTAGACTGGCTAGCTAGTTTTGGGGAGTCACATATTACGACACGTAGGTCTCTTTCCCCTAAAGAAGTGGCCAGTGTAACCCTTCCTACCCAGCATTCCTTTCTGGGGTTCTTGTGCCCTATGTGCCTCATCTTGCAGTTTTTGACATTGAATTTCAATAGCCAGAGCTTGGACTCCCTCTCTAACCTTTTGCAGGTCCCTCTGCAACCGCCTTAACCCCCTTCACTGTCTACCCTGCCACAGACATTAGTGCAATCTGCAAGAGACACAGCTTGACCTGTATTCTGAACATGCTGAAAAAGGATTGGTCCCAGGAATTACCCCTGCAGTACCCCACTCATAATCTCCCTTTCTCTCGATATGACCCTGTTTACCACCACCCTCTGCCGTCGGCCTCCTAACCAACTTCCCACCCATTTAAGTAGGTCCTATGCTGCCCCCTGAGCCTCTAATTTCTTCAACAATCTTGTGTGTGGCACAGAGTCAAATGCCTTGCTGAAGCTGAAATAGTTTAAATGTACTGCTTGTCCCTTATCCACCATCCTTGTAACCCAGTCAAAAAAATATTACCAGGTTGGTCTGACAAGACCTCCCTGCCACGAACCCATGCTGTTCCCCATCCTGGCGCTCATTTCTCTCCCACTAGTCCACTAGGTCCTCTCTGACTACTATCTCCATGAGTTTACCTACAATGGAGGTAAGACTGAAGGACCTGTAATTTCCAGGTTTTTTCCTGTCCCCTCGCTTGTGGAGCAGTACCATGTCCGCTTTCCTCCAATTTTCAAAACCACTCCTAACTGGTACTTAGTTACTCTGGTATCAAATAAATAATTTATATGCTAAACCTGTGAAGAGAAAAAAAATAACAAATATGTTGCAGGTGATACCTTTTATTGGACTAACAAAATAATAAATAAAAGGTATCAAAAGTGCAAGAACAGGTTACTCACCTGTAACAGTAGTTCTAGGAGTGGTATATGTTGTTCATCCACACTTAGTGGCATGTCCTTTTCCCCTTTAAGAATTGCCATAAGTTTTCAAGCTGGCTCCTCCCACCCACCCGGGTGGTATATACCTTGGCTCCGCCCACGACGACAGATCTCAGCCCGCTGGAAGACAGGGGTTATGCATCTCACGCAACCGGGAGGTCGGGTGAGTCTGTGGATGAACAACATATACCACCTAAGAACTACTGTTACAGGTGAATAACCTGTTCTTCTAGGATCGAGGATATGTTGTTCATCCACACTTATTGGCACCTCCTAGCAGTTCTCTGGGAGGAGGGAGGCAAAGCGCACACCCTACTTAGGGAACAGAGATTGGAGAACTGAGGCCCCCAAACCAGCGTCCCGGCGTGACTCAAGGTCGATGTGGTAGTGGGTGGCGAAGGTGTTTGCCGACTTCCAGGTAGCAGCCCGACAGATTTCCTGGATTGGGATGTCCCTGGAAGCAGCCATCGATGCAGCAGTATGGCGGGTAGAATGAGCTCTTATCCCTCTGGAGGCTCCTTGCCTGCCAACTCATAGCACAGACCTATGCAGGATGTAATGCATCTTGCAATAGTTCGCTTTGCTGCAGGTCTGCCAGACGTGGCTTCAGCGTAGGCGACAAACAGCTGGCGAACCTCTCCCAGAATTTCCCCCATCCTCTCCTTATAGCAGGAGAGAGCACGTCTCAGGTCCAAAATATAGAGCCTGTATTCGGCCTCCGAGGTGTAATTAGGGTAGTATACTGGCAGAGCCAGCAGTAAGTATAAGATAGGTCTTTCCACCTCATCTGCTTGCCATAAATGTAAATCAGGTAATGGCTCTTTGTTACATATGTTTTGGTCATGTCCCTGTATACAACCTCTGTGGGTTGAAGTGGGAAAAATATTTCAAGACACTAATATGATTTTCAATTATATTAATCTGAATACTTGCATCTTGGGTCACTTCAGAACAGGTATACATTGGACCAGAGAACAGAAATACACTCTTCTATTGATAGGTGTTTCAGTTAGGCACATTATATTGAAGTACTGGCTTGATGATAAATCACCATCCTTGCAGGAATGGAGAAATAATGTACTAGAAATACTTAGAATGGAAAAGTTGGCCCTTTCTTTAAGGGATAATACAGCTAAAGTCTCCAAGCAAAGAGATACAGTTTATAAACTATTATCATCCAATGTTACTCACTAAGCCATAATGGTTGTCTCTATATTTTTTATCTGAATGCAGATCTGTAGTAAACACACATAATAGTTTAAACTATTGTTATCGTTGTGAATTCTAGCAATATTACAGATGATCCTCCCTTCTTCTCTTCTATTCTCATCTCTTCTTTCCTTCTATGTTCACTCCTTATCTACTATTTTAATGAAAGGTACACATTTTAGTTATTCTACTGCATTAGAGGTTTAGTATCTAAGTTGTATATTTTTGTTAAACATCTTATATACAGATAGCCTGTCTATTTGATGACATTAGATGGGGATTATTTATTTAGATCAGACATTTTTAAAGCTGTTTTAAAGTATATCTTGATATTTGAAAAGAAATTGTTTTGCAGTTACTAGCCAAGTTCACAATACTTATTATTTAACTACTCACTCATTTATTTATTTACCAGTAGCACTCTGCTATCATTTTATTAACGTGTACAAACTCTTCATTATTTGAGCAAAATAGAAATTTCCAAGAAATTTTCTTATTTGTGATTCAAAAATGGAATTCTTGTTAGAAGCTCATGTTAAGAAAATGTAATGTTATTTAACTCTTTCCTATTTTTATATTTATGTAATGACTTTATTAATGCTGAAATAAAAATTCTTATTGATAAAAAAAAAAAGTCAGCACCTGGTTACGGTGAAACTCTGACACCACCTTCGGAAGGAATTTCGTGTGGGGGCGCAGGACAACTTTTGTCCCTGTGGAAGACCAGATAAGGGGAGTCCACCGAAAGCTCCTGGAGCTCCCCTGTCCTTCTGGCAGACGTGATAGCCACCAGGAAGGCCGTCTTCCACGACAAATGAGACAACTCAGACTTGTGCATGGGGTTGAATAACTTGCCCATCAGCTCTGCCAGCACCAGCAGTAAATCCCACGGAGGTGGAGGTTCACGCACAGGAGGGGATATGTGATCCAGGCCTTTGAAAATGTGCCCGACCACTGTCTCCTGTGCCAATGTCGACTAACTGGCCCGCGCCCGGTAAGCAGGGATGGCTGCCAGGTGCACCTTAAGGGTCGATGACAGCAGACCCCCTTTGGAAAAAGACCACAGGTAGTCGAGAATGTTAGCCACTGGACAGGACAAAGGGTCCAGGCCCTGACACCAAATGGAAAAAATTTTCCATTTGAAGGCATAACATGTCCTGGTCGATTCCTTTCTAGATGCCTCCACCACGGTGTAGATATCTTCGGAAAGACCCAAAGCCTGGAACTCTAGCTGCTCAGGTTGGTACCATGATGTGAGGTGCAGGGACTGAAGGTCCAGATGGAATACCTTCCCCTGACTGAGAGAGATCAGGTCCGGGCGTGTGCAAGGCCGCTCCAGAGGCCTGCAGCTGAGGCTGAGGAGATGTGGATACCAGACCTGGTGCGGTCAGCTGGGGGCTACCAGGATCACCTTTGCCTTGTCCCTTCTCACCTTGAGGAGCACCTTGTGGATCAAGGGAAATGGAGGGAAGGCGTAGAGGAAGCCTGGGGTCCACGGCCTTGAGAAGGTATCCCCCTGCAGCAAACCCTGCTGAGGGGTGGGCATGAAACAGCCTCAGCTTGGTGTTTTCCCAGGAGGCAAACAGGTCCACCATCAGTTTGCCCCAATGGGAGAACAGGCTGTAAGCTAACTCTGGATGAAGAGACCACTCGTGGGATGTCTGGCCTAGACAGCTGAGAGCATCCGCCAGATGGTTCGAGGCTCCTGCCACATGGATGGCTAAGAGATCCACCTCCAATCGGCCCATGAGGGTCCAGATGCGGAGCGCCTCCATGCACAGCAGATGGGAGTGCGTGCCGCCCTGTTTGTTGAGGTAGTACTTGGTCGTGGTATTGTCCATCTGGACTTGAACCACTTGACCCCGGAGCTGAGGAGTGAATGCTGACAGCGCCAGTCTGACTGCTTTGAGCTCCAACAGGTGGATGTGGCATCGGGACTCCTTGGAGGTCCAGAGTCCATGGGCCCTTTTGTCCCCCATGTGGGTTCCCCAGCCCATGAGAGAGGCACTGGTCGTGAGAACGACCATCGGCTCGGGGCAGACAATCGGGATCCCTTCCTGCAACCAGTCTGGGGCGGTCCACCACTGGAGAGCGTCCCGCATCTTCTGGCTTACAGTGATCAGCTGGTCGAATTGACCGTGGCGCTGAGTCCCCTGGGCAGCCAGCTCCCACTGGAGGGGGCCCATGTGCCACCGGGCCCAATGGACCACCGAGGTGCACACTGCCATGTAACCCTGAAGGCGCAGAAAGTCCCGGGCAGGGCGCAACTGCCCAACCAGAAATGATTGGGCAAAGGAGGAAAGAACCTCCACCCTGTCCGCCGGGAGCTGAGCTCTGTCTTGACAAGAGTCGAGCTCTGCCCCGATGAAGCCCATCACCTGAGATGGCATGAGTTCCGACTTGGCCTCACTGATGAGGGGACAGAGTTGGGAGCAGGTCTGGAGGGCTAGATCCCCGACTCTCTCCACCTCCTGTAGGAAGTGACCTGCCAGAAGCCAGTTGTTGAGGTAGGGGTAAAGTCTGATCTCCCGACACCGTAGATGGGCGGCCACCACTGCGATACATTTGGTGAAGACCCATGGGGCCGATGACGGGCTGAACGGCATGGCTCAGAATTCGTACAGGGTCCCCTCGACCCTGACGAGGAGGAACTGCTGATGGGACAGACAGATTGGGACGTGAAAGAACACGTTCTGCAGACCCAGTAAACAAAACCACATGTTTTGCTCCAAGGATGGCATGATCTGGGACAGAGTGACCATCCAAAAGGTGCGAGATCTGAGATATTAATTCAGGTCGTGGAGATCTAGAATGGGGGCGGTAATCCCTGTCCGCTTGGGCACCAGGAAGTACCTGGAGACGAAGCCTGGGTCTGCTGGAGGATCTGTCACTGGAGCTATAGCCTCCTTGAGGAGGAGCTAAGCAACGTTGTCTCGAAGAGCCAACTGGGTGTGAGAGGATATCCGTTCCACCTAGGGGGCTTGGCTTGGCTGGGAGGGTACTGCTCGAATTCTAGAGGCAATCCCTGATCAACCACTTCGAGAACCCAGCTGTCCGAAGTGACAGCGGACCAGGCGGAAAGGAAGTGGCGAAGCCAGCCCCCCACGGGAGGACCCAGAGCTGTCGTGACGGGAGTAGGGGTGGCAGCCCCCACCCTGTCACTGAGCAGGCTTGGAGGAGGAGGAGGAGGCTCCAGGACCTGAGCCTCAGCCTCCTTTACGAGCCTACTGGGGCCGAGGGTGCCAAGCTTGAGCCTGTTGCTGATGCTGGAGTTGCTGTCCCCCTTGGAAGGAGGACTGCTGAGCCGCAGGGAAAGAGTGCCGAAAGGGCTTCTTCTTCTTCTGCTGGTTCTTGCCCGAAGGACCCTTGGCAGAAGTGGCGTCCAAGGTGGCACTGGACTGTTCTACGCGCTGAAGATGACCGGCCACTCCTGGGCCGAACAAGTCTGTCCCAAGGAAGGGCACGTCAGCTAATTTGTGCCGAGTATCCGCCAGGAAGGAAGAGAGTCTCAGCCAAGCCCTGTGGCGACAGGCAACTGCGGCAGACACTGAGCGGGCACAAGAGTCCCTAATGTCCAGGGCCGTCTGGAGCTGCTGTTTGGCAACAGCTCGGCCCTGGTCTCGGACCTGTTTGACCGTGGTCTGCATGTCCACGGGGAGATGTGGGAGGACTTCATCTAATGACCCAAGGAGGGCATGAGAGAAGTGTGCCATGATGATGTCCGAACTTGCCTGACGAAGGCCCAAGGAGGAAGCCGCGTAGACCTTCCTTGCTGAATGGTCCAAGAGCTTGGACTCTGTCGGGAGGTCGGTCAGTGTCAGCAGAACTGCCAGTACGCCTGAACACAGAGGCGGTCACCAGGCTCTCGGCTGAAGGGTGCTCTGTGAACCCCGCAAGGGACCCCATGGGAACCGCGTACTTGCGGGCCATGTGGGCAGACGGTGCTGGATAAGAGGCAGGATGCTGCCAGAGTTCGAGTGCCGGACCAACAATGGCCTCAGCCACAGGAAAGGCGTCCGTCGGGGTATCCCCTCATTTAAGAATGTCCATAACAAGGTACTCCGCCTTTTTCTGGATGGGTTCCAGGGGCATCCCTGTGGACTCAGAGATAAGGCGAAGGATCCTTTGGAAGGAGGAAGGGCCTTCCTCCATCCTTAGGCCAACGGACGACTGACTCATCATCGCCAGGATGACAGTGAAGCCCGGTGACATCTGAATCCGAGGAGTCGGGATACAGCAGCCTGCCGCCCAAGTCACCCTCGACACGCCAAGGGCAGTCAGGGTTGACTGTGACCGATAAACATCGGGGAAGCTTGGTGTCCAGTCTGTCTTCTTTCAAAGGAGCCCCTCCGACAGGATGCTTAGGCGGCAGTTCCACCATGATGGGTGGAGAAGCTGGTTTAGGCTGAAGAGGTGGATTTGCCGGCCCCGCGGGCGGAGGAACCGAAGATTTCGGCTCCAGAGGGGTCAGCTTTGGCCTAGGAGACAAAAGCCAAGTAATGGCCGGCGAAGGAGCCGGAGTCGGCTTGTGCCCGGACAAGATCAGCTGTTGCCACATGAGGTCCTCGTAGCACCGGAGTTTCCGCCAGAGCCTCTCCTCATCCAAGGAGAATGAGGATGACCGATGGCGTCGCCTCTTCTTAGAGTGCGTATGGCTCTTCCTCGGCCTGTCGGTCGAGGAGGTTCTAGAGATCGAGTGGGCCAACTCGGTTGCTCCAGAGACATTAGCGGGACCGGTGACTTTCGGGGGTCCGGAACCGGGTCCTCAATGGGAACACCAGAGGGCTGGGTCTCCTCATCGGGGAAGACAAGGACCGGAGTCCTTTCCAAGGAGTCGTTGGCCGAAGCATCGATGACAATCTCGACCTCGTCGACCATATCTTGAGTCATCTGGCCCGAAGGAAGGTCCGAAAAGCCAGCGGATGAAGCGATCTCGACCGAAGTCGAGGCCGCATGCTCTTGGGACTGGGACCTCTCTCGGTCCTGAGAGCGCCTTTGCCGAGATTGAGGTTTATTCAGTTCCTTCTCCCACTTACGGGATCGGGAGGAGTGCGAGCCCGCAGGCGCCTCTCCCTGGGTGGGAAGAGACTGGCACAACTCCTGGAAGGAGCCGGAGAAAGTAGAGCCTAGGTCAAGAGGAATGGAGAAGCTCAGAGTGTCGTCGGCATGAGCCGCTTCTTCCTCAAACTCCGTCATGCGTTCCAGCTGTTCGTCGGAACTCGCTGACGCGGAAACACATACACCTAGCCTCCTTGGACCTCACTGGAGGGTTCCTTTACTCCGGTCTCCCCAACTTTAAGCGTGCCAGGCAGTCGTCCAGAACGTTGGGATGGAAGGCCAAGCAAAAGCTGCAGGATGAGGTGTCATGGCCGACACCTAGGCAGTAGACGCACGTGAGATGGGGATCGGTGTGCGACATCTTCTGGTCGCAAAGACACCAGCGAAATCTGGGGGAAGATTTTTCTTCTATGATGAAGGCATAGCGATCGCCTACTTCGAGCGGTTTAATTTCGGTAAATCTGAGTTCTCAAGCCAGGGCCTACAAAATGCGAGAGCACGAGGGAGGCAACCCGAATCTTGCAGTGGAAAGGAAGCTCTGGCGTCACGGGGCGGAGCCGAGGTATATACCACCCGGATGGGTTAGAGGAGCCAGCTTGAAGTCTTCCGACGATTCTTAAAGGGGAAATCGACATGCTAATAAGTGTGGATGAACAACATATCCACGATCTTAGAACATATATATATTTTTTTCCTCTACATTGTTGACTGGACTAAAATTGTTACCACATTTCTTTTTGTGCTAAACCTGTGAAGCATTTTTGGGATACAATCTTGTATGAAAGATACTACAGAAAATAAAATGGTATTGCGCCCACCTTTGGGGTAAAATTAAACAAGCAAGCAAAGCTGCAGCTGAGCCAAATGACACTGAGTGACTTTATGATGGAGCTTATGAACCTTCCAAGAACTGAATCCAGCAATCTATAGTAGTTCTGGCGGCACCGGACTCTATTCCTGCTGAAGTAAAAATCAACTGCTTGATCTGCAAAGGTTGCTATTACCTGTATTAAGATGATTTCCATCATACCACTCAAGAGCTACGAATCAGGGACAGCACAATACGATTTACTCCTCAATTTCCTCTTGTTTCATGAAGGCACGCTAATGTTCCACATTGTGTTGGTGCTATTTTTAGACATAAAAACTACAGTACTGTATTAAAAGACTTCCAACTACCCTCACAGAAATGTATTGCAACTAAACACATAACACCCACAATTTTTAATCTTCTGCTCATGACGCTGGCAATCTGGGTGCCTGGAGCATCAGTGGTGGTGGTGGTGGGGCTGGGGCTGATTAAGTGTTCCAGGGGACTCTTGTTCTCTGGGGAGGGAGGGTTGTGTGCTACGCTGCGACACCACCTCCTGGGTGTCCACAGGTGGTGATGGTGGTGGAATCAGAGGCACCAAAATCGTGATGAGAGTGCCTTCTGATGTTTGTTGTCCCAAAACAACTTGGATTCACATGTACTCTGTCATCCCTACCTTGCTGTATCCCAGGGGAACAGGATCACCCTGACTCTGTAAGAGGAAGAAGCAGAGTACATTCAGGCCCCATGCAGCTTCCCGAATTAATAATATGGGGCTGAAGGAGTAGCAGCTACAGGTAGGGGAGACAGGCTGGGTGGTTGCTGTGAGGCTGTGATGGGAGCAAGTCAGAAAACCAAGGGGGCATGAATGGAGAAAAAATGTGATATACGTTCTGCACATTTGCTCTGCATATTTAATGCCAATGCTACACATTTTAGCGATGACAGATTGAGAGGTTATGAGCTTGATTTTTTTCTTTACTTCCAACTCTGACTAGAGTCTAGCGCCAGAGGACAGTCACTACAGATGGGAATTAAGGGAATGCAAATGACAGAAAGAGCTGTCTCATTTGACAAATTACAGAAATCCTGTGCCACTTACAATGTATTGCAGCACTGCTAAACACAGACTCTGGGCCCATTCCATGGCTTGGTAAGCTGAAAGGCGTTCTCAAGTTCCCAGCATTTTGCATGTTTTGATTATGGCACTGGTATATGCAAATGCAAGTACCCAGCACTAAAGCAGTCACAGGCATTAGGGCAGGTGGGAAAGCAATGTCCCGCGCCTGTGTGCTTCTTATCGCTGCTCGCCTTCACATTCCTTTGCTTATCATGCACTGGGAAACCACCAGGGGCCAGATTTCCAAAACATCTGCCCACATAATCTGGCTGCAGTGCAAGTTTCAAAACACTTTCTTGGCACAAAATGAAGTTACTTATCATGTAACTACAATTTTTCTAACTGATGTTTATATCTGATTCACACTACCCTCCCTTCATCCACTCACGGGATAAAAAGCAGGTACTTCAGTTTCCAGCTGGGACTTTACTCTCTTTCTGCCTGAGCATTTTATAGAGTGTGCCACATTAATATAATAGTTTTAAATACAACTTACATTTTTATACATATTTTATTTTCAGTATAGATTTCACCCTACACTGACTGTCTTTCCTGCTGAAGATATGGTAGTTACAGATCAGGTAGTGTGAAGGTCAGGGTACAGTGCAGAGTTTAGAGAGTCACAAAACACTGCCTCCAAATCACTGCTGCACAACTTGGCGTCAGTCTCTTGCCACAACCCCCTGGAGCTATTATCAGAGGGGGCTGGGCAGCCCTTCTGGGACCAAAGTCAGTGAGGGCCCACTACCGCTGAAGCAAGAGCACGGAGGAATAGGGCTAGGGAAAAGGGATTCATTGGACTACCAGAAATTATTTGTGGCTGGGGTTTGCGGCCCACTGGACTATCAGGGATGTCCTCCACCAGGATCTTACCCATGGAGTAGGCACACAAGTGGGCCTAAGGTAAGTCAGGGGAGAGACAGTGAACACCGCCACACAGCATCATATATGTCGGTGCAGGCACTGTGCCATGGGCAGACATGCATGAACTGCTAATGTGTGCCATTACAGTGTGCAAACTGGGGACAGCTGGAAATACTCATTTTGCACTGCATTTCAAGATTTGCGCCGGGAGGTCCTGCGCACACACACACCCACCCCCAGTGCATTTCTAATGTTCTCAGCAGCAACTTCATGGGTTTGCACAGCAAGCCTGCCTGTCCCATTTTGTATCCCTTGAAATTGTAGATTTTGGGCCCTTCATTTTTAACAAAAAAATTATTTTCCTAGCTGTTCCATTCTTGTGGTAGCAAAACTCAGCTGAATGACTCAATAAAGCTGCACTAATCACAGTACTAGTTAAATAGAAACCCGAGGAAATAAACATTTACTAGTGACAGTCGTAAAGTGCAGAATATAGAAAAAAATCATAATGATGGCACTCTCCTTCCTAGCAGCACAAGCACTGATGATGGCGAGAGTAACAGTCTGTATGACAAATAAATACAGGTTACTCACCTGTAACAGGAGTTCTAGGAATGGTATATGTTGTTCATCCACACTCATTGGCAGTATCCTTGCCGCTTTAAATCTTGCCGGAAGGTCTTCAAGCTTGCTCCTCCCACCCACCCGGGTGGTATAACTCGGCTCCGCCCCATGACGCCAGATCTGGCCCGCTGGAAGCTCAGGTTGTGCGTCAAGTCGAGGTTGGAATGTAGACAACATACCATTCCTAGAACTCCTGTTACAGGTGAGTAACCTGTATTTCTAGGGACATGGATATGTTGTTCATCCACACTCATTGGCAGACTCTAGCAGTTCTCCGGGAGGAGGAGGCAAGACGACACCCCATATACTTACTTGGGAAAGAGAGACTGAGAACCGAGGCCCCAAAACCAGCATCCCGGCGTGACTCAAGGTCGATGTGGTAGTGGGTAATGAAGGTGTTTGCTGACTTCCAGGTAGCAGCCCTGCAGATTTCCTGGATAGGGACGTCCCTGGAAGCAGCCATTCATGCAGCAGTATGGCGGTGTAGAATGAGCTCTATCCTCTGGGAGGCTCCATGCCCGCCAACTTATAGCAGAGATCTATGCAGGAGGTTACCCACCTGCTTATCGTCCGCTTGGCTGCAGGTCTGCCAGATGCGGCTGGCCAAAGGTGAACAAACAGCTGGCGAACCTCTCCCAATTTCAGCCGTCGCTCCTTATAATAAGCGGCGCCCTTCTGGTCAGAGTATGGAGCCTATATTAAGCCTCGAGGTCAGATTGGGGTAGAACACGGCAGAGTCAACACCTGGTTAGGTGAAACTCCAGCACCACCTTCTCGAAGGAATTTCGGTGAAGCGAGGACAACCTTGTCCCTGTGGAAGACCAGGTAAGGAGACTCGATGGAAGCCCGGAGCTCTCCATCCTTCTGGCTGACGGATAGCCACCAAGAAGAAGTGGTCTTCCACGACAGGTGAGAGAGAGCACACCTGTGCATAGGTTCGAATGACTTGCCCATGAGCTTTGCCAGTACCAGCAGTAGATCCCACGGAGGTGGAGGTTCTCCCACTGGAGGGGAAATGTGATCAAGGCCTTTGAAAAAGCGCCAGACCACCTTCTCCTGCGCCATCGACTGCTTCCCCGCCACAACAAGCAGAGATGGCCGCCAGGTGCACCCTTAGGGTCGCCGACCTAAGCCCTTGACTAGAAAGGGACCATAAATAGTCCAAGATGCTTGCCAAGGAACAGGAGGAAGGGTCCAAGCCCTTGCCTGACACCAAATGGAAAACCTTTTCCATTTGAAGGCATAGCATTTTCTGGTCGACTCTCTTACGGGACGCCTCAACTACATTGAGGACCTCGTCGGAAGACCCAAAGCCTGGAACTCTAGCCGCTCAGGAACCAGGCCGTCAGGTGCAGGGATTGAAGGTCCGGATGGAACACTTCCCTGATTGACTGAGAGCAGGTCGGGCGAGCTGGAAGCTGCGCGGAGTCCTGGAGCTGAGACTGAGGAGATCTGGTACCAGAACTGGCGAGGCCAGTCTGGGGCTATCAGAATCACCTGCGCCTTGTCCCTCCTCGCCTTGAGAAGCACCTTGTGGATCAAGGGAAATGGGGAAAAGGTAAAAGAGGCCGGGTCCATTGCCTCGAGAAGGCATCCCCCTGCAGCGAGCCCTGCTGAGGGGGCCGGGCATGAAACAGACTCAGCTTCGCGTTCTCCATGGAGGCAAACAGGTCCACCTGAGGTGTGCCCCAAAGGGAGAACAGATGCTGTACTACCTCCGGCAGGAGGGACCACTCGTGGGATGCAGCCCCTATCCGGCTCAGGGCATCGGCCAGGGTGTTGGAGGCTCCTGCCACGTGAATGGCTAGGAGATCCGCCTCCAGGCTGCGCACGAGTGACCAAATGCGGAGAGCTTCCTTGCATAGAAGCATGGGCCGCGTCCGCCCCTGGCGGTTTAGATAGTACATGGTCGTGGTATTGTCCGTCTGGACTCGGACCACTTGACCCCGGAGGAACGGAGCAAAGGCGGTGAGAGCTAGGCGGACCGCTCGGAGCTCCAGCAGGTTGATGTGGCATCGGGACTCCTGGGGACCAGAGGCCATGAGCCCGTGTTCCCCAGATGGGCACCCCAACCCATCAGAGAGGCATCGGTCGATAGAGAGACCGCTGCTCGGGCGGACGAACGGGATGCCCTCCTGCAAATGATCTGGAACGGTCCACCACTGGAGAGCTGCCCACATCCCTGTGTCACCGGCTCAAGCTGGTCCAGGGATGGCGTTGTGACCACTGGCTGGCCAGTCCCACTGAAGGGACGCATGTTCCAGCGGGCCCAACGGACCACGCTGGTACAGGCCGCCATGAGACCCAGGAGGCGCAGGAAGTCCCGGGCAGGGCGCAATTGCCCAACCAGAAATGATCGGGCAAAGGAGGAAAGAACCTCGGCCCTGTCCGCCGGGAGCCGCGCTCTGGCTCGAAGAGAGTCGAGCTGCGCCCCGATGAATAAAATCACCTGCTTCGGCTCGAGTTCCGACTTGGCCTCGTTGATAAGGAGGCCCAGTTGAGAGCAGACCTGGAGGGCCAGATCTCTGGACCACTCCGCCTCCTTCCTGGAGGGAGCTGCTATCAGCCAGTCGTCCAGGTAAGGGTACACCCGGACCCCTCGGCGCCGAGGGAATGCTGTCACCACTGCCATGCATTTGGTGAAGACCCTGGGAGCTGGAGACAAGCCGAAGGGCATGGCTTGGAACTCGAAGAGAGATCCTTCCGCTCGGAAGCGAAGGAATCTCTGGTGAGACGGACGGATAGGGACGTGAAAAAACGCGTCCTGCAAGTCCAGAGAGCAGAACCACACGCGCGTTCCAAGGATGGTATTATCTGAGCCAGAGTGACCATCCTGAAGGTTCGAGACCTTAGGAACTTGTTTAGGTCGTGAGGTTGAGAATGGGCGCCAGCCCCCGTCCGTTCGGAACCAGGAAGTACCTGGACACAAACCCTGGGTCTGAAGAGGGTCCACCACCTCTCTTACCACCTCCTTCTGGAGGAGAGCAGCGTCGGCTCGACGAGCCGCCAGTGAGCTGGGGATCCCGAAGCCCCCGAGGGGCGACGGCTCTGAAGGGTGGTGCCTGCTCGAATTCCAGAGGCAGGCCTCTTCCCACCACCAAGACCCACCTGTCCGTGGTAACAGCGGACCAGGCGGAACGGAAGTGCCGGAGCCGTCCCCCCACGGGGGGACCCAGGGGTAAGGTGACGGGGATGGGGGCGACACCCCTCAGCCCGTCACTGGGCAGGCTTGGAGGAGGGACCGGCCGAGGGACCTCCTGGGCCCTTTCCTCCCTGCCTCCTGTTAGAGGAAGCCGGCGGCTTGGGTTTGGGATGCCAAGGCCGAGCCTGCTGGCCCTGACGTTGCTGGGCCGGGCGCGCCGGGGGCACAGAAGGACGAAAGGGCTTAGGCTGTGGTTTGCGGCCTTTGTCCTTCTGAGCGGAAGAGACCGAGTCCAAGGTGGCATTGGACTTCTCGATCCTCTGCAGGTGACCTTCCACCCCAGGGCCGAAGAGGTCAGTTCCCAAAAAGGGAACATCCGCCAACTTGTGCTGGGTATCCGAAGTAAAGGTGGATATCCTCAGCCAAGCCTCACACGAGTAGCCACCATGTCGCCACCCATCTGGCACATGAGTCCCTACATCCAAAGCAGTCTGAGCTGCTGTTTGGCCACTGTCTGCCCTGGTCCCGCACCTGCTTAACCGTAGTCTGCAGATCGGCGGGGAAGATGAGGGATGACCTCATCCAGGGAGCCCAACAGAGCATGAGAAAAATGTGCCATGAGGACGGCGAACTGGCCTGGCGAAGGCGAGAGAAAGGGCCTTAGCGTAGACTTTTAGCGACATAGTCAATTTCTTGGACTCCTTGTCAGGAGGTTTGTCCACATCCCTGGCGTTGCGGTAGCGGCAGCTGTCGGTAACCAACCCCTCAGCAGGGGTGTTCCGAAAACCGGACAAGGAACCGGTAGGGACCGCATACTTCCTGGCCATCCTGGCCGAAGGCGCAGGGCAGGAAGCAGGGCGCTGCCAAAGTTCCAGTGCTGGACCCACTATGGCCTCGGCCACCGGAAAGGCCTCCGTCGGAGAATCCCCTCGGTCCAGAATCTCCGTGAGGGATACCTGGCCCGTTTGGAAGCAGGTTGAGCTCCATCCGTAGACTCCGAGATGAGCCGAAGCAGTCCTAGGAAGGACGACGGGCTATAGTCCATTGGCTGACCTCCTGAAGACTCCAAGTCAATCGCTGGAGAAGAAGGAGGAATCATCTTCGGACTGGAAGAGTCCTCGAAAACTGCCTCTGGCCTGAGCCACCCTTCACCTGCCGAGGTCGGTCGGGAGTGAGGGTAACTGACAGCCGATGGGGTAAACCCTTAGCCGACCGAGAATCCTTGGTCGGAGCCCCAATTGGTGGCTGTGGAGGCGGAGGTTCCACCGCAATCGGTGGAGCAGCTGGTTTTGGCCGAACAACCGGCCTGGGTATAGCTCCTCGGGCAAGTCGAGGGTTGTGTCGGCGTTCCGGTGACAGCCATTAATGGCGGGGAAGGCGCGGGTCGGCTTATTCCGCCAGGAGGAGCTGTTGCAACATAAGGTCTCGTACCGTCGACGTAATTTGCATGCCTCCCTCATCCGAGGAGGGGCGAGACAATGACACGCCGCTTACCATGAGTGCCGAGACCCGAGACCGCCTATGACGGTGGGAACGGCTGGACCGCGAAGAGGTCCGAGACCGAGACCGAGAGTCCCGGAATTTCCGGGGTCGGTGCAGGGAGGTGTCGGCCGGAACCGACACTCCCTTCGGCTCGGAAGGTCCATCCGAGGGCTCTGGAACCGGAGGCACAGGCGAGCCCACGGGATCCTCAACTCCTCCCGGGGGAACCGGGGAGAGGGGAATCTCGGCTGCTAAAGGCGACAGCCCGTCCAATGGGTCGAGAAAAATCTCGACTTCATCAGTGGGAGTCTCGGTCAACTGACCTGACGGGGACACCGTGAGGCCAGTGGCGGAAGCCGAGCGGTCGACCGAAGCCGACGGTCGACGGCCCGGGGAGAGGGACCTTTCCCGCTCCCAAGAGCGCCGACGGAGGGACTTACCCTGTCCCTCTTATTGACCGAGAAAAGGTCCAGCAGGCGCTGAGCCCTTCTCCTTTAGTGGAGAGGGACAGACAAAGCTCCTTAAAAGGAAGCCGTGTAGGAAGAACCCAGAGAAGGCCCGGGATAAATGCCCGCGGCCGAGAAGATCGGCCCGCGCCTCCTCCTCGGCGACCATCCGCTCGGCTGATCCGCCGGAAACCGCCGATGAACACCGCCAACCGGCCTCCTTGACTTCACCGGAGGGAAACGCTTCGGGACTACCCAGTTGCAATCGGGCAGCACGGTTCGAGGACGAGGCCGAGAAAGATGAGCACAGGTCGCAAGCCCGCGGGTCGTGCTCAAGGCCTACAGTAGACACACGTGGAGTGTGGATCCGTCCGAGACATCTTCACCGCATGGGCATCTCCGAAACTGGAGTCGATTTATCCATCGCAGCCAGGGATCAAGACAAGCTCTTGCAAAATATTATTTTTAAATCCGCAAACGGAGAAATAGGAACCAGTCACAAACGCAGAGCGTTAAGGAGGGAACCTGAGCTTCCAAGCGGTAAGGAAGATCTGGCGTCATGGGGCGGAGCCGAGAGTTATACCACCCGGGTGGGTGGGAGGAGCAAGCTTGAAGACCTTCCGGCAAGATTTAAAGCGGCAAGGATACTGCCAATGAGTGTGGATGAACAACATATCCATGTCCCTAGAAGAGGTACCTATGCTTTTCCATGCAATGTAATGAGGTCACCAGCAACATGTAAACTTTAAACAATAATAACCCCCTGAGGCATGTACACACAGGCTGTGTTAAGGGTGTGACTCTGTGTGTAGATATAGGGGGAAAAAAAGGGATATGAATGTCTCATGATGAATATAAAGGGGCACCTTCATCCCCAGAATAGGCTTATCAGTTGAAAGCGAACTACTGCTATTTACTGTATCATAAAGTTAGAAGCATTCAATCCCATAAACCTTTATTTTCAATTAGCAGAAACAGTGGGCAAAGGAGGAAAACTAGGCATCTCACGCTGAAGAGCCCAATCAATGGGGACGGAGAGAGTCCCTTTCAAATACCTTCTGAACAAGACCCAAGACATTCTACAGATGCTCACTTAGCTACTGAGGGGGATGGAGGCCGCTGCACCACATTAGCTGGAGAGGGAGATCTGTGTCGAGCAGTCACATTAGAGGAGGACGGAGATGGGGGGCGTTTCGCAGCAGGAGATGGTGGCCGCTTTTCTTTCTCAGTTTTCTGTGTGATCTTCTAAAAGTAAAAGATAGTATTCATTAAAGAACGTTTTCCAGCTCCATATTATACATAACGTTAGCATCAACAAGCGGTTACTGGGGCTTATAAATGCACGCTGCCAAAAGTACACTTCCCCTGGCTGTACGGCAGTAGTTCAACGAGAAACATCTCAACACTGAACAAGCAACGTTACAAGATACAATATATGTGCCATAAGTAGTTTTGCAGTACTTAAGTTTTACAGGAGGGGATTCTTCCTGCCTTAAAAGAGATTTTCTAGGTCTCTGCAAAAAAAAAAAAAAAGGCACTTACTAATGGCACCAACAGGACTCACATCTCATAAGAGCCCCCCAAAACTGAGTTTCTAGACATTCCATTCTTTATTACTGAAGACATCTGGTTGAAAACAGGCTTTTTTCTTATTAGACTTCATTTTTTTTTTTATCTGTTTTAATGTTTATCACCATTTTTGGTATGACTGTAGTTATCATTTTAGCTACTGTGAAGCGCAGAGACATTTTTATATATAAGCGCTCTAAAAAAATACAACTGGTCGACTGATCTGTTCCTGCTGCTGACACTGCCTTTTAAGCCATAATCCTTTGCCTGTGACATGAGGAACATTTTCACGGCAACACCCTGCGTTGTCACAAACAGAGGATTCTAATTTCACAGCAGGAATAAGTAACTGAAACAGATGAAGTCTTAAAAGAAAACAATCCCATTTCAAGAGAAATATCTTCTGCACTAAAAACTGGAAGGTTGGTCCTGAAATTCCAATTTAGGAGTTTTGCGTAGCAGAGTTCTGCTGATGCCAACTGTGATTTTCTTTCTGCATCCCGGAAAAATGGGATTCTCAATTAGCTGACTTGGAAAATGCCATTTATCTTCACATGTGAGGGGGCAGGACAATACTTCATGAGATTCAGAGCCAGTGCAAAACTTTTCCATGTGATTGTTTTATAAAGATTTAACTCTTTCTGTTAGATTTCACGGGCTATGTTTGGAGTGCAGCAGAGGCCACTGTTGTATCATCAAGCGTTGTTCTACATGCGCTCCTTTGTAACTGGTCTAAAGTGGGGATAAATGACGTATCTGCATTTAGAATGCTTCGGTGGTGAAAATAATTTATCTGTTAGGTTTAACTCTCACATCCGTTGTATAAAATAGTCTTCACTTTACAAAGATGACAGCAGGGGCTGGGTCAGCGGTACGGTGGTACTGCTGCGAGAAGCTCACTGGGTCATGTGCGAACACTGGTTTCCTATCAAGAAAGCAGGAATGTCAAGGTAAGGCCACTGCCTCCCGAGAAGGGAGGATGTGTCATGTGTGCTGTCCAACATTTACTACCCCTTCTCTGCCCAGCTGATCACGGAGTAGCATAGGCACTGGCTATTAACTGTTTGAGTGCTGAACACGATGGAAATATAGATAGATTCTGGACATATCTATACTCCTGCAGCTCCGTACGTCTGCTCGTCCTCCTGGCCGGAAGAAAAAAGCGTAGTGCCTGTGACCCTGATGACTGAGAAGTGGAATGGGGAAAACAAGTCCATGGCGCACCACACACACACACACTGACATTGGAGGACTGCGTAATAACAGCCAGAATGCAAAAGAACATCAAGTTTAACCTAAGAGGAAAATAACATTTAAAGCTTTTTCAAAGCTAGCAAATATGTTTGTATTGTTAAGATCTTTCCTTAAAGTGTACTGCCAGCATTTTGAGGGAGACCTTCTACGGTAAGTGATACAAGTCACTTACCCCATAATGGGATCTCCCATTTGAAAAGCTTTTTATTCATATGTGGGGGATTATCAGTGTCAGTGGCTCAGCAGGTAGCACACTCGCCTCTGAAGCCAGGAGATCAGAAGACTGTGGGTACTATCCCAATACTGATACTGTAGTGCAGCACGAGGGGGGTGCTGCACTTCTGAGGTGCCACCTTTCAGATGAGACGTTAAACCGAGGTCCCATCTGCCTGTTCTGGTGGTAGGTCAGGTGGATGCATCTCATGGCACGTATCGAAAAGAGTAGAGGAATTTAGTTTATTCAAGAAATCATACATAACTTTGAAACAAAAATATTATACATAACAAAATTCAGTACACAAAAAAAACAAAAATAATAACACCACTTTTGTTCCTTTCATTTTCCTGAAAAGAAAAATCCTCTTTTTTTTATCTCAACTCTTCTTTTTGCGCCAGCTGCGGCACCTACTGGCGGGGGCATCCAGCCGCCGGCCATGCCCATGGGAAGAGCAGCAGGCTCACTCGCATGATTTGGGGGGTCTGGCACGGCCATGGTCGAACTGCTGGAGGGCTCCCCTGTCCCTGCCAGCCGGACCGGCACCGAACCCCCCCCAGCATGATTCCACGACAGTCCTCCCCGCATGGCAGGGTGCTGCCATTAAGCTGCTCGGTGGCGCCCAGCCTTTTCCCATTTTCTCCCCAATGGGAGCACGGACAAGCAATGACATCTATTCACAACCGTGCAGACGTCTGCTGTACTCCCCCCTCCCCTCCAAACACCCATGCGTCTGCAGTACCACCGGGCATCCCCAAGGACCGCCAGAGCGCGGTGTGGATCCCATCCTTTCCCCCAGGACTAGGAGACCTGTCAGATGCTCGATCATAGTCCTTCCCCACCGACCCCCGACGATCGGGGCTTGTTCCCGACCTGGGTCGCCAGCGTGGAGTGACCTCAACAATCAGCACCACTGGGCCGGCAAGAAAACTCCTCTTAATTTTCTATACCTATCTCATATTTAAGTAACTGGAAAATCATTATCCGTTACCCATGGTAAATTTTTCCATAATCTAAAAACCAAACTTTTATTAACAGACTTGAATTCATTATAGTAAATATCCTGAATCTTTCAAAATCTTCCCCTGCAGTTTTATATGGGACACAGCCTTTTGCTGAAGTGTAAAAAGAGACACCTCATATTCCAGATGTACCATTTAAAAACAGCAAAAATAATGTTCAAAGTACTTTTATCCCATTTATCTCGATAAACTACATATCTGCCAAATATTAAAACCTCATAATTTATCAAAGAGAATTCTGCCCCCAATAATTAGCTACAAAATCCCCAAAAGTTTGTATATAGGAGCATGAAAAAAAAAAAAAAAAAACAAATGTTCAAGTGTTTCCAGTTGATTAATACAATGTAATCTTGAACATATCCTCTCCGCCACACGTTCATGGTTTTGATTTGTTTTAACATTGAGCAGTTCATGACAGCATAACCACAAAACAGCTTTATATTTCTGAGGTATCCTCTTAGCTACAATTAAAGTTTGCAAGGAAGAAATACATTCCAAGGGACATTTAGGGAAAATCACTTGTTCCGAAAAACATGTTTCTATGACATATATATCATTATATATTTGTTTTTTAGATTTAATAAGAACCTGTGCACTTGAAACATGCCACGCCTTTATTCTTATAAATATGTCTCTTAAATACAAGGTTTCATAAGGTCAGAATGAATAACTTTCAGAGTTCCTATTTCCCATGCTTGGTACCATTTTGATATATTAGAAAGAAAAATAGGGGTCCAGATTTTCCCTAAATTACCAAGTATGGGACTGATATTATTAAACATAAATTGGCAGAAAAAAAACACTATGGGATTCACCATATTTAGCCCTCCCTTCTTTAAAGATAAGCATAATATATTTCTTTTTATAGGATTCAGTCTGCCTCCCCAAAATGGCTTGAAAAAATAAACTTAAAATTGCAGTTTCTCTGACCTTAGGTGGAGGAAATACAGTACTAAAAAAGAGAAATAATGGTAAAAGATAAGTTTTAATCAAATAAACCCTCTTGGTTTTACTCATGGTCCACTTATTCCATCTCTGAACCATTAGAGTCCCTTGCTGGATTTTTTTTGTCCCAGTTTAAACTATCCAATTGAGTTGATCCAAATTGTATACCTAAAATAGATATAGGGTCTCTGGTTAAAACTATACCTGCTACCTGCTCCTTAAATAAGTTTTTTTTTCCCTAATTCCCTCCCTACACTTTTATCCATATTTAAAACAGCCCCTGAAACAGTCCCATACCTGGAACATATCTCTATTGCTTTGTCTGCAGAATCCGAATCATTCCAAAACAAGCAAATGTCATCCGCATATGCCATTGCTGGAAAAGGAACTTTGTGCTGAGAAACTTGGATAGGGATTATATCAGGTGCTTCATTCAAATATCTTAATAAAGTGTCAATACTAAACACATATAGAAGAGGGCTAATTGGACAACCCTGTCTGACTCCCTTTCCTACCGCAACCATGGGACCACAAAACCCATTAATTTGTGGAATGACTACCACATTTTTATATAAAGCTTTCAGCCAAATAATAAAAGTTTCCGGAATACCATATTGTTGTAAAGTAAAAAATAGAAATTTGTGACTAATAGAATCAAAAGCTCGTTGTTGATCAAGAGACAAAACATAGCCATCCAGACCACTATAATTATTAATTTCTATTACTTCCCTTAATAAAATGTTGCTGATTAATTTTGTTGACCCGGTAAGCCCACTGGGCCTAGAAGTCCCTTTTTCAGGGGCGACTGGGGGGAGGGGGGACACAGATGGTAAGCAACTGAAATTGAACCAGATTAAGCTGTTGGTGGTATTTTAGTGAATGAGGGAAATTTGGCCAGGACACCGTGAAATTCCCTACTCTTTCGATAAGTGCCACGGATCTTTAACATCCACCTGAACTACCACCAATCCAGGCAGATGGGACCTTGGTTTAATGTCTCATCTGAAAGACGACACCTCAAAAGTGCAGCACCCCTCTCATGCTGCACTACAGTATCAGTATTGGGATATTAACCCAAGTGCCAGATGTGGGAATTGAACCCACAGCCCTCTGATCTCTCGGCCTCAGGGGTGAGTGTGCTACCTACTCAGCCACTGACACTGACAAAATAAAATAAGTTGATCCGTTATTGACCAGTTAGGTACAGTACATGATTGAGCTGTCTTTACTAAATATGGGGCTACAGTCAATAAACGCTTATTTAGAATTTTTGTTAGGATTTTAAAATCCACATTAAGGAGACTAATGGAGCGCCAATTAGTCAATAATTTTTTATCTCCTTTTTATGTAAAAATATAAGGATCTCTGTTGCCATATCTAAAGGTAAGTTATTGTCTTTTAATAAGTGATTATAAACTTTTGCCAATTCTGATGCAATTTCTAAGCCTAAAATGTAAATAATTCTGTGGTAAACCCATCTTTCCTAGGTGCCTTTCCCATTTTTAAGGTGGAAATGGCTTCTTCAATTTCACTAGGTAGAAGTGGTAAGGTAAGATTTTGCAATAATTCTACTGGACAATCTGGAATTGCAAAATTCTGTAAAAAGGAAGACATTGCTGAAGTAGCAGTGCATCCCTTTTGAAACAAAAATTAAGTATAGTTGGCAACCGTAACTAAAATAACCCAATTCATGGTTTGCAGAAAATCATTGCAATCATAAACCGCTTCCATAGTTTTTTTTATTTACACTTTCACTACAACTTAGAAAAGGGCATACTATATTTGATTTTGCCTGAGTGCCAAAGGTTTGCAGCATTTCCAATGTAACTGTTTAATATGGTATTCATACGTTTTCTGTTTAGTGGCCTGAATTTGTGCTGTATGATCATGTTTTGTAGTCTGGGCTAAAGTCATCAGTTGCTGTAGATGTTTCCTATTCTGCTGACAGCAAACATGCTTCATTCCTATTAGATTTACTTGAAGATAATAATAAAGTCCTTAAGTCTATTTTGGTATCTTTCCACCATAATGAAGGGTCCTCGTAGATTTCAAACAGAGTTTTCCTACTTTTAATTAAGCATAGCATCTGGTATTTAATTCCCTCTTTCTGCAAAAGAGATGAATTAAATTTCCATAACCCAGGGCCATAACCCTGCTTAGGGCCCAGGATCACATATAGTTCTTTATGGTCCGAATATTCTACTGCAGTCACTTTAGTAGACTGTATCCATAACTCTTTAGACAGGAAGAAAAAATCAATATGAGTAGCCTGATTACCTTTTTGAAAAGTAGGTTCTATCTGTTTAGTTTTTGAAAAATATGCATCTATTAATCCAGCAGTCTGTACGGTATTTTGCAAAAAAGACATCACAAAAAATGTTTTTCGTAGTAGTATTCCGGCCTCTGTCCTTACTTATCAAGCCACAATTAAAATCACCCCCAAAAAACCCAACATTTTGTGAAGAAAAAAGGTAGGGTTTTATTTGACCAAAAATCAACACTAGCCCTGGAATCAAATCTTCAAATCCTGCACATTAGAATAATGGAAAAGAATACCCATCCCTGAACACCCCTCCAATCCCATAGACCAATGTGAAACACCAGTATACCATTCCTTCATGGCAGCTGATATTTTAGCTACAGTGTGCAGTCTGGTGTCTTGTAAAAAAAATAACATCTGCCTTATTTTGTCGCAGATGCAAAAAAAAAAAAAACACACCTTTTACCATTATTCTTGATACTGTTAACATTAACAGTAACCAAAGTCAGGGGTAAATCCATGGAAAAGTAAAAACCCTGGAAAGAAATTCATCTCACCTAAGGTGGTTTTGTCCTGCCGCTTCAGCCTTCCGTCCCTAATTTCTTTTTGGATTTTTTAACTTCCCTTTAGGTTTGACGCCGTGAATGCTTTCTGATTCACTAGTACCAGGCTAAGAAGAGACCTCAGGTTGTCCAGAATCCAAGAAGGAACCCTCAGAATTATCCCCTGAACCTTTACTCAAAGGTTGATACTTATAGGACGTGAGTACGACTGTAATGTTAGGCATTTTTGGTGCAGGTTGCTGCTATGCCTGCCTCTGTCTGGTGGGAAATCTTTTTTTTGGCTCAGCTTCACTGTAAATTGGTTCTGGGGGGTGGAGGCATAATTACTTTATCTGCCGCCTCCTTTGCCTGACCTTTAGTCACGTCTATCGCATCCTTTGTGGCATCCATCTCTGGTACTAGGGATCCCTCTTCTAAGGGTACCACTAGGCCTGGAACTGGTTCCCCTGCAATCAATTCCCCTTCCTCTACCACTTGAGAGGTGTCTGGGGCCTGGTCAACAAGTGAAGGCAGAGCGGGACCAGACTCAGAAATGTCTGTCTGATTTTTAGAGTATATCCTCTGTGCCAAAGTTATCAGTAGTCTTTGTTCTGTCGAATCTGCAGATTCTGCCACATTGTGTGCAGCTTTGGGGCACTGAACATAGGAATGACCTTTCACCCCACACAAATTACATATTGCCTCACCCCTACACTGACTGCTTGTGTGACCTAACATATTGCATAAAGAACATCTCAGCCAATCACAAGTGCTACTGATGTGCTCTGGGGAACCGCATTTGTAGCATGTCTTGGAGTGCCCTTGATAAAAAAGTACACCCCTGTCTCCCACCCCCAAAAAAAAAAAAAAAAACAGTTTGGAAGATGCTGCAATCCTTGCTCTGTGGGCTTCAAAATCACTCTACTCTTCCGCCCTCCTGTCCAGATACTCTCTAAATCAAAAATCGCTTCTGGATGGCCCATTACTGTGCAGCGTTGCTTTAGCCAGAAAATGAGGTCAGTAACACTGACCCCTTCATTTCAGAACAACATGGTAACAGTTCTGTGAGCTGGTTTAGTTAAAGGAATCACCCCAAAAGGTGTCCATAATGGCGTATTCTTAACCCTATGGTACCTACTTCAAAAAGCCTCCAAACTGTTATTTAATTTAAAGCTCACATCAAAGGAGGCCTCACCTGATACATGAATCATAGCATGCAATTCTGTTGTGTGAAAATGTAGATTTTCTTTTAACAAAGTTCTTCACACATAAACCCTATCTGGAAAAATGTCCAAATCTCCTTTATATAAAATACACACAGCATTATGCCTCTTAGCTGGGTACACTGGTTTATGAAAAAAGGAAGCATAAGATCTTGACTGTTGTCCCCTCTCAGGCCCAGAAACATTTTTGTCTGTTGCTTCCGAGCAATTAGACCTGTCCTGATTCAGTCCTGTATTATCAGATACACCTGAAGGATCACTAAATACATCTCTCTCACCTTATTGCAAGTCCAATTCTACTGTATTTGTCCCTGTCGCAATGTCCGTGCAACCCATCGGTAAATGCAAAACAGGGTTTTGTGTAAAACTCAATTCAGTGGGCATCTCAAGAGGATCGGTACCACAAACATCATTGTCAGGGACCCTGTCAGTCTGTGCAGTATTAACATCAGCAGTCTTATTTTGTTCCTTAAGTACAGATGCATTATACTGTTGTGCTGTGGACTGATGCACAGCAGTGCTTACCCCTAGGACTCGGATGGATGCAAATCCTGATATCCAGTCTCCAGAATCTGGCGACCGCACCCATCCTGCTGCTTTTAAAGTACTTTCCACCATCCAGGGTTCTACTTTTGGTTCCACCATATCTGCCCAAGACATTTTGAAGGGACGGTTTTTGATCGTTCTTGCCAACCTTTGCAGTCGTGCTTAAGAGAAGATCGTAGCACTGTCCTGGTCTCATAGTTAAGAAAAATAATCTTCTCAGGCAAAGCTGTCACCCTGCCTCTGGAGCAATTGAAGCATTCTCTGCTTGCAACCTGCTGTTCTCCTGCATCGTCCGTCTCTTGCGGTTCGCTTCATGTAAAGCCTGCAATTTGTGTTCTGCTAGCGCCGCACTCAGCTCTGCTCTCTGCTTAATAAACTGCTCCTCCTCACTTCTCAGTAAATCCTCCAATTTCTTTTCTGGACTTGCGTTTAAGTTGCATACCTCTGCCTGTCTGGCCTGGTCAGGTAAGTCCTTCTCAGTAGTAGTCATTGTGATTTCCATCGCACTAGGTTGCAACATTTCTGGTGCTGCTGCTGCTGCATCATAGAACTCTTCCACCTCCCTGCCCATGTTTGTTGGGGAGAAGACAAGCTCCTCCACCGGCTGCACCTCCTGCATCGTGCTAGCTCAACGCTGAATGAGTCAGCTGTCCTCTGACAGCCAGAAGGTCCCCCTACTGGAAAGTAGGGGAATTTCCCCGGTGCCCTGGCCAAGTTTCAACCCATTCACTAAAAATACCACCAACAGCTTAATCTGGTTCAAAGTCAGCTGGCATTCGTCTGTATCCCCCTCTCCCGGGTCGTGCCTGAAAATAGGCAGAATCTGTCTAGTGCACTTACCCGGTCAACAAAAACTAAATAAATAAATAAAATATTCACAACAGGTGGCCGCCTCATGAACTGCCAAGCCAGGACAACATTTGTGATTTTATGTCAGGGAGAGGGGGCAGAGTGGAACCACTGAATACAATACAGCTAGCACTACAGAAAGCTCCAACTCCATCTATGGTCCCCCTCTCTCCTGCTGGTGCTTCAGTGTTTGGTCATAGGGTGGTGGTGATGTCACAGTTAAGATACCTCATCACCAGAATTGGGACCACTGTTAGTGGAAATAGGCCAGCCCCCTTTCTGTGTTTTACAGGTCTCCCTGTGGCAACATTTATGGCTGGGGGATAGGAAAGGGACACTAGTTTATAGGGGCAAATTCAGGGGTAACATTAGAAGTAATTTTCTACCAGAGGGTGGTGAATATACAGAACTGCCTACCAGCAGAGATAGGTCTGAAAGCGGTAAATTCAGAGGTAACGTTAGAAGTCAATTTTTGTACCAGATAGCATATGGAACTGCCTACCAGTGGACGCAGTGGACATGAAGATAGTTCAGGCATTTAAGGTAAACAGGGACAAAAATCTGTTACAGGGAATCACCAGGTACCCTGGGTAGTAGAGTGATTAGGGACATGAGTACACTTTTGGGACGTGATATGGAGACCTTAGTGCCCCCAAAGAGAACTTGTGTGTCTCCTGGAGGCAGTACTGGAAAATCCCTTCAAAACATATGAAGCAGTATGCCCAGCCCCCTCCTTTTTAGCTACAGATAGTTTTTCATAATCCTGTGTGCAGACTGTTACATCTCAGTTGGCCTATCCCGAGTATAAACAAAAAAGAAAAAACATCCATAAAGGGCATGGCTATTAGACAAAAAGATTTCCAACTAGCACAGAAATACTTCAGCTGACCCCTACATACAGTATTATTAATACACGATAATGCCTTCTTCTACACAGGTGTGTGGTTTGTAGAGCTGCTCCTTATATTCAATGCGAATGTTTACAGATTAACAGTTTGAATAAATTCAAATGGCTCTAATACAATTCAAATTAGAGGCCAATGCTAACATGCACACCATGCCAAAGTAGCCCTTTTAATTGAAAGGCTACATTATGCACAGTAAAAGTTTAAGGACAAAGATACAGATTCAGCTGGAACAAAAAAGGGGAATATCTATGAACCTTCCCCCTCAAAAATTGAAAGCCCACAAAAAGTTCTTTAAAATGAGGTAATGACTTATTGTAGCTGGCAGCAGTAAGATATCAATGACTAAGTGACTTTGGCAAAGTCTGATATAATGACGGCTCTGATGGTTTTTTGTTATATCCATGTCATTCATGTTTTTGTTACATTGTTGTATTTAGCCAATTGCTATGATTTCTTTTGGACGTGGAACCTTTGTAAACGAGTCCCTGACTCAAAGGTATGTCAAATTCCGAGACTGTAACAAATAAGTCAGAGCCATGCGGATACTACACTGCCACCATGTTTAGAACCTTGTGATGTCACAGGCGATCAAGCTGTTACTAACCACAGTGTAGTCAATCACAGCGTGATCGTCAGTGACATCATAAGGTTCTAAAAATGGTGACAATATAGTATTAAAATAGGGAAGACCTACTCAGGGATATCTCAGGATAGCTGCCAGGTACCTGCTTTAAAAGAGCTTTTCATGGCCTTTCAAACTATGAGGGACACTGTTCATAAATGTTTCCCTTTAATTAATTAGTTTCAGAAAATGCTTAACCCCATCTCCAAAGGCCAAGCCATACTGAGCGACTCTGTAACACTCTTTCAGTATATAGCTCAAAGCAACAGTACTAGTTATTAAAAATGTCCTATGAATCATTGTCAGACAAGCCCTTCAAACAATAAACCCTTAATTCTTTTTTTTTTTCAATTTTCCTTTTAATCTTTAAACAGTTTTGCACAGACCCTTGCCAAGGACACCACATTGGACTGTACTTAGGGGATGATATCCTGTCACAGTGTGTCATCCTTTGGATGAGACGCTGAATCAAGGCCCTATCTGCCTTTTCTGGAAGTTGTTCAGGAGGATGCTAAAGATCCCACGGCACTTCTCGAAAAGAGTAGGAGAAGTTCCCCGGTGTCCTGGCAGAATTATTCCTATTTGTCAAAATATCAACAACAGCTTAACCTGGGTTAGTATCAGTTGGTTTGGATCACCCCCTCCTCCCCAACAGGAGAAGGATGAAAACAGGCAATATTTATCTAGCCCTCCTTTCCTGGTCAACAAAATCTAAATATATAAAAGAGGTAGTACCATCCTGCCATTGGCACACAGGCCAGTTTTCAGTGCAGATTTTTTAAACATTCAATGCACTATATTCTAAAATTATGCAGCATATTTTTCAAGACTTACAGATTAACAACAAACTGGATGATGTGGCTGTCCTGGTAGTGCTACCGCTTGCGATGTCAAGGAACCAGGTACGGGAATAAGCCTGGAATTTTGCAAGGACAGCTGCAGAAGGAGGATTGAGTGTCCAAGGGACAGCTCTCCTCTGGGCGGGAGGTCCTGACATTTGCCTGATCTCAGTAGCTTTTGGGGGGTAAGAATGCCTGGAAACACTGAATAAAGGGAAGGAGTGGAAGAATTTGGCACGCTGTATGTGGAAGCATGCCCTGTGGACATCATGGATTCTACTGCATGGCTGGATCTCTGGGGATGAAAAAGAGGAAAATGCCCTATTGAGAGGGTGCCACCTTGCCTTGCCCCCCCTTACATCCGACACTCGTCCTCTCCTGCCTGGGCCTGGATGAACTCCTGGACATCACCTTCGATGAAGGTTGACCAAATTGCGTGGGAAGTAGCCATGAAGCAGGAGGCAACCCCGCCTCGGAGGGCCCCGCGGTGGGGTGGGGGTGGGGGGACTGGCCTTGTGGTATTCATATGGGGGCCTCGGTAGGCCGAGAAATTGCACTGGCGAAAGTCTGAAGGAGGTCCTAGTTGGTGGAAGAAAAAAGATAAATACTGTTAAAAAAGAACGAAAACACTGGATGATGCAAAACAGTACTGGAAGTATCTGTAAACAACAAAAAAGCATTCCGATCTCACCACGCTGCATTTCTGAGCTTTTCTCCTGCTGTATAGGACTTCTCTGCCACTTTGTCACTGTTTTGCACCCTAAAAGATTCATCTTGATGAATTCTGCAATATTTGCACCATTGCGGGGAAAAAAATCCCAAATGACTTGTCTGCATTGCACAGAAAAACAGGAACAGATGTGAGTGTATTGGTTATTTAATGTCATGGACAAGTATCGTTCCTTTCTCTGTCTGCTAACTGCTCACAGGAACAAACAACAAACAAAAAAAATAAAAAAAAACAGGAAATGGCATGTGGTTTACAGTATTTTCTGAGGATTAACACATTATTAGTTAAGGAAAAAAGGGAAACAGGACACTAGAGAGCTGTTTCCTCAGCAGGCACACTTCAGAGGAGCTCCTGCTTTCAACAACTTTATACTATTTAAAGACAACTCTTTAAATTTTCTTTGCAGCAAGTTTATATAATGTGATAGTTAACGGTCCCTTTTACTTGCCAATCCTAAATGGACGCACCAATGCTGCAGGGATGAGTGAAGAATCAAAACTGACTGCAAGCATGATGGACGGGCAGAGGGATGCAGGGTCCACGTGGTGTCTGGAGCAAACAACAGAGTCTCCATGGGACACAGCTGTGGTGACGATCCGTTCCACTGACCTGAAAACTGGAAAAGCTCATCGAGAGGCTGGGGTCTCAAGATGCTAAAATAGCTGTGGCCACTGATACAGCAGAAACAGTAGCAGACAGGTCCTCTCAAATGCTAGCTGCAACCACAAAACAAATGCAAGAGAATAAATACCTCCCTCTGTTACTGCCCGGAAGCCCTTGAGAATGCCCACTGTGCCCCAAACATTTCTATTGTTGGGCTGGCAGAGGGGAAGAAAGGAGGCAATTTAAAACTTTTCTTGCTGGAGTGGGTTCTAGAGATCCCACAACTATAAGAGTTGGACTGTTTAAATTGGCAAATTTTAAAGACCTTCTGGATTCCAACAAGGTGGGCTGCTGCATTCGGAGAATACCGTGAGGACTGTCTTGATGATCACAGCGGGGGTGGAATCAACAGTAACCGCTAACATATGACAGAAGACCAGTACACTGTGTTTGAAGAAGTTTGACATCAGCGTACGGGGCCAGGACGGGGCCTTTACTTTTCTTACTGGCTAAACTGTGCATTGCCTATAGGGTAAGACTTTTCAATTCTCAATTCACTGACCCCCTGTGATGCTGGGGCATGGGTATTAAAGACAGGTGCAGAGTTCCAAGCCAGTGGTGCTAGCGCTCTGGAGAATTTGGACTGCTAAAGCTCAGGACTGATAAATGCATCATAGATCATGGGAGCATCATGTGATGCTCTCAACTAATCAGAGCGCTTCCTTCAGTTGCACGTGAAGCACTCATTTTCATAAGATTATCTCATGCACTGTTCCCATTTAAAAGGTTTCTGACTAGCACTTCTCGCACCACGGAAAGAGACAGCAAAAAAGCTATTTTTTTAATTAAAAATCATGGCACAATCTATAATAAATTTATAGGGGCACTGGGAGGGCCTGTTATGGATAGGAGTGTCACCTCTTGCATCTTTAGGGCACCGAACAGCTCACATTCGGTGTGCAGTTCTCTTGCTCTAAGAACTTACATGGTGACACTCAGATAGCCTCCTAGTGCCACTATTAACTTATGGTATGCTGGTGCTCTCAATTCCCCTATGTTTGCTATATAATGGATTTTTTAAAGGGAACATAAACAATGTTGTTTACATTTTTTTTTAATATAATTGTAAATCTGGGCATGCGTGAAGTCTGTTTAATCACTCTAGTGTATTGCTGCTGTTTAATCCCCCAGTGTATTGTTTTGTGTTTGTTTTGAAATAGTCCAAGTTTTTCCTTGTTTAGGGCCCCGTATTAAAGCAGTAGTGCACAACAGTGGTGAAAATGTTGACCTATACTTTTTAGTTTTTCAAATGCCACCCATTTCCTGACTTGCAGGATACCATTTTTCTACATTTACAGTCGGCTTTATTACTGCTGAAATAATAAACAAAGTGGTTCTTTTAATATGGCTCTGACCAGGTTTTCATAAGAATCCTCTGCTGTTTTTGAGCACCCATTGTTTTTTTTTCAAACTCTATTTTTTCACCGGCACCCAGAGGAACTCTTTCAGGCAGCCACAGGATCCTGCCGCTCTACCTCCGGACCTGAAACCTCCCCTCCCCTAGCACCAGCCCGGCTATCCCTCCTCCTGAGCCCCCTCCCCGGTAGGGCCGCCCTATCAGCCCAGGGCACTCTGTCTGACAATTCAGGCCGGGCTGGGCTCAGCCAAGGAGAGGAGCAGGTCCGGTCCATGGGGTGTGGCTGCAGGAGGTGGTGCAATCGCCTATCCCTGGGGACGGGGATTTCTTGCTTTTTACTGGTCCCCGAGGAGCTTGGACATGCAATGGCAGCTAGGCACAATGTGCCGCCGCCCTCCAAACTCCCCCCCCCACAATGCTTGCCACCGCTGCTTGTGTTGCACCCAACTGCTGCCAGGTGCCGCTACAGTGCGGTGGAACTCACAAGCCCTCCCAAGGGAAGGGAGAGCCATCCTCCAGACTCTCGATCCCTTTCCTCCCCTGGCGGCCCAGGCTCGCTCCCAAACGCGGGTTGCCGGCGTGAGGTGTGGCATCCAGCATCTCAACCCTTAGCGCAACCGGGCAAGCCTTGAGCACCCATTGTTAAAGATCATTTTTCTTGTGAATATAATGAACTAGCATGCAGAAGACACTGCTCCATGACCTTATGAGACGAGTGTACAAAAATAACCGTGATTACTGATGTAACCCTAGTCTGAGCCATATTAAATGGAGCACTCCTTTTATTATTTCAAATGTGAAAAAAGTGCTAAAGCAAACTCAAAATGGGGAAAGAAGGATATCATACAAGTCAGGAGATAAGGGACAATCTAAAACTGAAATAAAGTACATGTCAAAATTTTCACTGCTATCATGCACTGCTGCTTCAATGCAGCCTTTTTCCTGCAGAGTATTTATTTTTACTATTTGCATAAGGAGAGTTATGCTGACGCTGGGGAAGAGAGAAGATTACAGAATACGTCACACTGTTGCCCCCCTTCCCCGGAGTTGAAGTACACACAGTACCTGTGAATCACTATCATCTCTCTCTCCCCCCCTCACACTTCCTCCCCAGTGTAACCAAAAACAAATGATCAAGAAAACTCTCATTCCCTCTATGTGCGTGCTCTTCATCTCTGCCACCTCCATTCCCAGTTCGGGCACCAGCCTCACATAAAAGATTCCAACTACCCAAAAGCGTTCCCCCCAAATCACTGCCTTGTCCTGGTACACCTCCTGGTTCCATAAAGATCTTGCCCTCCGCCAAACATTCCACCTCCTCCTGATGACTGCTGCGTTCCAGCTCCACATAGAAATGATCCCTCCCACATCCTGCCCAACTCAGACTACCCTCTTGCCCAACAGTCGGGGACACCGGGATGCTCCCCCCCCGTGCCCCCAAATATCATGCTGACATTGGGGTGCCCGATCCCAGCCTGTACCTGCAATTAAGAAAACTACTACATAACGTGTTTATTATTTTTTTTTAAACTGAAATAAAGAAGACGGTCCACCGTTGTTTTGTGCTGCCATATCAAACCCCCACTCAGCATCCTCCCCCACTATACATACCGTGGGTCCAACACCATAATCCTCTCTGGACCATAGACATGTCTTCAGTCTTCAAAACTGGGCTAGGAACTGAGGAAATCAAGGTTGGTGTATTTCAATGCACTTTGAACTTTTACTCATAACTTGGTCATTTTATTTTTATATTTTATTCAAATGATCAACATGGCCTTTTGGGACCCCACCTCCATGAACAAGCTTGGTGACATTTTCAAATCCAGCCCAAAAGTGCTTTCATGATCTGCAAAATCACTTTTCTGGCAGGTTTAAACATTCTGAGTTCATGAACTGCGATCATGAAAAACTATTTTGAAAATATGGGGGCAAAATATTTAAAAACAAAGTTACGAAGGTACAATGAAATTTCCAATGCTTGCTCATAACTTCAGTAATTTTCAATATTTTGACCCCAATTGGAGCAGAGTAAAGGCAGAAGCTGAGGAGGAATGTGCTGCGGCCCGAGCCACCTCCTTGAAGGCCATGAGATGTTCAAACTGCTCAGCGGACCCTGCAGCCACGGAGACCACCCAACAGGCGTCCTTAGATTTGACCGGCGGATGTAGGTTTTTCTGGGCGGCCCAACTCAAGGCAGGTGAGGCGGTCCTTGAGGACTGTTGCGTGAAACTACAGGTAAATGTCACACGCCTGGATATCATGTTCGTAGCCCAGGCAGTAGATGCACGTGGCGTGGGGGCTGGTATGAGACATCTTCTGCCTGTAAGGGCACAGGCGAAATCCGGCCGAGGACTTTTCGTCCATTGTGCTCACGATCAATGATCGAACTGAAGACAGAAACTTGAGAGAGTTCAAAGTTTTGGAAGTAAATCCAAAGATTTTAGTGCCAGGGCCTACTCAGCACAGGAGCGGTAAGGAGGGAACCTGCTTGTTTCAGCGGAAAGGAAGATTTGGCGTCATGGGGTGGAGATGAGGGATATACCACCCGAGTGGGTGGGAGGAACCAGCTTGAAGACTTTCCGGAACATCTTAAAGGGAAAGGACACTGCCAGAACGTGTGGATAAGTACACCATATCCACGTCCCTAGAAGTCCCTCCCTCTCCTCTTTTCTAACAATCAAGAGTATAAAACTTTCCCATTGAAAGTAATGAAGTGGCTCATTGATCTTTTAGAATGACACACGGCTGGGGCTTTGCCATAGAAACCTCAGCTGTAGCGTTTCCCTTTCCTGACGTGTCTCCCCACTATAGTACATGAGCCAGACGTTGGTCAGTTCACAGTGCTCCTCCAAAGTCCACAGTGATATTGCAAGAGTCTCGTACATTAACCGGCTATAAAAATGCTGCTGGAGACTGTAGTGTTTCCTTTGCAAACAAGCTTACTCTTTGGCTGGTGTGGAAGACCTGTACTGTTTTATTACTGCAGACCTCAGTTATTAAATTCATTAATAAAACAGACTGTGGACACGCCTTTTCAGAATGCTGTCCCTAGGTTTTTATCAGTATTCTCAGTTGACCTTGAACACACAAAGTTAACTGTCACCTTTCTTGCTTTCTCTTTTTCTGCTCTAAGTTTTCCTGCTTTCTGCCTTTTACTATATCTGAAGAAAGGCTGCCCTTTACAGCTGAAAACACTGCATTCATTTCTGTCATGTTTTCTTTTCTTCTGTAATACTGGTTTGGTATCTTGAAGAATAAAATCTACCATGCAAATGGAAAGAGCATATCTCTGCCATAATTACTTTGTGTTGTTTTTTTTTTGGGGCGGTAACTGAACCCTTTGAAAACTGCAATCTCAACAATTAGTGCCAATGGAGAGGCTGCTTTTTTTTGGGGGCAAGTGAACCTTTTGAAAACTGCAATCACACCAATTAGTGCCAATGGAGAGAAGCTGTACAAACAAAAAACTAAGAGTTCTGAAGAGGTGGGAGTGGTTATGTGGCAAACCAACGTGTGCTGGTTTCTCTTTTTTTTTTTTTTTTTTTTTTTTTTTGAGTTCAAAATGAAAATGAGTTGAGTTAGTGTGAGCCTGTGTGTATAGCTGGAGCTGTTGCCTTTCTCATGAAATCAGTACAGGGTAGAGCAGTTTTTTATATATCGCCTTTCCAGAGCTCAAAGCACTGCACAATTAAAAAAAATAATAATTCATCAAAATCAAATAACAGATCTGAATACAGGAATATACAGTAATTCTAGCTTAGTGTATTACCTCAAAATTAACAGAGCTGTTACCTCCTGCAAAGGCCTGTCTAAATAACCAGGTCTTCAATTGTGGTTTAAAAACTCCAACCAAAGAGTTAGAACAGATGAATTTTGGGACAATATTCCAAAGTTTCAGTGTAGCTACAGAAAATGTCCGGTCCCCAGCAACTTTTAATCTTACTGGTAGGACTAACAAAACCCGTTTGTCTGAGTGGGAACTCTGGTGCCCTGATGATCCTCCTGACGGGTTGCCAGAAGTTCACAAATGCAGATGAGGTCCTGTCCATTAATGGCCTTATATGCCAGCAAAAGATTTTCAATTCAGAACGCCATCCAACTGGCAGACTGTGCAACTCCTGTAATGCGGGAGTGATGCAATTAATTCTGAAGATAACAGTTAACAATCAGGTTGCCGGGTTCTGAAGTAACTGAAGATGACGAAACTGAATAGCTCGCAGGCTATAATAAGTAATCGAGTGCACTGTCCTAGACAATTCGCGAGGGAACGAAAACTTGCACTAGTGTATGGGAGCGGACCTGGGTCGTCAGGGGAGGAGAGGGATTGAGCATCCGTGGGACTGCTCTCCTTCTCGGGGGAGGGATGTGCAGCCATCGGTGCACTAGTGGCCTGCGGAGGCTAGAGGCGGCGCAGTGCATAGGGTAGTAAGGGGCCAATGGGCTGAGGCAGACGGGAAGGGAGTGAGTGCGGAAGTTATCAAGGCCCTGTCCCTTGGCATCATTGCACGCCACACACATCAGGGCAAACTGAACATGGAAAATGGGCATCAGTCATGGCGGTGGCATGATGGTAGTCTCCATGGGGAAAGCTTTCGGCTCCATGGGGAGCGCAGCAACATTGGATCCGGTCCTGGTGGACGAGCAAGCGGGGCGGCTCTCCACCTCCCCACCGTGGGGGGCAATGCCACGAGGATGACGCTGCGGGACCCGAATAGGAGCAGGGAAGGTCCTCGGAACGGCGGCCGGAGACCACGGAGGATGTCAAGACACGAAGGTAAGGCTGACTAGTTGCCTAGGGGAGAAAAATGACGAAAAAAAAAAAAACAAACTCAAGCCCCCCCACACGACCTGCTCATGTCCTTCACTGCCCATGCATCCCATCTGTCCCTCACAGCGCGCCCTAACCTCAGACTGCATTTCCCATTTATTCCATCTCTCCCCTCTCCACACACGTAATATTACGGGCAAACAGTCTAAATACTCTCCCACGGCAATGAACATTGATGGCTCCACTACCCGTGACCCTAAGATTATGGCCAATACCCTAAATAAAACCTTCACTGACCTCAGTGGTGTCCTCTCTCCAGACTTCTTCCAGGACTTGTCAGTTCCAAAACTCGTATCCCAAACCACCTCGCCAGACAAACCGCTATTTCACTTTAAAATAGTTAAGACATATGAAGCCTACAGATACATAAACGGCCTGCTCTAAATCTAGAAATAGCAGTGACACCATTGATCTAAAACTTCTGTCCTCACCTTGGAAGCGTGATCCACCCCTCACCAAAATTCTCAACCTCTCCCTGTGCCAAAGTCAATTCCCCAACACATGGAAGGCCGCTATAGTCACACCAGTGCATAAAGGGGACAAATCCACACCAGGAGACTATCGCCCATATCTATATTTCCACCCCTCTCCAAAGCTCTTGAACGGATCTTGGCGGATCAACTATCAGACTACCTGCAAAAGTACAATCTACTCTGCATTCAGCAACACGGATTTAGGAAAGGACACAGTACATCGTCGGCCCTACTTGATTTCTTTAGTGAAACTCACAAAGCCTTGGATAAGGGTTATTTAACCGGAGCTGTTTTCATAGACCTCACAAAGGCCTTTGACACTGTTCACCATAGCCTTCTAATCTCTCTTCTGCTCAACATTGGGCTAGCCGATGGACCTGGAGCCTGGGTAAAAAATTACCTGGCACAACGTTCTCAAACAGTAAAAGTCTCAGAGGTTCTCTCTGACTCCAAACCGGTCCTCTCTGGTGTCCCCCAGGGCTCAATTTTAGTTCCTCTCCTCTTCAGCCTATTTCTAAACTTGCTTCCCAAATCCTGCCCTGAAAAATTAATACTCTATGCTGATGACGCTGCAATTCTCTCCTCTCATAAGGATCCAAATCCACTACGACAGAGCTTGCAGCTTGCTTTCTCATGTGTTGAAAAGTGGTTCCTTGAGCACAAACTGGTCCTAAATCAAAAACCAAAAACAAAAAACAAAAGTCATGCTTTTCACCAGTCATCAAAACAGAAACAGGCATACTCCACTCGTCATAAAAACTTCTCTTGGAAATATACTAGAACAAGTGAACACCTTCAAATACCTTGGTATCACTTTTGACAAATGTCTTCCTTTTGTGGCCCATATCGATAACACTGCAAAAACAGTGCACCAACGCATTGGAATTTTGTACTGGAACCATCAATTTTTCAACCAAGCTGCCTTGAGGATTGCTGTTCAAAGCTCCATCATCTCAATCATAGACTATGGTCTAATTGTCTATGGCTCAGCTACTACCACTGCACTAAAGCGCATCTCAACAGCACTAAACAAAACCTGTCGACTCCTCACTGGAGCACAGAGAGGACCCACACTTGTGACCTCTACACGGAAATTGGTTGGTTGCATCTTTCCAATCGCCTCATGTATCTCACCTGCGTGATGGCAAAAAAATCAATCTTGGGACTCACTCCTCCATGTATCCGGGACCTGCTCTGCCTGAACAATGGCACTCGTACCACCAGAAGATCTGACCACCAACCTTTCCTTGTCCCTAGATGCCGGACTGCTCAGGGACAAAGATCTTTTACATACCTTGCCCCTACCTGGTACAAAGCTCTTAACCTGCCCTCCCTATCCTCCACGACACTGGGAGCTTTCAAATCCATACTTTATGCTCACCTCACAGCCTCCAGCTCCTTTGACTGCTTTGACTAAAGTCTCATCCCACTGAGTGCACTTATATTTGTTTCACTCAACCACCATGGTCTCCTCTTTGACAAAGACAACCTGAGTACCACTAATCTGGTTCTGTCTGCTCCTAAACTTCTTATTTCTCCCTTTCTTCCCTCTCAAGCTCTCCAATCCTTATTCCTTGCCCTTGACACTGCCTCTGAGTTCCTTTTTCTTTTCTGTACATAAATGTTACTGTTTAAGTTGTGGCCTTGTTAAACGGCTTACTGATTGTTTGTAACACTGTCTACTATGTTTTTGTACTTAATGACGTGGAACCTTTGTAAAAGAGCCTTGGCTCAAAGGTATTAATTCCTAGAACAATAAACTAAACACCCATATAGTCTGTTAACTCTGCTCAGTGGCAGGTGGCACTGAGCCACCAGTTATTAAACACATGATCCCCCCATCATGGTAATTCATCATGAAAAAAGTGACAGTATGGAGACAGGTGTGAGCACCCATTTGGTACACAGAACTGTCAGAAGTTTGGTGCGTGCATGCATACGAGGTGGCAGGCAGGGAGCACGAAGCTGGACTGGGGCAGATAGTTTCGGCCGGTGGTGGAGGTGCAAAGGCTGGCGTGGCACACCAAATACAGGGAGTGATGCAATGGTGGCAGAGGCAGATCCTGGGTGGCAGCTCGAAGAGACAGAGAAAGGAACTATGTTGGTACGGAGCTGTAGAAAGAGAAGGTGGACCATTCATAGGAGGAGTTGGAGAGTGGAGTAGACAGGTGAGGAGATGGAGGTAGTGATGTGGTGTAAGTGTATGGGGGCAGTGGCACAGCTAGTAATGGAAGGGTGCAGTGGCAGAGCTGATAACAGGGGCAGTGACACTGCTGATAAAGGAGGGCAATGACACAGGTGGTAATGGGGGCAATAACATAGATGGTAAGGGGGCAGTGAGAGAGCTGGTAACCGGAGGAAGCAGTTGCATAGCTCTGGCAATAAGACAGAGCAGTGACATAGCTAGGAACAAGGGTGAGCACTGACACAACTGTCAACGTGCAGGCAGTGACAGAGCCACCAACAGAGGGACAGCAACACAGCTGGAAGCAGGGGGGTGGCAGTGACGCGAGTAATGGAGAGCAGTATGGCAGCTGGAAATAACAGGGGCAAAGATAGCTAGCAATGAGAGGGGTGAGCAGTAACTCAACTGGCAACATGGCGGGAGGGGACAGTGAACACTGGCAATGAGGGGGAGGGATATAGCTGGTAATGGGGAGCAGTGACACAGCTGGTAAAGGGGGCCAGTACATAACTGGTAACCGGAAAGTGATACAGAACGTAATGGGGCAGTAACACAGATGGTAACCAAGGAGGCAGTGACAGCTGCAAACCAGGAGGACAGTGACAAACCTGGTAATGGGGGTGCAGAGACACCTGGCAAAACAGAGACAGGCAAGTGATGGCAAAAGGAAAGGGTGGTGGCAGGGGTTAAGGGGCAGTAAGACAGTTGGCAAGTGGCTGGGGGGGGGGACACAGCTGGCAACAGGGGCCACAAGTGACTTGTAGCTAGCAACAGAAAGAAACAGCCACACTTGGAGCCAGGTGCTCACAGCAAAAGTATGCACAAGATTACTTCTGAAAAAGCTGGGCGCTCACTACCAAAGGAGCAGTCCACAAACAGGAATATTGGGACACACTCCGAAGTTAATGCTGGATATAAAAGTGCAAACAATTCCACAATGAGTGCAGACCCCATATCAGGGAGGTGTATTACCTGTTGCATTTCACAACCAAATGATGCATTATCAAAGGCTTGCAGCTGCCTTTCACCAGACTGGTATCCAATACTACTGCATACATAACCACTTCACAGACACACGGCCAGCTACTGTTGGTGCCAGTGTGTCTTCTTGCCATTTCTCTGACCACTAGACACAACTTTACAATACGTAAGGGATATGCAATAGGGACCTGTGTGGTAAATTATTTATTTAGACTACTTTGATTTGACCTCAAGATTGGCAGAGCAATAGGTAAATACGAGTGATGCGGCAAAGGTCAAACTGAACAAGTTTAGATAAAATTTATCTCATAAAAGTCCCCACTGAAAGAACAGTTACGTACTTACCCTAACAGTAGATCTTTATTTATTTATTTATTTATTTATTCAATCATTTGAATTTTGGTAACCAGGTAAGCCCACTGAGACATGACGGTCCCTTTTTCAGGGGCGACCTGGAAAGAGCAGTACAGTTGAAAGTGCAGTAGTTGATACAATAGTTGTACAGGAAAATTCATACATGAAATGAGCACGACAGTAGATACATACAACAGTACATCAGGATAGCACAGTTTCATCAAGCAATAAAAACACTTCGGGCAGACATACACAGATTACACAATTTTGTCCTGTACGACATAGTATGCTCGGGACTATGTACAGGCCACATAATAACTATTTACACAACAGTTCTTGAAATCGAATTGGGGCGCAGAGGTGATACGGTAGATCTTGCAGGTCATTATAGCAGTCAGAGGAGAGTTGGAAACACAAGTATTACCGAAAACATGAACAAGGGGGACGGCAAGGTATGCAAGCAGAGCACTCTGAAACTGACAAATGGAGGAGCAGGCCAGGATAGGTGGAGGCAGAGAGTTCCAGGAGGACATAGTCGAGTAGGCAAATGATCTCCGGGCTGAGGAGAGTCTGATCTTAGGGCATGCTGGGGGCATTTGCGTTGGACCACCTCGGATAGGCAAGGAGGGGTGAAACGATAGACAAACTTGTGAAGTAAGCTTAGAGTAACATGGTGTAAATTAGACTCAAAGAGTAGCCATCCCAAGGCAGACAGTACATCACAATGATGATGCCTAGCATTGGTACCCAGGACAAACCTACCCATGCTATGATACACCTGTGATAGGTGGGACTGAATAGTTGAGGATGCAGACAGCAGCAATGGTGCTCCATACATGAGGAGAGGTAGGAAAGTGGCACTGGCTATCTTGTGACATGATGTCGTGGTGAGATACGGGTGGATTCTGTAGAGGACTCCTAACCTCTGGTTGAGAGTTTTGGTAAGGGTTGTAAGATGAGCATCAGGAGAGAGGGGTCCAAGGTGATACCCAGGTATTTGAGTGACTGAACTGATTCAAGGGTGGCTCCAGTTTGTGATGGTACAGCCAGAGGGGAGCGTGTATGAGAGACTAAGTTGGTAAAGAGCACACACTTTTTTTTTTTTGTATTAAGAACCAGTTGCTTGTGGATAAACCAGTCCTCAAGGAGGAGGAAATCAGATGCTAGCGTTTGGTTAAGCGACCCACAATCAGAGGAGGAGGAGGATCGGTAAATGATGGCAACATCTCCATAGAGAAGGATTGTGGCACCGCCACAGTTTTTGGGAAGCTTGTTAATAAATAAGGAAAAAAGCAAAGGGCCCAGTATAGAGCCCCAAGGTACGCCATAGGTGATGGGTCACTGCTCAGACAGGAAGCCCACCCATTTGACCTGCTGAGTAGGGCCAAACAGATAGCTATGGGTCCACGTAAGGGCATCCTCATCTAGGGCCAAGTCATGCAGTTGGCGTAGGAGCAGGTCATGGTTGTTCAAGTCAAAAGTCTTGGTCAAGTCTATGAATACTGCACCGGTGACAAGGCCAGAGTCCACTGCATGATATATGTCGGAGGTGACCTTGATCAAAGCAGTGGTGGTGCTATAGTTTTTCCTAAATCAATGCTGGGAAGATGAGAGGAGTTGATGGTGTTCAAGGTAACCTTGGAGGTGGTCATACAATATCCACTTCTGTATCTTACCTAGAGGACAGAGTATGGATATGGGGCGGAAGATTTCCATGACAGCATCTGAACCACCTTTGTGTACAGGGACAACCATTGCTACCTTCCATTTGTCAGGGATGGAGCAGGTAAGGAAGGATTTGTTAAATAGGTCGCAGATTGGACAGGCTAGTGCATCCGCACCGATTTTGAAGAATCTTGGTTCTACCAAGTCGTGCCCTGGTGAGCTGTCTGCCTTCCGATTCATAAGTAGACATCTTTAAGAGTAGCCAGTTTTAGGTGGAAGGAGGGGCAGGTCACATGTTTGTCTGCAGATAGTGGGTCTGGGGAGGGGGGTGGAGGGATTAGAGAATAGAGAGGTATACATGTGCAAATCAGTGAAGAATTCATTAAAGCAGGATGCAGTGGATGGAGGGTTAGCATGGATTGTACCCTGGGTATCGATGGAGTTTGGGACCTCAGAGGTGTTGCCCTTTAAGAGTGAGTTGACCTGCCTCCAGAATTATTTTGGATTACTTAGGTGCTCTGTCTTTAAACTCTTAAAATGGCAGTGTTTAGTTTTTTGAATTGAATTTTTGCAGCTATTCCGTAAATTGCTGTAAAACTGCCAGTCAGCAGGTAGGCTGCTACATTTATAAACCCTCCATGCTTTATCACGCGTGGTCATGAGCTGCCTTAACTCCCTGGAGAGCCGGGGGCTCTGACCCCTTTTATCCTGCAGTTCTTCATTGAGACAAAGTCATCAAGGGCTGCGTTTACATCTGGTAAGGTATTTATGGGGCCCCAGTCAGTAGTACGGATTGTGTCCATGAAAGAGTTGGAGTCAAATTTTAACATATCCAGAGTCTTTATGATTTTGGGTGGGGAACTGGGGGAGTTGTTGCGCCAGATGCACAGAGTTGGGGAGTGGTCACTTATGCTGTCAGAGAGCACAGTAGCGGATTTTATTTTGGAAGGGCAGTTGGTAACCACCCAGTCCAGGAGGGTATGGTTGCCCGACCTCGAGCTGATGTGAGCAGGGTCGCTGATGACTTGAACCAGGTTGGAGTCTGACAGGGAGGTGATCAATTTGGAGGATTTTGAGTTCAACCAGTCGATGTTAAAGTCACCCCGATCACGATATCCTGACGCGGAAGGCTCGCACAGGATGTAATAAAGGAATGGAGGCAAGATGCCACCACCTTGGGGGGCAGGTATACACAGCCAACCAGGAGTTTTTTGATTGACCCCAAGGTGATGGTAAGGAATATTGATTCCATCCCTGCTGGAGCAGGGCCCGGTATAGTGTCACTTGGGTAGTATAAAGACTGTCCCTCACATACATGATGACACCACCGGCCTTTTTTCCCCAGACGATCTGTCCGGAAGCCTTTATATCCAGGCAAGTCAACCATGTGCATTCTGATGCATGGTTTCAGCCAGGTCTCAGAGATACCCAGGATGCCAGGAGTGTGGCTACTGATCCATGCTTCCAGTGCTGGCATTTTGGGTCTTATGCTACGGATATTTAGGTGTGCTATTTTCAGTCCCTTTGGTAGGGGCATAGATGGTGAAGGTATGGTAGGGGTAGGGGAATTGCCCATAGGTCCAGGGTTGGGTTCAATGTCACCAGCGAAGTTTAGCAAGAGAAAAGTAACAACCATGTCTTAGAGGAAGACAGCAGGGGCCGTCTCACACTCCTAGCATAAATCTTATAGACAGATAATTTTCTGGAAAGCCATAGTCCAAGGGAGGCAACACCCGGTTTTGGCAGGCAGAGGACAAAGGGAATTATGTGTACCGTTACAACATTCGCGAGGTGATGGGGTGGGACAGTGGCATGATGTGGCGGAGGGTGTTTCAAGGCCAAGGATATAAGGTGATCGGCAGAGTAGAGGAGCAGTAAGCAGAAGGGGGGATACAGAACAGCTAGCCAGGCCATACTTGGCTTTCCAGTTGCAAGGGTCAGTCTAAGGCAAACAGCCTTAGGTAAGTATTGTGACCAGGTTGAGGGCAGTTTATAATTTAATCAGCGGAATAGGGGCATCAAAGGCCACTGCTATAGACTTAGCGGGATTACACTTGCCCAAACTCCTGCTAGTGCCACTAGCAGATTCTGTGCGCATGATGTGGCTTGCACAGTTAATGCAGGACCATACACAGAACAGAGCAGCTGTACGTGGTACTGGATGAAAGGGAGATAGCCAAGGGATGGAAAGAGTTCACCTTTAGAGGAGATAGTGTCCAATAAATTAACATTCACAAAGTAGTAGAAGGGCAGAAGCCCAGGCAGTCAATTTTACACCTGACTGGCTGGAGGGGTACTTAGGTCAGTAGCCAATGACACAGTAGGTAAGATTTAGGGGCACTAGTGCATTTAATTAAGGAGGAGGTGGGGGGGGGGGAGAAAATCCTTGGTGGCTGATCTGCACTAGAACCCCAAGCTCCTGAGATCTTGGCTTAGGGCCTCAAGCACAGGACTCTGCGTTGATTATAGGGCTTGCGTCTAAATTCGGCTTAAGACTGCCGCAGACAGAGATCCAGCAAGTAAGCGATTGCAGACAACAGAAGTCCGATATTAAATTTGGCGCCAGAGGAACAGCCGAGAGTCTTTAGACTACAGCAGCAAATGGCATCCAATAGGGAGCCAAAGCAATTTACCGAATCCAATGAAATCTTCTAGAGAATCTCTTTCATCAGGCCACACCTTTGGAACTTATAGTCACCAAGCACTAGGACAACACGGAAACTTTGCAAGCAGACTACCAGGGGCTGCCCACGACGACGTCAGGCGTCAGCTTATAGATAGACGTGGGTGGCCCCTCTTCTCCTCAGTTCTTTTCCCACCGATCTGCTCTCTCCCTCTAGAGAATCAGGAGAGAACCCAGTACTCCACAAACCAGATGAGACAGGGGGCTGGAAGATAAAGGAATGGAGACAGCAGCACAGATGTTCAGTGTTGCAGACCCAAAAGGGGGAAGGCATGACTTAATGAAAGAGATTCTGTGGACGATCTACTGTTACAGTAAGTACGTAACTCTTCTATCCTCTTTGAGGACAGTTCTCTCATCAGGCCACGCATCTGGAACGAGTCCAAAGCAGTACCAAAAGCTGAGAGTCTGAGGGGCTGGAGCCTATAGGCGTATGACAACAGGTCTTGTGGCACACTAGGCCAAAGCCAGCCCATCTATGAGAGACAGTGTCCAAACTGTAGTGCTTAGTGGAAGTGTGGGGTAGCAGCTGCACAGATCTCTGCAGCTGATACATTCCAAAAACAAGCTACAGAAGTGGCCGTGCCTGTTGTGGAATGACCACGAACCACACCAGGAAATTTCTTACTGTACTTCCGGTAACAGAAAGTAATACATTTTGCTAGCCATTTGGACAAGTACTGTTTAGAAACTGGGGCACCCATTTTCCATAGGCGAACGAAACAAAAAGCTGTGAGGACTTCCTACAGTCCTTGGTGCGGTGTGTACAGTACCGGAGTATTTTATGCACATCTAAAGTACGGAGCAATGCTTCCCCTGAATTGGCATGCTTTGGATAATACACTGGCAGGTGGATGATTTGGTTTAAAGTAAATTCAGACACCTCCTTTGGTAGAAACTTAGGATTAGTACACAAAGACACCCTGTCTTTGTGGAAAATCAAATACAGGGGCTCACACATTACAGCCTGAAGATCGTAAATCCTTCAAGCAGAAGTGATTGCAACTAAAAATAATGCTTTCCAAGAGAAGGAGCCAAAGTGAGCTTTTTCAAAATAAAATTCAGGTCCCAAGCTGGAACTTGATTGTGAATAAGGGGGCTTTAGATGCAGAATGCCCCCAAGAATGTACGGGCTACCTCCAGCTGAGCCACCATACGGCCTTTGCTAGGCACATGGAAAGTTGATATAGCAGCCAGGTGCACTCTGAGTGAAGAATACTGCAGGCCTGAATCCGATAAGGAAAGCAGATACTCTAGAACCTGATTAACTGGACAGGTGAACGGATCCAGAGTTTGTGAAGTGGCCCATACGCAAACCACTTCATGGAGTAAGTAGTTCTGGTTTAGGCTTCCTAGCAGCCATCCGAACATCTGCCGCTTTTTTGTGAAACCCCAAAATGAGCTACAGCTATGTCTTCAGGAGCCAAGCAAGCAAAGAGATTTCGGGTCTGGATGGACTAGGGTTCCCTGTTCCTGTAACAGCAGACCCTTGCACAGGGGCAGATGTACAGGGGGTTGCACTGCCAGCTGTTGCAGCAGGAGGAACCAGCTCTGTTGAGGCCACAGGGAAGCAGTAAGCATCAGAGCTGCCCCTCCCCCCCCCCATTTGCAACTTGTGCAGCACTCTCTGAATTAGAAGGAAGAGAGGTAAGGCATACAGAAACCTCCCTTTCCAAGAGAGGGACAATGTGTCTCACCAGAAAACTCCAGGTCCTAGACTGAGCGAGCAGAAAAGTGCCAGTTCTGCACTGTGTGGGTACGCAAAAAGGTCCAACTCTGAATGACCCCTTCTTTCGAACAGGTCGTCGACCACCGACGTCAGCAGTTCCCACTTGGGCATCCTGAGCTGTGACCTGCACAGTTTGTCTACTAAGACATTTTGGACGCCTGTAACATGCATTGCTGATGATTCTAGAACATATTCCAGAGCCCAATACCAAACTCTTATTGTTTCCCTGCACAGTGGATAGGAAGGAGTACCCCCCTTGCTTGTTGATGTAATGCAGCACACTGACACTGTCTGTCTGTATTAGCAGAGGACTCGGGGACAAGTGGTTCTGGAAGGCCTGGAGTCCGTAGAGGAAAGCCCACATTTCCAAAATACTGATGCGTAAAGTGTGCTCTACCCGGGTCCACGTGCCCTCAGTTTGATGAGGCCCCAAGTGGGTCCCCAGCCAAGTCCCAAGGCATCTGTGGTAAGGATCTGGAAAGGGGAGGGGTTTCAGGAACAGCACCCCCCCCATGAGCAGTTTGCTGCATTCCATCCACCACTTGAGCACTTCAAAGCACAGGCGACATGACTAGAACCATCTGTTCTAGGTTGTCTGTGAGCTGATTCCACAGGACTCTTAGGGTCCACTGGGGAATCTGCATAAGCAACCTGGCCAGTGGCACTGTGACAATGGCCACTGCCAAAAAAGTCCCAGAAGACATAGAGTAGGAACATCCTTGCCGAGACACAATGACTGTCACGCACAGGACTTCAGTTAACTCCATTTCGGGAGTTTCTGACTTCCAAAAATAAGGCAAAATCTTCCAAAATAAAGAGGGAAGAAGTCATCGACTTCCAGATGTAAAACCAAAAATTAGATGACTCAAAATTGTAGGCCTGGAAGTCAGAAATGATGGATTTTTAACACTAATATATTGTATTAACATTCATAAATTTGACCTTCCTAGAAAACTGACGTCCAAAGGTGGGATTTTGAAAGTATTTTGACTTCCAAAAAATTTGGAATGACATCCAGATTTTGACTCCTGGAAGTTTTAGACTTCCACTGAAAATGAATTAACTGAACCCCTGGTCATGCACCAATTGTGCTTGGACAATCAGGCGGTCAGCCTTGTTCATAGGCAGAAAAGTCAATCTTGGGCTGTGTTCAGGACTTCCCCTATATACTGCAGTCACTGGCAGGTGTCAACACTGATTTTGAGATGTTGACGGTCACCCCCAAAGCATCGAATAACTGTCTGGTTCTAGTTAAGGATTTCAATAGCTGGTCCCTGGAGTGGGCTTTCAACAGCCAATCATCCAAGTAAGGGAAGATATATAAACCCTCCTAGAAGAGGGCTGCTGCCACCACTGCCAAGAATTTGGTAAAGACTCGTGGCACAGAAAACAAGTCAAAGGGCAACCCTGTAGCAGTAGTCTGTTTATTTGTGCCACCTTTCCCCGGAGGCTTAAGGCTCCATTACGAAGAATAACATACATGATAAAATACCTACTATACAGACTTCACTCAATCCATAAAATAAACACATAAATAAAAAAAAATAGCTTAATCCCCAAATGTTTGCTCAATATAAAAAAGCTGTCAGACCACATTTAAAAGCCTCTGTTGAGGGGGCTTCTTTCAGAGTCCAGGGCAACAAATTCCATAGGACCGGGGCAGTCACCTCAAATACTCAGTCGCCAGAAGATTTCAATCTCACCCTTGGCAGAGCAGAGCAGACGTCCCGGTGTGTAAGGTTGCAGGAGCTCTAACAGGTAGCCTGGGCCCAGCCCATGTAGGGCCACTTTAAAGGAGATACGCCACTTCACCGGCAGCCAGTGCAGTTCGCACAGCACTAGCTAAACATGACAGAATCTACACTAGAAAGACTTGTCAGTAGCCGGGCTGCAGCATTCTGCAGCAGCTGCAGGTATCACAAAGCACCTCCCTTGACCCCTAGGTATATAGTGTTACAGTAATTAAGCCTCAAGATCACAAATGTGTGAACTAGCATGGCTAGTTCATTAGGTGGGACAAGGACTTAATCCGGCTAATATTTCAAAGATGATAAAAGCCACTCCAGACAACTACTACTACCACCTCAGCCTCCAGCGTTAGCTCATAATCCAGAATGACTCCCAAATTTTTCACCTTGGTGGAGACCAATAACTTAGGGGGGCCAAGCTAAAGCCTAGTCTCCCCCCCTCCCCAAGAAGCCTTCACTCCACCCTTCGACCCGGTTCTGCCACCAACACTTCAGCATTCTAGGGGCTCAGTTTCAACCAGCTAGATGACATCTAGGTCGGAATCTTGAGCAATCACTTATTAAATCACGTCGACCCACATCCGGCATCCCAGGTGCAAAGAACAGGTAGAGTGGAGTATCATCGGCATAACAGATTTATTTCTCACCAACCTGGCATTGCATAATATTGCCCAAAGTGGACAAAAGGAGAAGGCTGGCCCCTCAGCTCCCTGCCCACTTGGTCTGGTGGATTCCTGGATAAAGAGACAATACACGTTTGGTCTCTGTCTAGTCCCCTTCTCCTCCCAGGGCGTCTCCTGGTCCTCATAACCCCAAAAGGCACCTCCCCATCACTCCTCAAACCATCCCCTCTCGGCCTCCTACTTCTCCTTCCAATCCCCAACTCCCTGCACCGCCGATAAATAGCAGCCAGCTGGGGAGGTGTCATGGAAGGGGCACAGGCTCCTAAGTAGGGATGAGCAGTAGTAGAGCCTTGGGGTCTGTAGCAAGCAACACATCCTGGCGAACCACTTAAACTACACACCCCACTAAAACCTACTACTACAATAAACACAACCCAATGTAAAAAGAGCAGATCATCTAAAAACCCACAATAAATCCCTCCCGATCTACTTCCTCTCAAACCCACCCACCCTGCTCATAAACTAACACAAGTTAAACCAAAACCAATAAGTCTGAATTTGTAATGTTCCTTTTGAAGTAGGAATCTCAAATATTTTCAGTGAGGTTTCTGTATCTTGATATGAAGGTATGCATCCTTCCTATCCAAGGAGCATATCCAATTCTCTGTTTACAGTAATGGAAGAACACCCTGCAGAGTGACCATCCTGAACTTCTTGCACTCTATAAAGAAGTTTAGACCCCTGAGATCCAGGATAGGCCTCAGGTCACCTGTCCATTTTTTTTTTTCTTCTATATTTTATTTTTATTCATTATATCAAGAACTGACATAAAAAAAGATAACATAGTTCCAAGGCAGATCAAGTGTTACAGAACAGATGCACAATAAATCAGGATGCTTTTCTTATCTCCCTCTGTTACATCAGGGAAGGGGAAGATCAACTGAATAAACAGTTTGTGAAAAAAATAATAAATACTACTGCAGCCATGACCATGGACTATATACCTAAAAACATAATTGTCCTAAATGTCCCGGGATGCATGACCCAATAAGCCAGCATACGACTTATATAAAGTCTCTGAATAATAAAGCCGATACATAATAAAGCCGTTAATAGAGTCAAGCCATCGAGTCTTCACTCCAGCTATAAACAGCCTAATAAAAACTGTAAGTATCGGAAAATGAGCAAGTACTTTAAATGTCTGAAGACATTAAACAGGAATCACTGTTCAGTGTTTATTACGCCAAGAAAAAAAAGTCAAGTAAGGTGCCTTATCAATCAACGAACAGAGCCGAGGAAAAGCAATGTCAATGTGGGGGATGACCTTGAGGGTTGTCTGGAATTTCCAGAGCATACCCCTTTTCTATGGTCTCTAGAACCCATGCGTCTGTAGTCACCTCCCTCCACTGGTCTAAATGAAGGGAGAGTTGGTCCCCTACAACCAGCCCAGGAAGTAAAAGTGGTTTGGGGGGTATACAAGGAGTCAGGCTGAGCCGGTGGGGGCAACTCCACTGGCTCTACCACCTCTAGGTGCTTTAGAATGGGTACCTGGGGCCGTGGCTGGGACTGGAAAGGCCCCGGCTCCTTTTCCCCTGCCCTACTGTCTGGAGGTTGGGTACAGTCCTCTAACACCAGCTGGATGAAAGCCATCCTTCTCCTAGGCTGGGTATGGTAGAAGGAGTCTACAGACTTCAAAGTCCTCCCGCCTTGCCACCCCCTCCCGCCTGCGTTGCCACCGGACCGCCATCTGCCAGCTGTCAAAGCTTTCAGTAGTTCTTGCTTTGAGGTACCCTCAAGCAAGGCCTGTGCAGCAGCCTTAACCTTACTCGAGAAGGTGTTCTGCTATTTCATCATATATGCCTGGTAGTTTGCAATATGAAGGCCAAATGATGCAGAAGCATAAATTCTCTTACCTATGACATCCAACCTCCTAGATTCCATATCAGGAGGAGAGGAACTCGGATGTTTAGGTGCTCTGGATCTGTCATGAGCAGCATTAATCACCACCAAGTCTGCCTCAGGTTGTGTGGCATAAAAAGGTTTCCTAGAAGGGCACAATAGATTTTATCTGCTTTCCTGGGGACAGATGGTATTTTGTTTGGTCTGTACCAAGCTGCATAGGTGGCATCCTCTAAGGCTGGGAGCAGAGGAGGCAACACGGTGGCGGGAGATTCTGGGAGCTCCAAGAACTCCATCGGGTTTTTGTTTTGTGGCATCCTGCTCTTCTAATGCAAAGCCCATGGCAGCCTGCATTAGCTGCATCATGGTGAAAAAAGCAGGGTTATCTTGGAGGGGACTGTAGTGTATTCACCATAGAATCTTCACTACATGTGGAGACTGGAGAACTGGTGCCAAGTTTACACTGGCTCTCAGCATAATATTCAGCCTCATCCTCCTCTTCCTGCATCATCAGATCAGGGCTGTGCTCACAGTCATCATTGACCGGATTGACGGGAAGGAGAGTCCACACCAGCAACATCGGTAGCGGCACAGGAGGTGGCTGTGGTAAAGGAGTTCCTTGCAACATTGATGGAGGATTGGCAGGAGTCCCTGTCAACGGGCCCCCTGGAACAGAGAGGCAAGGCAGAAGATGCCTGATCATGTCTGAGAAAGACATAACAACTGCCTGAGCTTCAGAGACCCCTTGGTCAATGGGCGTGACTGGAGAAGTTGAGGGGGAAGGCTGAGTCCCCGATGTCGAAGGCGATATACCGGCCGTAATAGGCTTGGTAGTGCCTATGCCAAGACCCGACCTTCATCTCGATGGTCGGGGGTGGTTAAAGCCGCCGGCAAAGCAGGTGGCATCAAAGAGGTCATACCTGTATAGCGCAGGGGCGACCTGAAGCACAGCAGGGAAGTCTTCTCCTTGTCCTGGTAATTGTGTTTGAGACTCCCAGGCATTTTCTCCCAGGATTTCGATGACCATGATTTGGTCCACAGAGCCGGTGACACAGACTTCTGTTGGGGGCTCCTTCTCCATTCTTTACGTGGTCTTTTGAAGCAAGAATTTCTTCAAAGTCCCTTTCCGGCATCACCGGATTGCAGAGTTAAAACCCCAACAGATTTCACATGCTTTCACGTTGTGGTTTGTCTGACGAGTTCAGACTAACAGCAGCAAAAGAACTGAGGCGAGGCCGCACACGTTTATGTATACACAGACATAAGATGTTGTCGTAGGCAGCACCTGGCAGCCTGCTTGCAAACATTTCCATGTGGTCCTAGTGCCTGGCAGCTATAAGTTCCAAAGGTGTGGCCTGATGAGAGACAGTCTTAAAGAAAATTATTCGATTTATACAAACAATACATTTGTTGATAGAGGGCTGTAATTTCAGATTGTAGTTTTCGCATTTATATGTCATTTCATTATATAAATTTAAAAGTTAGCAGGGCTTTTTTGTGTCTTTGTAAATGTGATCTGCCAACCAAGAAGGTTTCAGGGAGTTGCTAAGGAAAGTGCATCACTGAATTATGATTGGCTGGTGAAAAAAGTTAAACACTTCCTGCTGGCTGTCAGTTCATGTGGGAGTGATCTGCATGAGGCAGTGGGCATGCTTTAATTCACTTTATAGAAAGACGTTGAAGATTCAACATTGGGGGCAAGCTGTTGGATCTCCGGTTGTGTGATAGCACTGCATTCAGTTTTGAACACGGGGGCGAGATGCTGCATTTTTTTCCCTCCATTAAAAAGACAACAAAGTTAATTTCAGGAGAGGGAGGAAATGACAAAAACAAGAATTATCAGATTTAGGATCATTGTGATAGGGTGATGTCTGTCATAGTAGACACCCCTGGGATGAATTGAAATCAGTTTCTCAAGCAGTTTATGTTTTGTATAATGTCCAACATGCTGGTTGGATGGTTATAAATTAAGTGCTGAAGTGCTTATAAAGCTTTCTGTGCTTGTTAACCTAAAAACAAAACTAAGAGTACAGCTACAAAATGAGAGGGCTGTCTTAATATAAGAATACCAAAAACTTGTGTCTGCTGTTTCTAGATGTTAGCAGCCCTCTTCTAAGATATATTTTGCAGCAGACAGCATGAGGTAATTTGACCCTGCAGGAGAATTTAGGAGAGCACAGAATGTTCTGACCTCTGCGCTGACCTTTCCAAATGTTACAAACAAGTTCTTCTGTGCTCCAGGTGGCTGCCAAATAACTGATCTCTATGGAGCAACAGTGGCCCCCTAGTGGCCAGTTTTATGTTATGTCTGCTGTTAATCAAAAGGCAGCAGAACATTTTTCCAACTTCTAGTGAGCTTATAAAAAGCCCTACCTCAGTGCTGAGAGAGGACAGAAAGGGTGGTCAGTTGGATACTGACTGAGGAAGGTGGAAGACCTCCTGGCAGTGTATACTTTCACACTGTCTGATTCATGCTAGGCTGAAGAAAAGCCTTAGAAACTGTTGAAGCTAAGCAGTTGTCCGACTTATTTTGCTTTCTGCAAATTTTACTTGATAAAAATAAAATGACAATAATACTTCTGCGTTTTTTATGCACCTGACTTGTGGTCTGCCTGAAATTGTGTTATCCTAAACCCACACACAGTGACATATGGTGTGAAAAGTGGGATCTGTCTGGACGTTCAAGGAAACTGGGAGTCCAGTCAGTGGTACCAGACCTGGTACCTAGGATACACGGCAGAGGTGCATGGCACCAGGTATGAGGATGAGGACAGCACCTGCCAGAGATGGTGACCTGGGCGAGGCACCACGGATGGGACGAGACGGACCCGATGGCCAAATGCAGACCTTGACACGGCTTCTTCACTGGATGAGTGGGAGATGGCTGGAGGCTGATCGACGCTGGAGAGAGGTGGAGGGCAGATGCCAGGAGCTACTCGAGAGGTCCCATTTGGAGGATGTCGAGGAAGAGCAGGATCCATGGGTTCTGGAGGAGGACCCCCAGTGAAGCATTTACGACCAACGTTTGTGGAGATCCCGTTGCTGCCTGTTTTTCCGGGCTGTTACTTGGTGGAGGATGGCGAACGAGAAAAGGAGATCCCAGGTAAGACTTTGACTGGCAATGTACTTCTGGGGCGGAAGACTTCAAGCAACATGGAAGGAGCCATTTTGGCTGAATGGACTTTTGCATGTTTTAAACCTCCACCTATGAAAACTGATTGTTCTTCTGACGTTGACTGGGGAACATTGCAAGTGGGGGATCCTGAAGTAACCCAGTTAAGGGAGTATGTAAAAAATCAATGATGGGAGACAGGTTAATGGTGGCGTGGGGGACAGGTTATGGTGGTCTGAACTTAGGAAGGAAGTTCTCTATCATATGAGGCCCAACCCCTGGAAGAAGCCAGTGGATGTCCAGGTAGTGGTGCCCATGGCATACAGGAAAAAAGTGATGGAGGATGCGCATTACAGTCACTCGAGGCATCTGAGCCATGGGAAGGTTTTGGCTAGACTCACTCCGTATTTCTATTGGCCTGGCATGTATAGGCAGGTAGCAGTATACTACAAGACCTGCTGCAAGGGCAGACAGATAGCGACCACTGATAATGATGTGGGAGGAGTAACCCATAGGGTGAAGGGCAAGAGATGGCACCCTTGGAGGGGTGGGAGACTCCCATATAGAACAGGAGGGGCAAGGTGGTGGCCAACACCTCTAGAAATGTATAAGATTTTATACGTAAACCCAGAGGTTAGGGACAGGCTGTTAGGCATACAGTGTGGTATGTTATCAGCTGACCTTTAAATGTTTAAGTGGGGATGGAGCAAGGTAGTTCTCCCCCTGAAGACAGTTCTACTGGGTGCTGGAAGGTCCAGCCGTTCGAGTGTATCTAGTCAGTAGATGGCATAAAACTGCCATTAGTGTTTTTTTCTCCTAAATGTATGCAGTGATGTTGTAGTCTACTAATGGAGAGACTAATTTCAGAATAATCTGAGATGTCTCAGGGTATTTGTATTGTTATGAATAGGATACTTTACAAATGTTTTTATGAAAGGGACCCTGAGACGGAGCTTCCGATAAGGGTGGGCTGAAGCTCCACACCTTTCCAGAGCGTTAATTGAGATTTGGACAACCGTAGAACGGTTGCCCTCTTATGCGGGGGGGGGGGGATGTGCGACAGGGTGACCCCTGTGACAGTGGACACCCCTGGAATAAATTGAAACCCCTTTCTCAAGCAATTTATGGTTTGTATAATGTCCAACATGCTGGCTGGCTGGTTATAAATTAAGTGCTTATAAAGCTTTCCGTGCATATTAATCTAAAAACAAAACTAAGAGTACAGTTACAAAATGAGAGGGCTGTCTTAATATAAGAAAAACAAAAACTTGTGTTGGCTTTTTCTAGATGTTAGCAGCCCCCTTCTAAGATATATTTTGCAGCAGACAGCATGAGGTAATTTGACTCTGCAGGAGAATTTAGGAGAGCACAGAATATTCTGGCATCTGCGTTGACCTCGTCAATGTTGTAAACAAGTTCTTCTGTGCTCCAGGTGGCTGCCTAATAACTGTTCTCTATGGAGCAACAGTGGCCCCTAGTGGCTAGTTTTATGATGTGGCTGCTGTTAATCAAAAGGCAATGGAAAATTTTCCAACTTCTAGTGAGCTTATAAAAAGTCCTACCTCAGTGCTGAGAGGACAGATAGGGTGGCCAGTTGGATACTGACTGAGGAAGGTGAAAGACCTCCTGGCAGTGTGTGCTTTTACACTGTTTGATTCATGCTAGGCTGAAGAAAAGCCTTAGAAACCGCTGAAGCTAAGCAGCTGTCTAACTTATTTTGCTTTCTGTAGATCTTACTTGATAAAAATAAAATGACAAACACATGTCTGCATTTTTTATACACCTGACTTGTGGTCTGCCTGAAATTGTGTTATCCTAAACCCACACCCGGTGACAATCATAAAAAGATAGGAATTTCACAGAGGAATGCAAAGGTACTGAAAAAACAAAGTTTTTGTATAATCTGTAGTCCAGTAGTTGCGGGGCTTATCTGTGAAGTTTTAGAAAAGGAGCTGCTGGAAAGAGTGTTGTCAGAAATGTTATCTGCAGCAGGTGTGATGGGGAACTTTAGTGATGTGAACACTCCTAAAGCCAACACACTTAAATGGAAAGTCCCTTCAAACTTTTTTCTGTAAACCTATGTAGTTTGTAGGCATGAACAATGATTCCCTCTCTTGCAGCCCCCTAATTTCATCCTAATTTAAATATAAATGAGGTTGCTTCACTCTGTTCCGCCCTGGTGAGAAAAGTTATGCTCTCAGTCAATTCTGTTACATGTCTCGTGAAGCCCCTGTATTCTCTAAAAGCATTCTTTTTTCTAACTCCAATACACTTTTTACTATAGAAAACATACTCTGGAAAGTTCTATAGCCAGCATAAGACAAGAACAAGAGGTCAGCAACAGCACTGACTAATACAGTACAACGATTGCAGACCTTAGCTCTCAAACATAAAATTCAAGGATGTCCTACATGAGTCAGGTCATGACCTTTGCAATGGGGTCAAGCAGGTTTTCACACCAGACTGAAGTAACTTAAAGGGAATATAAACAAGAATTTTTGCAATAAATTACTTACTGTGCAGCTGCCCTGGTCCCCGCTGTACCGTTTCACAACAAGGGTGAAAAACAAAGTACTAAAATGACAGAGTTAGTTTTGTTTTAAAGGCTGCAATCCCAGGAAGCGATCTGTATGCATGCTTGAATCCCAGTGCCTGTGTTCACACAAGAGAACAAAAGCTGATGATGTCACTCTAGCAAGCTGTCTCTGTATCATCTTGGAGCATTATGCTGTGTTCCATTGCATTCCTGTAAATAGTTTATTAATAAAATGTGCTGTAAAAAAAAAACTCTTGTGTATTTTTGTCTTTCTGGTCTGCAACAGGCAAACATTCAGTGAATGTCTATTCAAAGTTAATAACAGAGGAGCTCTATGTTACTATATTACTTATTTTTTATGCTTGTGGAATTAGAAATGAGGGAGCCTCTTCTGTAAAGCGGGAGACTTGGTATGCCTTAATGAGCACTGGCAAATATCACACTGTAAATCTTAACTTTCCCAGTAGTTTTCTACAGCAGTGTAATAAATGGATTATTTTACTAATAAGCAATGTGTCTAGTCATCTTTTTTTTTTGTTCTGTCTGATAGCAAATTGGACCTCGTGACAGTCAGTATGGAGTGTCTGAAATACTTTTTTCTGTAAACAAAACTGTTAAAATTAATATCATGTCAGAATGGCTACTGTCAAAAACAGCTGTTCATACATAAAGCTGTCTTCCGATCATTTGTTGGACATTAAAAGTATTTGGGTTTTGTTTTGTGGGGGTAGTGTTTGACCTAAACTACTGTATGTGTGTGTAAATCATAGGTCTTGCTACTGTGTTGACTCATTTTAAATCAGTTATTTTACCTAATATTATAAAAACAAGCATTTGTCAATGCCGAATGTTGTCTTGCTGGCACTGGTAGTGCAGGAGTTAAAGAGATACATAATAGGAATAGCAGTGAAGTATGGAACTGACAACAACCCCACCCTGCAGAAACTGACAGGCATTGAGGTGTGCCTTTAGGCTGTCGGCCATAACGCTCATGCCATTTCACCTCACCCTGCCCTGCAGACATCGACAAGTGTCGCGTTGTTCCTTGGGGTCGTCGGCGTTACGCTCACCCCAATGCATAAGGAAATACGTTGAGATGGGTGCAGTATAGGAGAATGGGGTGAACTTTGGGGCCAAAGAGTCCAAGGCACACCTTGATGCCTGTCACTGGCTGCAGGGTGGGGGTGGAATGGAGTGAGCATTACAGCCGACAATCCAAAGTCACACCCCTGATGCTAGTCAGTATCTACAGGGTAGGACGTTTTGGTTAACCCTAATACCCCGGGCGTTTGTTGGTATTTGCACTCCAAATTTTCAACATGAGCTTTTTGTGACCTCACCTCATGAAAGCATTTGGGACCTCCGCTCATGAACGGTGACACTGTGATTTTGTTAATCTGTCCCGAACATTGATTTCCCACAGTGAATGCCCCATTGTGCGCCAGATGCGCGAAAACACATTTTGGGCAAGATGTGGAAAATGACAGCTGTACTGTTCATAAGGAGGTGTGAAAAAATGGCAATGTTGAAAATCTGGAGTGAAAATATTAAAAAGTCTCAAAGTTACGAGCGTGCATGGAAATTGCACAACACATGCTTGTAACACAGTCATTTTGTGGAATATTTTCACCAAATTTTCAACATAGGCATTTTGGGACCTCCGCTCATGAACAGTGTCACTGTGATTTTCTTAATCTGTCCTGAACGTTGATTTCCCACAGCGACCACACCACTGTGCGACAGATGTGCAAAAACACATTTCGGGCATGATGTGAAAAATAACAGCTGTACTGTTCATAAGGAGGTGTGAAAAAATGGCAATGTTGAAAATCTGGAGTGAAAATATTAAAATGTCTCGAAGTTATGAGCGTGTGTGGGAACTGCGCAATGCACGCTTGTACCACAGTCATTTTTTGGAATTTTTCCACCACATTTGCAACATTGGCTTTTTGGGAGCCCACCTCATGAACAATGACACTGTCATTTTGTTAACTGGTCCCAAAAGGTGATTCCGCGCAGTGACCGTGAAATCACTGTTTGGGACAGAATAACAAAATGACAGTGACTGAGTTCATGAGGTGGGGACCCAAGAACCCCATGTTGAAAATTTGGAGCCAAAAGTCGCAAAAATGGACAAGATATCCAACTAAGTTGAAACCCCCCTACTGATGCCATTATACAGCTTTCCGTGATTTTCTTCAGTTCGTAGTCGGCTTTTGAAGAGTTCAGACGTCTCCTGCTCCCCCGAAGATCGTTGTGCCAGGCTCCAGAGGTAAGTATGGGATGGGGTGTGCAGAGGTTGGTGCGGGTTTGGGGAGGAGGGTCATGACCGTGAGGACCGTTTTCTGTTTCTGAGGGGATGCCACGGAAGGCTTTTATTTACAGGTTTGCTTTCAGAACACTAGGGTGGACTCCCAGTGTGCCACCTGTGTTTTCTGGAGAGGGGACTGAAGCCGATGGGGACTGCCCCTGTCAGCAAAGAAAGTGCGTCTGTGTTTTGGGGGAGGCATCATGCCGAGGGTGACTGGGCGCCCCCCTCGGCAGACAAAACAAGGAGGACATTATGCCGACGGGGATTGGGCTCCCCCATCTGGAAATTAAATGGGAAGGGGGCATGCCAACAAGAGGATTGGGCACCCCCCATCGGCTTTGTAGGGACTGTGAGAGGCGGACAGTGAGAGTCGCCGCCATGTTTATTGAAATGTTTCACTAGGGGTACGTAATGGAGGCATGTGACATCTGCCGCTACAACGATAAGCCTGTCTCTCATTGCAGCGGCGGATTTCTTTCAAGTTGATGGCACGCTTCTGATGTGCTGTCATAGACAGCGTGCTCATTCACTGGTGCCACACAGACTAGCCCAAGAAAGCAGTGGCGCCATTGGACACAACAAAGCTGCACCTCCACAACCTGCTAACTCCAGCAAGCTGTTACAAAATATTGCTTGCGCAGCGCGCACAAGACAACATAAAAATCCTTCTGCATCACCGCAGTAAATCTGATCGAATGACAGTAGCCTTGCAAACTTCATATTAAAACCAATATGCCGCTCGTCAGTGTGCACTTAGTTGCAATATACAGGGAGGTATGATGACATGCATTCCTAATAGCAAAAAAAATGGAATGCATCTAGGAACTGTTTGATCTCATGCCCTCTTTCGCATACAGTTTATGCTGTTCGATTCCTGGTACTGACATGCTCAATAGTGACATCTTAAAAAAATCCAACAAACAGAGGCTTTAATTACAATATTTGGAAGTAAAAAAAAAAAAAAATTTAATTAAAAACACAGTAACCTGTGTAATATATAGACTGTGTGTGAGTCTGTTTCCCCCACAGCAATCTAATACATGTCTAAAACTGAGAACTTGTATAAGTATGCCCCAGTTGCAGAACTGCATAATCTTGTAACCAATCATTTAATGATATCTAAGTTTATTTTCTCTGTACTTAAAAGGCCTTTTCTAATGCATTGTCAACTTTTTTTAGCTGCCTGTCTTGATTGAAAATAGTCTTTTCCCCAGATATGCAACATACGAGCGAGCATATCTTAAACCTGCCAATCGGGACCTTCAGTGCAGCACACAGGGTAGGCTGGAGGTGCTGCTCTCACTTCAGAGACAAGTCCATTTTTATGTACAGAGAAAATAAACACAGATATCATTAAATGACTGGCTACAAGATTATGCAATTCTGCAACCTCTGCATGCTTATACAAGTTTAATGTTTTAGAAATGCATTAGACATATGGGGAAAAAGAAAACCTCACACACACAGTATATATTACACAGGTTACTGTGTTTCTAATTTTTTTTTTCAAATATCTTAATAATGCCTCTTATTTGTTGGATTTTTTTTTTTTAAGATGTCACTGACAGGTCAGAGAAAAACATCAGTACCAAAAATCAAACCAGACAAACTGTATGCTAAAGAGCGCATGAGTTCAAACAGTCCCTACATATATTCCATCTTTAATTTTATGCATGTCATCATATCTCCCCAACTAAGTGCACACTAAACGACTGGCATAGCGGCTTTCACATTAAGTTTACGAGACTACTGTCATTAGATCAGATTTACTATGATAATGCAGAAGCACCATGTTGTTTTCATATTTTTAACAGTATTAGATTAATTATCTGATCTAAACTGTGTTGCCACAGTAGCGAAACAGACATACTACTTACACAGGTATACAGTAGGTTTAGAAGGACAAACCCTTTATAACTACAAAATATACTGAATCATCCCCAAATGCAGAGTACCCGACATAATCCAGCCCAGGACGACAGCACATCACAGATTCAGTCCTGCTAGCAGCATACTAAAGAAGACATTTAACATGGGATGATGGTTCCATGCTATACGTCTTTCCAAACCACAGTTATTCTACACAGCAATGCCATAATGCATTTGACGGGGTTCTGGCTGCATTGCAATCCCTTGGAATAGCCCATACCCAGCAGTTACCAGCTAAACTAAGAGTGACCTACTTTGGCAATGTGTCTATTTTTAGCGATCTGGTGGATGCTGGCAAAAAACCTTGAAAGCATTAAAGTGGACTTTGTTTCACAAGATGCTAGATAAACGGGTTTGGCTACTAGGAACTGATAGTGTATTACAGACTTTGCACTCATAGGCATTATGTGAGCTGTAGTCACAAGCAGTGAACTGCTGTTACCTGTATGCCGTATATATGTATATATGTTTTGAACTGCAGTTAATGTTACCACAAGTAAGTGATGGGCTCCAAGCTAGGTTTTGATCCGCATATTTTACAATATAGTGCCATGTGTTTTTTTGTAAGTTCCCTTGTAATGATCATGTTATGTTTTGTACCTTATTGCCTTGATGTGGAACCTTTGTAAAAGAGCCCTCGGCTCAAAGGTGTCATCCTTAATACAAAATAAATAAATAAATAAATAAATGTGTACAGTATGTGTGGCTCTCCACAGACGCTAACCAATTTTAAAATAATTAAACCTCTTATATCTTGACAGTGGCAAGAACATCCCTGGCCATCAAGGGGAACAGAAGACAGTAATGATGGCACTTACTCTCCAGTCTGCGTGATGCTATACGCGCTAGGCAATGAGCCCACACATACAAAGCCTTTAATCAATGTGAGGGGCTGGGAGTATCACAATACTAATTCAGATTCATTCCTTATGAGAAATTATAAATGACAAAGGATGCTGTATTTAATAGTTTGTGTAGTTAAAACTGACAGTTCAAACCATATTCAGGTAATTTAGGAGGGGTTACAGTTAGTAACTATTACACTGAATTTTACATAAGGTGTAAACACTTTAGAAAGGTGTCAATTATGTAAATACTGGTGTTGGAATCTCAAACTGTTTATGATCAAAGAGTTTAAACATGCTAAAGATAGCCTATCTGCTTAATTGGGTTGCATTTTATAGCAGCATGTGATGATGTTACTTTAGAAAAGGGTGTATTTTGGGGCCTCAGACGACCGTTACTTACTGTTTATCAGAGACGGATCTTCCATTCCGTTTTTACCAGTTTTATAGCCTGGACTTTGTAATGCTACAGACAAGGTGATGTATTGGTACTGGGTTCATTACCTGGAACATTTCCAGGAATTTTTATTAGAAAATAGTCCATAACATTGCTGCAAATGGCTAATAGTTTACGATTCATTTTTGGTTTACAGTGTTAAACTGTTAGATATTCTAGGTCATGCTGTACCAAAAAATGCAGCGTGCATTCTCCTACTTACTTACTACTTACCAGCAGATACAGGCCACGTGGTCTATCAAGTCTGCTCGAGTGTGCAGCTAGCACCCCACTTTGCAGCTGCCTCCCCACCCCTCACAATTACCCCCACACAGATGCATGCCAAGTGAGACTGAACCAGATTAAGCTGTACTGTGAAATATCTTTATGTATTCATCCTATGCTTAGGGATTTTCAAATGTCTTGCATATTGTTTTAACTGAATAAAATATATTTAAACAAAAACAGGATATTTTTCCCTTGGATTTCAATTTTTAACACTGTCATTAAGTCATAATCCTCTAATTTTAGGTTAATACTTTGGTTTGAGAGATACAAGAAGACGACGAGGTCTATCAGGAATGTCTCCCTGCCTTTCATTGTGATTTACATCCATGTATTAATTTAACTTGTGTTACAATTTATCCAAAAGTCTGTGCTTCCACAACCTCAGCTGGAAAAGTATTCAATGCTTTCACTGCTCTAAAGTATGACACTCGTAAAATGTATTAAAGCTTTTTGTTTTGATCTGCCATATATGCCCCTCAGTATTCAGAGACTCGCTGGTCGAATGTGGAGCACACTCATTCTCTTGTTGCTAATCTGATGTCATCTGATCATGTGATTGGCTCAGCTCATTACTGGTAAACTGTGAACTGCAGTGCTGCCAAGGGAAAAAAGTCATTTTTTTAGGTAAAAACGCCATTTTGTACATTTTTAAGTTCACAGCACTGTACAAAACATGTATGGGGTATAAAGGATTGTTTTTCTTAATAAAGAAATACAGAGCCTGTTGATGTTCCCTTTAATTTACACTTAAATCCTGATGAAATCAGAAGGGTGCAGCAGAAGCAATCCTTGTTCATGCCTACAAACTACACAGCTAAACAGAAAAAAGGCTGAGGGACCTTCCCTTTAAGACTGATGATTCAAAGCCAACTGTGATGGAATGGGGTGGAGCTAAGCGTTCCATGATGCTGTCCTAGATTTTGAGTGTGTTGGATCCAAGTAGGTGAGCACATATTATCTAGCAGTAAATAACTAGCCTAAAGACAGCGTAAATGATACATGGCTTTCTACATAGATGTCTTGTTTTTCTTTTTTTCTATAGAGGTGTTTCTGCTCCCTAACAGGCTGGGCAGCTGTATCAGCATGTCCTGTGTTCACCAGCCGTCCCAATCCCCCTTCCACATCCCAGGACTGGGCGGGCCGTTGGTGCTCTCGGAAGGGCTTCATTAAGCCTAGCCTCCACAAATACCACCTGGCTTTTCTCCCTGAGGCCCACAGACATGCAAGGGATGCGGTGTCCAAGCTCCACTTCTTGGAAACGGCCCCAGCATCCTGAACTCTGGATCCCCTTCCCTTACGTGGTGACGCACATGAGCTGCCATACAGCCACTGCTGGGAGGCAGAAAAGCAGCGCGACACACTAACTCCCCTCCCAGAGGAATGAGAGCAGCCCTAGTGATGCTCAATCCTTCCTCTCCCCGCCGGCCCCTGTGCAAACCGAGCCTGTTCCTGACCCCAGGCTGCCAGCATGGCATGATGTAAGGCACCCAGCGCCTCAGCCCTCTATGCCACCCGGCTGGCGATGTTTTGTTTTTTTCTGAAAGGAAAGTGGAACAGAGAAGGCCCTGCATCTGTGCACTTGTTCTTAATAACACTTCAGTTGATGAGAGTGGGGCAAACTAAGAGTATGCAGTTTAATCAACACAATGAAAAATCATGTAGTATACCTGTGAGGAACAGACAGATCCACCGAGCCCTAGGCTCCCCCCCAAAATGATTCCGCAACAGGCAGTCCTTCCTCTCTTCAGTACCAGGCTAATAATTAGAATACAACATAACCGTGTACACAAGTACATTACAATTGCAACAAATCGCAACACGTGCATCTGTTGAGTGGGCAAGGAGACAGACTGGATAGTTACTGAACAGTTCTGCAAGAAAATGCAGTGACAATCACTTTGTCCCAGTCATGTATTGTCATACAACTGGATATAGTTTTGGTTATGCTGAAAAAATTAGCAAACATCAAAAAAACATCCAATGGTTTACGAGATGACAAACGCTGTGTAAATATATATATATACTGACCTGTGTGGATTCATGGGAGTTGGGTTCACCCGATGCCTTGCTTGCAGCTGAGGAATCCTTCTGTCTGTCAATGCTACGGCTGCGCATTGGTCCTTTGGGAGGGTGGGCCGAGAGACTGATGGAACTGGGAGAAGCTGAACGAGTACAGATGTGAAATTCTATAAAGTCAGGAATTTGAAAGAACAAAAAAGAGACAAAAGTGCACAGCAAGAGAATAAGGAAAAAAAAAAAAAGAGGAAAAAATAAAACAAAACAAGACAAAAATCATGCTGTTAGATCCAAAACAGAACACACAAGCTGGAAGTGCAAGCTGCCGTAGTTCACAGAAGCAGACACCATCATTGCAAGATTAGTGCTTTAAAGGCTGAAATACAACAGCAAGGATGGATGATTAAAGCTGCAGTATGCAACATACACGCATCACACTCTCCTTTAAAGAGGGCATAGAAATCAAGAATTGCACAGCATCATAGCTAAACGTAATTTCAACATCCCTGCAGTACTTAAGATGCATAAATTGACTGTGTGTAAACATCTAGCATGAACTAAGAGGTTATATATGACTGAAAAATTATTATAAACCACAGCTAATGCATTAAGACACGTTATTTAGATACAGCCTTTGGAAACATACTGTGGTTGCATTCTTATACAATTCAACATTACAAGAAACACAAATTTCCCTACTGTGTGTTGCTTGCATTAACCATGGATATCAAACTTCAGAATGAACAGTTATAAAGGATCTGAAGCAGGTTCTTTTCTTAAAATAGGCTAAAGAGTATTTAAACTGTGGGGAATTACAAACTAATCCTATTGCACACGTGGCCACACAGGGTTCAGATCACACTACTAGCTCATTATGCTACTGGAAAGCAGTACACTTATCCGTCTGCATTGCTGATAATTCTTCAGACTCTCTCATTCCAAGTAATAAGCCAAATAGCAGCGAGGACCCACCACCACTAGATACACACACACACACACAACTACTGTACTTGCGCCACCCTCACAAGTGCTCTCAAAAATACAGGATGAAATGAATCTGAAAGCAGAACCCAAGAGACGTCTGCTCTTCCATGGGTTTAAAAAAGCAGAGTCAAATCGATGTTTCAAAGCCTCCGTTTTGTACCTCACATTTGTACTGTGCTGCTTTACTGCCATACCACTATTGAAAAGCAGTATGCAATTTCATCTTCCACACAGCATGCCCTGAACGTGCTAAACCAGTCCGTTACCGATGCAATATGCTTTCAGAGTTTATACGCTTTACATTCCTGTCACAAAGGTTGAACCTTTTTTTTCCCTGTCCTGATCATTTAACTGCATGTAGCTTTATAAAGATCATTAAAAACAAATGTGCTGCAATCTAGAAATCAAGACCAGCAGGAACCAAAAGGTGTATGCAGAAGGCTTACATTTTTATTAGGTTACTGACTCACAGCAGAAAGACCATCTGGAGGGCAACCTAGATCGTGTGGAGGACAACCAAGATGTAGCGCTTTAACCAATGCAGGTCTTCGTCAGGGGACATGTCAGCTCCTGAAACAGGCCGGTTTAAATTCTAGCCAGAGGGTCTTCGTCAGGGGACATGTCAGCTCCTGAAACAGGCCGGTTTAAATTCTAGCCGTAGTTAAAGATACAGTACCACAGTTTAAGGAGGCACCTTCTGTGGTGCTCAGTGCAGAAACTCTCTAGCAGCCTTACCTGCCCCAAAGTCACCTGATGCCATAATAAAAAATTTTTGGTGGCCATAATTTGTGAATGGCAGGGTTCATAATTCGACTCCGTGGAGCCAAGAGCCCTATCCCTTCCACTTCCCGATTCCGAGACATGCTCCATACTGTAACGGTTTCTGATATAATACTACAGAGAGCGTGGGGGGGGGGCTCCATAGACTTCTACCTGGAGCTGTTTTTAACTCCTTTTTTTTTTTACATGTTAGGGTGCCACTTTTTAAGAAATCGTGGCCACAGCTTAAGTAACAAGGGCCTTGGTTAGCAGAGCGATAGCCATGATTTGTTAAAAGCACCACTCTAACAGGTTAAAAAAAAAAAAGGAGTTAAAAACATCTCTCTATAGAAGTCCACGGAGTATGCCCCTATGCTCTCCACAGTATTACATGAGAAAATGTTACAGCATGGGGGCATGTCTCGGAATCGTGACGTGAAAGGGATTGGGCTCTTGACCCTATGGAACCAAATTACGATCCCTTATATCCTGAACTATGGCCACCAAAAAATGTAATTCTGACACCAGGCAACTTTCAGGTAGGTAAGGCTGCTACAGTGTTTTGGGCGGGGGGCGGGGACAAGAAAGATGCTCTTTAACACAGTATCAAAAACAAAACACTGTATTCCCCATTTCTGACCTTTCAATAAAACTTGCTTGCCATGTAAAACACACTTTAAGAAAAGCAAGTGTGAAAGCAATGTATAATGAAGACTAAGGGCAGTGCTGTGTGTTGGGAGTGGCTAAGTGCAAAGGGTACAGCTAACAATTATGTGTGAAACAGTAACTGGAGACACACAGTACTAAGGCTAGCAGGGTAGATGCAATTCAACAAATTTCTAGACACTTTCTACCAGATATTTAGGACAAATCAAAAATTTTGTAGACTCCAAAATATTTGGGGGCAGTCTGGCAGATCTAATCCAAACACTGTATGAGTGTCCACACGGGGAGATGGGGGGATTGTCTGTCCTACTGGAACCATGTCAGCATCTAAGAGACGGAGACAAAAAGGACATAGGTATCATGTGCAAGGCAAGATCCACACAACATAATACGAGTTAAGAATCAATTTAAAGTACCCAGGTTAGTCCTTAAGCAATGGCACAAAATCAGTCTCCTCATTCAGTCCTGTGGGAGTGAAGGTACTCAGAAATACCATCCACCTCATTTCTTTTTGTAGGAGTTTTGTGACTCTGTCCCCACCCATCCTAAGTGGTGCTACATGCTCAAAGTCTGTGAATGAAAGGACACTTGTGTCCGAGTTGTGTGCTGCAGCAAAGTAGGTACCCAGGACACTTGCATCACTACTATTAATGATACTCTAACATGTTCTTGTATGCATTCCCAGGAACGAGGATGGGCTCTCATCCACCAATTGACCCCCAGTGGACTCCAGGTCGAGGGGCCTGGAGAACAGCAAGGAATAATCATCAGAATCTGAGGAGTCTGCAAACAGCTGCCGAGGGCCTGAGCCACCCTCCACTTGCTGAGGCCGATCAGGAGTGAGGGTGACCGACAACCGATGGGGCAACCCCTGACCCGACCGAGAATCCTTGATTGGAGCCCCAGTTTTAGGTTGTGGAGGCAGGGGGTCCACTACAATGGGTGGTACAGCTGGTTTTAGCTGAACAACTGGTGCCGGCTTAGGCTGCTCGATGACCACGAGAGGTTGTTTCAGCCGCTCTGGTGACAGCCACTTAATGGCCAGGGAAGGCGACGGAGTTGGCTTGTTCCCGGTCAAAAGGAGCTTCTGCCACATCAGATCCTCGTGGCGTCGGCGCGCTTGTGCGAGCCATCCTCCGAAAAGGGCGAAGACCAGGATGAGCCATGCCGCCGCTTTCCTTGGTGCGAGACCGCCCGATGTCGGGCGGGATCGGGTTGGACCGAAGAGGTCCGAGACCGAGACCTTCGGTGTTTCCGAGCGTGGGTCTGGGAGGGAGCGGGGGAAACCTGCTCCTCCATCGGTTCGGGAACCTTAACTGGGGACTCCGCTACAGGAGGCACAGGCAAGTCCTTGGTTTCCACCGGGGGAACCGGTGAAGAAGGGTTGTCAGCTTCTCCAGTTGACAGCCCGTCCGACGGGTCGAGAAAAATCTCGACTGCATCGACAAGTGTCTCGGCCGGCTGACCTGACTAGGATACCGTGAAGCCAGCAGCCTTAGCCGCAACCTTGACCGAAGTCGAATGTCGACTATCCGGGGAAGGGGACCTCTCCCGCTCCCACGAACGTCGATGGTGAGGTTTACCCTTAGAGTCCTTTTTCTTGGACCGAGAGGAATGTCCCGAAGGCCCCTCTCCCTTAGTGGAGAGGGACTGACAAAGATCCTTGAATGAAGCCATGTAGGAGGGGCCCAGAGAGAGCGGGATAAATGCCGCGACCGAGGAAGAAGTAGATGCAGCCTGGGCCACCTCACTCGAGGGTGATCATTTGCTCAAGTTGTTCAACCGAGCCCTTGTACATGGACACCGTAACAGGCCTCCTTTGACTTTTACGGAGAATCGCCTCTCGGCGCCCAAGTTGAAGTCTGGCAGTGCGATCCTAAGAACACTGACCGAGAAGGACTTGCACAATTTGCAGGCCTGCAGATCATGATCGGGCCCAAGGCAGTAAGCGCCGCATGGAGTCGGATCGATCCGACACATCTTCTGCCCACAAGGGCACCGCCGAAATCCGAGAGTCGACTTGTGCATCGCAGCCGCGAAAGAAGAAAAAGACCGAAGTCTAGTAAATTTTAATATAAGTTTCGGTTTCACAAACGAGTTAGGATCCAGGCCTAAAACACAGAATGCAAAGGAGGGAACCAGAGCTTCCAAGCAGTAAGGAAGATCTGGCGTCATGGGGTGGAGCCGAGAGTTTTATCACCCGGGTGGGTGGAAGGAGCCAGATTGAAGACCTTCCGGCAAGATTTAAAGCGGCAAGGAACCTGCCAGTACGTGTGGATAGAACAACATATCCATGTCCCTAGAAATAATACAATTTCAAACAAGTAACAACATATGCAGTAAACACAGAAACCATAACATCTTTATACAGATAGCAACAACTATAGTATAATACAGAAACAAATTGCATCTTTATACAGAATAACAGCAAAATACGACCTATGAGGTATGCTCACAAGATTGACAAGAGCATAAGTTCTGGAAGGACAGTGAAGTGGAGGGACTAAGTACAAGAAAGGCAGGTGCAGTCTGAGAAGGTAATTTGGAGGCAGAGGAGAAGGAGTGGCAATTTGATCGGTGGAATGTTCCAGAGTTTTGAGGCAGTGAGGAAAGCTGTCTGCCCTATTAGGTTAGAGTGACGTGGGGCCGCTAAAGTGTATGAGTTGGTGGACCTCAGGGAGTGGGTGTGGGGGGGGGGGGATGGAGAGGAAGGAGTCTAGATATGAGGGTAGTGAGCCAAGCCAGAATTTGGAGGTAAGTTTGGTGCAGTGAGAGAGGCGCCTATTTGTAAGTGAGGATAAGGACAGAGCATGGTAGAGGTCACAGTGATGAGAATGTGGGGGGAGTCCAGGGCGAAGCGACAGAAGGAGATGAAGAGGGTGTCCAGTCTGAGTAGGGAAGACTTGGGAGCAGCACTATAGGCTACATCACAATAGTCAAAAATAGGGAGGATCATCTTTTGGACGAGCTCACGCCTAGCCGTAAGAAGAATGCAGTCATGGTTCCTGTATAGTGCACCAAGCTTGGGATGCAGTTTTTTCAGGATGGCGTCTACATGTCCAGAGAAGCTGAGGTGTTGGTCCAGTCAAACACCTAGGTGTTGAAATGAGGATGTATCCTCAAGGTGTGTCCCATCTAGGATGTGGAAAGTGGGTAGGTCTGGGAGCCTAGAGTGTATCTGCCTAGTGTCAAAGGTCACGGAGACAGTTTTCTTGGCATTTAGAAACAGTTGGTGAGAGGCAAACCAGTGCTGAACCTGGTCAAAATCATGCTGTAGTATGGTTGCCACATCTCTCCAGTTGCTGTCTCACACTCAGTTGCTAGCTAGTATACACTTACCAAGCCCCAAAAATTATTAAATGCATTAGCCATTTCGATTGGGTCAGTTATGAATTTGTTATCCTTACAAAACAAATTTGAAAAGTGATACTTCTCTGGTTGCTTATCCCAGGGAGCATACCATCAGCAATCTGAAAGGTGATACTTCTATACTTATTCCTAGGGGCATACCAACTGAGCAATTGATGACATTTGCTGTGTGGAAGGTGAGAACACCAATATCAAGAATACTGTCTCCTCTGGGGGAGAGTTTACATTTTTCTTGCTATGGTTATAGGTAGCACTGTTAGTGTGCCAATCAATGTCGCCATAGTTTAAAATCTCCCAAAATCAAAACATCACCAAAGTCACAAGTCAGCTCTAGTTCATAGTTTATTGCTTCATTAACAGAGCTGTTTGGATTTGTGGGTCGGTTAACATAAGCCAATCAATTTACTCTTACTAGAGTTATTAATTAACATTAACCATATAGTTTCAGTGGCACTTTGCTGTTCTTTTTATTTGTCTGAAATGTTAATGACAGCTATTTTGTCTGACTCAGACAGCAATACCACCCTCTTTTTTTATCCTTTCGAGCGGACTGAAAAAGTCGATATCCATCTAGTAATTTACCCTACGTATCTGCTGCACACCATGTTTCGGTAATAAAAACGATGTCTCTGTTATCTTGTATAAGAACCTTGGATTCAGTATCCTCCCATTTATTGTTCAAACTTCTGGTGTTACACATATAACAGGTGATCATTTTAGCTGACTTGTTATGTAGCTTTTGAAAGTCATTTTGTATATTATTATTTGGACTATGGTTTACCCTTCCCCCATCCTAATTAGTTTAAATTTACACTGGGTAGCTTTTGAATAATTTGTTTCCCTAAGGTATTAGCTCCTAATTGGTTAAGTGGAGGTCATATTTAGCATACAAACGAGTATTCCCTTTAAATGCATCCCAAGTATTTACGAATGCCATTCCATCTCTTAAACACCAATTTTGTAATCTTGTATTAATACATTCAATGTTTTTATTGTTTTCGGGATTTTCTTTATTAACTGGCAGGATGCCGGATATGACTGCTTTCCCATCTTTATTTACAATAGCTTTCCTGACTAAGAGTAGATCATTGCACATATCCTTTTTGTAGTCCATTTATGCCTATATGTATTTTGGGCTTGGTCCCACAACATTACAAAATTCTAGGGAGGAGTTTATAATACCCCATTTTAGCTCCTGGAAGGCATGTCACAATTCTGTTTTCTTTGTCCCTTCCACAAATTGTACTGTCGCGCCTCCTAACTATTGAATCACCAGCACTACTGATTTATTTATAAGATTTCTATTTTTTTTGTTTTGTTTTTCTTAATATTTGTATCACTTACTACAGTACCACATACACGCACACGAGAAGTTTGGGGAAAGGAGTTAAAGCAAGCACACACTGACAGGACGTCACCCAACTAGGACATGAGACAAAAGCCACTGTAGAAACAAGAAGAGTAAAAAAAAAAACACACACAGATGGAGCTCTCCAGTGGCCATAAAACTACTGTAAAACAAGCAGGCTAATTTAGAAAAAAATCCTAATAGCAGACAAAAAGAAGGACACAATAGGACTACCCACACAAATCAAAACACTCTACACAACATGTTTTCGTAAATTCTAACTTACTACTCCTTTAAATCTTGTTTTACAAGGCAAGCCGTTTTGAAAGGTCTGAAATGGGGAATATGTTGTGTTTTCTTGATACTGTGTTAAATTGTAGTACTGTATCTTTAACTACTAACAGAATTTAAACCAGCCTGTTTGAGGAGCTGACATGCCCCCTGACGAAGACCTGCACTGGTCGAATTGCCAGGGCTAGGCTGTCTTCCAGATGGTATTCCTGCTGAAAGTCTGCAACCTAATACACCTGTAAGCTTTTTGCATACACCTTTTGGTTCCTGCTGTTCTTCATTTCCAGATTCCAGCATATTCATTTTTTCAAGTCTGCTTTTTGGGCTGGCTGCCCTTTGCTGCATCCCCTCTAAGCTCCAGAGACATGCTGCACACTGATCCAGATTTGTAAGGAGGCATTTAATAGTATGCCTCTACCATTACTGGATGATAACTGCTGACCCCTATATAATGACTGGAAAAGCATTCCTGATAGAAGCAAAGCAACATTTATTTATAGAACACTATTCCCACAGGATCATAGCACTTTACAGAAAATAAATCATAAACTCATGAACACCATTTCACAGCATAACATTTTAAAAACATATATAAACAGCAGGATTAAATACCTTAAAATGCCAGTTCAAATAAATAAGTTTTAAGGCAGATTTAAAGGCCTCAATGGATGGGCACACTCTACCTGGTCAGGTAGAGAAGTTCATAGGGTCGAGGCTACAAAGGCAAACGATCTAGCACCTGAAGTTGTCAACAGACCCTGGTAATCTCCAGCAATCCCTCGTCGGCGGTGCAGAGAAGACAAAATGAGCGGTAAGACCAAAGGAGATTTTATAAATACCGCAGTCCCTGTACGTTTAATAACCCGCAGAATTCCGTAATAACTCGATAGTGGGTTATTATGGCATTTTCCTCCTCGCTCTCTCACTTCTCTGTATTTGTGCGAGTACAGTGGCTGCTCAGGGACACGCTTGCTCGCACAAATATAGCTTAATTTTTCTCTCTGTTGAAACCCTGCGCCAATCATTATAAAAAAATAATGCCTGTGCAAAGTTCGTTTTATGAGAATTTTTCACACACCCTCGGGGTGTGTGATAACATATAAACCCTGGGAGCGAAGATCGAGGGGTTTATGAGATTATCACACACCTAGGGTGTGTGAAAATTACTCATAACACACACCTGCGCAGGCATTATTCTCAGTTTACCAACTAGTTAAAAACAAGCCTTCAAATATATTCTCTATGTTTTCATATTCAATCCCGTGTGTGTGTGTGTGTATTCTTTGTAAAAACTTTGTTAATGCACTACTTAGAGTTGAAGTGCCAAAAGTAGGGAAATGTAGCATTAGGGTTGCCAATCCTAACATCCCCCCAACCAGACAGCGACAGGAAAAACCATTACTGTTTCATCTCTCCTGTGTCTTTGCTAATCAGGCATGGGGTGTGCCTTGGGGTTGTCAGCCCTATCGCTCACTTCATTTGACCATGAAAGAAGCTGAAATGTGTAGAGTATATGAAAATGGGGTGAGCGTTAGGGCTGACAACCCCAATCTTGCCCATGCCTTGCAAAGGCATGGGAGAGGTGAAACAGTAATGTTTCCATTGCTGTCTGGTGGGCAGGGGTAGGGTGTTAGTGTTGGAAACGCTAACGCCACACTTCCCTACTTTTGTCACTTCAACTCTAACTAGTGCATTAAACTTTTTGCAAAGAACTTCCTTACTTTTTGTGATAGTATAATGTATCCTCATTTGTCTGTGGGAGTGCAGGTCCCCCTCGGCCATGTGCTTGCATTTGTAGCAAAACAGGGATGAAACTGTCAGCACAGCTAAGCTTATTACCCCACCTCATGAACCTAGAAATGAAAATTTTGAAATTCTCCCCAAAACGTGATTCTACACCAATGTAATGCCACTGCGTTCCACAGGTGCAAAAACACAGTTTGGCCAGGGTTTGGAAAATGACAGCTATCACACTCACGAGGTGGTGTAAAAAGATGTTTTTGTTGAAAATTTTGAGTTAAAATATTTAAAATTGCCAAAGTTATGAGGGAACGTAGGAAAATTTAAATGTATGTGCATAACTTTTGCATTTTTATATGTTTTGACCCCAACATTTCAACATAGCTTTCTTAAGACCCTACTTGATGAACAAGGGCAGTGAACACTCTGCAATCCTGAATGAAAATGATTTTGCCAAGCGACCATGAAATAGCCTTTCTGGCCGGATTTGGGTAATGCCACCGACACTGTTCATAAGGCGGGTCTCAAAAAGGCCATGTTGAAAATTTGGTGAAAAAATGGCAAAGTTATGCACCTAAGTTGAAAACCCTGTTGAAATACATCGATTCCCCATTCAAAAAAAAAAACAACTTTTTTTGTGAATCATCATACGAAACAAGAATCTTGTTTCATATCGTGAGTCACAAAACAAGAGATATAATCTTAAAAAAACAACATTTTAAGGGCATTTCTGCAACAGTTAATTGCAGAATCCAACTAAAGGGGTCCCCAGTAAGAAAGCTACTTGTGTTGATCACTCTCAGGAATGTCATTTTTGTGGGTTTTTAAATTTGAATTTTTATGGGAAAACAGACAACAAGTGGTAGCAAGCGAAATAATGATTCTCTTCCCACGAAAAAGGATTGGCCCCTCACGAGGAATTTTTTTTTTTTCATACAGCTATTTTTAAGTGCTTACTGAGCATCCTTAGAACCAGTTATTTAAAATTTCAAAACTAAATAACTTAGAAACGGATTCATATTTTTTCACCAAACAAGCAAAAGGCACATCTATGGGCCAGCCTCTTTATACTCACAAAATTTCAGGTCAAAATTTCAAACCGTCTGCGTGCTGGCCAAGCTGCCAAAATAAACATTCAAACCAACTAGAAAAAATCCCCAAAAATTCATTTGTTGCACTATCAGTATCTCAGAACCCACACATCCAACCAGAACGAAACTTTGCACGTCGAGAGAGCTACCCCAAAAAGACCACGTATGCAAAATGTCATGCAAATCCATTGAACAATTGTGATGTTATTTATTTATTTATTTCAGTACTCAGAAAACCATTGTGCTCAGAGCTCTTTACATAGGTTCCACGTCAGGACATTTCAGTACAACAGATAGGTGAAATTATACAAAGGATTGCAGAAATGCAAAGGTACAACAAACAGGATTATATATCAAACACGGTACAGGTCACAGGAAAACAGACAATTTACAGTGCCCAATGGTGAAACCGGTCAGTTGTCAGCAAACAAGAGGTTGTTTGGAGCGCTGCTAAGTGCTAAAGAAAAAAAGGGGTGAAGGGGAGGAGCCCAAGTGCCATGTGCAAAATGAGGCGTAATATCAAAGGAGGCGTAATAGCAGTAGGGATCGGAGGGAGGTGACTAGACTGGAGGCAGGGGGAGAGGGTGCTAGGTGTGTGGGGGGGGGAGCAGGAGGACCTACCCCAGGGAGAGAGGGAAAGGTTGAGGGGGCAGGGGATGGAAGTAGTGATGGGGGGTGGAAAGGTGGTGCTAGCAATGTCAGGCACATCGAGATTCGCATATCATAAAGAGCTTCAAGTTTATTTTAAAAGTACCCAGTGTGGGCAGGCACGCAGTCTTCTCCCGGAAGAAGTATTAAAGTGCAAATATTGAGGTTTGACACTGAAGTGCCCATACAACCCTGACTATAGTGGTACAACCGCACCACTACAATATTTAAGGTATATGCCACAGCCAGACTGAGAATATCATTGATATTCTCCCCGAGTGCAGTCTGACCGTATGACATCACAAGTGACATGCACAAATGATGTCAAAGATAAAACTTCACAAGGGGAGACTATCAATGATATTTTCAGTCATGGGCCATGGCATATTTCATTTATGCAATACCATTCCATGTTTGTTTGAAAAGTATTGTTGTATTTTGTGTTTTGTCGTTGCCTTCGGGATGACTGAGTGGAAAGTGAGCGAGCACTGATGCAGACATAATACATCAGCACGTCAGTGTGTGAAGCATCAATGTGAACCAGAGTTGTAGGAGGCATTTAGGAGGTTGCAGCATTTCTACAGTGGCCAGTCTTACAGGTGCAGTCTGGGAAGGGCATCCTGTTGGTGGCATCCAGAATGAAGAAGATCTGGTCAGAGGTATGGAGGGTGCTGGCTGGCTCTGTGGGGGGGGGAGGAGGAGATTGTAAGTGTGTTGTCGGGGCACTGTTTTGGCAGTCTGAAACTGCCTCAGGGTAGACTGAGTTAATGTTTGCCCATTTATGTTAAATGTATAACTTTAGCAGAGAGAGTAATTTACTGGTGGAAGGCTTTAGGCAGAGTGAGATAGCTGGGGATCTGGAGCCAGCGCACGAGTGAGGTGGAGCCACTGAAAGTGAAACTGACCTGCTGGCGCTGCTGACTCAAAGCAATCCCCATCTACTGCATGGATAAATTCTGGCATGGGGGGACCTACAGTGAGGATACACTTGATATCCTCACTGTAGGTCTGACCACCGTCTACATATGAAAGATATTTGCCAGAAGTTATTCTCACTGCCACTGTATATTATACATATCTATATATACATACACACACACTTCTATGTATAGTTAGGGTTGCCCGGCCACTTCTATGTTAAAACCAAACTTTTGCACTTTAATAACTTTGCAACCGTTTCACTGATTTGCCTGAAATTTTGCATGTGCCGTCTGGTACCATAAATCTCTGGATCTGGCAAGTTTCATTCTGGTCAGATGTGTGGTTGCAGAGCTGCGGAGTGCCCAAAAATGTGAACAATTCCACTTTTTGCAAATTCTTTGCTCGGGACTATGGCCCAAACAGTTTGGGAGTCTGGTCTGAAATTGTCAGGGTATATGGGGTCTGGGTCACTGATGTGCCTTTTGATGGTTTGGTGAAAAAATATTAATCCATTCACAAGTTATTAAAAAGTTTTTATTTTCCCATTATAGCCTATGGGAAAAGAATATATGAGCCGTGCAAAAGCACGTTTTGCCTTTGTGAAAGCACCTCTTACTGTTGCAAATGGGTTCAGTACTGTCGTGCTTAGAGACGGAGAAAAAACGTTGTCATTCAAAAACTAACTCCCCTTGGTAAACACCAACAGTTGTGTTTACCTAATCAGGGCCCTAGGAACACGATCCTGCCTTCAAATTTGTAAAATAATGCTCAGAAATATGTTTTCTACATTTTTTCTGCTGGTAGTGCTGCAATTTGCTACAGTACGTATGCAACACTTTCGTAAATTTGCAATACCGTTCTTTCGCAAACAAACACGCTTTCGCAAAAGCTTCCACAAAATTTGTGAAAGTACTTGCAAAAAATAGCTGTTTCTTTGCCACTTCACTGCAACTAAACAGTTTGGACTTTTGGATTGAAATCTACAGGGTAGAAAGAGCTTGCCCCACAGATGTGCCCTTTGCTGGTTTGGTGATAACATTTACATCGGCTCCATAGTTATAACATTCTGAAGTTGAGAAATTTCTCATAGGATGACACTGTTGCTTCCATGGTATCTTTCGGCACCTACATCTCGAAAACTGTTTGCGATATGGATTTTTCGCTAAGCGCAGCTAGGTGTACTAAGCACGGATGCAGGTTGCCAGGTCATGATTACAACTGTGGTGGAATTTTTTCCAAAGTTCCTATGGTTACTGAGATATCACCACATTTGCAGCACAAGGGTTACTTGGAATGCATCTAGGCCTGCACTATGTCTCTCTACTTAAGAGTAGATGGGAGCTAAGGGCCCAGAGGGCCCTGTACTCCCACATATGAATACAATTATGCAATAATGGGAGTGCAGGGCCCTCAATTATGCAGTACTGGGAGTGCAGGGCCCTCTGCTCCCATAGGAAGATGAGAGTTCATTACAATGTCTATACACTTATGTATAGATGAGAGCAGTGAAAATCAGAGACAATTATAATATGCATACATGATGTGAGCGCAGGGCCCTCCCAACCACATGTGGGTAACGTAACATTACATTTTCTAAAAAAAAAAAAAAAAGGGAAATTCATTGCAAAAAAACTCAGTTAATGCATCAGTTAGGGTTTCTCTTACAGTGACAAAAGTCTGGAAATTTTGTGTTGGGGTTACCAACCACACGTCACCCCCCCTCCACACACCAAGTGTCAGGGTGTGCATTGGGGTTGTCAGGCCTAACTCTCACCCCATTCCATATCTAAGGAAACTGAGATGGCACAGTATAGGAGAATGGGGTGAGAGTTAGGCCTGACGACCTCAATGCAGACCCTGCCACCTGTTGGTATGTGGTAGCTTGGGGTTTGGGGGGGGGTGGTAGGGTTGGTAAACCTAACACAAAATTTCAAACCTTTTGTCACTGTAACAGAAACCCTAACAGATGCTTTACTGGAGCTTTCTGCAATATTTTATTCTATGCAAAAAACTGCGTTAATGCATCATTTAGGGTTAAAACACAAAAAGTCGGGAAATGAAAAATCTTTAGGGTTGCCCCAGTCATCCCAAGATTGACAGATGACAGGGTGTGTCATTGGGGTTGTGAGGCCTAAATGTTGCCCCATTCCTTGTGCAACCATATTGAGAAGCAACAGTGAACAAGAATGGGGCAACATTTAGGCCTCACAACCTCAATTACACACCCTGTCATCTGTCAATCTTGGGATGACTGGCGGGTCCATGGGGGAAGGGGCAACCCTAAACATTTTTCATTTCCTGACTTTTTGTGTTGTAACCCTAAATGATGCATTAACGCATTTTTTTGCATAGAAGTTCCTTACTTTTTGAGAAAGAATAGAAAACTAAGAAGTTGGTGGGAGCACAGGCCCTTCGGGCCCTGCGCTCCCACCAACTTGTAAACGTGTCTCTACCATCAACACCCTCCAGATTTCAATGTAAAAGACCAAACCGTGTTCGAGACATAACATGTTAAAGTTTGAGATTTTCATTCGTTGGAGTTGCAGAATTTCGCACCTGTTGACATTTTACAGACACAACGACTGAAAAGTACATCCATGACACTAAGGCTAGGTACCCTATCAATTTCAAGGCACCATGACTATGCAAAATACTGCCCACAAAATGTAAATTGCGTCATGCAATATCTTCGCAAAAAATATTTTCTCTGACACGTAAACACTGTAATTCACATGTACAGGACATGCTGTCAACACCCTCCAAATTTCAAGTAAAAAGACTAAACCGTTTCCGAGATATTTAAACTTAAAGATTGTGAAAATTGCCCTATCTATTCCATTATTAAATCTGGCCATCTTGTCCCACCCCTCGCGATCAAAGATGGCAATCAAAGAATTTGCAGGCTCACGATCAAAGAATAAAAAATGGTGAAACTCGACTTTTAGGCAGAATTACATGAAACCACCACCATGCCTCGATAGAACGAAGCCCCCTGAGCAAAATCCACCCTTATTTGTGTTCCTAGGCCACCCCTGGGGTTGAGAAATTTGAATTTTTCAAAGGGCCATCTCGTCCCTCGCTCACGATGCAAGATCGCGATCAAAGAATAAAAAATGACGAAACTCGAGTTTTAGGCAGAATTACATTAAACCACCGCCATGCCTCGATAGCACGAAGCCCCCTGAGCAAAACTCACCCTCATTTGTGTTCCTAGGCCACCCCTGAGCTAAGAAAATTGTATTTTCACCTTGTGATGCAAGATCGTGATCAAAGAATCTTGCGAACAAAGAATTTGCAGGCTCACGAAGAAAGATCATTAGCGAGTCGCGATCAAAGAATTTAAAACATTATAACTATTTTTGACCATTTTAGGTGAAACCAAAGGCATGGGTCGATAGATCAAAGCTCCCTGAGTAAAACCCATGCAGATTTTACTTCAGGAGTGACCCCTGAGCAGAGATATTTGTTTTTTTTGTGACAGAATTAAAAAAACAAGATGGAAGACCTCGCGATCAAAGAATTCCTGGGGACAAAGATTCTTTGACTGCGAGGCTGCAAATTCTTTGACTGCCAGGCAGGACAAGATGGCCCAAACCCCATTCTTTGTTCGCAAAACAACCATATCAATTTTCCCACTGACTTATAATGGGAGCTTAAAAGTGGCATAACATTTGAATTCCTTAATATTTTTTCACCAAACGAAAAGCGGCATGTTCGGGCAGCCAAGCTCTTTCAGATGAGCCATCTTGCAGAGCGGCACGCCACCCGACGGCAGTGCAGGGCCACGGACAAAATCCCCAAAACTGGCTCCAAAACTGGATAATTTTGCATTTTTCAGCGTTTTCATGCTCAAAGACCGTAAGTCCGACCGAAACGAAATTTGGCAAATCAAGAGATCTACCATACCCCACTGCACATACCATATTTCAGGCAAATCCGCTGAATGGGTCCAAAGTTATTAACATGCAAAATTTTGACTTTAACATAGAAGTGCCTTCATAACCCTAAATACAGTGGTGCGACCGCACCACTATAATACACACACACAATATATATAGTTATACATTTTCAATGTAAAAAATGTTGTTAATGCACCATTTATGATTAAAGCCACAGAAGTAGGGAAATGTACCATTAGGGTTCAACCCTAACTCCTCACCCCCCAACCCCAAAAGGAAAAAACATTAAAGTTTTCCATGTCATTCTTGGCGAATCAGGGGTGGGGTGTTTTTGGGGTTCTCAGCCCTAATGCACACCCCATTCCAGTCAACCTTGAAGTCTTGATTTTAACCCACACAAGTTTTTGGTCGTGATTCTGAGCACTGCTAAAGTTCACTGCACTTTGTTTAACTGTGATACATGCAAATTCTCTTTATATATTCTATTACTGTAACACATTGCTAGTCTGTCTGTTCAGATGCTGTTTTGCTATTGTCTACTGCTGCTTTATTTCATCTCCCCTTTCCCCCGGTAGCACCTAGAAACGAGACTCGACTCAGTGTGCCTTTCTGGGTAACCAAATTTTAATAAATAAGGTTCCATGTGACTTGTTTTCTTCATGCTGGGCACAGAGGTTGCTGGCATTATGTGGGGAGACTTAGGTCTGTACCTTTGAAGGGTGTATCAGGTCTGTACCTTTGAAGGGTGTATGACAGTGGAGTGAGTATTAGGGTTAAGAACCCAAAGGAACACCCCACCCTTGATTCGCCAAGAGTGATGACAGGGATAACTAATGTTTTTTCCCTTTTGGTGCTTGGGGTTGGGGAGTTAGGGGTTATAAACCCTAATGCCACATTTCCCTACTTTTATTGCTTTAACCCTGATACAGTAACAAAGTTTTCTGTATATGAATTTCCTTACTTTTTGAGATAGTAGGATCGTATCATCAGTCACACATTCGGGACCTGCGTGAACACATCCATGTGATTATGGAAGAACAGGGCCCTCTGGGTCCTGCCCTTCCATGCCTCCACTTATTCTCATGTATATGTGGGTGTGGAAGCGCAGGGCCTCCAGGCACCATGCTTCCGTTGCTCCAGAAAAGCTTATGTGCTTCGTTGTGAATTTTTATAGGGATGGACCATTTTCAGTTCTTATTTCTTAGGGGCTTAGTGCTGTACTACCCATTAAGATCTTTCTATTGATATATACATTGGCTGTTAACCTCAAAGACTGACAGAGTTACAGCTTGTTAAAATTGCAATGTTATCCTATGGCAATTGTAATTTTGTTATGGTTTTTTATAAGACCTCAATTTTGTTTGGGGTGGGGGTTACGTGTTACTGTTGCAGTATTCATTAAGACCTTTATTTTGATATACAGAAAGTCCCTTAACAGCAAATATTGACAGTTATGGCTTGTTAAAGTTGAAATGTGGAAAAAAAAAGTCCAAATTCTTTTTTCGTATGAAGGGATCTTTCTTCATGAAGCTGTGTCATTCATACGAATAAATATTCCTTCATACATGAAAAGATTGCGGAAAAAAACTAAGTTCAAATTCTTTTTTCATATCAAGGGAATCTTTCTTTGTATGGCTCTATTCCTTTTTCATATGGCCATACAAAAAAATAAATTTGGGCAATGAAAAAAGATTTTTAAATGTGTTAGCACATTTTTGGGTGATTTTCCCAAAAACTAACTGCAGACTCCAGCTAAAGGAGCCCCGATCAGCAAGATACATGTGTTGGTGTTTCTGCAGGACATGATTTTTATGGGGTTTCAAAAACATTTTGTTTGAAAAAAGATGGCGGCCATATGAAAAAAGATTACTCCCACACAAAACAGAATTTTTTTTTTCATATGGCCCAAATTCTTTTTTCATATGAAACAGATACCCAAAAGACCATACTGAACATGCTCAGAACTGAAATTTAAAAGCCTTATAATTCTGGAATGGATTAACAGTTTTTCATCAAACCAATGAAAAACTCCTGTCTGGCCCAAGCCCTTTTTGCCCTGAAAATTTCAGACCAAAATTCCAAACAATCTGGGCACTAGGTGATGACAACAACAAAAAAAATGATGTTTTCACTTTTTTCATTATCTGGGTCTCGGAATCTGAAAATCCAGACAGAATGAAAATGAGCATATCAAGAGACCCTGCCCAAGACAGCGCATGCAAAATTTTGTGCAAATCCACTGAATGGTGGTGAAGATATTGCAGTGCAAAGTTAGGGGGTTTAACATTAAACAGCCTACTCAACTCTAACTACAGTGGCGCTACCGTGCCACTATAATACACATATAGTCTCTCTCTCATATATTGTGTATATATCTCACAGGCACATACATACACACATATACTGTATATTATACACCCATGGAGACTGAATTCCTCTATTTATCCATATGACAGTTACAGTATATGGTACAGGCAGGCACAGTGTAAGCTTCGCTACAGTGCCTTCCCAGTAGTCCTCAATCTTTTCTTGAATGAAATGCCTGAAGCAGTTGAGAACATACTTCATACTCCCCATCCATTCAGACCTTGGACTCAAACATGAGCATGCCAAAAAGGGTGTCAATCAGTGCCACATTATGGTATGAGTGTTTTCTAATAGGAAACCAACTGTCTGTAGGGAACTAGCCTGAGACCACGACAGCTCACTTCACATAAGCCACTGAACTGCCATTAGATGATATGGATTTCAAACATTACTACCCTTGGCTAAATTCCAGGCAGTGACCAAGAGGCGAAAAGCCCCATAACCCACGGCCACTCCATTAAGCCATAATCCAACTCCTTCCCTTCCACACCAGCATCAAGAGTTGTTAGTTATGGAGTTTTCCTACATGTGGCCAACCTAAATATGACAAAAAAGCAAAATGCTAAACATTTTGCCACAGATTTATCTTTGTATCTGACGAGAAACGCCAATATATATGATTACAAAAAAAATTCTATAATTTACTCCATGCCGGACCATGGAGTCATTTTTACATGCTATCTTAAGCTTTAACTTAATGGAAATAATGCTGTACTCTAGGTTCTATGCTTCCTCTTTAAAGCAGGAGGAAACAGTAGTTTTCTCAGACTTTAAGCCTTGCTTTGTAAGCCTGTGACCTTACCATCATTGGACAATGCAGCAGCAGCACTCTTACTTCTAGCTAAGGAGGCCTGCGTGGGGGTCAGGAGGCGGCTGATTACATTACTCTCCAGGGGACTGGCCTGAGATCGGCGAGCTGGATGATGAGAACAAATCAAAGTGGGAGATGGTATACATTAACAGACAATGGAAATGAAAAACGGAAAAAAAAGGGTACAAAAAGGTTGGTGATCCTTTCAGAAATCATAAAGTCCTTGGCTGAATAAAAGAAAAAATATTTTAAAACAGGGAACACAAAGTACATGTGAATGGTGAGTCAGGGCTGAAGATGACAAGAATAGTTTTCACTTTGCAAAGCTTTTTGAAGAATGTCTGTTTATCTACTGTACGATATATAAAGATTGATGTTGAAAATATAATATAGCTCATAATGTTATATAAAACAGGAAACATAATACAGAAAACATCTTCTTAGGGTTAATGTAGGGCAACTTTTTGTTTCCGTAGAAATTACAAAAGGGAATTCACACACCAGCATGAATTAAAATAAGGGGCTACTTACCTGTAACAGTGTTTTTTCTACTGGCATTCATCAACAGACCTAGTTATTACAGCTGCATGTGCACTCAAGCTTCAGAACAATCAGAATTCAAAAGTGTTTCAGGCACCCAACCTATGTAATTTTTCCCATTCCCTCTAACCATCTGATCTTTCACATCCAACATAAAACCAAACAGAAGAAACAAAAAAACACAAGTCGGGGAATTGTTGAGGAGTATATTGGCACCGGATTAACCCCCCCCCCCCCCCGAGAAGAAACACGTGGATGTAGGCCCTTTTTTAGCAGCCCTTCAGGGATGCAGGTGAATGCAGCTGTAGGAGGTGAAACTGTATGGAGGATCAGTCGACAATCTAACAGATTTCAGAAATGGGACATACCTGGACAGTCACAGGAGTGTTTACTCCCAGTGGAGTGGGCTATAAAGTCCTCAAGTATGTGGCAGGGGGCGAGGGTAGAAGGGAAATATACTGTATGGAACATTATAAGAAAGTTGCTAACTGTAAGGCCAACTCTTTGAGAACATCTTCTCCACAGAGCCATGCCCTTTGGTGTCAGGCCTGAGAAGCTAGGACCATGTGGGAGAAAAATTTTCAGTCAGGGCACTGGTAATGATGCTGGTACCAGTGCATGCCCAAAATGCACCCTGCATCCAATAAAGTTTGGTGACACCCTAACTGCCTTAGTTCTGTTAGCAAGGTGAGGGAAAACAGAAACAACAGACATGCACCATGATTGCAGTAGGGCAAAGAAAAGAAAAAACAATACAGACAGTAAAAAGAGGAACTGAATATAAACAACTAACAACCTAAAAAGGGAGGGGAGAGCTTCCCTCCCTAAGATGCTTCCCCCTCGAGGGCAAAAAGGTTATACACAAAAGTCCTATACGAATTCCCGAGCCAGGGACATCAACCACAAGCCCTAGATGAGGGAGGAAAAGAAAAGTCAATAACTCCGTACATGAGGACTTGGATTCCGTCTCTGAAAACTCGTGATGCCTCTGGGTCAAGCACGAAGTGGTGTCTTACGAGCATTGTGCCACTTGACTGGGATCCACTGAGGGGGCGGGGCATCTTTGTTTCTGTGTTTGCCAAAACTGCAGAAATAAATTACAAGGGGAAACGGTTTTAAATAATGCCAATATAAATTTTGGAGACAGGGCCAGACAGGATAAATGATTTCTTAGCACCAGCCTGTTAACTTTTAAGTCCAACAGGTAAGTGTTCACTGCAGACAACATTTCCAGTCTTTCAATCGGGCTGGCAGTATAGCCTAGAGGTTAGAGGAACGAGGTGTGAACGAGCTTGATACATCCAGCAAACCACACCTGAGTTTGATTCTCCCAACCTCCACTTGCATACTGTGAGACTCTGAGCAAGTCACTTAACCGCCCAGTGCTCCCAGGTCGCCCCTGAAAACAGGCACTTGCGCCTAGTGGGCCTCACCCGGTTACCAAAGACTAAAATAAAAAAGAAATAAATTTCTGTAGGTTGCAGTTGTCCCTAGGATGACCATATTGTGTAAAGCAAAATGGGTGGGGGCTCACAAATAATACTCTTTACCACTTCAGTGTTATTTCCCTCTCTTTTATTTACACACTTTAGTCCCAATGGTTTCAACATTCTTTACTTGGTTTCTTCAGTCGGACCGTTTTAATATTTGTTTTCATTTTTGAAAATGCAAATGAAAGTTTATATAACTTTTATGCATCCGTTTTTATAAACTCAGGAATAGGTTATTCACCTGTAACTGTAGTTCTAGGAGTGTCATACAGTTCACATCTACACTTTGGCAGTTCCTCTGGAACAGGCAGATTCATCAGATGTCTTTAAGCTGAGCCCCTCCCACCACTCAGATGTTTTCTCCTCCAGTTCTGCCCCATGACGTCAGATCTTTGCACAGTGGAAGCAGGGACTACTTACCTGGGAAAACCGGGAGCGCTGTATGGATGTGAACTGTGTGCAACTCCTACAACTAAGATTACAGGTGAGTAACCTATATTTCTAAGGGCGTGGATACAGTTCACTAACGACACTTTGACAGAATCCTAGCAGTTCTCCGAGAAGAGGCAGTAAGCTGCACACCACTATTTGGCAAACAGAGACTGCAGAACCAAAGCCCCAAAAGTAGCATCCCAATGAGACATAATGTCAGTGCTGTAATGTAAGATGCTGCATGCTTTCCTCCAGGTAGCAGCCCAGATCTCCTATACAAGGATGTCCCAGGAGGCATCCACCAACGCAACAGTAGGTCTGCTGGAATGAGCCCCAAGTCCTCTGGGAGGCTCCCTACCAGCCAACCTATAGCAGAGGTCAATGCAGGATGTTATCCACCTGCCAATCATCCACTTTGCAGCCAGGCGCGGCTTCAGCACATTTTACTAACAGCTAGCAAACCACTCCCTGAATTCCAGGCACATGCTCCTTATAAGTCCAAGGTATGGAGCCTGCAGTCAGCCTCCAAAGAAGGGTTACTGAAGTATACCAGGAGGTTTATCACCTGGTTAAGGTAAAAACGCTGATACCACCTTTGGGAGGAACTTCGAGTGGGGATGAAGGATGACCTTGTTCTTGTGCAAGACCAAATAAGAAGACGTTACTAAGAGCAGCTGGAGCGCGCTAATCCTTCTGGATGACATGATAGCCACCAAAAAGGCTGTCTTCCAAAACATATGTGACATCTCATAACTGTGTACAGGCTCAAATGACTTGCCCATGAGCACAGCAAGCACCAGCACTAGGACCCACGGGACACGTCAGCTTACCAGTCCATGCGTGGTAAACAGAGACAGCTGCCAGATCCGCCTTCAGAGCTGTCACTCGCAAGCCTGACAGAGAGGGACTAGAATTACTCTAGGATGCTCGGCAGAGGGCAGGCAAGGGGGATCAAACTCCTTGCCCTTGAACCAAATCCAAGAACCTCTTCCACTTAAAATGCATAGCATTTGCAAGCAGACTCCTTTTGGGTGAACTCCACAACATGGAACACATCTGCCAAGAGCCCACAGCCCAGAACTCTAGCTGCACAGGAACCAGGCCAAGAGGTGCAGGGATTGAAAGCCTGGGTGCAGGGATAATAAAGTCCGGGTGCAGAACCTTCCCCTGTTGTGATCAGCAGGTCTGGAGGAGAAGGCAACTGTCAAGAAGGCCTGCCACTGAGGCTGAGGAGATCCGGTTACCAGAACTGCACTGGCCAGTCTGGGGGTGCCAGGATCATCCATGCCTTGTACTACCAGGCCTTGACCACTACTTTGTGGATCAAGAGGATGGCATCTTCAGATTTCTGTTCCCTCAGGAGGCAAACAGTTCCACCAGAAGGGTGCCCCAGTGGAAGAACAGGTGGTTAAGCACCTCCTAATAGAGGGACCACTCTTGGGACATCTCTCTCACCCAGCTGACAGTCTGCCAGCTGACTGTGAACTCCCACGACATGAACCGCCAGGAGTTCTGCACCCAGGCTGTGCTTGAGTGTCCATGTGTGAACAGCCTCCCAACACAGGGGAAGGAAGTGAGTTTCGCCCAGTCTGTTCATATAAAACATGGGTCATGATATTGTCCATCTGGACCTGCTTGACCTGGCCCTTGATCAGAGATGCAAATTCCATGACAGCACGCTGCAAAGAACAGAGCTTCAGCAGGCTGATGTGGTGATGGGCTCCCAGGATGACCAGAACCCGTGGGCTCTGAGGTCTCCCAGGTAAGCTCCCTACCCTACCAAAAGACGCGTCCGTTGTGAGCGTGACGGTCAGTTATGAATGGACAAATGGGATTCCCTTTTTCCAGATGCTGAGGGACCAGCCGCCACAGATGACCTAGATGCTGGGACCACTGATGACACAGCTCCCACTGCAGGTGGCGCATCCACCAGTGCACCGAAACAGACCACGCTGGTGGTGAATGCCATGTACCCCGGCAGCCACAGGAAACCCCAGGCAGCGTGTGAGCATCCAACCTGGAATGACTGAGCAAAGGAGGAAACATCTTAAGACCGGTCCATGGGGTAACAGGCCTTGGCATGCAGGGAGTCTAGTTCTGCCCCGACAAACTTGATCATTTGTAAGGGGATCAGTTCAGACTTGTCCAGGCTGACCAACAGGCCCAAGTCTCTGCAGGTCTGTAGGGCCAGATCTCTGACCACTCTATGGCCTCCTTGGACAGCCCAGCTATCAGTCAGTCATCCAGGAAGGGATACACCCTTGCTCCTTTGTGCCACAGGATGGCTGCCACTACTGCCATGCACTTGATAAGACCCTTGGCATGTACAAGAGGCCGAAGGACATGACCTGGAACTGAAAGAGAATGCCTCTATGCAGAACCATAGGTATCACCAGTGGGACGAATGGCTTGGCATGTGGAAGAACGCATCCTGAAGACTCAGGGCACAGAACTACATGCCCTGCTCCAGAGAAGGTATAATCTGACTCGGAGTGACCATCCATAACTTGCGCTTCTGCATGAACCGGCTCAGGTAGTGCCGGTCCAGCATGGGGCACCAGCCCCCTGTCTGTTTCAGAACCAGGAAGATAGTATTCTCAACATCTGATATCATCATCACGTCTTCTACAGTAACAAGTCTGTCTGCAGCAATTCAATGTTATGGTACCTCAGGAGAAAGACAACAACATGTAGAATTCGGTGCCATCTACCATGCCTCAAAATCATGATGCAACAAGCATTCAGGAGCGAGACTCCCACCAGCTCCAAACATCTACACCACATCGGACCATGGAGGGACAGAATGCCAGCAAGCATCATGCCACCCATGAACCAGGTTAAAAACAAGTGTTTGCCAATAACTGTAAGCCCTTGCCAAATAAACTCCCTAACGAACGTCTCATCTTTTGCAAGAGATTAAAAGGGCTGGGAGTGAGATTTCACCTGGGGGAATGCAGGTTCATCAAGTGGCTAACATGTGTACATGTTGCGAAGAACTATACAAAATATTATCATCCGGACTGTATATATGCCAAGCTGAAATTGGGACTGTTGTACTGAGGGAAGGGTGTCAGCTAAAAAGGAACAGTTTCCAGCAACCCCTCCCCCTTCCAAGGGGGAACCATAAGACTGTCTGCAATGTCATGTTTTTTTTAACAAGTGTGCAGTGGTACAAATGTATATGAGAGAGACGGTTGCTTAGTTACTTGTTAAGCAGTATGGAGTCGATAAGGCGGGAGAGCCTTGAAGTACAGAAGCAACCCTCTCCCTACCACCTCTAGTACCCGCTTGTCTGCAGTAATGTTGGATCAATGTGGCCAGAGGTGACATAGCCAACCCCCAGTGGCTGCCAGGTCAGGGAATGGACAGGTGGGAGGATGATACCCCCTGGCTCTTCACTGTGCAGTTTTGGAGTGGCACCACTTCCCCTAACCCCCAACATTTCATCCCCTGACCACCAAACTTGAGCTTCAGGTGCCAGGCTTGATATTGCCCCTGCAGGGCCTGCTGCCGAGGCTGTTGTGGCTGAAAGGCCCGATACTGAAGGTCTATTTCTAAGGCTTCTGTACCTTAGGGTCCTACTGGAATGATGCCACAGAATCTAGGATGGCACTAGACTTCACTATTCTAGTGAAATGTCCATCCATTCCAGGCCCAAATAGGTCAATACCCAGGAATGGGATATAGACCAGTTTGTGCTGGGTATCTGCCACGAAGGTGGAAAGCCGCAGCCAGACTCTGCAGTGCATTGCAACAGCTGATGCCATGGTACGGACACAAGAGTCACCCATGTCCACAGCCATCTGGAGCTGGTGTTTTTCCAGCACCTGACCCTGGTCTCTGACCAACTTCATCTCTCGCTGGCAGTCAGCAGGAAGGTAAGGGAAGACATCATCAAGCACTCCCAATAGGGAGTGACCAAAGTTGGCCATCATGATGGCATAGCTTGCCTGGCAGAAACATGAACACAGAGTGAAGAGACAGCAGACACCTTCTTTCCCACATGGTCAAGCTTCTTAGACTTCTTGTCTGGGGGCTTGTTCATGTCCCCTTGGCCACTGGACTTCTGCAAAGCTGTATCTAAAACTGACCCTTCAGCCGAAGTGTCATCCAAGAACCCCCAAAAGCTACATACTTGTGGACAATATGGGTGGAGGATGCTGGACGCTATTCGAAGAGTCATGATAGACCAAGTGCCTAGAGATGTTAAGGAGCATCAGCTTCAGAGGCACGACCACTGGCTGAGGGGCTGGTCCCCAAGTGACCCGATCAGGGACACCAACCAAGCCACATTCTCCTTAGTGGGGACACGGTGCACTGGGGGTCAGAGAGATCGACTCCTTGGTCTCCTTTGACAGCCGGTCAACAGACTTGAACAAAATCTCGACTATCTGCTCGACCAGCATCGAGGCTGACAAACTCAACAGGGGTATCGAGGAGCTCTCGATCACGCCCTCAACTGAAGGCAGCTTGACCGCAGTTGAACACTCAACCAACATTGAGCGGTCAGGGGAGTCAAGGGAAAGGGAAGCTCACGACTGATCCTGGTTCCACGACTTGCGAAGGTGGCAGTTGTGCTTCTTGCCCTGCTGAAAAGGGATCTCCTCAAAGGTCTGGAGGGCCTGACACATCTCATGGAAATCCTCCGTGAAGGCCCCTCTAATGCCGGTCCCAGCCGGGAGCAGTGCAGACACCAATGAAGAACTTGCTACAGCTGCAGCCGCCTCCTCCTCAAGTGCCACAAGCTGAGACGCAGACTCAGTTGCCGCCGAGGCCTTCCTGTGGCTCGTAGGTCGATCTTTGGGGTCTCTTTCCAAGGGCTGACTGCAGAGAAATCCAGCCTGTCTATCTTCCACTGACACTGGGAGCACTGCATGACAAAGGTCACAACCTTCCACACCGTGCTGTGCTCCTTAACAGTACAGACAGGACCCATGGAGGTCAGTGTTCGACATCTTCTGCCGACACTGCACGCATAACTTATAACTGCATGGTGGCTTCTTCTCTTCCATAATGAGATCAGGGTCAACAAAGGCAGAGCCCGGAACAAATGGAAGACTGAGAACAATCAAGTAGAAATTGCCAAACGAGTGCTAAACTCTAACAGAATCAGAAATGCTGTGGAGCTGTGACGGGGGAGACCTGTTCCTTCCAGTGGAAAGAAAAATCTGATGGCATGGGGCAGAGCTGCAGGATGCATCACCCAGGTGGTGGGAGGAGCTTAGCTTAAAGACAATGACGAATCAGCCTGTTCCAAACAAACTGCCAAAGTGTGGCTAGTGAACTATATCAACGTCCTTAGAACTTTTGTAGTCTGTACCATGAGCTCGCTTTTACCTTTGCATTCATCAACATTCCATGCAGGGTTTACACCTATGACAGTTACCACTGCCTTCCAGTATATGCCCGTTAAACATAAATTAATATTAAATATTCTTCATGCAATTGTTCTCGCTTATTAGATGGTGCTTTTTAATGTGAACACACACACACTTGTGGGCATGTATCCACACCAAATAATTACTGTAGAGCCTTCATATTTCCTGACACTCTTCTACAAATCTGCTGTGATGTCCCAACACCCCCATTAAGAAGTTTGAAAACAAATTAGAAGACAAAAATGCAAGTCATGCAGTAGAATTATCTATGTCTACAGAATATTATTTTCTGCAACACTTTTGTAACTTTTTTTTAAACTGATTAAAACAAAAGAGAAATTACGACACTGATGTGATGAAGGGTATTGTTTGTGAACCCCCCCCTTTATTTTTTTTTTTTAATATTTAACCTTTGCTGGTCACCTTTAAAAGGGCAGGCAGATACTTTTAATTCACAGTTTTTCTCTCATCATCACTGTTATGTTCCTTGGACTCCTTACATGATCCTGGGTCTCCACTATGGAGCTGGTATGCTCCTTGTTCCAGACCCTCCACCTGTCTACACCCACCACGCTCCCGTGGCTTGACCCCCGAGGCAGGTTTATCCTTTTTACATGCTGAAATTGTGTACTCGGGGGGGCGCAGTATATCCAGCTGGTGGTGCGCAGGGAGCAGGAATAGAAGGTACATTCGAGCACCACCTTGGATATAGGCAGCCCTCTTTGTGAAGCAGTCATAAATCCAATGAGAGGCCATTTTTCCCAACTTTTTTGTCCAACTATATCACCATAATTGGTGAGCTGCACACTTCCGAATGTCCTGGACAAGTGGGGTGCTCAACAATGAATTTGTGAATTAATAAAAACTGAAAAGGTGAAAAAAAAAAATGTTCTGTATAAAGTAATTTTGAAGTTCAGTAATTTTTGTTATGAAGATTAACTGAAAAATGTATGACTCGATGATGTCACCAAATGAGCTGTATAAATATTCACTCCTAATCCTGTAACCCCACCCTGAGGAAGGTCAGTGGACCGAAGCACTGGGGCATAGTTCTGTCTGTACTTGTTGTTGCTGGCTGAAATAAAAGCAAGCTGGACTTTATCTGTGGATGTCTGACTTTATCTAACCTGAGACTGGAGTGCAACCTTCGTGTTGTTGGTTTGCTGTTCAAGTGGGGTAAGGCTTTGTATCCCTGATTTTATGGGTCCTCAACACTACATGGTGACCCACAGCATGACTGACACGCTACACGCCTCTGCTAAATGTCTATGGAATTGGCGCATGGAACCCACCCCACCATGGAGAACCTCTGCAAAGACGCTCCTAGTCTTCCCTGCTGGCTTATGTTCTCAGCGTTCTGGGCTCTGGGTGCAAACCTGGGCCCCCAGCATATCACAGTGACTCCCACCATTCAGTGCCACGGAGTCATTGGGATATTTTATCACTGAATTGGCGGGATATTTTATTTTAAATTATAAAATGGGTAAGAGAAATACTGTACTGTGATTAGTAGAATCCAGTCACGACCATGCTGCCAGCACAACAGCACAGGTCAGAAATGCTTAACTTTCTGAACCTCATTACTCGGTCCTAAAATAACAAAAATCAGGGAAGCCATTTTATAATTGCAATAAGGCATTCCAGAGTGTGCATAACTGTGGGATAACGGCACTTCTCAGGTGGGTAAAGCCTTCGGCTTCACCTCGGGCTTCACTTCCCGAGGTGTGCCATTATTCCACAATAACACCCTACAATGCCTTATTGCTTAATTAAGCTTCTTCCTCATCCCCGACTCATATGATGTGCCCCCGCCTTGGTACCGACCTTCTCATGGACTTACTAGTCATCCACCATGTGCTCAGGACCAAAATAATTGTGGGTGGCCTGCCATGCTGGTTGTGCATGGGCCTGCAGGAAGTGCTGGCACAACAGCGGAACAGGGCTTTTTCATCCAGCTCCTGGTTTTCTTCCCAATGGTGCCATCCTGCAATGACACACATGCAGGCATGTGATAGCACATATACATGCTTGGCGTCCAGTTGATGCCCTTCTATGTGCTCCTGTAGCCTTCTCCCCTCCACAAGGGAGGACAGTTGTTTTTAGGATGTTGGACCTTCCCTCCCCTGGTTGCCCCCCAAGCGACCAGTCTGTTCCTGAACCTGGGTCGCCATGAAAGCAAGCCGTGCTACTGCTGTGCTGCTAGGCTGGCCAGCTGGACATTTTCTGCTGCATTTTAACAGCTTTATTAGCAGAATGTAACCAAGCTGTATGTCACAACAGAAACACTGTAGCAATTAAAACACCGTAGAGTCATTCAAACCTATAGCCGCCAGGGGTACAACTAGAACCAGTGGTGGAGAGAGACTGAAAGATTAGGACCCATGAATTCAGCCCATAACCGTCAGGAAGAGTTCTGGGGCTCTGAATTCTCTGGTTGTGGAAGAACCTCTGGAATTAGCAGAGTATCCAAGACTGCACAGTAGGTAGATGCTTCTGTCTGTTTCAATTATTTAGCCACACTGTTTTGTTGCAGTCTCTTGCTTTGCTGCTACTGTACTGATTTCTCCTTGTTACAATGTATTTATTTCTTCAGCTGCTTTTGTATCTGCAACTACTTCACCATTTACATTATATATTTTTACTGTTTTTGCACTATGTTTCATTATTTATTGTGCGAATTTCACCATTTTATGTTGCATTTATCTGTAACATGTTTACCCTTTACATTGAATGCTCCTGGCTTCTTTGTACCATGTTTTATAATTGTTTGTGTGATCTGTACTCCCGGGGTCATGCCTGAAAAAAAGGCATACTTATTGTCTGGTGCACCTACCCAGTCATCAAAAACCCAAATAAATAAATAATAATTGGCAGGGTTGGAACTGGTAGCAGTGGAACCAGTGCCTGAAGAGGTGGGTTTGTGTAACAATTATTAAGGAATTTTAATGGAATTAGTTTACCACTGATCACTGTGGCTTCTTGAATGTAAGTATGGATCCAGATCTGCTGTCTTGGTGTTTACACTGAGATTTACAGGAACCAGAAGTGTGATGCTTGACATCAAGTGCCAGGACTTCTGTTCCGTTCCTGCCTTGTATCTCAGAATCACAAACCTGAAGCACTGGGTTTAGACTTGAATAAGACAGTTCCCGATACCTGACCCACTGGTACCACATTACAAAGGGGTTGCGAGTACCGGAGGCGGAAGATCACACTGCCTTGATTCTGCCAAGCACTGAGAAGCTCATGCACGTATCACAGAGGTGGAACCAGATTCTGGAGCTTTTTCCAACCAGTCATACTTCATTCTGAAATAATTCTTTGTAAACAGTTTTAAAAATCTCACAGGTCTTGGTTTTTAAACCTTTGAAAGATACAGGGTTGCTGATAGGTGCATCATGGCTGAAGAACCAAACAAAGCTTTAATTATCACAGGAACAGAGAAAACTTTAACCTTTCCCACAAACAAAACACAGAAAGGAAAGGGAAAGGGGAAACTGTTTAACCAGGAAAGGCACAGTAAGCCAGCCAGAGCTTGTTTCCAGGTGCAACCTGAGAGCACAAGGAAGTTAAGTGACTTGCTCAGGGTCACACAGTATGCAGAAGGCACAAGACTAATTCAAGGGGGAAGAAAACTAACCAGCCGGTGACAATGGCCAAGAGGCATCGGATAGGTGCATGTGGTACACATGAATTCTGAATGTTTTGGGAGTGAGGTGCATATGCAGACACAGCTGCGATGAACAAAGGTCTGCAGATGAATCCATTATGTTAGAAAACAAACAGACATTAAGAAAACAAAATCAGAGCCACCATAAAACTGAGTGGCTTTCAACACACATGCGGAGGATAAACCTCATATATATATATAGCAGAATGGGGAATTTGTTTGAATAGGACAATAGAGGCGCAGCGGAAGTTCTTGTGTCATTAGCTAAATGCAAATAAGGCACTTCAGCAGTGTTCCTAAAAATAAGCATTAGTCAGAAAAAGCAATTAGATATTATCTGTCCGTGCAGAACAATTAGGACCGGTTAGAAAACGCAGAACCTTAATAAAAATAACTTCTGTCAGTATAGCAGAGAAAAGGCAGACCCTTAATAAGAAAAAAACTGTTAGTATAGCAGCGATCATGTGCTTTTGGCAACAAAGCATTGGTGCAATAGCCCCGAAGGCTGCAGAAGTCATTACAATACAAGCAGGCACAATGTAATTCACTGAATTTAAGTATGCTTTGATCCAAGTACTACATTAGGTTTTGGGCCTTAAGAGGCTGTTGACAGATTAAAATAATCTTCAGACTATGACTAGCCTCTTTAGAAAAAGTGTCATATTTCAAAAATATTAATTCAGGATTTTTTTTTTCCCTTTTAGTATGGGTCTCAAATTGTACTGACGAAAACCAATTTCAGTAACTTGCCATTTTTAATCACATAATTTAGTAAGTATGCTTATTTTTCAGCAAATCAGCAGACACTAAGGCAAATGCCTATGATTTAGGTTAGTATAGGGCCGGCCACCTGGTTGTTCTTCCTTTGTAATTTTCTCTGACTGAGGCTTATTACTCAGTCTTGTCAATGATGAACTCCTCTTCTTCTCCGTTGCTCCTAAGAACCAAGGCAAATGACATTACTGCTTAGAAGACATAACCCCAAACCTGTTTCAACAAATGATTAAACATTCAATTTCTACTGCGTCTTGCCAAGACCTAAAATGGCCAAACACTGCAGAAAGAAATGGGCTTCTAACTAGAAAGATAACGGAGATGGTCCCTCTTCAAAATGAAGGCAGCCAATTTGTTTGTTCACTATACCAACTTGGACAACAGTGGGAGGCATCACAGGTGCTCACTCTAAGAGGGATGCCTTATAGCAGGGTTTACTATAGAGATGGAGCATCATACAATCTATGATCTCTTTAACCCTTATGGGACTCTTCTCAGCCAACGGAAGGGGCTGCAAAAGTTACACTCTGCCGAATTCCAAGTGAGCTGGATGTTTTTAGGGTCTTACTTAGAGTAGGATTCGGTCAATTCCCTGCCCATCCATGCCGAGCAGGCAACAAATTAATAGCAATCTACGTAATGTGTGTACTGGAATCCTGCAGCCCTATACAAAACCTGATGTCCTCCCACCCCATGCAGCACTGCAGCTGCTCATACTTTCCCCGCTAATGCTACCCTAGCTTCTCAAGAAGTCTGCAACGCAAGCATAATTACTTGCATTCTCATTTCTGACCACGGCATAGCCTTGTCTCAAATCTGTGGTGGCTCTCTGGGACATAAGTCTCTGGGTCCTCTGGGAAAATACATTTGTTTTTCACATCCTTTCTCATCTCGTCGCCCCCTCAGAAGCTTTTATCCCATCTGCTTCCTTTTTTCTGCTATAGAAACATGGCTGGAAAGCTGATGGCCTTTTTAATATAAATCCCACTGCCTTGCTTCAGTTTAATAACAAGAGCAGCATTACCTGTTAGCCTAATATACCATGGCTATTTTGTTTGTTTTTACAAAGAGCTGAAATAAATAATAAACATACTGTATTTTCTCGGGGGGGGGGGGGACACAGTTTAAAGTAAGAGAAGGCTGTAAGATTTGATGAACATGGTTGGGTCTTATTTTCTGTCCAATACACACTTCTTTTGCCTCAGTTTTCCACAAGAAAAATGTTTCATTCCTAGCTCCAGTACCTTAATCCCAATAGTGTGGCTGCAGTAAGAAAGATTGAGTATACAGCATGCTGGCCTGCTTAGAAACAAAGGCAGAGAGTGGGCAGAGCAAATAATATTACCACTGAACAGGACACTAGGTAAGCCACATTTAAAACAGTTTGCCATTTTGGTAACCACAGTTCAAAAGATACAGCAGAGGTAGAGAGAATACAGCAGAAGGCCACACAATTATTAAAGGCTGGACTATAGGGACAGATTGGAGCACTGTGGTCTGTTCACACTGGAAAAGAGAGGAGTAATGGACATCAGAGCAGTATTTAAAATTTGAAGGGAACTGATAAGAGTCGATTTGGGGAAACTGAACAGATCTCTAACAGCAGAACAGGGGTAACAAACAGACTGCAAGGGGGTGCGATAAGATGAAACTTCAGGAAAACAATTTATTTTTACTGAAAAAAAAAAAAACGGAGACTGTGGAATACCTACCACAGTAGGCTGCAGAAGAAGGGAGAATGGATACTTTTAAAATTAATGGAGCTAATATTGCTGCAAATAAATAGGATTTGAACAATAAAGGGGAGGGCACAATTCTGCTGAATTTTGAAAATAGGGTTGCAACTGCCATGAGAACAGGAGATGGACCAACGCACTGATTTTGCCTAGTGTTAGTTTTACATAATATTTCACATGCAACATCTGTATTTCATATCTAACATTTGGGTAGTCAAAAAAAATTGCTTAATTTTAAACATTTCTTTAGAGATGTGAAAAATGTTCCAACGGTTCAGGAGATAATCTTTAATGAGCTTGGTAATCCTTAATGAACTTGCTAATGATTCTAGCCAACTGTGAAGGAGTCAGTATCAGTTAGTCATCTGACAGGATGGATGGTGACTGCTCATAACAAAGTGCTCCAGCTTATACCACATGGATGGGGTACATCTGTCAGGCATAGGCACCAATATTTTCAATTTGTCACTGAAGTCAAGCACTGAAACCATCCACAGATGAAAGGGCTACACCCACCCTTGAAAGGTGAGGACAGCACAAACAAGGATTTGTAAATGCTTCTACCTTAGCAGCAGAGGTTACTTAAGGGAAGTCATTTGTGGACAAAGTTTGCCCCCTCCTCCAGCTTCAGCACTGAAGTCATCCAGAGATGGAAGGGCTATGTCCATCTTGAGAGATGGGGACAGCACAAAAGTACAGTTATGGAAGAACTTACTGTAACAGTAGATCTTCGAGAGGGTCTCTTTCAGCAGGCTATTACCATTAGGACTATGCTGCTAGGCACTAGGACCCCATGGCAAACTTCTAGCTAGTGATCCCCAGTAGGAACCACCCCCCGATGCCGGCTCCGCCCTGTCAACCGATGGTGTATCAGGGAGCGGTCCCCAGCCCCACCTCAGTTCGCCCCCCCAGAGACCCAGTGAAAGGAACTGCAGGTGGACCAGGAGGGAGCATGCCACAGAAAGAGAGATGCAGAACTCACTGGGGGAAGGAGGGAGGGACGGAAAGTAGCGCCTGCTGCAAGAGCTCCTCTCAAAGATCTGCTCTTATGGTGAGTTCTTACATAACTGTACTATCTTATTTTGAGTGGAACCTCTTGCAACAGGCCATTACCATTAGGACCATGTCCCAAGCAATCTCAAGAAAGGGAAAAAGGTAAGTCTGGGAGGAGGCTAGAAGCACTGTAGCTCTACGGAGGCAGTTAGGACAGAAGATCTTGGAGGACCGCAAGGCTGAAACCTACCCTTCTCCTAGAGGCAATATCCAGGTTGTAGTGCTTGATGAAAGTGTGCACTGAGCTCCAGGTAGCCGTTGCACAGACGTCTCCGATGGAGATGTTACGTACAGAGGCAAACAAAGTAGCCACTTCCCTGGTAGAATGACCCCTAACCAGGCCCAGCAGGGGTTTGTTATACTTGTTTTAACAGAAAACAATACAGTTGACCAGCCACTTAGAAAGTGTCTGCTTAGATACAGAGGTGCCTTTGAAGCGTGGCACAAAGGCCACAAACAACTGCTCCGTTTTATGGTGCGAAGCGGTACGGGTAAGGTAGTGGCGTAACACCCTGCAGAATCCAAGGTATGCAGGATCGCTTCCCCTCTGTTTGAGTGATCTGAATAATAAATAGGAAGATTGATGTCCTGGTTTAACGTCAGCTCGGACACCACCTTTGGCAAAAACTTAGGATTCATTTTCAAGGACACCCTGTCATTATGAAAAATTAAATAAGACTCCTTACACATCGGGGCCTGAAGCTCGAAAACTCTCCGGGCTGAAGTAACTGCAACTAAAAACAACGCTTTCCAAGAAAGGAAACACAGCTCACAATTCATGGCAGGCTCAAACAGGGGAAGAGATAACTTATCCAGCATAAAAAGGACATCCCAGGGTGGAACTGATCTCTAATGGGAGGCTTGATATGCAATATGCCCGGCAAAAATGTACGGGACACGTCCAGTTGCGCAAGGGTTTTTCCTTTCACAGGTACGTGATATGCAGAAATATGTACATTTATGGAAGAGTAGCTCAGGCCTTGATTTGACAAGGAGAGGAAGTACTCTAAAATTGAGTTCACTGGACAGGTAAGCAGGTCCAGGTGAAGCCCATAAGCAAAAACGTTTCCACTTCATGGCATAAGTGGATCTAGTTGAGGGCTTTCTCACTGCCACAAGAATGTCCACCACTTCCTGGGAAACTCCATACCTAGTTCTGGCTAAGTCTGCAGGAGCCAGGTATGAAGACACAGGGATCTGAGGTCTGGATTGACCAGCGTCCCCTGATCTTGAGACAGCAAGTGTGAGCTCAGTGGCAGCTGTATTGGAGGCTTCACTGCCAGCTGCTGAAGTAGTGGGAACCAAATCTGCTGAGGCCACAAAGGAGAAATGAGGATCATCTCTGCTCCTTCTGCCTGAAGCTTCAGCAGGACCCTCTGAAGAATGGGAAAGGGAGGGAAGGCATGCAGAAACCTCCCTGTCCAATAAAAGAACAAAGCATCTCACCAGAAAACACCAGGCGCAGGCTCTGGCGAGCAGAAACGGGGCAGTTTGGTGTTGAGTGGAGACGCAAAGCGGTTCAACTCTGGACAGCCCCACCTGTCGAAAAGCTGATCTGCTAGCGACTGGAGGAGCTCCCACTCATGAGCCTTGGTCCAAGACTGGCTCAGGCTGTCGGCCAAGGCATTTTGGACACCTGGAACATGAACAGCGGTGAGGTCTAAGTGGTGTTCCAGTGCCCAATACCACACCCACATCGCATCCCTGCAAAGGGGGGTATGAGTGTGTGCCCCCCCCTTGCTTGTTGATGTAAAACACCACTAATGTGCTGGCCATCTGGATAAGAATAGGGCCTGGCGACAGGTCCATCTGAAATGCCCTCAAGATGTTCTGGACCGCTCACATCTCTAGAACACTGATATGGAGTAGCTGCTCATCTGGAGACCATATTCCCAGGATCTGTTCATTTCCCAGATGAGCACCCCAACCAAGACCAGAGGCATCCGCAGTGAGAATCCATCTCAGTGGCTCCTGCTGGAAAGGGACCCCTCGTACCAGGTTGGAGGGGTCTAGCCACCAGGAAAGGGTCCTTCTGATTGGGTCGGAGACCCTGACCGGTTGGTCTAGGTCATCTGACCTTTAGCCCACTGCAACCTAAGCATCCATTGTGGGACTCTCATATGCAGGCGGGCCAGAGGAACTGTAGGAATGGCCGCCGCCATGTGCCCCAGAAGTCTGAGGAAGATCCTGGTGGGGACCAAAGGAGCCCTGTCTACCGCTCTGGCCACACTCCTTAGATGAGCCCCTCTTTGGGAGAGAAAGCCCATGCCCTGAACAGTATCTAGGACCGCTCCAATAAAGAGGAGTCATTGGCTGTGCTCTGGAGATGACTTTGAGAGATTCAGAGTGATCCCCAGCTCTTGGAAGAGGGTAAAGGTGTCTCCAGGAGTGCGAGTTGAGTTCTGAATGGAGCAGCAAGGAGCCAGTCGTCTAGGTAGGGAAAGACGTAAGAGTTCTGGCATCTGAGAGCAGCCACCACCGCTAGACACTTGGTGAAGACTCGAAGTGCGGAGGAGAGGCTGAACGGTAAGGCTCAAAACATGTTAATGTTCTCCCTGGAAGCGGAACCGCAGGAACTTCTGATGGGGAGGAAAGACCCTGATGTGCAGAAAGGCGTCCTGCATATCCAGGGAGCAGATCAAGTCACCTTGATGCAAGAGGGGACTGAGACCTGGCAGGGTAACCATCCTGAACCTCTTGTACTCTATAAAAGAGATTTAGTGAGCTGAGGTCCAGAATAGGCTGAAGGTCTCCTGTCTTTTTTGGGAACAGAGAACCCAAGAAGGAAAGGTAGTGACAATATTTAGTAAAACACCCGAAAGAATAATAACATCTACCCAACCCAAGAGGGAGGGTACAAGGTACACCCCTGGGGTGCAACACTGTACCTGCCAGCCCACTTCCCAAAACCAGGTTCTGAGAGGGGAGGCGGGGGGGGGGTCTGAATACAGCAAGACTCCATTAGAAGAAACAACATTACTATGGTAATTATTTTCTTCAAACAACATGAAGTCTTGCTGTATCCAGACATAATGCAGACTACCAAGCAGTTCCCTATGGAGGAGGGAATACAGAAACCTACTTTGGGAAGAGACTCTGCAGTACTGCTGTACCAAACCTAGAATCACTCCTAGCCTGGATGTCCAGAGAGTAATGCTTGGTGAAAGTGTGTACTGTTTTCCGGGTGACTGCTTTACAGATCTCTAACAACGGTATATCTCTGGCTGCAGCTAGAGAAGCAGCTATACCCCTGGTCAAGTGAGCCCTCAGGCCTGAAGAGGGTGTCCTACCCAACTTGTCATAACGAAATTGAATACAAGAAACAATCCACCTGGCAATACTTCTTTTGGTGGCAGGCTTACCCTTTCCACTTCACCATAAGTGAGAAACAACTAAGGACAGTCATTTCTATGTGCCTTGGTATGCTCAATGTAGTAGCTAAGGGCCTTCTTAACATCCAGACTGTGTAACCTTCTTTCTCCTGAAGAAGAATGGTCAGTGAAAAACACAGGGAAAGATACAGACTGGTTCAGATGAAAATATTAAACTACTTTGGGCAAGAACCTCCTATTGGTTCTGAGGACTAATTTGTCCCTGTGGAAGGGGATGAAGTCAGGTTCCACTGACAGAGCCTGTAACTCACTAATCTGCCTGGCAGAAGTAATAGGGGACGTGACAATGACAAGAACAGCAGTACAGGATACCAAGGCTGTCTGGCCCAATCTGCAGCCACCAGTATCATTGTACAGGGTTGAGTCCTGATCTTGATAAGAACTCTGAACAGCAGAGGGAAGGGAGGGAAGGCATAGAGAAACCTGCCCTTTCAGTCCAAAAAAGAGAGCATCCTGGGGAACCATCCCCAGGACTAGAGGTCTGCAAAAAAACAGAGGAAGTTGATGATTGTCCGGTGCTGCAAAGAGATCCATCTCTGGAGTGCACCACCTGGAGAAGATGACCTTCGGTATGTGAGGATCCAGGGACCATTCATGGTGTCCCTGTGAAATTCTGCTCAGAGCATCTGACAGTATGTTGTCCTTCCCTGGAAGGTGAATTGCTACCAGAGAAGTCTGAAGAGAATAGGCCAGAGACCACAGCTTCATGGCTTCTGTGCACAAGGCCGAGGCCCGAGTGCCTCCCTGCTTGCTGATGTACCACATTGTGGTGGTGTTGTCCTTTCTGACTTGGACCACCTTGCCCTTGACTGAATCTGAGAAGCTCTGCAGGGCTAGGAAAACTGCCCTGAGTTCCCGAAGATTGATATGAAGGAGACACTCCTGTGGAGACCAGAGCCCTTGAGCTGTCAGGGTTCCCAGGTGGGCTCCCCACCCTAGAAGAGAAGCATCCGCAGTTAAAACTACTGACAGGACTTGAGGGAGAAATGGAACCCCTTGTCTGAGGCTGTCCTGGTCCAGCCACCACTGGAGAGCTTGGACCAGACTCTGAGTCACTGGAATCAGTTTGGTAAGCAAATTCTTCTTTTGAGACCAAAAACACCTCAGATGAAACTGAATGTCCCTCATCTGGAACCTTTCTCCCTGCACCACTGCTGTGGAAGCTGCCATGTGGCCCAGGAGCTGGAGGAACTGTCTTGCTGGGCGGGAGACCTGAGGTCGAAAGGAGGAAGCAAGATCCACTAGGGCCTTTACCCTTGCCAAGGGAAGGAAGGCTTTTGCTTGGACAGTGTCCAACTCTATGCCTATAAAGGTGAGAAGTTGAACTGGTTCGAGTACAGGCTTTGGAAGATTGAGAAGAAAACTCAAGGAGCTGAGTAGGTTCTGGGTAGTCTGAAGAGCTGACTTGACCTGTAAATGAGACTGACCCACTAACAGTCAGTCGTCCAGATACGGAAAGATGGTGATACCCTGTCTTCTGAGGTAAGTCACCACTACTGCAAGGCACTTTGTGAACACCCTTGGAGCTAATTTTAGACAGAATGACATGGCTCTGAATTGGTAATGGCCTGAAGGCAACTCGAACCTGAGGTATTTTCTGTGGGACCACCTGATAGGAATACGGAAGTAGGCATCCTTGAGGTCCAGAGATGCTAGCAAATCCCCTGGCCTTAGAGAGGGAAGGATTATTCCCAGAGTTACCATTTTGAATTTAGACTTTGAAATGTGTTTGTTCAGATACCTTAGGTCTAGGATGGGTCGCCACTCCCGTTTTCTTTGGGGTAAGGAAGTACCTGGAATACAGTCCTTTCCTCTTGTGCTGAGTAGGAACCTTTTCTATAACTCTGAGAGCTAGAAGAGTGGAAGCCTCTGTCTCTAGGGCAAGGATTTCTAAGACTGATGCAGGTGGAAAAGACCTGGCCCATCTTTTTGAAAATTTTTTGAAGTTGAGGGCCAGTCCCTGGCTTACTGCTTCCAGGACCTACTTGTCTGAGGTCACAGACTTCCAGGCCTGCAAGTAGTAAGCCAGCCTGCCTCCTACTGGAAATGGGGGGGGGTTGACCCAGGCTGACACTTCAGGGTGTCTGCTTGGCAGAAGCCTTAGACTGAGAGGAGGAGGAAGCAGCCCTGCCCATCCACCTCCTATCCCTCCCTCTGAAGAACCCCCTCTGTGGGAAGGGAGAGGAGGCCTGGGCTTGGTAAAAAGGTCTTTGAAAGGGCCTGCCCCTGCCTCTAGACTGCTGCCTGTGCGGAGTGGCCTGCCTTTCCTTGGCCTGTGCACTCCTGTACGTGGTCCTATATTCATCCATTTTCTTCATGTAAGCCTCTGTCCGCTCCCCAAACAGAGAGTTACCTACTACAGGAAAATCCATGGGCTTAGTCTGGGTATCCTGTGAAAGGCTAGTACATCTGAGCCAAGCATGTCTTCTGAGAAACACAGATGTAGCCATGACTCTAGATGCCACATCATTGGGAGTCCACAGCAGCATGAAATTGCATTTCGGATGCCTCAATTCCATCAGCCGCCACCACCTCCAGTTAGCTGGGGAGAGGCCTGTTTAGCCAGTTCCAGCACCGTGTCCCATCTGGATTTCTGGTACCTGGCTGTGTAGGCCATATAAGTAGCCTGCGTGAGTCCCAAAGAGGATGCCAAATACTGTTTTTGGTAATGGCATCCACTTTCCTTGAGTCCTTATCCGGGGTGTGTGAAGCCAAAGGGATGTTAGCCCTGTCACAGGCTGCAGCCTGCACTACCCCAACATGGCTGCAATGACTATAAAGGAACTCCGCAGCTGAGCCCAATAACGAATACCTCCTGTCCATTCTCTTATCCACAGGAGGTACTGAATTAGGGGTTTGTAAAATTTTGTATGTCTGTTTCCCCCAAGATTTATGAAGAGGGATAGACAGCTTTTTCTCGACTCTGGGATGTCCATCATTTCCACAAAATCAGGCTCTTCATCCTCCTCTGCTGCTTCAACCAAGGGAAGCTGCGGGGTTTGTGCCACCTTTTTGTAGAGCAAAAAGTGTGAAGGGGACTCAGAGAGCCTGGGAGGAGAGACACGTGACAGCCTGTCTGGGGAGATGTCCGGTTCAATGGGCACATCCAGATCCCCTTCATCGTCATCACCGGGATAGTCTTCATCTCCCTCCCACTCCTCATAATAAGCATCTGGGTCATAACCCAGAGGAGACGGATCTGACCAAACCAAGCACCGAACCGGTCTAAGCAATTGGACAATACTAATCGCTTTGGCTATTTCGTCTGCGATTGGAGAGTGGGATACAGGATCCAGACCGGTAGACTTGCTCTTTTTCTTTGTCGGAACCGACCTCTTGGGGGTTGGCTCTCCTTCTGCCCGAGGAGGTATCGCCTAGGTCAGTAGGCACCTCCTCAGGTTCGGCCACAACCGAACCGGGCTGGCCATCCAGATCTACGGACTTCTCGGCCTCCCTTTCCTTCAGCCTGCCCAGTCTTTTATCTAGAGTGGTTTTAGGAAAGTTCCTACAGATTTGGCAGTCTGACTTGAAGTGGTCAAACTCCCAGACAATAAACACAAATGAGGTGGGGGACGGCCTTAGCAAAGGCCTCCCCACACTCAGTACAGTGCTGAAACCCAGTGGGACCGGTTTTCTTCTTGGGTTTCTCAGACATGGCCAACCTAACAAATTACCCTATAGAAGCTTTCAAGCCAGGTAATAAAGCAACTGATTGGTTACAAACTGTGTCATGGGCCTTTTAAAAGAACCAGCAAAAGTCCGGTTCTTTTGAAACCGATCGGTACTGGAACACCACACAAATCTCAGAAAGAGAGAAAAATTTTACAAAGTCGGTTCCAAACTGGACCGACCGGAAAGAAACCGAAGAAAGACAATTTCCACTCTTTTTAGCAAAATAAAACATAGTCACTACATATCTACATACTATCTGTACCGTACACAGAGGCTGGAAATCCGAAAATAACAAAAATATGCGGTTTAAACTGAACGCTTTATTTTTCTTTTACTGAACCAAGCAGAGGAAATCTCTGGAGCGACTTCACTGTTAGGTGCAGTAAAGAATCTGACAGTTACACTGGGAAGTACCATAGACAGAGGTTTGAAAACCGAGCTCAAGCTCAACATTCTATGCTTCTGCACAGAGTTAACTCTTTCCTCTCCGGGGCAGTTCAAGTGCTGGGGCTAACTGCATTATGTCTGAATACAGCAAGAATTCATGTTGTTTGAACTAAGGTGCTTTGGCTGTTTTGACTTGTCATGGACAGCCGTGATCACCATGGAGTCTGCCTGAAGGTGTTCTGCCAGAAAAGGCTCATCCCTTGGCGCCTTATACAGCCTGTCTGGCTTCTTCGAGACTGCCAGAGTAGTGGAAGGATGCTTCCAAGTGATCTGCGTAAGATTCTGGAAAGTATCCACAAGCGGAGGGACAACCAAGGGTTTTGGCTGCTCCTGCCTCAGGGACTTTGCTAGTCTTCGGCGATCGGGATCCAGATCCTTTGTCTCCCACCCGTTGGAGGACTGGATATGCCTTATGACGTCCATGTAAGTGAGATCGTCAGGAGGCAACCCAGGATTGTCCTTCTCCGGGGACACCAGCCTCTCCCTGGAAAGGGAAAGGTAGGAACCTGAGCTGGGCTCCGAACCTTGGCCGCTAGAAGAAAGGTAAACTGATCCTGAGGTGGATCTGTTCCCCCCAAGGGAATGCCACCCACTGTTGGATTGACACCTAGATGACCGGCAATGGAAGTGAGACCAGTGGCACTTGGTTCGAGTACCAACGACAGCTGTCAGACCGATGTCTCTTGATGACAGCCCCCGGCTATAGGAGCGATGGTGGTCAGTACTGACCATGAGCGACCTCGGTATCGCCTCTTTCTGTGTAAAGTCCACCCACAGGTGTCCATGAAGCTGCGTGAGCGAGACCTTGTTCTTGGCTTAGGGGAAGATAGCTTAGGCACGGGAGCCAAAGGTTTCCTGGCTGGGCTTTGGTCCTTTTCTTTAGCCAGAGCCGGTTCTGAGTACAACTGTGGTGGAACAACATCCTTTTTGACCTGCTCCCACCAGAAATGGAACAGCTCAGTAAGAAGTTCTTTTGTGAACTGCACCACAGCTAAACATCCTGAAGGCGAAGGCTGCTCTGGCGCGGGAGGAGCAATAGGAGACGAGGGGAGGTACGGCAGGACCTTAGGCGAGGGAGTGGACCAATTCCCCTTGTCCTCCGGCGTGGATGCCCTGTGGACTGGTGAACGTTCGGGCATTGAGTAGGCCATGCCCGATGGACGTCCTTTTTCTTCGTCCGATGACGGCCTGGAGCTGGTGGGTTTGGAGGCTGACACTGGTTTAGAAGCTGTGGCCACTGCCGCTGAGAATCGGTGAGCAGTAACTGGTCGAGAGACAGACTCCCGATCCTTGGGATTAGTGGCCTTACATGGCATACCAGGAAGGGGGCCGACATTGGGACCTTACATGATAGGACCAAAGTCCCTGCAGATAAAGCAGAGGTCCCGACTCCTGTGGTGGAGAACATCCGCAAGGGAATAGCCCTCACCTTGAGGGATGTTTGGGCTAGAGAACAGGAGCCCTGCTTGCCAATCCCAGACACCGGTGGTTTGGCAGAAATGGAAGCCTCTTGCCACCCTGTAGAGTGCTGAGAGTGGCGGGAAGAATGGTCAGACTCTCCAGAGTTTGACCCCAAGGAGAGCTTCTTTCAGTGAGGGGACCGGGAGTGCGAACGCTCCTAGACAGACCCCGGTCCTTTTCTTGGGACTTCCAAACAGAGTCCTTCTTTTTGTCCTTATGTTTAGGCCGAGAAGAAGCAGAAGAGGAGGATTTTTCAGCTGGTGAGGCCTGCATCACTGCCACCTGCTGCTCTAGAAAATGGGCTATTAGTGCCTTCAGGTGGCACATCCTAGTCCAGCTGGTAAAGCCTCTGCACACTGAGCAGGCCTTGGTGTCATGGTTTGGGCCCAGGCAGAAGACACAGGTATCGTGTTTATCCTTCATCTGTATCTGGCGACCAGGTGCACTTCGTCTACTTCTTGGCGGAAGAGATGTATGATGGTGAAGATGACATACAGCAATGGAGCAGAGGAAAAGCGGACTTTTCAACTGAGGGAAAAAAAAGGCAAAACTTAGGAGACAAACGATAGCTCTTCCAGAAGTTCACCAAAAAAACAGTGTCAATGGGTCTGCGGCAGGAAAGAACTGAGGTGGGACAGAGTCCCCCGATATACCAACAGCCAACATCAGGGCGGAACAGGCGCCGGGGTGGTCCCCGCTGGAGATTGCTAGTCAGAAGTTTGCTGTGGAGTCCTAGTGCCTGGCGGCATAGTCCTAATGATTTTTAACAGCTCCATTTTGCCATAGAAACAAAGGATTTAAAAAGAAACTTAACTACTAGTTCTTTTTTTCAAGCAAATAAAATCATGAACAATTAACTTGGGTCTTCAACACTGTGTAAACAGCTTTGACCTTAGATTAATTTTCTCTTGAATTTGTCTATTTATTGTTTCCCCTAGGTTATTTAGTAATTTGATGAAGCTTAAAAGGAGTCGATTGTTTGGCTCACTTAGTGTGGACCGACTTCCTGCTGCACCTACAAGAAGAATGTGGGATATCTATATGCATCAACAATGCTTGTATATATTGGAAACCTCACATGTTGCCTCAGTTTTAGTAATTCTAGCTTTAACTTAGAAACAATTTGTTAACTAAATGTGGTAAAAATTGTTTTGACCCTCTGCAGTTTGCCATGACCTTCGATGTATGGTCTCGACATCTGCATAAATGATAAGAGAAATGACAAATTTGGTTTCTTTCTTAACTTGAAAACAAAGATAAATTAAAGAAATGATTATTTCAATATTTTTTATTTCTTCATTTTTTTCATAGATTTAACCTAGTGGCTGACACAACTCTGGGTTCCCATATATGTAAAATCATGGATCGTGTTTACAAAGTATATATAAAAGAAGTTATTTATTCTGTTATTTATTTATTATGTGTGCTGTGTAGGTCCCTTGCACTTAAGATCTGTGTTCTGTTCTCCTTTTATTTCTTTTTCTTGGTGTTCATTTTTGAACAGATTTTTAGGTTTTCCCTTTTAGCCCTGTAACAATTTATGAGCATTAATGGAACAATGATTTAATTATTTAATTGAATGAATCGAGATGTATTTAAGGAGAATAAGCTTGTACTGAATTTTATCCCCGGAAGACCTAACGGTCGAGGCGCTAGGGAACTGTTTGTTCTGTTTGTCTCCTCTGCAATGGATTAAATCTACACTTTCAAGTGGAAGAGAGACTTCTGGAGTGCTAGAATTTGTCTTTTACTTTATCTGGTGTGGCTACCTTTCCTGGCACCCGACGTTCACAGGCTGTGCGCAACACAAATTTGAAGTTTTTTCCTAATGATAGCCTGCTGCAAGAGCTCCCATTTGAAGTAAGATCAAGGGTTTGTTATGCTTCCCCTCATGGCAGCAGAAGTTACGTCACTAAAGTCGTTTGTCGGCAAAGTCTGCCCTCTCCTGCAGCTGACCGGCTGCATGAATCACAGAGGGTTGGTAAGTAGGGTGTATGTGAGGTCCTCACCCCCTCTGGCTGGGGGAGGGATGGGATGAAAGGGAGTGGAGTTTTGCTCACCACCTCGCACGGTAGTAGAAGTGTAGTAGTTCACATTTAGAGTTGGGGGGGTGGCCTTCTTGTTCCAGGGTGGACGATCTCCTGTAGAGTCCTAAGGTACCATGCTGCTGTCACTTCTGCAGAACGTATTTTCTGTGGCCCCTTTTCTTATGGTTGTATATACGTTTTGTATATATATAAATGCTGAAAAGTTCTGCTGTTTCATGACATGAATGATTTCTAATCAATTATGCTGAGGAATTTTAAACCCAAGTACTGAGAGGGGGGTTGATTTCTTCCTGGAAAAGGGGGAAGAAAGAGGGGAAGGGAACTGGAGGCTGCCTCAGCTAAAGTCTGGTTTTAAGGTTAAAGTAAGAAATTTTAAGCATTTGTCAGCTGATGATGTCATAATTGATGGGTTACTGTACTGATGTCACAGTTAATTAAGTGGTATGCGATATGGATTTAAGGGTATCTATTCCAGAGACAAACTCATAATCCCGAAACTGATGGGACACAGTTCAGTCTCCCAACACATTCATACGCCCAACAGGAAGAAGCCGATGCCGACAGGGGTACGGTAGCGGATGTGAAGAACCGCCACCCTACCCCTAGCCAGGCATGACAAGTAACTGCAAAATGTGGAGGCCGGTCGAGCTGCTCCCGTGGAGTGGAGGTCTAACGCAGTAGCAGCTCAGTCAGCATGGTCTGGTAGACCGGGGTTCTGTTGCCAGTCATTGCTATTGCTCCCGCACACTATTCCACCCCCATCGCTTTTTTTTTTTTTTTACTCTGAGGTCCACTCCCCCTCCGAGTTGGTTAGGGTGTGGGGGGCTCTTAAGTACATTGCACTATTCCAAGATTCAGTCTCCCAAACTTGGTCTTGTAGCATTCGGGATACTGAATTTCGGTGTTTCAAAATATATTCGATTAAGGTACTATGTGTTATGCAGAATCAAACATACCATTTTTCTATTGGAAAAGCCAGCTGTGGGGTGGTGTGTGTGTGAGTGTAAGTGCGTGCAAGCTATAAATATAGGGGATACATGATGGACATGAATGTGATAAGACAAATGTGTCACTCCTGCAGAGTGAGATATCCAGAGCTCACTCTGCAGGAGTGACACTATTTGCCATAGCACACAATCTGCACATCATGAATTCGATTTACACAATAGGGCCAGGCGTTTCAGTATTGTTATGTTGTCCTGCATTCTGTTCCTGTTTATGTGTTTGCTCATATTGTGTGTGAGTTTTTCTGAATGGGCTAACAGTGTTACAAACTCTGGGAAACAGATGAATGTGTTTTGCAATGCTAAATGAGTTAGTTTTAGGTAGGAGTGAGAAACAGACTATTTTGTGAAGCTATATTCTTTAGAAGTCTGGCTGCAGTCAAGCTGAGAGTATCACAGTAATTGTAATGGGCTGAGAGGCAGAGTTTGAGGAACAGGTGAGTGTTTTAGTGGTAACTGAGTTAGCTCCAGGCAGCAGTGACGAACAGACCGTTCTGTGAAGCCATGTTCTTTAGAATTCTGGCTGCAGTCAAGCTGAGAGTATCACAGTAATGAGCTTCCATGGAAGTTAAGAGTGTGGGGAATAGGTGATAGTGTTTTGTAACGCTGAGTTAGCTGCAGGCAGCAGTGAGACCTGTCATGTAGTTCTGCATTTGTGTCTATGGTAACAGCACAGGTGTTTTTGTGTGTTACGGGGAGAGCTGCCTACAGTGATATCAGTGACCTTTGTGTGACCTGTGTGTGTAAATGGCTGATATAACCACAGTAGAGCAGAGGGTAAAAATATCACACTGCAGTGAATGATGCACAGTTTTATCTCACTTATTTATCACTTACCCCTATTGCATAAATATAGATATCTATCTACATACATACACACACACACATATACATATTCTTTGCAAAAACTTTGTTAATGCACTAGTAAGGGTTGAAGTGACAAAAGTAAAGAAACATGGTGTCAGGGTTTCCAACCCTAACACACACACACACCTCTCCAGCATCTTCATTAATCAGGCATGGGGTGCGTCTTGGGATTGTCAACTCTAACGCTCACCCCATTCGACCATGAAAGAAGCTGAGATGTGTAGAGTATATGAGAATGGGGTGAGTGTTAGGGCTGACAACCCCACAGCACACCCCATGCCTGATTAGTGAAGATGCAGGAGAGGTGAAACAGTAATGTTTTTTCTTGGTGCTGTCTGGTGGGTGGGGGTGAGGTGTTAGGGTTGGAAACCCTAACACCACATTTCCCTACTTTTGTCGCTTCAACCCTAACTAATGCATTAGCAAAGTTTCTGCAAAGAATTTCCTTACTTTTTGAGATTATATAATTTTATCATTTGTCTGTGGGTGCGCAGGGCCCTGTACTCCCATCCCTCCTTAGATATATACATATATGTGGGCCCTGCACTTGCATTTGTAGTAAAACAGACATGAAACTGACAGCAGGGCATTCTTATTGCCTCACCTCATGAACCCAGTAATGAAAATTTAAAAATATCCCTGCCAAAACATGATTCTGCAATGCCATTGCGCGCCACAGTGCAAAATCACAGTTTGGCCAGGGTACTGAAAAATGACATCTGTCACATTTATGAGGTGGTGTAAAAAGATGTGTGTGTTGACAATTTCAAGTCAAAATATTTAAAATTGCAAAAAGTTACGAGGGAGCATAACAAAATTCCAATGTATGCGCATAACTTTAGCATTTTTAAATATTTTGGCCCCGAAATCTCAACACAGCCTTCTTATGATCCCACCTGATGAACAAGGGCAGTGAAAATGTTCAAATCCCATCCAAAAGGTGATTTTACTAAGCGACTGCGAAATTACTTTTCCGGATGGATTTATGTACTGTAGTTCCACTGACATTGTTCATGATGTGGGGTCTCATAAAAGCCATGTTGAAAATTTGGCATAAAAATATGAAAAAATTGCTAAGTTATACACAAATGTTGAAAACACCATTGAAATCATTAATTCCCCATACAAAAATAACTTGTTTTATATCTCATCATATGAAACAAGATCTTGTTTCGTATCATGTGATATGAAACAACATTTATAATGTTAAAACAAATATATTTTAAGGAGATTTCAATAACTGATAAGTGCAGAATCCAGTGAAGGGGTCCTGATAAACAAGCTGCATGTGTGGTATGCACAAAAGTTGAAAACCCCATTGAAATACATCGATTTCCCATAAGAAAAAATAAGATGTTTCGTATCTCATCATATGAAACAAGATCTTGTTTCGTATCATGTGATACGTAACAAGATTTATAATGTTTAAAAAAAAAAAACATATTTTAAGGGGATTTCTGTTAACAGATAAATGAAGAATCCATCTAAGCGGGTCCCAATAAGCAAGCTACATGTGTTGGTTCCTGCCCAGAATATTATTTTTGGGGGTTTCTTAATTTGAATTTTCAAGCAAAACTGAAAACAAGATGGCTGCCAAATAAAAAAAGGATTTTCCTCAAACGAAAAAGGATGATGTCAATATGACAAAATAATTCTTTTTCGTTTCATACAGCTATTTTTGAGGTGCTTACTGAGCAAGCTCAGAACCATTTATGAAAATTTCAAATCAAAATAACTTTTGAACGGATTAATATTTTTCCAACAAACCAGCAAATGGCACATCTGCAAGTCAGACCCTTTCTACCCTGAAAATGTCAGACCAAAATTCCAAACCATTTGGGCTATAGCCAAATTCAAAGAAAATCCCATTCAAAACAATGGGGGGAAAAAACTATGAAAAATTAACTTTTTTCACTATCCATATCTTGGAAACCGCACATCCAACCAGAATAAAACTTGGTACATTCAGTGATCTACCACACAAGATCACATACGCAAAATGACGTGTAAATCTGTTGCACGCTTGCGAAGATATTAAAGTGCCAAATTTTTTGTTTAACATAGACACCCACAGTTCAACCCTAATTATAGTGGCACTACTGCGCCACTATAATATATATACATATAACACACAGATATATACGTATATATGGGATGTGCGGTGGGCTGACTCAAACTATGCAATTTATCTTCAAGTGTGAGTGGGCAGGACCATAACCCATGAATGGCAGGCCCACTCATGAGTTATGAAAGCCCTGCCCACTCACAAGTGACAATAAATTGCCTATTTTGAGTCAAGCTATACATATTATATATATATATATATATATATGGGATACACAATGGCCAGACTCAAAACATGCTTTTTATCATCATGAGTGAGGTGGCAGGATCATAACTCAGGAGTGGCGGAGCCACAATTGAGTTAATGAAAGTCCTGCCCCCTCACACACGATGACAAATGTCACAGTGTGAGTGAGACCATTATGTATCCAGTTTATGCAATGTATTTTAAATTGTAGAGCTTGTAGGTTAGTTCTTTTAATGAAGAATAAACTGCCTTCACTGCTCTGTTCTGAGTGCAGCAGAAGTCACTGTGATGCCATGAGGCATTGTTCAAGCTGCTCTCCCATTAGTCAAGAGCTCCTTTGTGACCAACCTCAAGTGATGATAAATGGTGATGACCCATCTGATAAATGATTTATTATCGTTTTAGGTCTTCAAGCCATAGAAATAAATCATTTATCTGTAAGGCTTCACTATCACCTACATATATGAAACTAAGTTAATGCATCTATTGAGGTTAAAAAGCCACAAACGTAGGAACAAAAAACTAATGCAACATTTCTCCCCTTTTCTGGACTTGGAACCCTGACAAGACATTTGTGCAGGTTTCTGCAATGAATTTCCTTATTATTTGAGGAGGAAAAAGGTTGTAACTTTCTTTGTGCATGGCCCTTCAGCACCTGCGTAAAGCAAGAATTAAGCCTTAAGTTGCTCTGAAAGGCCCCATGTGAAGCAGGATGCCCAACAGTTGAGTTCTAAGTTGCTCTGTGTAGGATGTGCAGGGCCCGAAGGGTCTTAAACAAAGCAGAAGGTGAGTCCTAACTTTACTGCCTGTGAGAAGCAGGAAGTGAGTCCTAAGTTGCTTCGCACAAAGCAGGATTTCTTAGGAGTTCAGTCCTAACTTACTCTGGGTCCTGCATGAAGCATGAGGTGACTCCCAACTAGTATAAAGCAGGACATGTGTCCTAACTTTATTTTTACAGAGTCCCTTAGGCACTGTGCAAAGCAGGAGATGAGTCATACATTTCTTTAAGCATCTTTTTATAAATAAAAGTTTGATTGATCGATTAATATTTAGTTTGTTTATGACTTTAAAGAGCACGTTTCCTGCTCTTTTTTTTTTACATTTCCCCCAGAAACACTATAGAAGCCGTACCTGCCCTAAAGTCCTCTGGTAGAAAAATAACATTTTTCCTATGCCCATAATTTGGGATAGAAGAGATCGAAATGTGGCTCTGTGGAGGGCCTTGTTAGTTGAGTGGCTAAGATTTGTTAAAAGTGTCACTCTAACATGTTACAAAAAAGTAGTTAAAAACAGGTCGCATAGAAGTCCATAGAGCACGCTACATAATCTCCATAGTATCACTTCAGAAAACATTACAGCACGGGGTCTGAATTGGGAAGGATCAGGCTCTCGGCTCCATGGAGCCAAATTACGACCCCTTCCATCTCAAACTAAGACCGCAGGAAAATTTTTATTTTAGCACCACAGAACTTTGGGACAGGCAAGGCTTCTATTGTGTTTCTGCACTGAGCACCAGAAAAGATGCTCTTTAATTATAGCACAACACGTAAACAATTGATTTTTTTGTTGTATTCTATTTTCATGTTTTACAACTCAACATTTTGTTTATGCAGGACTTAAACATTTTTACAACAGTTTTTCAACGCCCATAAACACACATCAACCAAAACAAAAATGGATGCGTTCCTGTATTTTTGGTAGTGTTTGTGGCTGCTGCTGTTTTTGTCTTATTTGTCGCGTCTTATGAAGTGCACGCCCTATCTGTAGTGTACACGCTGAATTTGTTAAAGTCTGTCTCAACCATTTTTCAAGGCAACCACAAACATCTTTTATTTTTTTGTAATTACAACTGCAATTTTTTTTTTAAGTCATATTTTTTGGGGGGTTAAATCAGCTCAGACATCTCGGACTATCTTCTGATGAGCCATACAACTGTCGAACTTTGGAAAGAAAGAATAGGTTAGTCACCTGTAACCATAGCTCTAGAAGTGGTACAAGGTTCACATTCACACTCTGACAGTCCCACTGGAATGATGTTATTGGCCGGACATCTTTAAGCTAAGCTCCTCCCACCATGAGGGCAGTATATTCCCCAACTCTGCCCTGTAACGTCAGATCCTGCATGCTGAAAGCATAATCCGTTCGCAACTTACCAATGGAGGCAGAGTGGGTCCGTGTGGATGTGAACTATATACCAGTCGTAGAACTACTGTTACATGTGAGTAACCTATTTTTCTAGGGGTGTGGATATGGTTCACTTATCCACACACTGGTAGACTCCAAGCAGTGCTCTGGGAGTAGGGGGCAAGGCGTGCACCCCTATTTGGCAAAAAAAGATTAGAGAATTGAGGCCCCTAAAGCTAGATCTCGGCGTGACTTCAGGTCGATGCAGTAGTGGGAAATGAAGATGTGTGCTGACTTCCAGGTAGTAGCCCTGCAGATCTCCTGGACAGGGACATCCCTGGAAGCAGCCACCGAGGCAGTGAAGTCTGATGGAATGAGCCTTAAGCCCTAAAAGAGGCTTCTTGCCAGTCAGCCAATGGCAGAGGTCGATTTAGGATGTAATCCACCTGGAAAGTGTCAGTTTTGCTGTCAGACTGCGAGGTGCAGCAACAGCGTATGTGACAAACAGCTGGTGAGCCTACCACCGAAGCCCAGCCATGTTCTCCAAGTAACAGGAAAGCGCCTTCCACAGGTCCAAGGTATGCAGCCTGTGGCTGGCCTCTGAAGACAGGCTGGTGAAATACACCAGCAAGTTAATCACCTGGTTCAGGTGAAATGCCAAAACCACCTTCAAGATGATGGACTACTTTGTCCCTGTGGAAGACCAGGTAAGGAGACTCCACTGAAAGAGCCGGAAGCCCCCAAGCCTTCTGGCTGACGTAATGGCCACCAGGAAGGACTGTGCATAGGCTTGAAAGGCTTGCCCTTGAACATAGCCAAAACCAGCAGTACATCTCATGGTAAAGGTGATACACACACTGGAGAGTACAAGTGATTCAGGCCTTTAAAAAAGTGCCCAATGACCTACTCCCGGGCCAACATCGGCTTACCAGCCCATGCCTGGTAAGCAGATACAACTGCCAGGTGCACTTTTTTTTTTTAAACTTTCTTTATGCTACTCAGACTCGGTTGGGGACGAACCCCCTCTATCTGTGCCTGGACCTGCCACCCAGTATCTCCCCACCAACTGCTCAATCTGGGAGACCCTCAGCTTGTTCCCTGCAGCGGGGCTTCCCAAAAGGAGAGTCCAAAATCCACTTGAGGCCCCAGCTGATGCTGTCACCTGGGGTGACATTTGGGTGGAGGTCCAGGGGTGTTACTATGCTGTCGGCCCCAGAGATTTTACTTCTTTAGTTTTCCCCTGGAGGAGCGAATGTGCAATGACTTCAGCACGGGACATGTGAACTGCCGCACATGTCCCACAGACATCTGCTGTTGCCTCTGCCCAACTGCTTGTGGCCTGGCGAGTGTACACCCGGTGTCTAATGGGTGTCACTCGCACAGCCGGGAAACCACAACCCCTCCCTCCGAAGGAGGAGAGCTGTTCTTGGAAATTTCATCCTACCTCCCCTGGCAAACCCTCTGATACTCGGTGCTCTTTCCTGAACATAGGTTGTCAGCGTTGCAAGCAGTAACACTACCACTGCATCGGCAAGCCAGGCCCAGTCAGGTGCACCTTACTGGTCATCACCTGCAGACACAGCTGCGAAAAGGACTAAAGGTAGTCCATGATGCTAGCCACAGGGCAGGCAAAGTGACCAAGCCCCTTGCCCTGACACCATGTTAAGAATCTCTCATTTGCTGGCCAGGTGGCATGGAGGGTTGAGGTGCTGGACGCCACACCGCGCGCTACACCGGCGACCTGGGTTTGGGAACGGACTCAGGTTGAGAAGCCAGCATGGGAAAGGAGGATAGAGCTGCCCAACAGCGGCTCTCCTCTCTTGGAGAAGAAGGGGTCACCCTCCCACAGTCCCACCGCCTCCGGGTGGAGGTCCGGTGGCAGCGCAGGTGGGTAATGGGAAATCGGTAGGGTGGGTCATCCCACAGTGCGTGATGCATGTGTGTCTCCACACGTATGCGCTCACGCCAAGGACACGAGGGTGGGAGAAAACGTGGGAGAACAGCTACACATATAATAGGAAAAAAAGAATTTCTTTCATTTGAAGGAATAGCAACTGCGGGTCAACTCTTTAATGGAGGCCTCCACAACATGGAGAACATCCTCCGAAAGACCCAAGGCCTGGAACTCTAGCTGCTCAAGAACCAGGCTGTGAGGCACAGGCACTGAACATCTGGGTGCAGGACCGTCCCCCGCTGTCTGGTCAGCAGGTCTAGATGGAGAGACTGTCTCCACGGAGGCCTGCTGCTGAGGCTGTGGAAATCTGGGTACCAGACCATGTTGTGACTGGGGGAGGCATACAAGAGGCCTGCGGTCCAGGGCTTCATGGAGGCATCTCCCAGCAGTGTCCCAGACTGGGGGATGGGCACAAGACAGACTCATTTGGCATTCTGTCAGGAGGCAAACAGTTCCACCAAGGGTGTACCCCCAAAGGGAAAAAAGAAGGTTCACCACCTACTCATTCAGGGACCACTCATGCTACGTCTCACCTAAGTGGCAGAAAGCATCTGCTGGCTGATTGCTCTCTCCAGTGATATAGATCACCATAAGATCTGCAACCAAGCTGCGCATGAACAAGCAGGTGCAGAGTGCCTCCCAACACAGGGGAAGTGCGTGAGTTCCACCCTGCTTGCTCAGACAGCACATCTGGACCTGCACAACTTGACCCCTGACTAATGGAGCAAATTCCATCGGAGCCTGCATGGAGCTCTAGCAGGTTTATTTGGTGATGGTACTCTATGGATGACCAGAACCCATGGGCTCCCAGGTGCGCTCCCCATCCCACCAAAGATGTGTCTGTCGAAAGCGTGATGGTCAGTTCTGGGTGATGTGACAGAGTAGAATAGGACCCTGTCCCAGTTGTTATGGAGAAAGTGTTTAAATGCAAGGCTCTGTTCTTTCCCTTTCCTGTCTCTTCTCTGTCTGGTTGCGCAACCCAATTTTCCTGTGAGACTTCGGACTTGATCAACCTGAACAGTCTCACAATTCTTTGCCTCTCACTGTCTCTCAGCCCTCCCTTGCTGTCAGTTTTTCTCCCCTGCATATCTACATCTGCCGATATAAAAATATGTGCAAATCATTGTATGGAAATGTAACTGATATTAGGATCCCTTGTGTTTGGAAAATATATAGCATTACTGTTGAAATATATTTAATTATAATTTGAGATGACTGCAAAAAGCTGTTGGAAGCTAGAGGTTACCAGCGTTCAATTTTTAAGCCTTTCAAAAGCTGTGCAGGGGGAGCTCAATACAAGAAGCACATGTGTACTAGTAGCTCCTGCCTGATATTTACAAAAACAGAATGCTTGCTAAGGATGGGGGTTGAAAGGACTTATCAGAGCTAAGCTGCTACTGCAAGAAAGATGAGAAGAAAAAGGGACACAGAGACCCAAGGAAAGCTACTGTTTGTTCTCCTCTGTACATAGTTATTATGAACAAGTTTTTTTTTTTCCTGTTACTGCTACCGTAAATAAATATTTTTAGTAAATTCTACAACTGCTCCCAGTTTGCCCTATGCTTCCTGACCTGTGCCTCGATGACAGTGGACAGAAGGGATTCCCTCCTTCAGGTGTTCTGGGATTAGCCACCACTGGATAGGATCCCGCAATGGCTAGGTCATTATGATCAGCTGGTCCAAGTGACCTATGCGCTGGGGTCACTGATGGCCCAGTTCTCTTAAAAGGTGGTGCATTTGCCAGCAGGCCAAATGGACCACAGTGGTGCAGGATGCCATACATCCCAGCAGCCTCAGGAAATCTCAGGAAGAGCACGAGAGCCCAGTGAAATGATCGGGCAAAGGAGGTAAGAATCAGTTCCCAGTCTGCAGGGAGGTGGGCCTAAGCCTGCAGGGAATCTAGTTCTCCCCCAATGAACTTGATCACTTACTTCGGTACCAGTTCAGATTTGTCCTAGTTGACCAGTAGGCCCACATCTCGACAAGTCTGGACAGCCAGACCTGTAGATTTTTCCACAGCCTCTCTGGATGGACTGTCCAACAGCAAGTCATCCAGGCAGACCCAAAGGTGCTGCCAGTAGGTCGCCACCACCGTCATGCACTTACTGAAGACCCTGGGCACTAATGAGAGGCCATAGGGCATGACCTGGAACTGGTACAGGACCCTTTCTGCATGGAACTGGAAGTATAGGTGGTGGGATCAATGGACGGGAATGCAGAGAAACACATCCTGGAAATCCAGGAAGTAAAAATGAAAATTACATACTTACCACAATTCTTGATTTTCTAGGAATATATTCACCATTTATTCACACTAATGGGTCAGTGCTGAAGGCACTAGCACCACATGGGAGCCAGAACTTTTCAAGAGGGCCAGCGCTGAGGGAAGCTGTGCACACGCACAGCACCTTGAGAGTGGCTTGTGGTGCCAGGCTTACCTCAGTGCGGCCCCCAACTGCCTCAGTTCCTTTTTTACCAAGGAGGTGCAGTAGAACCTAACTAGTAGTCATGCACTAACCCTAAGGACATAAAGAGCTCTGGTGACCTGTGTAAGAATGGTTAACATGAGTGTAATACAATGTCTTCACAGTCCAAGCCTTGAACAAAGAGAGATGACCAATTAGAATACTGGAGTGAGATTGACGGATGGTGGGTGGGTGTGTGAATAAATGGTAAAGATATTCCCAAAGGATCAATAATTACGGTTAAGCATGTAATTTTCATATTTTCCAGGAATGTATCTTCACCATTTATTTGCATTAATGGGTCAGAGTACCAAGTTGAGATAGAACCCCGGGGATAGGGAGGGAGGACTGAAGAGCTCACTCAGGACTGAAGTCCTTTTAGGACAGTCCTGCCAAAGTGACATAGTGTCTGATAGTGACATCCAGGCCATAGTGTGTAATAAAATGTGCACTGTGATCCCATTCATAGCTTTGTAATGAATCACCGACCGGTACAGAGCAAACCTCTGCTAGGGACGTGACAACTGCAGTGGTGGAGCTGGTACATACCTGACCTTTCAACATGACCTATGCCATGTCATAGCAGAGGGGCAAACAGCTCAACACACAGGTGGAAATGCACCTGACTGGAGCAGACTGACCAGTTCAACTGGGAGCAAAGGAGCCCCAAAGCTGTTTGGATTGTCTAAAATCCTAGATCTGCTCAGGTAGGAAATGAGGATCCCCTGAACATGCAGATAATGGAAAGAGAGAGAGTCCTCTCCACCATTCTGGAAGCTGGCAAAGTAAGTAGGCAGCACAGAAGCAGATTCAGAGAACTCCGATGCCACTTTAGAAAGGAACTTACTGAGTATGGAGCACTACCTTGTCCCTGAAGGAAACAGTATAAGGGGATCTGCAATCAAGACATGGATTTCAGACACTCTGCGAGCAGAAGAGATGGTTACTAGAAGCTGCTTTCCCAAGTAAAAACATAGCTTACAAGTCGCAAGATGCTCAAAGGGCTTGCGGGTGAGCATGTCCAGCACAAGGCTGATATTCCAGGCAACTACCAGCTTCCAGATGAGGGTCCTCGTGTGTAAAAATGCCCTAAAGGAACCTCTTAAAAGAAGCAATTAAGTCAGTTAGAGAGTACCAATGGGCTCATGGCTTGCACATATAACACACATGTGGAATCTGGATGTGGAATATTGCAAACTAGCATCAGAAATGCCTAGCAAGAACTCCAGAACCTAGGCAACTGGACCCAGGAAGGGGTCCATGGGAGTTTTGGAGCACCAGATGAAAAAAATCTTTCCATTTGGCTGTGTAAGTCCTCCTAGTGGAAGGTTATGGGCAGGGAAAAAGTACTGCAGGAACCTTCAGAAATACCTTGTTCCTATTCACCTACTTCTCCTTAGGAGCCAGGTCAGAAGGTGAAGGAAGTGCAGGTTGGGATGGAGTAGAAGACCCTGAGACAACATGTCCAACCTGAGAGAAGGATCCTTGGTTGGTTGACTGACAGCCTGTTTAACAGAGGAAACCATATCTGCCAAGGCCACCAGGGTGCAATCAGAGAGATTCTGCACCCTTGCACGTCCAGTCTGAGCAACATTCTCAGCATTAGGGGGCTCAGAGGGAGCGCATACAGAAAAGATTTCCCACAGCAGTCTAAATGCACCCTGCAGAAAATACCACGTTTGGCTTTCTGGAGCAGACTCAAGGCAGTTCATGCAAAGGAATCCACATCTGGGGGTACCCCAGTGACCAAACAGTGATCTCACAAGATCAGTCATGAAGATGGGCCCCTGTTTGGCCGAGCTCACCTGCCAGTGTGTTCTAGACTCCTGGCAGATAATTGGCCTGGAGAAGGGTCCCCTACTCCATGCCCTCTCTCCGCACTCTCATAGCTTCTCAGCAAACAAGGTAAGAAAGTGCTCTTCATTGTTTGTTTGTGTAAAACATGGCAGACTGTTGTCTGTCTGGAAAATAACTGTTTTTGTAGCTGATGAAATCTATTAGGGCTGATAGGCCATACAAAAACAGTTTGCATCTGCAACCCACCAAAGTGGAAATGAGACTCAGACGAGTGCCAGACACTTTGCGACTGAAATACTGACAGTGGGCTAACGAACAGGGAGGCCTCCGAAGTGAGAGTTGCCCAAGGTTCTGCACGAGAGAAGGGAAACAGTAGAGGAGATTGTTTTCCACTGGCTGGCAAATGAGTGATCAAACCAGGGGCTTGATCAGCTGCTATAAGGCCCAGTATGTGCTGCATGGGGTAGGCTTAAACAGATTAGTGGTCCATAATGTAGTCAGGATCATCTGTATATTGCTCTCAAAGAGAAGGTTAGGCCCCGATTGTATCTTGGAGCGCTCCTAGGAACAGCAGCTACTGCTGGGGTTGGAGCCGAGACGTCTAGACTCAACAGAACTCCAAGAAGGGAAAGAAACAAGAGGCTGTGGCCAGAACTTTGTGACCGGATGAAGTGGCGGTCAGCCAAATGTCCAGTAAAGGTAACTCTGAATCCTCATATCTCGGGTGCGCTGCAAGAGTGCAAGGCACCTTGCCTAGACCTGGGTCATCGAAGAGAAGAGCACAGGGGGCAGGACCCAGAAGTCTGCATATCAAGGGAGTTGACCAATCCTGGAGGAAAAAAAAAGAACTGGTGACTGCTTGGATAAAATCCTGTATATGGCAATCAGCAGACCCCCCCCCCTTTTTTTTTTAAACCTTTGCCAGGGACTATGCGAGCTCCAAAAGGACAGACACAAGGAAAACATGCCCTTGGCGTAGTAACTACAAAAACATGCCCTGAGGCACAAAAGAAGTATCTGGGTCTGAAAAGCCTGGCTAAGAAGTCATTATCGCCACCCTCAGAAGAGATGAGGTGGTGATAAGACTCACCTTCCTTGAATAGGCAGGTGGCTCTACACCGAAAACGTCTGGTATGGACCAGGTGTCAGACAGGATGCCTGAGAGGGTGACAGAGATGGCACTAGGGGCAGTACAGACCCGGTACCAGACCTGGCCCAGACCCAGCGCCGGACATGATACACAATAAGAGACATGGTGTTGGGAGTCAGCACCGTAAGGGGCGGCACCAGGAGGACTGCACCGATCAAGCGTCGTCACAACACTGGACCCAGAAGTGCCAGGGAATGGCTCCAAGAAGAACCCTATTGGGAGGTCCCTGGCACCAGGAGCCCCCAAGCTGACCCGGCACCAACAAGAAACAACCCAGCATCTGGACCAGCACTGGAACCGGCACCCAATCAGGCCCCCAAAGACCAGGGAGGGCAGAAACCAGCACCTGGAGATCCCGGCAACCTGATTCTGCCATGAAGCCAACATGACACCGAAGAGGAGTAAGCCCATTAGGACAGTGCTAGAAACAGCACCAGGCCAGGCTTGGAAAGACCCCAACACAGCACCGACAACAGAAACAGCACCAGCAACCCAGCCAATACCGAAGTGACTGGAAGTGGTACCCAGCCAGTCCTACCAAGTGACACAAGGTAGGAGTGCGGCTAGTGGGACAGAAGTCACCGACGCAGTCACCAGCAAGGGCAGAAGGCTATTGATGGAGCCAAATGCTCTAGCTGGCTTGAGAGCCCTACCTGATGATCCAGTGCCACAAACCCCGAAGGGCCGGGGACTGGGTTCGCAAGGAGACACACCAAGCCTGATGCTGCACCCACTGCTTCAAGAAGCTGCCCAGAAGTGGAACTGCCCACCAGGATCCCCAATAAAGGACAGAGTGGGGCTCCGGGCCTGAGTCCTCAACATCCCAGAACCAAAGGCCCCCCACAACGCAGACAGTGCCAACAAGGGCACAAGATCCTAGAAGACCAACAGTCTCATGGCAGACCCCCAAGGGAACCTTGAGTAGTACCGCTTCATCTTCTCTGAAGAGAAGAGGAAGAACTTGAGGCTGAGCAGCACCAAGAACCCCAACTGGAATCGGGAACAGGCCTGCCCGTTTGTGCTTCGGAGGACTGTCCCTCCAGCCAAGCACAGGACCACTCATGGTCAGAACCCTTCCCTGATGGAAAGTGGACTGAACATGGCCCTGCTGCCATATCAGCCTGCCTAAAGGCTCCCTACCATCGTTCTGCATAGCCGCTGAATGTAGACTCGGTAGGGCTGCGAGAAAACTAGGCAGAAATATTTACATAAACTCAGTAAAACTGATACAAAAATAAACTCTAGCTTTTAAAAATGAAATTGCGAAGAACTGAAAGCGGCTGTCGTACAGACATGAAGTTCAGAGTACTGGAGGGCGAGCGACATCGTCACTGAAGTACACTCGACAGCAGAAAAAAAGGAACTGAGGCAGTTGGGGCCATGGTACCGTGCATGCGCACAGCTTACCTCGGTGCTGGCCCTTTTGAAAAGCTCTGGCTCCCACGGGGTCGTAGTGCCTCTGGCACAGACCAACCATTTGTGTGAATAAATGGTGAAGACACATTCCTGGAAGATCCACATGTTCTGTTCCAGGATGGTATAATCTGGCTTGGACAGACCATCTTAACCTTGCGTTTCCACATACACTGGTTGAGATCATGCAAATACAGTAGGGGCACCAGCCCCCCCATCCATTTCAGGATACCTGGACACACAACCCTGATTGGCTAGGGTGTCTGGGACACGGGTTATGGCCTCTTTTACACAGAGCTGAGTGATGTCCATGCTTAGGGTGGACAGTGTGTCGTGAGATACCCCAGACTCTCAGGGTGCGCGGAGGCAGTAGGGCGGAAGAGCCTTGAAGTCTAGGGACAATCCTCTGCCCACTATGTCCAACACCTACTTGTCCATTACGTTAATGGACCATCATGGTAAAAAGCAACATAGCCAGCCTCCAACAGGGAGTGCAGTCAGGGACTAGAGAGGTGGAGGGACATCCCCCCAACCCATCACTGGGCAGCTTTTGCAGGGACACCAGTGGCTCCTACCAGAGGGGCACCACCACTCCATCCCCCCCTTTTTTTGGAGGGGGAGAGGAGATGGGACCTTGACACCCCCCAGGTCTTCTGCTTGTGGTGCCAGGCCTGGAACTGCCCCTACTGGGGCTGCTGCCAGGGAGGCTGTAACTGAAAGGTCTACATTGGAAAGTCTGTTTCTTTTTCTGGTCCTTCTGGGACAAAGTCACAGAATCCAGGGTGGCACTGGACTTTTCAATTCAGGCGCGATGTCCTTCTACCCCAAGGCTGAAAAGACTGGTAAAAAAGAGTGACTCCTGGTTCAGGGTCAGAAGGAGGGCAGCAATTTATTTATTTGAATTTTGGTGACCGGGTAAGTCCACTGAGACAACTGCAGTCCCTTTTTCAGGGTCAACCCAGGAGGGGTAGAGAACAAAGCAGTACAAAAATAGAAATAAGGCCCAGTGGCGCTAGACGCCAAACCTCGCACTGCGCTGGCGACCGGGTTGAGGAACGGGAACAGACTGGGTCGGGGGAGTGAGGATTGAGCATCCCAACGGATGCTATGCTCCTCCGGGGTGGGATACTGGGGTGTCCCGCACACCAGTCGCACCTGTGTCGGTGGAAGCACGGAAGCCAGTGCACAGGCAGCTCTTCAGGGAGAAGAGTCGGGGAGGGGAGGACGTTGCAGTCATTTGTTGGCGACGTGCGACAGCACGCCATCAGACTGGACGCCAGTCCTACGTGCCGACGTCCTCTGAGAGTAGTGGGACTAAGAAAGAAAGGAAAAGAAAAATGGAAAATACCCCCTCGAACCAAGATGACGACCGATCCGCCTCTGGGATCACCAACCTAGGACAGACCAGACTGTGCAGACACTCCTGAGAAGGAAGAGAGTCGGAGGAAGGATATCAGAGGAAGTCTGGCACTCTAGGAGCAGATTCTGAGGGAAGGGATCTAAGAGGACTGATCAATGGTCTGAAGGAGTGGGTCGAGGGACAGGAAGGAGGTTAAAAAAAAAAATAGAAATAAGTTATCCAAGGCACAGAAACAAGGATGCTGTTAAATATGCAGAACAAGGTACAGAAACATATGATACAGACCAATATCAAATATAAACATTATATACGACAGCCTCAAACCCTAAAGGCAGTATGGTACAGAGTAAGAGTATCAGCGTGCTGAGACTAGTAAGCAGAAAGGTTAAGTTTTAAGAACACAACACATGTTATACAACGAACAGGCAGGTATTTACATATATACAAATTATGCCTGACAGACAAAGTATCCAAATAGGACAGTCTCAAATCTTGAAGCTGCAACTCAAGGAAAAGGAGCCTGGTGTAGGAAAAGAGAATATCAGGTGAGGCAGGAACAGGTCATTGAGGCTGCTAGTGAGGCATACAAAGTGGACTGGAACGCTGGGAGAGAGGAGCAGGATAGAACAGAGGGTGGAAGGGAGTTCCAATCAGAAATCACAGCAAAGGAGAAAGACTTGCGTGCAGTGGCAAGACGCATATGGGGTTTAGTTGGCAGGGGGTGTGAGGCAGATCTAAGGGAACTAGGAGCTCACCTCAGATGTACAAACTCACTGAGGCAGGGAGGCGTAAATTTGTGCACCAGTTTAAAAAGGAGGCTAAGGGAGTGCTACCGTAACTTGGATGCAAAGGGTAGCCATCCTAGTGTGGAGAGGACAGTACAGTGCTGCTGACGGGAGCTAACCCCCAGAGCGAACCTACCCACCCTATGATAGGCCTTGGATGGAGAGTATAGACAGGGTCATGGGAGGCAGAGAGACCAGCAAGGGTGCACCATAGGTTAGGAGAGGTATAAGAGATGATGTGGCAATCTTGAGGCAGGAACCAGAGGATAGGAGAGGACGTATCCTGTAGAGCAGGCCGAGGCCCTGGTTCAGAGATTTTGAAACATTAGAGGCATGCATTTTAAGAGACAGAGTTAAATCCAGAGTAATACCCAGATATTTAAAGGAGTGGACATGTTCAAGAATATCACCAGAGAGGAAGGTGATAGTGAGATGCGAGAGAGTGCTATGGGAGGAGGGTAGGTGAGAAAATATCATACGTGTAGTCTTTTTCGTATTCAGGACAAGTTTTCTCCCCCGGAACCAGTCCTCGAGGACTGAGAAGTCAGAAGCCAGCGCATGGTTTACCTAGTCAGCATCCGGACAGGAGCGGTAGATGATTGTGTCATCTGCATATAAGTGTACCATTGCCCCTCCACAGAAGTTAGGTAGGTCATTAATAAATAACGAGAATAGCAAAGAGCCCAGAATGGAGCCTTGAGGAACACCATGACTTAGGTTTCAGATTAGAGACAGAACCAGCCCATTTTACCCTTTGGGAACGGCAGGACAGATAACTATTGATCCAGGATATGGCACTAAAGTCAAGGCCGAGGACCTGAAGCTGCTGGAGTAGAAGACCATGGTTCACCAGGCCAAATGCTTTTCTTAGGTCAACAAAGATGGTTCCTGTGATAGACCCATGGTCCATCGCTTGGAAGATGTCAGAGGTCACCTTTATCAGTACCGTGAGCGTACTGTGGTTTCTCCTGAAACCAGGCTGATAATGGGATAACAGGTCATGGAGTTCCAGGTAGTCCTGGAGATGATTATACACAATTCGCTCTTGTATTTTTGCCAAGGGACAGAGGAGGGAAATGGGTCGGAAGTTATCAACAATGGAATTTGGTCCACCCTTATGTACAGGAACAACTACAGCAACTTTCCATTTGTCAGGAGCAGTGTCAGTGACAAACGAACGGTTGAAAAGATCATGTACTGGGCGAGCAAGGGCAGAAGCTCCAAGTTTAGGAAATTTAGGTTCAAGGAAGTCGTGACCTAGGGAGCTCTCCGCTTGTAAATTGGCAAGTAGCCTGTGAACCTCTTTGAGGGAAGCCAGTTTCAAGTGAAATGCAGGGCAAGACCCAGATTGGTCCAAAGGGAGTGTAAGCCAGGGAGCTTTAACACACTTGGTCCTGCATTTTTTCATTGGAGCATGGAGATCAATAATTTGATTATGGCTTCAGGAGCCACGCATGAAGATGGAGAGACCTGAGGTCCGAATGGGCCAGGGTGCCCTGTTCCTGAGAGAGCAAACCTGTGCACAGGGGTAGAGACACTGGAACTTCCACTGCCAACTGCTGCAGTAGAGGAAACCAGATCCGTCGAGGCCAGAAGGGGCGATGAAAATCCTAGTGGCCCCTTCTATCCGAAGTCTGATCAACACACTCCGAATTAGTGAGAAGGGGGGGAGGGCTTAGAGAAAACTCCTCTTCCAAGAGAGGGACAATGCATCTTGCCAGAAAACTCCAAGCCCTGCAGGGAGCAAGCAGAAACATGTCAAACAGGCTTTCTACGAATGAGGTCAGCAGTTCTCACTCATGCACCTTGGACTATGACTTAGCTTGTCCACCTGGATGTTCTGGATGCCTATACCATGGACAGCCAAGAGTTCCAGGCCATGTTCTAGGGCCCCATATCAGACTCTCATAGCTTTCAGACAGAAGGGGTATGAGTGGATCCCCCTTGCTTGTTGATGTAATGACTAATGTTGTCCGTCTGAACCAACAGATGGCCCAGGGACAGCTGGGTCTGGAAGGTTTGCAAGGCATACAAAACAGCCCTCACCTCAAGGACACTGATGTGAAGGGCAGTCTCCACTTCAGTTCACATTCCAAGTCTGATGATGGCCCAAATGAGTCTCGCAGCCCAACCCCAAAGCATCTACGGTGAGGATCTGCTGAGGGGAAGGAACGAGGAAGGGAACCCCATTCAACAGGTTGCTGGGTTCCATCCAGACCAGGACCAGTTTTTTCTAGGTCATCAGAGCGCTGATCCTACTGGACCCTCAATGACCACTGGGGATCCTCGTGCAGACTGGCCAGAGGAACCGTGACAATCGCCACAGCCATCAGGCCCAAGAGCTTGAGGAAGGATCTGGCTGAAACATATCTGCTGTTTTAAAGCAGTTGGGCTTGAGCCATCAGGCAGTCTGCCCTGTTCTGAGGGAGGAAAGCCATACCCTGAGTTGTATCCAGGACACGCTCCTATATACCGCAGGCACTGGCACAGGGTCAAAACTGATTTGAGCAAGTTGACAGTGATCCCCAGGTCATTGAACAGTTGTGTTGTACATGCCAGGGTCTGGAGTAGCTGCTCCCTGGACTAGCTTTGAGGAGTCAGTCATCCAGGTAGGGGAAGACAAAGTACTTCCCTGCTGACAGCTGCCACCACTACTGCCTAACATTTGGTAAAGATGTGAGGCACCGAAGACAAGCCAAAAGGCAAGGCATGGAATTGGAAGTGCTCTCCCTGGAACTGAAACCTGAGGTTCTGCTAGTGGGAAGCACACACCTTGATGTGCAGGTATGCATCCCACATACTGAAGGTGCATATCCAGTCGCCCTGATGTAGAAGAGGCAACAGCCCTTAAAGGGTCACCATTCGGAACTTCTTGTACTGGATGTAGAAATTTAGACCGCAGAGGTCGAGGATGGACCAGAGGGCCCCTGTGCATTTGAGAACCAGGAAGAAATGGGAGTAGAATCCCCTGTCTCTCTGATCCTCAGGGATGGGTACTATGGCTCTCTTTTGCAGTAGTGTGTGAATCGCCTCCTAAAGCACCAGGACATGGTTAAGAATGCCAGAGTGTGACCATGTTCTATGAGCTACAGAATCCAAGCATCTGTAGTGAGCTCCTGCCACCTATCGAGGTGTAGGGACTAACTACCCCCTACCGCCGCCTCCTGCAATACTGGGGGGGCTAAGTAAGGAGTCAGGCTGAAGTGGCCCTGCGGCCAGAGCCACCCCTCCCCCTCTGGGGGCCTTCCCAGAGGTGGAGGAAGGGGTGGGCAGGGCAGAGGCTGCTCTGCATTTATCCTGAGGCTTAGGGCAAAGCTTTGGTCTGTGGGTGGCATGACAAAAGGGCACCCTCTCTGCCCATTTTTCGGTTGGGTGTGATACAAAGAGTGTACAGACTGCAAAGTACGTCCGGAAGCCTGCAGATCCAAAAGTATGTCCGGCACATCCACCCCAAAGAGCTTGTAGCCTCTAAATGGGGTGTTAAGGATGGACTGTTGCATGTCCTGGGCAAAGCCACAGACTCTGAGCCAAGAATGCTTCCTGACGCAAATGCCAGCAGCAAACTGCCCCAGCTGAGGTATCTGCAACGTCTTAAGCGGATCTCAGCAGGTGTTTACCGATGTCAGCTCCAGACTAAAGGACCCGATGCAACTCCTGCATCTGAAGGTCCTTTGAAAGAGCTCTGGCCGCCTCTTTGGCCTGTCTCCAGAACTGGTTTTGAAACTTGACCATATGGGCAAGATAGTTTAAGAATCTAACGGCCAGAGCAGCTGCGTAAAGGTCCTTTTGGCCACTCAGGTCCAGCTTTCTGGATGCCCTGCCTGACGAGAGAAAGCTGAGATGCTTTAGCTTCTTAGTCTGATCATGGGCAGCGTGAGGTTGCTCAGCAAAAAATGGTTTCCACGAAGGGGCCTGCTACAACTTGTCCGCCTTCCTGGGCATGGTGGGGACCAGGTTAAATCTATAACAGACAGCACTGGTCGCATCCTCGAAGGGCTCCATTGGGGGGGGGGGGGTTATGATGAGAGGAGGAGAGTCTGGCAACTCTAGGTAATGGGACAGATGTTGTCGGGCAGGGTCCTGTTCCTCTGCCTCGAACCGCATAGCAGCCTGCAACTGCAGCATAACCGAGACAAAAGAAGGGTCAACAGAGGGAGACCAAGGGATGAACCATGGGGTCTCTTCACCTGTGGAAGTAGAATGTGAGGGGCTGGCATCCCCATTGATGCCTTCCTCATCGTCACTGGGAGGAAGAAGGTCCGGGTGGCACTTGTTGTCGTCCACCTGCCCAGAGTGAGGTAGACTGGCCATTGGTGTACAAGGGTCATGGCACTGCCCCAAGGGGTGAAAAGGCATGGGGGTAGGTGAAGAAGGCCCCTGCAGCACCGGCCCTTGTGGAGGAGCAAGGCGAGCTTGCATGAAGTCCAACGGGGAATAAAATATAGACTAGAAGTTCACCAAAATCAGCATCGGGACGCCGAACGGCAACAGCTGAGGAACCAGAGGAGACTGTATCAGTGTGGGAATGGGAAGGGCGACAGAGTAGGCTGAGGCACTGGCATCAGCCCTACTACCTTTCATTGTCGGATTCCAAGGAGGAGAGAACAACTGAGAAATGGCCTGGGGTGACGACAGTGGAGACTGGGACCTCAAGGCCGAAATCTGGGCTGCCAAAGTAGCCAACAACAGCGTTGGGTGAGTAGGCTAAACCCACGGAAGCACTGAGCCAGCTGGCAAGGTCAAACCAGCAGAGCTGATTTGACTGACGGCCCAAGGGAGAATAAGGGCCTGAATAGCAGAGACTAAAACATTGGCAGGGTCAAGGAAGTACTTGACATTAACGAACCAGCACCTGCCAGAGTAAGACTGGCATGGGGAAAGGCTGCCACAGCAAGCCCTGCAGAAGACAGGGTGTTTGAGGTGGGGGGGCTGCTACGAAGTGGAAGACAGCCCCGCCATGGCTGACACAACGCGGCGACCAGGAACAATCCATGGAAAACCGCTCCTTAGGCCAGTCCTTATCCCGGTGCTTATACTTCCCGGCTGACTTGCTTTGGGCCTTGGACAACTGGGAACTCGAGGACAAGGCCGGCAAAGCAGAGGAATTCCTAGCTTGAAGCTTTTTCTTCATGTGGGCAACCTTCTGTTGAAGCACGAAGGTCTCCAGGGTCTTCTGGTGATGCCTCCAGGTAGCCTAGTTGAAGCAGCAACAGACTTCGCAGACCTGCATGTTATGGTCTGGGCCTAGGCAGCAGATGCAGGTGTCATGGCCATCCTTCTCGAGGATCTTCTCTCCGCAGGCACAGACTCGAAAAAGCTTCTCGAAGATGGAGTGCAGCATAAAAAGGAAGAGAAATCAGTTTGGAAACAAAGTGATTTTAAGTTCTAGGGAGAGAAAAAAATGAAAATAATAGTACAACAGAAAAGGCGGTCAACTGAAGCTGGTGGTATCTTCTGTGAAGTCCGACGCGCGATGGCTGATGGCAAGAAAAGAACTGAGGAGGACACGGGGTCGCCCAAACTTATATGGGAAGGATGTCATCAGGGTGTTTGCATGATTGCATGGGCAGCCCCACGGTAGACTGATAGCTAGAAAAGTTTCCGTGTGGTCCTAGTGCCTGGTGGCTGTAGCTCTTTAGGTGTGGCCTGCTGCAAGAGATACCCTCGATGAAGATACATAGACAGTGTCGGCAGATAAGGGCCTATGGCCCACCCAGTCTGCCCATTTAAGTTTGTAAGTTCAGTTTATGTTTTCCAGGAAGTCTGTTGCCCCTTACCCCTGACCTCCAGAATTCCTTTATGTCTATCCCATGCATTCTTAAATCCCGTGATTGTTTCAGCCCCCACCACTTCCTCTGGCAGGGTGTTCCACTTATCCACCACCCGTGCTGTGAGAAATTCTTCCTCACGTTTCCTCTGAATCGTCCTCCCTCCAACTTCATCCCATGCCCTCTAGTCCTGGAACATCTTTTAGCTTAAAAATAGTGCATTCCTGCACCCTGTTCCTCCTGTAAGATACCTGTATGTCTCTATCATATCCCTCTCTCCCTTCTCTCCTCCAGGAGTACATGTTCAGTGCCTTCAACCTGTCCTCATGGGACTTGTGATGCAATCCATGCACCATCTTTGTTGCCCTCCTCTGAACCTTCTCTACCCTGTCTATGTCCTTACGTGGTAAGGTCTCAGAACTACACAGTGTACTCAGATCGGCCTCACTAGTGTCTTGTATAGTGGAATTATGGCCTCCCTTTTCCTGCTGGTGATGCCCCTGCCTATGCATCCCAGCATCCTATTTGCTTTACCTGCTGCCTTGTCACACTGTTTCCCTGCCTTGTGGTCATCAGAGATGATAACGCCAAGATCCCTTTCCTGCTTGGTGCATGCTATATCCTCACCCCCCAACTGATATATTGTGCCAGGGTTTTTGTGCCTCATATGCATTATCTTGCACTTCCTTGCATTGAATTTCAACTGCCAAACCCCTGACCATTCTTCAAGTTTCTGCAGGTCCCTTCTCATTCTGTCTACACCCTCTGGTGTGTCTACTCTGTCTAAGATCTTTGCGTTTTATGGGAAGTGATTGTATTTCTATGGAACCACGGAGGAGAGATAGGATACAAGATCTTCTCTAAAGACAGAGTTGTCTCACATTTACCTTGTGAGCATTAACACCAAAGGGTCTGCATGATGACTGGGACCTTGTTCCATTCCTATGAAGGTCTAGGATAAAGGATTCTTTTCTCACATTATTATTCTGCTTCATCATTAGATATAAGCTTTTGTGTGTTTCAGTAAGTCTCTATTTCCGGTTTAGTATATTTGAATTAATTTGCATTTGCCTGAAATACGTTTTATGTTGTTTTCACAGATACCTTGGTCCAGGAAAACAATCTGCATGAATGGACTTTATTTAGGCACTACTGCACTTCATTTTTTGGCCACTTATATTTTTCACTCAGTCCAAAACCACTCAGCACTCACAGACTTTAATGTGGATGTTAAAGAAACTTCAGAGAATTCCAAGTAGTTGCAAACAAACTTATCACTTTATTATGGAAACAACCCTGATGAAGAGCACACACTGGTGGAAGCACTGGAGAGTTAGTTTGGAGGCTACTGGTATATGTGTCTACACTGTGGTGTTGGATGTTTCTATAATAACGTGACAAAACTACTTGGAATTCTCTGAAGTTTCTTTAATACAGTATAGTGCAGTGGGTTAAGGCTCTGAGCTGCAGATCTGGAGACCTGGGTTTGAATCCCACGGCTGCCTAGGTGCACACTGTGTGATCCTGAGCAAGTCACTTAACTTCCTTATGCTCCCAGGTTGCATCTGGAAACAAGCTTTGGCTTAGTATGCTACTCCTGGTTAAACAATGTTCCCTTTCCCCCTTCCTTCCCTAATACCCACACTGAAGTCCATGAGTGCTGAGTTGTTTTAGACAGGTCTATACAAAGCTGGGACTAGCAACCCCTTCTCAAGCACGAGGCTCCCTGTTACATCGAGCACACAGCTGGAGGAGTGGACTATATCTGGCACTTGCCTAAATATTCTTCACAGCCACTATGTTATGAGCTTTAGTTTTTTTATCCCTCTCGGTATTTTCCTTTTCTTTCTTTCTTTCCTTCCTATCCCCCCCCCCCAGTTTTTCCCATCTTTCACCCGTTTACCCAGTTTCTCTCTTTCCCTGCCCTAGTTTTCCCTCTCCCGCTGCTCCCCCATCTATGTTTCACTGTTCTCACTATCTGCTATCCATTCCCACGCTGCTGGTTTATCTCGGCCCACTTTTTGAATGTTCTTCATTCTGGGGCATATAGAGTGTCATACTGTTTCTAATAATGTGTAACGTGATGGATGAGTGGTCTAACTGGTGGGTCAACATTTAGTGGGCCACTGTAGCTTTAAGCACACAGTATTTCACAGGGGCTTGTGTGCTGCTTCACCCCTGAGGAAGAACTGGTTAGCTTCAAAGCACCAGGGTTTTTGTGTTGCAGCTATTGTTTCAATTGTTTCCATAACCATTTTCTGGAATATATTTTTTGTTTTACCAAAAAGGTCAGTGCCCAGAACACATGGAGAAGCAACAGTAAGCTGCAGCAGCATGGTGTGGACCAACAGGGATGTCACTGGCAGTGGCCAGGAAAAGTACAGTTACGTAAGAACTTACCGTAACAGTAGATCTTCGAGAGAAGCTCTTGCAGCAGGTAAAACATACAGGACTGGCGCAGGCTGGGGGCAGCACCCCACGGCAAACTTTTCTAGCAGTTGCTAGCAGGGACCGCCCACCCTGACGTCGGCCCCGGACGTCCCATGTGCTATATAAGGGGTGGCGGCCCCCAGCACACTCCAGTTCTTGTACCGCTGGAAGCATCGGCAGAAGGAATACCCTCAATGTGAATGGCAGCAAGCAGAAAATACACTCGGCTAATGCAAGCGAGATCCTCGGGGGAGGAAATGCTACTACTGAAAACTTCTCGAAGTCTACTGTTACGGTAAATTCTTACGAACGTACTATCTTATTTCAAAGGAAGCCCAGCAGGTAACATAGACTGAGTCCCAAGCAGTATAAACTGAAGACAACTGCTACGGGAGGTAGGAGAGGAACAGAGGAAGGAAAAAAGGTAAATCCTCAGGAGATCAGACCCTGCAGAACTGCCAGGCCAAAGCACGTGCTGCATCTAGAGGCGATATCAAGACTGCAGTGCTTGTTGAAAGTGTGGAACGAATGCCATGTGGCTGCCCCAGAGATGTCCGAAGTTGAGAACCTCTTGAGGGCTGCAAAGAGGCTGCCACTGCTCTGGTAGAATGACCCCTGATCAGGCCCGATACGGGTTTGTTATGCTTTTGATAGAAGATTTGTGATGCAGTGAACCAGCCACCTAGAGAGGGTCTGTTTGGAAACCGGGCTGCCCAAGGAACGTGGTGCGAAAGAAAAACTGATCAGACGATCTGGTCCCCTTGGTCCTATCCAAGTAAAATCGCAATGTGTGATGAACGTCCAATGTGTGGAGAAGCGCCTCCACCCAACTGGAGTGTTCAGGGTAGTAGACTGGGAGTTGAACATCCTGGTTCATGTAATTTCCGACACAACTTTGGGGAGAAACTTAGGATTGGTATGCAAAGCTACCCTGTCTTTGTGAAAAATCAAATAAGGCTCCTTGCACATCAGGGCCTGCAGCCTGGAAATCCTTTGAGCGAATGTAACGGCAACTAAAAATAATGTTTTCCAAGAAAGAAAACGTAGCTCGCAATCCGTGGCGGGTTCAAAAGGTGGGAGAGTGAGCATCTCCAGGATGAATGGAAGGTCCCAAGGGGGAACAGGGTCCCTAATAGGGGGCTTTATATAAAGGATGCCTCTGAGGAAGACACGGGTAACAACCAACTGAGCCACTGTTCTGCCCAGGACAAGTGTATGGTAGGCAGAAAGAGCAGAGAGGTCTACTTTTATGGAGGAGTAACTCAGCCCTGATTCAACAGGGATAAAAACAGGTTACTTGTAACTGTAGTTCTAGGAGTGGTATATGTTGTTCATCCATACTCTTTGGCATGTCCCCGTCCGCTTTAAATCTCACCGGAAGTCTTCAAGCTGGCTCCTCCCACCCCACCCAGGTGGTATATACCTTGGCTCCGCCCCATGACTCCAGATCTTAGCCCGCTGGAAGCCAGGTTGTGTGTGTTCACAGCCGGGGAGGTCGGGTGGGTCTGTGTGGATGAACAACACATACCACTCCTAGAACTACTGTTACAGGTGAGTAACCTGTTTTTCTAGGAGTGTGGATATGTTGTCATCCACACTCTTTGCAGACTCCTAGCAGTTCTCCAGGAGAAGCGAGGCAAGATGCACACCCCCTACTTAGGGAACAGGAGAACTGAGGCCCCAAAACCAGCAGCCCAGAGTGACTCAAGGTTGATGTGGTAGTGGGTGATGAAGGTGTTTGCTGACTTCAAGGTAGCAACCCGATAGATTTCCTGGATAGGGATGTCCCTGGAAGCAGCCACCGATGCAGCGGTATGGCGGGTAGAATGAGCTCTTATCCCCTCTGGTAGGTTCCTTGCCTGCCAACATATAGCACAGACCTATGCATGATGTGATCCATCTTGCAATAGTCCGCTTTGCTGCAGGTCTGCCAGAAGCGGCTTCAGCATAGGTGATAAATAGCTGGCGAACCTCTCCCCGAATTTCCACTGTCCTCTCCTTGTAATAGGAGACAGCATGTCTCAGGTCACAAGTATGGAGCCTGTACTCGGCCTCCGAGGTGTAATTAGGGTAGTATACTGGCAGAGTTAACATCTGGTCAAGGTGAAACTCTGACACCACCTTCAGAAGGAATTTCGGGTGGGGGCGTAGGACAACCTTGTCCCTGTGGAAGACCTGATAAGGGGAGTACACTGAAAGCTCCTGGAGCTCCCCGTCCTTCTGGCAGACGAGATAGCCAACAGGAAGGCCGTCCTCCATGACAGGTGTGACACAGCACACCTGTGCACTGGTTCGATTGGCTTGCTCATGAGCTTTGCCAGTACCAGCAGTAGATCCCATGGAGGTGGAGGTTCACACGCTGGAGGGGATATGTGATCCAGGCCTTTGAAAAAGTGTCTCCTGTACCACCGTCAGCTGACCAGCTCGCGCCCGGTAAGCAGAGATGGCTGCCAGGTGCACCCTAAGGGTCGATGACCGAAGACCCCCTTTAGAGAGGGACCAAAGGTAATCGAGAATGTTAGCCACTGGACAGTACAGAGGGTCCAGACCCTTGCCCTGACACCAAATGGAAAACCTTTTCCATTTGAAGGCACAACATTTCCTGGTCGATTCTTTTCTGGATGCCTCCACCACGGTGTAGACATCTTCGGAAAGACCCAAAGCCTGGAACTTGAGCCGCTCAGGTACCAGGCTGTGAGGTGCAGGGACTGAAGGTCCGGATGTAATACCTTCCCCTAATTGAGTGATATCAGGTCCGGGCGTGCTGGAAGCTGCTCCAGTGGCCTGCACCTGAGGCTGAGGAGATCTGGGTACCAGAACTGGCACAGCCAGTCTGGGGCTACCAGGATCACCTTTGCCTTGTCCCTCCTCACCTTGAGGAGCACCTTGCGGATCAAAGGAAATGGAGGGAAGGCATAGAGGAGGCCTGGGGTCCATGGCCTCGAAAAGGCATCCCCCTGCAGCAAACCCTGCTGGGGGCATGAATCAGCCTCACCTTGGTGTTTTCCCTGAAGGCAAACAGGTTCACCATCAGTTTGCCCCAGTGGGAGAACAGACTGTAAGCTACCTCTGGATGGAGAGACCACTTGTGGGATGTCTGGCCTAAGCGGCTGACAGCATCCGCCAGATGGTTCGAGGCTCCTGCCACATGGATGGCTAGGAGATCTGCCTCTAAGTGGCTCACGAGGGTCCAGATCCGGAGCGCCTCCCTGCACAGCAAACGGGAGTGCATGCCGCCCTGTTTGTTAAGACAGTACATGGTCGTGGTATTGTCCATCTGGACTTGAACCACTTGACCCCGGAGCTGAGGAGCCGAAGCTGACAGTGCCAGTCTGACTGCTCTGAGCTCCAACAGGCTTGATGTGACATTGTGACTCCTCGGGGGTCCAGAGCCCGTGGGCCCTTTTGTCCCCCACGTGGGCTCCCCAGCCCATGAGAGAGGCATCAGTCGTGAGGATGATCATTGGCTCGGGGCGGACAAACGGGATCCCTTCCTGCAACCGGTCTGGGACGGTCCACCAGTGGGGAGCGTCCCACATCTTCTGGGTTACAGTGATCAACTGGTCGAAATGACCATGGTGCTGAGTCCACTGGGCAGCCAGTTCCCATTGGACGGGGCGCATGTGCAACTGGGCCCAAGAGACCACTGAGGTGCACGCCGCCATGCAACCCAGAAGACACAGAAAGTCCCGGTCAGGGTGCAGTTGCCCAACCAGAAATGATTGGGCAAAGGAGGAAAGAACCTCCACCCTGTCCACTGGGAGCCGAGCTCTGGCTTGACAAGAGTCAAGCTCTGCCCCGATGAAGCCCATCACCTGAGAAGGCACGAGTTCCGACCTGATCAGGAGGCCAAGTTGGGAGCAGGTCTGGAGGGCCAGGTCCCTGGACCTCTCCACCTCCTGTTGGGTGGAACCTGCTAGGGGCCAATCGTTGAGGTAAGGATAAATCCTGCCCCGAGATGGGTCACCACCACTGCAATGCATTTGGTGAAGAACCGTGGGGCCGATGACAGGCCGAACAGCATGGCTCGGAACCCGTACAGCGTCCCTTCAACCCTGAAGTGGAGAAACCGCTGATGGGATGGACGGATTGGGACATGAAAGAACGTGTCCTGCAGATCCAGTGAACAGAACCACATGTTTCGCTCCAAGGATGGTATGATCTGGGACACAGTGACCATCCAAAAGGTGCGTGACCTGAGATATTGATTCAGGTTGTGCAGATTTAGAATGGGGCACCAGCTTCCTGTCCACTTGGGCACCAGGAAGTACCAGGAGACAAAGCCTGGGTCTGCTGAGGATCAGCCACTGGAGCTACTGCCTCCTTGAGGGGGAGCTGAGCGATGTCGTCTCAGAGAGCCAACTGGGTCTGAGTGGATACTCTTTCCTCCCGAGGGGAAGCGGGCTCGACTTGGGGGGTACTGCTCGAATTCCAGAGGCAGTCCCTGACCGACTACTTCGAGAACCCACCTGTCTGAAGTGACAACGGATCAGGCGGAAAGGAAGTGGCGAAGCCGGCCCCGGACCCAGAGCTGAGGTGATGGGAGAGGGGTTGACAGCCCCTGCCCAGTCACTGAGCAGGCTTGGAGGGCTCAGGATCTGAACCTCGGCCTCCTACTGGGCCTGTTGGGGCCCGGGATTGGGGCGCCAAACCTGAGCCTGCAGGGGAAGAATGCCGAAAAGGCTTCTTTTTCTTCTGCTGGTTCTTGCCCGAAGAACCCCTGGCAGAAGTGGCGTCCAAGGTGGCGCTGGACTGCTCAATGTGCTGAAGGTGACTGGCCACTCCCGGGCTGAACAAGCCGATCCAGAGGAAGAGCATGTCAGCTAGTTTGTGCTGGGTATCCGCTGGAAAGGAGGAGAGCCTCAGCCAAGCCCTGTGACGAGAGCCAACTGTGGCGGCCATTGAACAGGCACAAGAATCCTCAATGTCCCGGGCCGTCTGAAGATGCTGTTTGGCAACAGCTTGGCCTTGATCACGGACCTGCTTGACCGTGGTTTGTATGTTCATGGGGAGATGTGGGAGGACTTCATCCAGCGGCCCTAAAAGGGCGTGAGAGAAATGTGCCATGATGATGGCCGAACTTGCCTGACGAAGGCCCAAGGAGGAAGCCGCACAGACCTTCCTGGCTGAATGGTGCGAAAGCTTGGACTCTTTATCAGGGGGTCGATCAGTGTTGGCAGAACTGCCAGTACACTTGAACACAGAGGCAGTCACCAGGCTCTCTGTCGAAGGGTGCTGTGTGAACCCCGCAAGGGACCCCATGGGCACCGCATATTTGCAGGCCATGTGGGCAGAAGGAGCTGGACAAGAGGCAGGGTGCTACCAGAGTTCTAAGGCTGGGCCAACAATGGCCTCGGCCACAGGAAAGGCCTCCGTAGGGGTATCCCCTCTCTTAAGGATCTCCGTAAGGGGGTACTCTGCCTTTTTCTGGATTGGCTCCAGAGGCATCCCTGTAGATTCAGAGATGAGGCGAAGAATCCCTTGGAAAGACGAGGGACCTTCCTCCGTCTCCAAGCCAATAATTGATTCATCATCCCCTGGATGAGAATGCAAACCAGTGACGTCCGAATCCGGGTATAACAGCCGACCACCCAGGTCACCTTCGACCCGCCGAGGGCGGTCTGGGGTAACAGTGACCGACAACCGCCGGGGAAGCCCGGTGTCTGGTCTATCTTCCTTGGAAGGGGCCCCTCCCACAGGCTGTTTGGGCGGTGGTTCCACCACAATCGGTGGAGAGATCATTTTGGGACGAGCTGGTGGTTTTGCCGGCTTTGTGGTCTGAGGAAACGATTTAATCAGCTCTGAAGGAGACGGCGTCGGCATAGGAGGCGAAAGCCAGGTAATGGCCAGTGTAGAAGCCGGAGTTGGCTTGTGCCCGGTCAAAATTAGCTGTTGCCAGATGAGGTCCTCATAGCGCCAACAGAGTTTCCGCCAGAGCCATGAAGACAACCAATGGCGTCGCCTCTTTTTAGAGTATTTATGGCTCTTCCTCGGCCTGTTAGTCGAGGGGGTCCGAGACCTCGATCGAGATCGGATGGGCTGACTTGATCGCTTGGGAGACACCAGCGGGACTGGTGATTTCCCGAAATCAGGGACTTCGTCGATGGGAGTCCCAGCAGGCTGGGTCTCGTCATCTGGAAAGACCAGATTAGGGGTTCGATCAAGGGATTCGTCGACTGGAGTCGGCGAAATCGGATCCATTGGATTGATCACGATTTCAACATCATCGATCGATAATTCAGTCGACTGACCTGATGGCACAGCCGAAAAGCCAGCAGCCGAAGAAACGATTTCGACCGAGGTCGAGACCGCATATTCCTGGGATCGAGATCTCTACTGCGCCTAAGACTGTCTCCATCGAGAAAGACAATCCCAGGTCCTTCTCCCACTTGCAGGATCAAGAGGAGTGTAAGACCGCAGGTGCCTCTCCCCTGGTCGGGAGAAACTGGCACAGCTCTGGGAAGGAACCCGAGAAGGTGAAGCCCAGGTTGAGCGAAATGAAGAAGCTCCAAGAAGTCTCTTTAGCACGAGCCACTTTCCCCTTGAATGCTTTCATGTGTTCCAGTTGCTCGGTGGATCCCACAGCCACGGAAACCGCCCACTGAGCCTCCTTGGATTTCACCAGAGGGTTCCTCTTCTCTGGCCTCCCCAGTTTCAGGCATGCTAGATGGTCGCCGAAGACGTTGGGATGAAAGGCGAGACACATTGCATTTCAAAGTGTCATGGTTGACACTGAGGCAATAGACACACGTGGTGTGGGGATCGATGTGCGACATCTTCTGGGCACAATGGCACCGATGAAATCCGGGGGAAGACCTGTCTTCCATAATCGAAGCAGCAAACTTTCAATCACTAATACGAACAATGCGAATTTTCGGAATAACCGAAGGTTTGAAAGCCAGGGTCTACTAGATGCGTGAGAACGAGGGAGGCAACCTGAATCTTCCAGCGGAAAGGAAGATCTAGTATCATTGGGCGCAGCCAAGGTATATACCACCTGGGTGGGTGGGAGGAGCCAGCTTGAAGACTTCCGGTGAGATTTAAAGCAGAAGGGGACATGCCAAAGAGTGTGGATGAACATCATATCCACGCTCCTAGAATAGGTATTCCAACAAAGTGTTAACCAGCCAGGCCAAAGGATCTATGTGGCACAGAGGCAGAACCATTTCCACTTCACTGCATAAACGGTTCTCGTGGAGGGCTTCCTCACCTCCACCAGGACTTCAGCTATCTTGTTCGACACCTCGAATCAAAGCTTGACTAAGTCTTGAGGAGCCAAGCATGAAGGTGAAGGGACCGCAAGTTCAGGTGAACAAGAGTCCCATTGTCCTGAGAGAGTAAATGAGTTGTGAGAGGAAGTGAAACTGGTAATGCCAGTGCCAGCTGCTGCAGCAAAGGAAATCAAATCTGGCAAGGCCACAGCAGCGCTATGAGGACCATGGTGGTTCCCTCTGCTTGTGCCTTGAGGACTCTCTGAATGACCAGAAATGAAGGAAAAGTGTAAAGGACTCTCCCCTTCCAGGAGAGGGACCATGCGTCTTGCCAGAAAACACCAGGCTCAGGATCTAGTGAGCAAAAACTGGGCAGTTTTGCATTGGCAGAGGACACAAAGAGGTCCAACTCTGGTGTCCCCCATCTGGCAGAAAGATTGTCTGCCACCGACTGCAGAGGCGACCACTCGTATACTCGAGAGTTTGTCCTGCTGAGGGCATGTGTACCGCTGTGATGGTCAACTGGTGGGCAATGGCCCACTCCCACACTCTCATGGCCTCCCTGCACAGGTGTAAGAGTATGTGCCTCCCTGTTTGTTGAGATACAAGGCCACCGATCTGTTGTCCATCTGGACCAGAAGGTGACCAGGTGTGACTGAAGTTTCCAGGGCTTGGAGAGCATAGAGGACTGCTCTCATCTCCAGCACGTTGATGTGGAGAGATTCCTCAGTTGGAGACCAAGACCCCTGCGTCTTGTGAGCACCTAGGTGCGCCCTCCCATCCCGAATCTGAAGTATCCGTGGTCAGGACCTGTCCGGGAGCTTCCTTCTGAAAGGGGATCCCCTCCTGTAGGGCCGTGGACGTCGTCCTCCAGAGAAGTTCCTTGCGGACTGGCTCCGTTATGGGGACAGGCAAGTCCAGGTCGTCCCAGCTCTGCTCCCATTGTACCTGAAGAGTCCACTAAATGGTCCTCATCCGGAGTCTTGCAAAGGGAACAGTAACAATGGCAGTCGCCATGTGACCCAATAGCTGGAGAAGCAATCTGGCTGGCACAGTGGAGACAGAATAAATCTGCCTGGCTATTGCCCAAATGGGTTCTGCCCGGTCTAGAGGTAGGAAGGCCCGACCCTGAACGGTGTTCAGGAGCGCCCCAATGAATGGTAGGAGTTGTGCGGGGCTGAGTGATGACTTGGCTGGATTGATGATAATCCCCAGGTTCCAGAATAGGTTGCAGGTGTCCCAGATGGCAGCCTGGAATTGAGCACTGGAGTGTGCTAGGAGTAGCCAGTCGTCCAGGCATGGGAACACATAGTGACCCATCCTGCGAAGCGCTGTGGCCACCACCGCCAGGCACTTCATAAATACACTTGGTGCAGAACAGAGACCAAAGGGCAGGGCCGTGAACTAGAAGTGTTCGCCCTGGAATGTGAACTGAAGATATTTTCAATGACCTTCGGGTATAAGTATGTGGAAGCAGGCATTCTGCATATCCAGGGATCCGAGCCAGTCTCCTTGACGCAGCATTCGAATTAGGTTGTGTAGTGTGACCATCCTGAAATGTTTGCATGCAACTGATAAGCTCAGGTCGCTGAGGTCAAGGATTGGCCTCAGGTCTCCCGACTTCTTCGGGACCAGGAAGAAGCAGGAATAGAACCCGGTGCCTCTCTCCAGAAGAGGAACGGGCTCTATGGCATTTTTGGACAGCAGTGCCCGAATCTCCTGCTGGATGAGGACTGCATGTCCCGCTGAGTGACGGGATGGGGTTGGGGAGCACACAAACTCTAGAGAGTGCCCCTGTTCTATAAGCTTGTGAACCCACTGGTCGGAAGTCACTTGTCTCCAGGCTTCTGCATAAAGAAAGAAGCGACCTCCCACCTCCTCTCTCGATGGGATGTCGCAGAGAGGTGGGTTGGGCTGGAAGTCATGCTGTTGGAGGGGGAGGGAAAGCAGCTGCGGCAGACTTAGCCTGTCGAGAGGTGGAGGCCGAGGATCCCTTGGGGCCACCACGTTGACCAAAGCCACCCTGCTGAGTGTGCGGCTGCTGAAAGCAAGGTTGCTGACGCTGCTGTCCCCCTCTGCCACAAAAGCGAGACCTCCAAAACTGTCTCTGTTTCAGGTGATACACAGACTGCACGGTACGGACAGCCTTACTGGAGTCCTGTAATCTGTTAATAATGTGCTCTGTTTCTTCCCCGAAGAGAACGAAGCCCTTAAAAGGCGCATCTAGGATGCTGGACTAAACATCCTGTGCAAAACCCAGATACTCGGAGCCAGGAATGGCGCTGTAAACAGATGCTCGTAGCTGCTGCCCTAGCTGATGTGTCCACAGAGTCGTAGGCAGACCATAACACATGCGTGCCCCCATCTGGAGTAGCTTTGCAAGTTCTGCCTTCTGAGGGCAGTCGGGCACTCCCTGCAATATGTCCAGACCTTGTTTCCAAAGGGCATTTTGGAACTGAACCATGTGTGTCAGGAAGTTTAAACTCCTGATGCTGCAGGTGGCAGACACGTACACCTTCCTGCCCATGAAATCCAGCTGTTTGGACTCCCTGTCCGGAGGCTGGGTGCTCAGATGTTCGGGCCTCTGCAAACGATCGTGAGCTGCTGATATAACCACCAAGTCCACGGTAGGTTGCACAGCCAAAAAGGGATGTTCCTTAGGTGCCCAGTACAGCCAGTCCGCCTTTTTCGGGACGGAGATGGATGAGTGAGGGCTCCACAAAGTGGCCTGTGTGACGTCCTCAAAGGTGTCCACCATGGGAGGAATAATAACAGGTCTGGCGTCTTTTTGCCTGAGGTACTTAGTGAGCCTCATGTGTTCAGGGTCCAAGTCCTCAGTATCCCATCCCATATTGGTTTGTATATGTCTCATAACCTCCATGAACGGTGGGTCGTCCGGAGGGGATTTTGGCAGGTCTTTAGGTTCGCCAGACGGAGGGTCCTCATAGGAAGTAACAGAGGAGTCCGATGTGTGGTGAGAGTCAGTGGAGGAGACTGAAGAAGATATTTGTCTCCTACGCTTGTGTTTGCACCTGTCAGAGGGGCTAGAGATACTAGAGCTCCTGGAGCGGGACCTACAACCCCTTCTTTTCTCCGACCATTTATGAGGTCTCTCAGGAGACAGATGTTTGCCCCGTCCTCATCCGAGCGCGGTTGAGGAAGCACTTCAATGGGCTGAGGTGGAACCTCCTCTCTAGGGGTTGGTGCCGGGTCAGGATCGGCCAGCGTGACCGGTCTAGGTGCAGCCAGAAGGATATCCGGCCTAATCTTTTCCCACCAATGTGAGAACAGATCCTTGACCTGACTCAGGTTAAGCTTGGGAGAACCAGGCACCGGGTCCGGTGTCAGTTCTGGAGCTCCGGTGTCAGTACCGTCAGTCCTGTCTGGCATCGGGGGATGTCTAGGTATCCTGGGTGTCAGGGCCATCGTTGGGACCAGAAGGGACGGCATGGATCGGCATCTGATCAGCCGGCGTCGGTACATCGTCCACCCTGGCATCGGATCAAGGAGAGGACGCCAGGGGCAACAGGGACTTGGCTGGTGGAGCACGCAAGGAGGCCTTGGGAGTGCCGTCAGCAGGCTTGCGTCTGTGGGGATCTGATGCAGGCTTGGAGGGTTTGTCCGAGGGACGCTTGTCTGACGACGGGACCTGGCGCTTGTCCGTCGATGGAGTATGGCGCTTCTCTGAAGACTTGTGGGCATGTTTTGGCGGGAGGGAGGAGGACCTCCCCTCCAACAGGCCTGAAGACTTTGCCTTCTCCCGGGGGTCGGCGCTGCATACAGAGGCCGACCGGGGGGCAGAGTGTGACTTACCTGGATCAGACGATGCGGCTGAAGGGTAGCATTAGGCCCAGAAGACTTCTCCTTGGCCGCAGGGCCTCCGGAGGAGGCAGGGGCCTTGAACACCATAAGGTGGGAGTCGTGGCCTGACGATCCCGATCTGGAGGCGGTATGAGATCCGGAAGATCTCGACCTGGATGAGGACCTCTCCCTATCTCTGTACTGCTCTCTGTGTTTGTCCTTAGGAGATCTGTGAGAACGACAGGGAGAATCCCCTTCAGAGGACAAGTCCCTCTGCATTGCTGCCAATTGCTGCTAAGCCAGAAAGGCCTGGAGAGACTTCTGTCAGCGGTCGCGGGTCCGACTGTTGAAAGCCTGGCAGTGGGGGCAGGACAGAGTATCATGGTCCAGGCCCAGATAGAAAACGCAGGCCACGTGGCTGTCTTTAGATGGAATTTGTCTACTGCAGGCGCACTCATCTGTGTGCCTGGACGGGGTAGTTGACATGCAGAAAATTTATGAAAGAAAAAACGGTCGAAAGAGATGACTGGAGTAAAAAGTATCAGAATAGAAGTCGAACTGGCGAGAGAGAGCTGTGGAGCCTACATTCGCACATCGACGGCAGGAAAGAACTGAAGCACGCAGGGGACCGCCGCCCCTTATATACCACATGGGACGTTAGGGAGGGCAGTCTCCACTAGCTACTGCTGGAAAAGTGTGCCGTGGGGTCCTGCCACTAGTCCCATATGTGTTATTTGCTGCAAGAGCTTCCTCTCGAAATAAGATCCAAAGGTTCAGGGTAGAGCCCTACCATAACCCGCAATGGCATACTGCTAAGAAGAACTCCTTGTAGCACCAGCACATCTTGTGGCAGTGCCTCTCCTCACCCGATGACAAGGAGGTAGAGGAGCGCCGACAGCGACACCTCCAAGTCGATTGAGAGTGAGTGCGCCTCAACCGTGACCCTCGACCGTTGCGCAGTTGGTCAATGGCAAGAGGAACAGTCCAGCGGGTTTACTGTACAGCATGTGCCTGCCCATATTAAGCAACAAAGGTGCTGAAGACCTAACCCCAGGTGGAGGTTGATCCCGTGGTGGACTGGACGAGGATATCAACCAGACCATGTCTTCCTGGGTGAAGACCGGAAGCACTGGGATCTGCAAGATTGAATCCTTGATGGTTGACAGGCTCAAGAAACATATTGGCAGCCTGCTCGACCGGAGTCAAAGACAACTAGCTCAACACGGGAAACCGAAGAGACCTTGACCTGCCCACCAGTTGAGGGGTATTCAACAGCCTTCAAGCAGTCTGGCAAGTCGAGGGACTGGAAGGACCTTAATTGCTCCCAGTCCCACAAACAGCACTGGCGACACTTGCTTTTAGCTTGGGGGGGTGCAGGGCTCTGCCCCAAGGTCTGGAGGGCCAAACATATTTCAAGGAATTCTCCGGTGAAATACCCTCTGACACTAGCCTCAGGGAAGAGCACAGAGACCAAGGAGGTGCCCGCCATGGCAGCGGCTGCTTTCACCTCAAAGGAAGCAAGCTATTCAACTGATTCAGCTGCAGTTGAGGCCTTGTTGCGGTCCTTTTGATCCCGCTCCAAAGGTCAACCTATCAAGAGCAGGAGCCTCCCGTCCTTGATGGACTCAGAAAGCATACTTTTGCATAGGCCACACCCACGCCCATCCACACTGTGTTGCCCGCCCAGGCAGTACATGCACGTCATGCAGACTGCTGACCGACATCTTCTGCCAGCACATAATGCAAAATTTGAAGACTGGTTTCCATTGGTCCAGAAACTGAGTTGATGGAACCGCTAAATAAGTACCTATATCAAAACCTTTGGCTTTACTAACGCTCGCCTATGGTGTAGATAAGCGGAAGCCACGAAGGAGGTGACCTGTTCTTCATGGGAAAGGCAGATCTGAAATCACGGGACGGAGTCGGAGGATATACTGCCCAGGTGGTGGGAGCAGCTTAGCTTAAAGATATCCGGGCAATAACACTGTTCCAGTGGAACTGCCAGAGTGTGGATAAGCGAACTATATCCACCCCCCTAGAACATATTTTTAGTGTTTAGCTTTGTAAAGTTTTTATTCATGCTCAACTTTAACTTGGGGGGGGGGGTAACATTTTTCCCTTTTTCAGCTATTCTGTAGGTGGTCCATGCATGAAAAAGATTTTTCTTTCTAAACCAGGAAAGAGCACTATTCCGGGGCAAGATTTAACAAACTAAGTTTTATAATTTAAAGCGGTGTAGTTTTTTTACTATCTGATGGCAAAAAAACGAATTTGGTGATTTTTACATAATTCCATTAACTATTAACTTTCAAACTGCCAAAGTGATGTTCGCCAAACTTGCAAAAAAATGAGCCCCATGGACTGAAACTGTGCATACCAAATGTTGCAGTCCTAGGGGCTAAGACAGCTGAGATATAACCGGTCAAAAAATGTTTTTAACACTAACACTGTGCTACCATACAGGCTACTGATAAAACCCGCATACCAGTGTTCTTTTAACTGCCACTAGGCAAACTGCATTTTGCTAAGCATGCCCGTATTCAAGTACAAATAACGTTGTTCATCTTGCCAAATCTACTGCAGTTCCACAAACTCTAGAGCGAAAATCAATTTTTTTTAAGGTTTGGCTAAGAATGTTGCCATCTGGCTAACATGTCTGGGTGCAAATAAAAAAAAAATGCTACAGGGTTTCAGATTTCCAGTTTAAACTCTGCATGTACATGTGCACACACACACACACAACCATCTAGCTATCTGCTACAGAAATACAGAATAAAGCCAGATAAAGACCAGTGGCCCATCCAGTATGTCCAATCCCCACCGCCATCCAGGTGCCAGTCTATGACCACTGATTTCACCGACTGTAGTGTAAAACTGGGCAGACTGTAAGGACCCCTTATCTTTCTCTGCTAACATTTTCTATGCTTCTGTCTTTGTACACAGCACATTTCATCCTCAATGGTGAGATTCAATAAGGTGTAGCAGTATATTTTCTAGATATTGGTCCGGGATCACCTGTGTTATAGTTTACAATGCCAACTTACAGCATGATTCTGATAAACTAGATCCCTAAAGGAACCACAAGAAGTATCAAGAAAAGGCACTTCAATGTTTAAGCATTAAACTCATATCTGCAACCTAATGTATGTGTCTTTCCCGGTCAACAAATTCTAAAGAAAGAAAATAAAAAGAAAGAAAAAGGAAAAGAGGTAATTTCCTGCACCTTTCTGTTCCACCTGAGACACTTTTGGTGGTGGCTGCTGCGAAGGCAGCGAGGCCTTATTACTCAGTCTGTTTAATGAAGCACTCCTTTTTGTGGTACCTGTAAATAAAGTGTAGTTGCAGTACATTATTCTCTTCGAGTCACAGTATTCAAATCTGTTAAGAACATTAGAAATCCCACATAACACCAGTAAGAACAGAAGTAGGAGTGACATAGTGAAACCATCCTCTGATCAACATCTTCCAGATTCCATTCCTTAGGTACAAAACAAATCACAGAAGAATAAAGTGTTCACAAAGGAGTGGTGGTATCCTTTACTGCTAGTTAACTCAACAAAAACTTTTCAGTAGTTTGGATAAAAACAATGCTGCCACATAAACTCCTGTACTCCTTCTAATAACTAAACATGAATGGATAATTCTAACAGCTGGCCATTATCTGTCAAATAAGAAAATGTAACCGACCAGAAAGAAAACCAGTGAAACTCCCTCCACTCTTTACCCTACTGGTGTGAAAAAGTAGATCTGCACTAAGTTGGCTTGCTGAGATAAAAACTGTGGTCATACACTGCCCAGTCATAAAGAAAAGCTATGCAATTTGCAGCCTTTTCCCCAGTCGACTGAAAACTCCCACCCTTAGGGTTTTTAGGCAACTACAGTACTATACTTTTCTTTTCCAAATCACACCAGAAAGAGCAGTTATGTATCGTAACAGTAGATCTTCGTGGGGATCTCAATTATCAGGTAACACTGTAGGAACCTCAACGTCGGTGAAGCAGGATCCAAACAGAAGATTTTCAGCAGTACAACTGAGCCACCCTCCTGACATCCTGTGACAACATCACAACCCAATAAAGGCATGAGCAGCCCGCTCCCTCCTCAGTCCCCCGAGCAAGGCCCTACACCAAAGGAGGCAGAGAAGAGAGGTGCAGGCCTATAAAAGCCTGGATAAACCAAGTAGCCAGTTCCAGTAAGAAGTCCCAAAGGGGATGGTGGGAGGAAAATAGACCTGATGACTCTGCACCCTTTTTCCATGCATACCACTCGGGCCACTGTTCTCCTTCTCCTTACCTTGTTTCTTCCCCACATCTTCCCACCCTCGGTGCACCTCCCCCTCTCTGATCCCCTGCTTCAGTTTTTCTGGGAATTCCATACATCCCTTCAACCTAGCTGTACATCCCTGGCCAGGACTAGGTATTGTACTTGTTACATTACTCGCCAGTCTGTTATCTACTCGCCAGTCTGTTATCTGGCTGAACCACTATCATTTTCCCCGAAGCCATCTAGACTTCCCCAATTTCACATATATGCCACAGTTATCCTCTGTGCTGTTGTATGCCTACCGTATTGTAGCTGATGCTGTACTATACACCTTTGTATTTATTTGTTATGATGATGCTATTGTCACTGTGACTGTACAATAATTCTTTGTAATGTATTTTGACCCGGTAATAACCAGGTCCATCTTGCAAATTAGCCTGCTCAACGATGTTCGCCAGGATAAATAAAGATTTGATTGACTAAGATCCCCTCAAAGATCAACTGTTACGATAAGTCCTTAAGTAACTGTTCTATCTTCTTCAGGGGTATCTCAGTCATCAGGTCACACCATAGGAACAAGTCCCAGGGCAGTTACAGGTGCAACAGACAGTCTGGGAGGAAGACCAACCTTAAACTTAAGACAGGAGACCCTGCAGCACAGCCCTGCCAAATCCTGCACAGGCTCTAGAGGTAACGTCCAGACTGTAGTGTTTACTAAAGGTATGGACGGTGATCCAGGTGGCAGCAGCACAAATGTCAGCGGCTGAAACCCCTCGGAAACGTGCCACAGAAGTAGCCATGCCTCTGGTGGAATGAACTTTGAGAGTGCTAATCAGTTCTTTGCTGTACTTGTTATAGCAGAACACTATGCAGTTTGCCAATCATTTGGATAAACATTGCTTAGAAATGGAAGCCCCCTCTCTACCTGGGGTGAAAGAAACAACTGCTTCGACTTCTTGCTTTCTTTAGTTTGGGGCAGGTAAAACCTTAAAGTTATGCGCATGTCTAGCGTATGGAGCAGTGCTTCCCCTGGATCGGCACGCTCTGGAAAATAAACAGGAAGGTGGATAGAGTGGTTCAGTGCAAACTCAGACACCACCTTAGGATGAAATTTAGGGTTCATGCGCAAAGACATCCTGTCTTTGTGAAAAAACAAATAAGGCTCCTCACACCAGTATCTGACGCCCAAAGCTCTGAAATTCTTCGAGCAGAAGTAATAGCAACTAAAAATAACCCTTTCCAGGAAAGAAAGCGCAAGTCACAAGTTGTGACTGGCTCAAAGGGAGATAGGGTCAACTTTTCCTAAACAAAATTCAAATCCCAAACCAGGACAGGAGAATGGATTGGAGGTTTCAGATGCAGGATGCCTCTCAAAAAGGTACTGGAGACATCCAGCTGAGATATGGCACAGTCACCCATGGGCTTGTGGAAAGCAGAAACAGCGAAGGTATACCTTGAGGGAGGAATACTGGAGACTTAAATTGGACAAACAGATCAGGTAGTCCAGGATCTGGTTCACTGGACAGGTGAAGGGATCCAGATTATGCTTGGCAGCCCATATGTCACACCGCTTCCACTTCATGGTGTAAATGGCATGGATGGAAGGCTTCTGGGCGGCCACAAGAATGTCTGCCACTCTGTTAGAAACCCCAAATCTGGCGATAGCTACGTCTTCAGGAGTCACGCATGCAGATGGAGGGACTTCAGGTTGGGATTGACCAGGGTCCCCGATCCTAGGTCAGCAGATTCCTGCAGATGGGAGCGGGACTGGAGGTTCCTCTGCCAGCTGCTAAAGAAGAGGAAACCATATCTGGAGATGCCAGAATGGGGCCACCAGGATCATGGTGCCCCCCCTTTATCTGTAGCTTGAGGAGCACCCTCTAAATCAGAGGAAAAGGAGGGAAGGTGTAAAGAAACTTCCTGCTCCAGGAGAGGGACAACGCATCTCGCCAGAAAACTCCAGGCCCTGGATCGAGCAAGCAGAAATTGGACAGTTCTGCGTTGAGTGTGGACGCATAAAGGTCCAGCTCTGAACGTCCCATCTGTTGAACAGATCTTCCGCGACACAGAAAAGTTCCCACTCATCCATGCTGGACTGGTTCCCGCTGAGGCTGTCTGACAGAGTGTTTAGCACTCCTGGGACTTGGACCGCTGAGAGGGTCAGACCATGGTCCAGAGCCCAAATACCACACTCTCATGGTCTCCCTGCATAGAGGGTATGAATGAGTCCCTCCTTGTTTATTGATGTAGTACACCACACAGAGGTTGTCTGACTGAATCAGCAACTAACTCAGAAGAAGATGGTTCTGAAAGGCCTGTGTGTCATACAGAACCGCTTGCATCTCCAAGACATTGATATGTAGGGAGGTCCTGATCTGGGACCAAGAGCCCTGAGTTTGAAAGGGACCCAGATGGGGCCCCCAGCCCAACCCAGAAGCATCCGTGGTGAGGCTCTGCCACAGGAAGGAAAGCTAGAATGGAACCCCCTGCAGAAGGTTCTGGGGATCCAGCCAACACTAAAGCACTCTGCAAACAGGAGAGGAGACCAGTACTAACTGGTCCAAGTCGTTCATCCGCTGGTCCCACTGCGCCGAGGGTCCACTGAAGGGTATGCATGTGGAATCTGGCCAGGGGGACAGTAGGAATGGCAGCCGCCATCAGTCCCAAGAGCCTCAGATACAGCCTGGCTGGAATGTGCCGACTCTGGGCCACCTCCTGGGCCTGGGCAATGAGGCACTCTGCTCTGTTCAGGGGCAGGAAAGCTTTCTCCTGTGCCAAGTCCAGAACCACCCCTATGTATTGTAGCCTTTGGGATGGAACTAGGACAGACTTGGGCAAACTGACAGTGATGCCCGGGGAGAGCAACAGTTGGAAGAGTCTTTTTTTAAGGTCTCCAGGATCTGGAACCTGGACGGGGCTTTTAAGAGCCAATCGTCCAGATAACAGAAGACGTACATCCCTTCCCACACGAGGGCCGCAGCCACTGCTACTAAGCACTTGGTAAAGACGTGTGGCACAGAGGACAAGCCAAAGGGTAGCACCTTGAACTTGTAGTGTTCGCCCCAAGAAGAAACCAGAGAAACCTCCCGTGAGGAGGGAACACTGAGGTGTGCAGGTAGGCATCCTGCACATCCAGAGTGCACAGCCAGTTGCCCTGCTTGAGCAGGGGCATAAGACTGGGCAATGTTACCATGTGGAACTTTTTGTATTGGACACACAGATTAAGGTCTTTTAGATCCAGAATAGGCCTCAAATCTCCAGTCTTTCTGTGAACCAGGAAGAACCTGGAGTAAACCCCTTTGTTCTTCTGATGCCTGAGCATGGGTTCTATGGCCTGTTTGCGCAGGAGGGATTGTACTTCCTCTCGGAGCACAGACAAGTGAGCTGGGGGAAAGCTGGAGGGTACTCTACAAGCTCAAAGGTGTGACCCGTTCCTGTAAGTTGCAGAATCCAAGCGTCTGGCGTTATGGTTCTCCACTGATTTAGATGGAGGGAGAACTGACCTCCACCCACCTCTTGGTTGGGGACCAGAAGGGGGGGAGGGTCTGGCAAGGAGTCAGGCTGAAGTGGATTCAGCCGCAGGGGCTGGTCCATCTCCTCTGGGGCACTTGGTGGCAGCTCCAGCACTGGAGGGGGCGGGCTGAGCAGTGGAGGCTCTTCACTTGCCTTGAAGCTGAGAGGTTGCTCCGTGCCTGTAGGATGCCCTACAAAAGGGAGGGTGCGGTTTGCTCTTCTGCCGCTGTGTGTGGTACAGTGAGTGGACAGACTTAAGGGTCCTGCCAGAGGCCTGAAGGTCACTGATTATGTTCTGAACGTCCTAGCCAAAACGTTTGGCTTCATTAAAAGGGTTCGCAGCAAAGCCAGAGACTCAGCCAGGAGTGCCTATGGAGGTAGATGCCTGTGGCAGCAGCCCTGGCAACAGTGTCTGCCAAGCCATAAAGTGCCCTCAGGAGGTGCTTGCTGACATCTTCAGCCATCTGCAAGCACCGAAAAAGCTCCTGCTTCTGGAAGCCCTCTGGAAGAGCCTGGGCAGCGGCTTTGCCCTTCTCTAGTTGGTGTTCTGGTACTTCGCCATGTGAGACAGGTAATTTATAATCCTCAAACCCAAGGCGGAGGAAGCCTAAATCCTCTTGCCCCAGAGGTCAATTCTGTAAGACTCTTTGTCTGAGGGAAGGGAACTGAGGTGTCTGGGCACCTCAGACCTGTCTCGAGCAGCCTTGATGACCACTGAGTCTGTCTCAGGCTGATCCAGCATAGTGAAGGAACCCCTGAAGGGCATAATAAAGCTTATCTGCTCTCCTAGGCATGGCTGGCACCATGTCACGGTGGTGCCAGGCTGCAGTGGCAGCATTCCTCAAGGTAGGCAAAATGGGAGGAATGATCTCTGGAGGAGACTCCGGGATCTCCAGGAAATCCTCCAAGTCTTTCCTGGTGACATCCTTCTCCTCAGTATGAAACCCCATGGCAGAGGACAACTGCTTCATGATATTAAAGAAGGAGGGGTCCTCTGGAAGAGATCTATGGGTGTGTTTGACAGAGTCCTCGCTGACAGAAGAAGCAGTGAACCTGTCTGAAGAGAGGGACTCTTCCTTCTCTTCTTGTGAAAAGGCAGCACAGAAAGTGAATGGCATCCTTGGATGCATAGGTAGGGGTATCTCCAGTAGAAAAAGTGAGGTGATTATGCTGCTGTATAATCCTTGGTGAGGTTGCGCCTAGAGTATTGCATCCAGTTCTGGAGACCACAACTCAAGAAATACAGAGATCATCTGGAGACCGTTCAAAGGAGGGTTATGGAGATGATTCACGGACTTCATCAAGAACCCTACGAGTCAAGATTCAACCATGTCAAGATGTACTCACTGGAAAGGAGGAGGGACGGGGGGATTTGAGTGAGACATTCAAATACCTCAAAGGCATTAACTCAGGACCTTTTTAGAGAAAACCTGTCTACGCAAACAAGTGGGCACAGCATGCGCCTACAGGGAAGTAGATTCAAAAACCAATATCAGGAAGTTTTTCTTCAGTGAAAGGGTGGCGGAGCCTTGGAAAAGTCTTCCCCCAGAAGTTGTGGCAGCAAAGACAGTGAGAGTTTTCCAAGCTACCATGGGATAGGCACTGTGGAAACTTAGGAAGAAAAAGGATTGGGAGGGGTAGCCCATACGGGCAGACTAGATGGATAATATGGTCCCCTTCTGTAGGCACTTTCTTCTGTTCTTCCTCATCAGACAGAATGAGATTAGGGTGATACTCTTCCTTAACGTCGACCTCTTCCAGGTCTAGGTCTGACATATGGTACACTGACGTTGAACCACGGGAAGCAGCCCATGGCCAAAGAGGGGGTGTTGATGACAAAGCCGCTATCAACGGTGCAAGTGAGGTAGGCTGAAGGAACCAAGCTGGTGAACAATCACAGAGGTAAAAATGGTAAGGATCTCACTGAAATCGATCAGCATCGAGACCCACATTGATTGGGGAAAGGGGGGCTTGCAATGAAGCTGGAAGCCACAGCTCGTCGGCTGCACCCCGGGGGTCCAAGGAGCCAGTTGCCCGAGGGCCTAACGCAGGATCAGGTCACGTCGGGATGGCTATCGACGACGAGCCTGTCATCAATGAAGGAGGGGCCAGTGAACTGGAGGGTGATGACCGGCCACCCTGGGAATCAGACGGCAGAGCTTTCAGTATGGGTCTGGTAGTCACTGAGACCTGGACAGCAGATTTATGCGTCAACGCCACAGCCATCAATGAAGTTCCCCAGGTTGAAGAAGTCAACGACATCATCTGGGAGTGGGACCGCCACCTGGGGGTGTGGTCCCGATCACGGTCTTTTTTATTACTCCCCCCCCCAACCTTGCCTCAGGCCCTAGCGGCCTGGGAGCTTGAGGACTCTGCCAGCAATTGAGGGGCTGGGACCCCTGAAGACCCCTGCCCATAACTGGCTACTTGCTGTTTCATTAGGAAATTTCTTAAAGCCTCCTTCGTTGCCTGAGAGTTGTCTGATTAAACTTCGGGCAGAGTTCATAATCACAAGATCAGAAACTTCGTGGAAAGGCTCCAGACAGCAGACACAGACAGAATGTTCGTCTGTGGAGGCAATCTTCCTTCCACAGCAGCAGTGACGGAAGAGAGAGGTACAAGGACTAGTTTTCGACATATACAAAATAAAGGCATCTCTAATAAAAAGAGATTCCAAGTAAAGTACACAGAAAAAAAAGGTGCGAAACTGCATCAGAGCTTCCGCAAAGACCCGTGTAAACTGAGCCAACAGCAAGAAAGAACTGAGGAGGGAGCGGGGCTGCTCACACCTTTATAGGGTTGATGACGTCATCACATGACATTGACGTGGGCTGCCCCAGTTGTACTGCTGAAAATCTTACACGTGGATTCCCCTTCACCGATGGTGAAGTTCCGACAGTGTGACCTGTGACTGAGATACCCCTGAAGATCTTCTAATGTTAAGCCGTGCCATGTCCATCTCCTGGGGACCCTGCCATTAGTCAGAAGCATTCCTAAGCATAGCACAAGTGCCAGCAGTTGGCTGGTGTTCATGAGACTGCCACGCCATGGCTCGACACTGGAAGTTATGGCATGGTACAGAAAATAAAAACAATAAAAGGTATAGTTGAAGTTATTAAAAATGAGGGTTGCTCACCTGTGACCATAATTCTAGGAGTGGTATATGGTTCACATCCAGACTTCTAGTAGTCCCCCTTTAAGAGCCGATTTGTTGGACCATTTTTAAGAGTAGCTCCTCCCACCACCTGGCTGGTATATCCCTCAGCTCCACCCAATGACATCAGCACACTGGAAGCAGGGATCCGTGTGACACTTGTCAGGGGAAGTCAAGTGAATTGTGTGGATGTGAACCATGTACCACTCCTAGAACTACGGTTACAGGCAAGTAACCCTCATTTCAGGGATGTGGATATGGGTCACTTATCCACACTTCTGGTAAATTTCAAGAAGTTCTCCGGTAGGAGGACAAGGCACGCACCCCTGTTAGGCAAACAAAATTTGGACAACTGAGGCCCCAAAAGCAGCATCCCAGCATGACTCAAGGTTGATGCTGTAATGGGAGATGAAGGAATGTGCTAACTTCCAGGTAGTCATCCTACAGATCTCCCGTATGGGAATGTCCCTGGAAGCAGACATCGAGGCAGCGGTATGTCTGGTGGAATAAGCCCCGAGCCCTACGGCAGGCTCCCTACCAGCCCAGGTACAGCAGGTCGATGCAGGAGACAATCCACCTGCCAATCGTCCTCTTAGCGGCCGGTCTGACAGGTGCTGCTTCAGCATATGTTACAAAGAGCTGGCAAGTCTCACCACGAACTCCAGCCACGCGCTCACTGTAATAAGAGAGTACCCGCCGCATGTCCAAAGTATGGAGCCTAAAGTTGGCCTCCAAAGATGGATTGGTAAAGTATACCAGAAGGTTAATCACTTGGTTAAGGTGAAACTTTCAATACCACCTTCGGGAAGAACTTCGTGTGGGAGCAAAGGACTACTTTGTCCTTGTAGAAGACCAGGTTCGGAGACTCCACCCAGAGAACTCTGATCCTTCTGGCAGAGGTAAAGGCCACCAAGAAGGCAGTTTTCCATGACAGATGTAACATCTCACACCTCTGCACATCGAAAGGCTTGCCATGAGCACTGCCAGAACCAGCAACAAGTCCCAAGATGGTGGAGGTTCATGCACCGGTGGGTTCAAGTGGTCAAGGCCTCTGAAAAAGCACCCGACCACTTTCTCCTGTGCTGCCGCTGGCATACCAGCCCACCCCCAATATGCAGAGATGGCTGCCAGATGCACCTTGAGAACTTCCAATCTCAGCCCCAGGTGGGAGAAAGACCAAAGACAGTCCAGAATGCTAGACAAGGGGCAGGCAAGGGGATCAAGTGCCTTGCCTAGCACCAGATGGAAAACCTTTTCCACTTAAGGCGTAGCAGTGGCGACTTGTCGACTCCTTTCAGGAAGCCTTCACAATGTGAAGCATTCCTCCATAAGACTCAGAGCCTAGAACTCTAGCCGCTTAAGAAATCAGGCAGAAAGGAGAAGGGCCTGAAGATCTGGGTGCAGGATTGTCCCCTTATGACAAGACAGCAGATCCAGGCACAGAGGCAACTGCTAAGGAGATCTGGGTACCAGAACTAGTGAGGCCAGTCCGGAGCTATAAGGATCATTCGTGCCTTGTCCCTCTGCACCTAGACCATCACATTGTGGATGAGGGGAAAGAGAGGGAAGGCGTACAGGAGGTCTGAACCCAGGGCCTCATGAAGGCATTCCACAGCAATGTCTCTAACTGCGGGAGAGGCAAGCCTCAGCTTTGTGTTCCCCCCAGAGGCAAAAAGGTCCATGGTAGGAGTACCCCCCACAGGGAGAACAGGTGGTCCACCACCTCCTGATGCAAGGACCACTCGTGCGACGTCTCGCCCACCTAGCTGAAGGCATTCGCTAGCTGGCTGTTGGCTCACGTAACATGGATGGCCAGGAGATCTGCACCCAAGCTGCACTCGAGGGTCCAGGTATAGAGGGCCTCCTCGCACAAGGGAAGGGAATGCGTGCGGCCCTGCTTGTTCAGGTAGAACATGGTCATGGTGCTGTCGGTCTAGACTTGCATGACCTGGCCCCAGAAAAAAAGAATGAATTCCCTCAGAGCTAAGCACACTGCCCACAACTCCAGCAGGCAAACGTGATGAAGGGACTCCCTGTGGTGACGGGACTCCTTGGGGGTTCAGAACCTGTGGACTCTGTGGTTCCCCAGGTGCACTCCCCACCCCACCAGAGACGTGTCTGTTGTAAGAGCGACTGTCGGCTCTGTGCAAACAAATGGGACTCCTTCCTCCAGATGTTCTGGGATGAGCCACCACTGGATGGCATCCAACATCAGCTGGGTCACCGTGAGCGGTTGGTCCAGGTGACTGAGGCACTGGGACCACTGATGGCCCCGCTCCCAATGTAGGTACTGTATCTGCCAGCAGCCCATCAGACCATGATGGTGCAGGATGCCAGGTACCCCAGTAACCACAGGAAGTCCCAGGCAGAGCACGAGTTCCCCACCTGGAATGATCGAGCAAAGGAGTCAAGATCCAGTACCTGGTCCACAGGGAGTCGGGCCTTGGCTCAAAAGGAGTCTAGCTCTGCCCATGAAGTGAATCACCTGCAAGGGAGTCAGTTCAGACTTGGCCAGACTAACCAGAAGTCCCAAGTCTTGTCAGGTCTGGAGGGCCAAGTCCCTGGACTGCTCCACAGCCTCCTTGGATGGCCCGGCAATCATCCAGAAAGGGGTACACCCTGACCCCTTGGCTCTACAGGAATGCCACTATCACTGCCATGCACCCGGAGACGACTCTGGATGCTGACAAGAGGCTGAAGGGCATGACCTGGAACTGTACAGAACCCCTTCTATGTGGAACCAGAGGTACCGCCAGTGGGACAGATGGACTGGCATGAGCAACAATGTATCCTGAAGGTTCAGGGAGCAGAACCACGTGCCCTGCTCCAGAGATGGTACTATCTGGTTTAGTGTGACCATCCTGAACTTGCGCTTCCTGACAAACTGGTACAGATAATGAAGATACAGTATGGGGCACCAACCTCCCATCCGTTGCAGGACCAGGAAGTACCTGGTCATGAAGCCCTGACCTGCCATGGAGTCTAGTACTCAGGCTACGGCTCTTTCTCGAAGAGCTCAGCAACGTCCTCCCTGAAAGTGGACAGCATATCCTGCAACATCATGGACTTCCTTGGTGCGTGGGGTCAGTAAGGCGGGACAGCACTGATGCCAAGAGCCAACCCTCTGCCCATCACTTCTAGGAGGTAACCATGGACCAACTGTGCCAGAAATGGTGAAGCCGACCCCCCCACGGGGAGCTGGGGCAGTGACTGGACAGGCAAGAAGTAAACAACCCCCAACCTGTCACTAGGCAGCCTTGGAGGGTTCACCGTCAGCTGCTGCCGGAGGCACACCACTACCCCTACCCCAGCCCTTTTTGGGGCCCTGACTGGAGAACTTGGTCTTGCAGTGCCAAGCCTGAGACTGCCCTGCTGGGGCTGCTGCTGCCTAGACTACTGTGATGGAAAGGGACGAAACTGAAAAGACTTCTGTTTCTTCCCTTTCAGGTCCTTCTGAGAGGAAGTCACAGAATCCAGGATGGCAATGAATTTCGACTCTACTGAAGTGTCCTTCCACCCCTGGGCCAAAGAAGGGGACATCAGCCAACTTTTGCTGGGTGTCCCCTGAAAGGTGGAAATCCACAGCCATCTCTGTAATGTATAATGATTGCCGCTGCTATGGCACCAGCACAAGAATCAGCAATGTCCAAGGTTATCTGAAGCGGTTGTCTGGCCAGCACATGATCCTGGTCTTGGACCACTTTCACCGCCAGCTGCATGTCAGCAGGGAAGTATGGAAGACCATAATCCAGTAACCCCGTCAGAGAGTAACAAAAGTCAGCCATCATCAGTGCATAGCTCACCTAACAGAGACCTTGGAAGGATGGAGCACAGTCCTTCTTTGTCGCGTTATCAAGCTTCTTTAACTCCTTGTCCTGGGGGCTTGTCCATGTCCCCAGTATTGCCAGATTTACAAAACAAGTCAGCAACCAGACCCTTAGCCGAGGGGTGGTCCACAAATTCAGACAAGGTGCCAGTAGGGACTGCATACTTGCAGACCATACGTGCAGAGGGTGCCGGGCAGGAAGCTGGGTGCTACCAATGCTGCAGTACCGGTCCCAGGATGGCCTTGGCCTTCAAGAAGGCAACCCCCAGGGATTGGTCCCTATCCAGGATCTCGGTGAAAGGGTACTGAACCCTTTTCTGGACTGGCTCCAAGGGAACTTCCATGGACTCACACAAAAGCCTGAGCAGAGCCCTCAAAAGACGCCGACTCATTGTCGGTGGTCAATTCTTTGGCCAAATTAAAGTCGAATGCATCAGTCCTCAAGAACTGCATGAAGAATCTATCAGAGCCATCTGAGGAATCTTAAGAAACAGCCCACTGCCTTTTGCCGCCGTGCACCACTCAGGACTCATCTGAGTGCGTGATTTCCACAGACAATGGCCTGGCAAGTCTGTAGCTAGACAGGAGTCCTTAGATGGGGATCCCTGCAAGGGTGGTCATGGAGGCAGTTCCACATGGATCAGTGGTAAGACTCGTGTCAGGGACAAAAGTCTTGGCAGAACCAGTACGGACTGGACTGGTGACGATCAGATGACCATGGGGTCGAGGGTAGAGCTCTATCCTGTCCACTCAAGGCCCACTGATGCCAAAGCAGCTCTTCATAGCAGCGCTGTTATACACTGACAGAGCCTCTCATCATCCGAGTAGAAGGAGGAGGAGTGCCGATGGCGACGTCGCCCAGTCGAGCAAGACCGAGAGTGCAAGGAATCCCTTGATCTGGACCTCGAACAACAACATGGTTGATGGCGAGGAGGAGATTCAGTTAGAGGGGCAGTGTATGCTATCCGTATCAGAGTTGGCCATTCAACCCCATAAGGAGGCAACTCCCAGAGAGGAGATAGTCGGGTTCACCCACTGCTCCTGGCCCTCTTTAGTGAGGCCCGACAGTACCGGGGTCCTGGAGATCAAATCATCTTTTATCCCCTCTGACAAGGGGTCAACAGGGTCGAGAAAAATCTTGACCGCCTATTCAACCTGTATCAAAGGCTGACAAGCCCAACGGGCTCACCATGGAGCTAGCAGTCTGTCCCTTAACCAAAGGGGGTCGGGAGAAGCTGAGCGGTCGAGGGAGCAAGAGTGCACCCTTTCCCGTTCCCATCACCGGAAGAGAGACTTCTTCGACTTCTTCAGCTTGGCATGGTGGGCAGGGTTCTCCCCAAAGGTCTGGAGGGTCCTGCACATTTTGTGGAAATTACCCGTGAAGGGCGGTCTGACACTGGCCCTTAACAGTACCAGAGCTGAGGCTGATGAGGCATCCGCCGCAGCCTTGGCTGTCGCCTCTTCCATTGTTGCCAATTGAGCCATGGACCCCACAGTCTTGGGGACAGTCTTGCTAGCTTCTTTAGAGTTCACCGGTGGATGCCATTCATTTGGCCGGCCAGCCGAAGAGAAGATGAGCGTACTGGTCTTCAGGGGAAGCAGGAAGTATTGCTTGACATAGGCCTCAGGCAACAACATTTTGCTGTTCACCCAAGCAGTAAATGCATGACACGTGGATCTGTCCATGACATTTGCTGACTGCGCTGGACACAGGGCTTGCAGCCAGAAGCCAGCTTGAAATTCCTGTGTTCCATGTGTGCATCAGTAGATGACAGCGTAACCGGAAGGGGGGATAAAAAAAAAAAAAAAATCCAGAGTAGAAGTTGTAATGATAAAGTCTGCCAAATGGCGCAGCGCACTAAGAATTTTTGGCCTACATCATGCACAGAGCTGCGAAGGAGGAGACCTGATTTCTCCAGCAGAGAAGAAGGTATGACATCACAAGGTGGAGCCAAGGGATATACCACCCAGGTGGTGGGAAGAGTTTCTCTTAGTGACGGTCTGGCAAATCAACTCTTAATAGGAGACTGGCAGAAGTGTGTGTAACCCCCCTGCCAAAACAGGGGCTTACCTGCAACCCTGTAGCTCCTGTTCCTGCTCTCCTTCAGTGCCTCCAGGAAGTGCCTGCATTTTCTTTTTTGGTCCCCCTGATCCTTCTGCACCCTTCTGCCCAGTCTAGCCCTCACGTTAATCCAGCCCTATGGGGCTCCAAAAAATCCACACTGTGATCGCCCGCTCGTAAACAAGCACTTCAGTGCAGTGGGGATCGCGTAGGTGTCAGCGGCGCCTTTGATCTAGGGACCGCTTCCCTAGCGGTCGAACCGGAAAGTGTCCCGTCAGTCCCAGGACCCCCATCGGCTAAATGGGACCTGGTGACCACGGACAGGGACACAAGCGGCTACTATTCAAATGGTTAGAGTTTCATGGGACTGTAACAATCGGGGCTCATGAATATTAATGAACCAGACCGATCTGTTGAATATTCATGAGGGCCGTTTCGCCCTCGAAAGCTTATTCCTGCCACGTCTAGGGGCGTGTGGGAAGAGAGAAAGGGAAAAATGTTTAATATTGTAACTGCAATGTGTGATTGGGGAAAATGTTTTACAAGGGGAAAAAGTGTTGAAATTAAATACTTACCTCCTGGCTGCAACAGACTAATGGGACTCAGATGAGACAGCCTGCCTGCTGCAAGTCAGGGAGCTAAAATATTGGCAGCAATGACAGGTTAACAGACTGAGCGATTTATAAAATATGTGCAGCGACAACAAATACACAACCAGGGCTAACAGACTGTGGGGCATTTGGGCAAATATTGACTTTATTCTGGCTGCACCAGGACTTTGAATTGGGACGGTCACTGATCCGCTTAAGGGACTGTGGGTTAAGCAGCCATTATAAAGCAACACAGCCAACTGGAAAGCTAGAACAGGACTTGAGGGACATTAGCCAAAGCTCATGGGAAAATACCAAGTACTCGTGGGGAACTGCAGGGACCTAATTTCAGGCGACAAAACAGTAAACCAACTGTGCATCGAGTAAGGGTCAAGCATAATTCATTTTCTTGACTGACAGGCCCTCCAGCCAATTGAAGGCCATTCACCCAAAAGTTTCAGCCAATCAGGAACCTCAGAAGAGCCCTATAAGAGACTATGTTTTTCAGCCTTTTGCCAGATTCGAGCAGGAGCCCCCAGCCATGCAGTCGAGCCTGGAGAACCAGCTAATCCTCTCCATCCAGGAGGGGGTATTTACCTTCTTAGTAGTTTAAAGTTATTTAGTTTCTGAAGTTCTTGCTAGCCTGGGGGTTGCCAGAATGTCCCCCAGGTGCTAGCCCTCCCTTCCATATTGGGGAAAGACGTGGACCTGCAACTTGATGACATCAAGCCAGCTGTGAGAGAGCTGATTTCACCTCAGTTGTGAGAGAACTAAAGGCATCAGGAACCTTGATTGCAGAAATTCTACCGTGAGGAGCCTGAGTGAGTACTCTTGTAACCCCCCGGTGCAAGAAAGAAAGCAACCTTGCTGAATTGGGGCGGCCTATGCCTAAGTGACTGTCCGATGTGAGATCGCTCTTTGGTTTGCACCCTGCAACTGCTGCACATAACCTTAGCCCAGTGAGAATGGACCTCTATTGAACGGTTTTGCTGATTGTGGCTGTCCATTTGGTTTGCACATTTCAACTGCTGCGCATAGCTTTAGTCCAGCGATGGTGGACCTTGCTGCGAAACTTCTGCTGATCGTGACTGTTCTGGGGGTACCCACAGTGAGCCCAGGACAGAGTAGTAATGCACTGATATGTGATGTATGCTGGAGCCTACAGGACTGGAAGGGGAGCACTCAGTAAGGGACTCAGCCTGACTTTGCCTGGGAGGTCCAGTATTGTGCTACTTATCTGGTCAAGATGTCCAGTGGAGCCACCAGCCATCGTTGCAAGCTACATAACAGACCGAGTCCCTGAAATTAAAATCTGGATTTGCTATAACCTGGAAGAAAAAATTATTTACCACAGTAATGTTGTTTTTTCTAAAGAAGTCCTAATGTACTCTGACATATGCAGTAAGATCTTCCTGTTGTACTGCCCTGAAGATGAAAGGGTTAAAGCCTACATTCTAAGTAGGCATGAGCTCAGTTTAAAACCACTGTCCATTGGTATGTTCTAAGAAACCGTCAGATTCTTAAGAACAACTAAAAAACAGTCTATCTAAACTATCTGATTGAAAATCAATATGAAGATATATATTAAACCACAAGATACCCCACCAACCCTAGTGAAGGGATAAAAGACTCAAATCACAGATGCCCAGCAGATAACCAACTTAAAGGATCAACAGCAAAATGTAACAGCTGGAGTGCAGAGACTCCAGGTTCTGGTACGGAAGGGAGGGTGGGAGATCAGAATACATTAGTACTCCTTTAGAAAAAACAACATTACTGTGGTAAGTAATTTTTTCTTCAAACTACAAGAAGTCCTAATGTATTCTGACATATGCAGACTTCCAAGCAGTTCCCTTGGAAGTGGGCGTAGAACCTACTTAGGAAATAGGCTCTGCAATACTGCTGTACCAAACCTAGCATCACTTCTGGCTTGCACATCCAGACTGTAGTGCCTGGTAAAAGTGTGCACAGTTTTCCAGGTAGCTGCTTTACAAATCTCCAATAAAGGAATGTCCCTTGCAGCTGCTATAGTAGCAGCTGTACCCCTGGTGGAGTGAGCCCTCATGCCCACAGGGGGTTCTTTTCCCAGCTTTCCATAACAAAACTGGATGCATGACACTATCCATCTTGCAACAGTTCTCTTAGTGGCTGGCATACCCTTAACCACTTTTCCACAGGTAAGAAACAACTGATTGTTTCCATTCCTATGGTCCTTGGTATGATCCAGGTAATAGCTGATGGCCTTTTTTACATCTAGGCTACGCAGCCTACGTTCCCCTGAACTAGAGTGTTCAGTGAAGAAGACAGGTAGATTAATAGACTGGTTACGGTGGAAATCAGAAACCACCTTGGGAAGGAATTTTCTGTTTGTTCGGAGAACCACCTTGTCCTTGTGGAATGAGATATAATTTGGTTCCAGTGACAAGGCCTGCAGCTCACTGATCCGTCTTGCTGAGGTGATGGCCACCAGGACACAGTTTTCCATGTCACATACTTCAGCACTGCTGAGGACATGGGCTCAACGGGGCTGCATCAGCTGTGCTATGCAGATGTTCAGGTCCCAAGAAGGGGTAGGCTCCTTATGAGGGGGTGCATATGCAGCAAGCCCTTGAAAAACGTTTTGAATATAGGATTGGAACCAAGAGATGGGCCCTTTCCTGCTGACAAATAAGCAGAAACTGCTGCCAAATGCACCTTTAGGGTAGAAGGCTGAAGGCCCAAAGAGTGTAAATGGGACATATAGTCCAGCAGGACTGGAATGCCAGTCCTTTGTGGGTCAACACCTATATTAGAGCACCATATGGTGAACAATTTCCATTTGGAGGTATAGGTTTTCCTGGTAGATGGTTTTCTGGAAACCCAAATAATGTCCAGAACCCCATCAGAGAGTTGCAGACCAGCGTACTCCAAGTCCTCAAAAACCAAGCCTTCCGTCTGAGGGACCCAGGTTGGGGTACATAATCCTCCCTTGGGAGGAGGTCAGCAGGTTGTACCTCCTGGGGAGGCAAACTAGGCTGGTCGATGACAGGGCCAGTAACATCAAGTACCAAGGCTGTCTGGCCCTGTCCAGAGCTATCAGAATCATCGCTGCAGGTTGACACCCGAGTTTGTTCAGCACCCTGAGCAGCAAGGGGAACGGAGGGGAGGCAGACAGGAATGTCCCTGACCAGTCCAGAAGGAGTGCATCCAAGGGTACCATGCCAAGTGTGCATCCAAGGGTACCATGCCAAGTGTGCATCCAAGGGTACCATGCCAAGTGTGCATCCAAGCGTACTGTGCCCAGTGCTGGAGGCCTGCAACAGAACAGAGGCAACTGATGATTGTCTGGGGCTGCAAAGAGGTCTATCTCTGGGGTGCCCCACCTCCTGAAGACAGTTTGTAGAACCTGTCTGTTCATTGACCATTCGTGGTGGTTCTGATTGATTCTGCTGAGAGCATCCGTCAGAACATTGTCCTTCCCTGGATGGTGGACTGCTGACAGGGACATCTCGAGGGAGTAAGCCAGACTCCAAAGCTTCATGGCCTCCGTGCAAAGTAAAGTGGACCTTGTTCCCCCGTTTGTTGATGTATTACATGGTGGTGGTGGTGGTGTTGCCTGTCCTGATCTGCACCACCTTCCCCTGAATCATGGTAGAGAATGACTGAAGAGCCAGTAACACTGCTGTGAGTTCCAACAGATTTATATGCAAAATGGACTCTTGAGGAGACCATGTGCCGTGTGCTGTATGCTCCCCTAGGTGGGCACCCCAACCCAAGAGTGATGCATCTGTGGTAAGTACCTCGGTGGGATTTTGCTGTAGGAATGGGACACCCACCCTGAGGTTTTCCCTGTCCTGCCTCCACTGTAAGGCCTGTTGCAGTGTGGAAGTTACTGGTATCAGTTTACACAATGAGTCTTCTCTGGGACCAGAATGACCTCAGATGGAACTGAATGTCCATCATCTGGAACCTTGCTCCTGAAACTACAGCTGTTGAAGCAGCCATATGCCCCAATAGCTGTAGGAAATGCCTGTCTGGCCTCGGTGAGTGGAGCATGAAGGAATCTGCTAGCTGTACCAGATTGTCCATTCTGTCTGGTGGAAGCACTGCCCTTCCCCTCACTGTGTCCAGTTCTGCCCCTATGAATTCCAGGCACTGGAATGGCTTCAGGACAGACTTTTTGACATTTATCAAGAATTCCGGCAAGAGTAGGGTGTTCTGAGTGAGGACTAAAGCCTCTGCCACCTGCTGCTGAGACTGTCCTATGACTAACCAGTCATCATGATAACGGAGCACTGAGATCCCAAGGTGCCTTAAGTGTTCTACAACCACTGCCAGGCACTCTGTGAACACTCTGGTTGCTGAGGTCAGGCCAAAGAGTAGGGCTCTGAATTGACAGTGGCCTGATGGCAGTCTGAACCTTAGGTACTTCCTGCGGAATTGCCTGATGGGAATGTGAAAATAGGCATCCTTGAGGTCTATGGATGCCAGCCAGTCCCCTTGTCTGACAGGGGGTAAGAGCATAGCCAGAGTGACCATCTTGAACTTTGGTTTTGTTAGATGCTTGCTCAGAAATCTTAAATCTAGAATGGGCCGCCAATCCCCATTTTTCTTCAAGGTCAAGAAGTATCTTGAGTACAACCCTTTTCCCTTTTGGGAAGGAGGGACAGGTTCCACTGCCCTGTCTTGAAGAAGAGTTGTTACTTCTACTTCCAGTAGGATTGTTTCTGCTTGGTTGGCAGGCTTGAAAAACCTTGGTCTCAGCCTGGGAAAAGCTTTAAAGCTCAGAGCAAGGCCCTGGCCTACTACCTCCAGAACCCACTTGTCCGTGGTTATGGAATGCCAGTTCTGCAGGTAACAGGCCAGTCTGCCTCCTACTGGGACTGGGGAGGCGACCCATGACTCTTCAGGGAGTCTGCTTAGCCGGTGTCCTAGCCTGGGGAGAAGGGCAGAACGAGTGGCACCTCTCCTGCCTCTTCCCCTAAAGTACCCACGCTGCTGCTGGTAAGCAGGGAAGGCCTGAACCTGATAGAAAGGTCTCTGATAGGGCCTGCCCCTACCTTGCTGTTTCTGGGGAGTGGCAGCCTTCTCCTTAGCTGCAGCACTCCTGTAGGAGGTTCTATACTCATCCTTCTTCCTCATACAGGCCTCTGTTTGATCCCCAAGAAGGGAATTATGTGCCAGAGGAAAGTCCAAGGCCTTGATCTGGGTATCCTGAGAAAGATTAGTGGCTCTGAGCCAAGAAAATCTTCTCAAGGACACAGAGGTGGCCATAACCCTGGATGCCACATCATTGACATTCACAGCCATTTGGAATTGTTGCTTCGAAGCCTCTATTCCATTCCTAGCCATCTCCACTAGGTCCGCAGCCAAATCAGTTGGGGCCCTTGTAGCCAGTGAAGATACGGACACCCATAGCTTCTTCTGGTATAGAAACATAGAATTTGACAGCAGGTAAGGACCGCTTGGCCCACCCAGTCTGCCCATTTCCCTACCTAATGGATAAGCTGCAGATCCTAGTTAACCAGCAGCCTACTTCTTCCTACCCCAACCCCCTAGAATTGCCTTATGACTGTCCCATGCATGCTTCAATTCCACCAGTTTTTGACTCCACAACCTCCTCCGGAAGGCCGTTCCATGCATCCACAACCCTCTCTGTGAAAAAATCTTGCTATATAGGCCATGTAAGAAGCCTGTCTGACACCCAGAGATGACCCCAAGTATGCTTTCTTAGCCATGGAGTGCATTCTTCTGGAGTCCTTCTCAGGAGGATGAGAAGCCAAAGGTATACCTGCCTTTTCACAGGCAGCAGCCTGAACAACACCTTCGTAGCTGGGATGACCAGACAAAAATTTGGTGCCACTCCTGGCAACTGGATATTTCCTATCCATCCTCTTATCTACAGCGGGGACAGAAGTAGGAGCACTTAAAATCTTTAAGTTCTGTCTATTCAGAGATCTATGTATGGATATCACCAATCTCATTGTGGCAGATACATCCACCATCTCCACATAATCCGGCTCTTCTTCCTCTTCTATGGACTCATGAGCTGGTAACTGGAGAGTTTCAGCTACTTTTTTCATGAAAGAGAAGTGAGTGAGAACATCCTCTAGCTGCTTATGTGGAGAACCCCCTCCTTCATGCTCAGGGGAGACTTCAGGTACAATGGGACCAAAACAGTCCTCCTCTTCCTCATATTCCTGCTCCCAGGAACAATCAACATCAAAAGAGTCAGGTAGGACCTGAGAACCAGGAGTTTGACCCAGCTGAGGAGTAACCGGACGCGCACCGGTTCAGCCGAACCGGTCTGCAGTGACAGAATAATGCGTAGAGCATTAGCAATTACTTCAGCAGTCGGAACCGCAACCAACCGAGGCCTAGCGGGCCGGTTCAGTATGTTTTTCTTTTCTTTTTTGCTGCAGCCGTTTCAAGGGCCGTCTTTGTGGTTCGCTTGGTACAGGGAGTATCACCCTGGTCAGAGAGCACTCCCTCCGGTTCCTTTGAACCAGAACCGGACAGGCCACCGTGTTAGTGGACTTTTCGGCCATTTTCTCAGTCGATTAAGACGCCTATCTAGCGCTGACTGAGGGAAATGCTTACAAATCTCACAATCTGCTTGCAAGTGGTCAAACCCCAAACACAAAACACAAGCAGTGTGTGAATCAGCCTTGGCAAATGTCTCACTATACTCAACACATTGCTGAAACCCTGTAAGGCCAGTTTTCTTCCTGGGTTTCTGTAACGTCATGGCAAACCTGAGCACTTATCCCCAGTAGCGGATAGGCCAGATAAGCTTTTTAAATACGTACAGTTCTGGTTAACAGACCGCTATTGGTGATCAGGAAAAAACAACAAACTTACTTTTTTTTTTTTTTATTATTAACCAGGGCTGATCGTCCCAATGTTCAAAACACAGAAAAAAAGTACAGCTACGTAAGAATTTACCGTAACAGTAGGTCTTCGAGAAAGGTTCCTTCAGTAGGTCATCACATACAGGACTGGCACCACCTGGCGTCAGGTTGCACGGCAGACTTTTCTTGCAATCCCTGATGGGGGACCGCCCACCCGACGTCATGTGGCTGACGTCAGCGTGACTGCATATAGTGGACGGTCCCCATGCCTGCCCTCCAGTCCTCCCGCCGGAGCCAGGAAGAGGCCTGACAGCAGGAGCAAACAGGATTTGGAGACCCTGTAAAACATAAAATGAGGGGAAGGAGGGAGGAAGGGAGGGAAAAATATGACCTACTGAAGGAACCCCTCTCGAAGATCTACTGTTACGGTAAGTTCTTACGTAACTCTACTATCTTACTTCCAGAGGGTTCCTTCAGTAGGCCATCACATATAGGACTGAGACCCAAACAGTCTCTCTAAGGAGAGACCGAGAGAAGCTAAGGAGGCGGAAAACAAACTCCAACGGAAATAACTTGAAGTCCCAAAAGGACCCAGTCTAGGACAGAAGGCCCTGCAGGACGGCTAGGCCAAAGCCAGCCCTCCGCCTAGAAGCAATGTCCAGACCATAGTGTTTGGTAAAGGTATGGACAGAACTCCAAGTAGCGGCAGCACAAATGTCAGCCGCGGAAACGTTCCGAAGGAAGGCCGAAGAAGCAGCCATGCCCCTAGTAGAATGACCTCTGATGGAACCCGCCACAGGTTTATCGTACTTCTGGTAACAGAATTGAATACAGTTGCCCAACCATTTGGAAAGGCCCTGTTTCAAAACCGGTTTGCCCTTCGATCTCGGGGGCGAAAGAGACAAACAACTGGTCACAAGAATGAAACTTTTTAGTCCGGTGTGTATAACACTGGAGAATCTGATGGACATCCATCGTGTGAAGGAGTGCCTCACCTCTGTTAGAGGGGGACGGGTAATACACCAGAAGCTCTACCGACTGGTTCAGCGTGGCTTCCGACACCACCTTTGGGAGGAAACTCGGATGGGTTCTAAGGACTGCCCGGTCCCGATGGAAATCAAGTAAGGTTTCTTGCAAACTAGAGCATGAAGCTCCGAAATCCTTTGGGCTGATGTGATGGCCACCAGAAAAAGAACCTTCCAAGACAGGAAGCGCAGATCACAGCTCATAACTGGCTCGAAAGGAGAAAGGGTGAGTTTTTCCAGGACGAAGTTCAAGTCCCAAGGTGGGGTAGGGCTGCGGATGGGGGGTTTCAGATGGAGAATTCCTTTCAGAAAAGTTTTAGAGACAGCCAACTGAGCCACGGGTTTACCATCCACTAGCTTGTGGTATGCTGAAACAGCCGATAGATGTACCTTTAAGGAAGAGTAGGACAGACTGAAATCTGACAAGTGAAGGAGGTGTTCCATGACTTGTGGGGCCGAGCAAGAGAAGGGGTTCCAGCCCTTTGCAGTCGCCCATATGGAAAACCGCTTCCACTTCGTGGCATAAGTGAAACTGGTAGAAGGTTTCCTGGCCTCAATTTGGACCTGTGCAACCCGAGAGGAAACCCCCCGAAACAGGATATTGCTATGTCTGCAGGAGCCATGCATCAAGATGCAGGGTCCTGAGCCCCAGGTGAACCAGACAACCTAGATCCTGAGTAAGGAGGTCGCGAGTCACTGGAAGTAGAACCGGTGGTTCTCTGGAAAGCTGCTGAAGCAGCAGGAACCAGATCTGTCTCTGCCAGAGAGGGGCGATGAGGATCATCCTCACCTTCCCCGCCTGAAGCTTGAGAAGAACCTCTGCAGAATGGGAAATGGAGGGAAAGCGTACAAACATTTCCCTGTCCAAGACAGAGACAATGTGTCGCTCCAGAAAGTACCTTGCTCTGGAACGAGTGAGCAAAACATGGGCAGTTTTGCGTTAGATTGGGAGGTGAAGAGGTAGATTTCCGGATGCCCCCAACTTCAGAAGATGGAATCCGCCACTTACTGATGCAGTTCCCACTCGTGAGCTATGGTCTGAGATCTGGTGAGACTGTCCGCCAGGACGTTTAGAATGCCCGGCACATGCACGGCCACTAGTGCCAGATGGTGCTAGATTGCCCAGTTCCACACTCTGGTCACCTCCCTGCAAAGAGGGTATGACCAGGTTCCTCCTTGTTTGTTGATGTACCAAACTACTGACATATTGTCCGTTTGGATCAGCAGTGTTCCCTTCGGAAGGAGGGTCTGAAAGGCCTGTAATGACGGCCCTGAGCTCCAGAACACTGATGTGGAGAGAAATCTCCAAGCCGGACCGAAGTCCTTGGGCTTGACGTCCTCCCAGGTGAGCACCCCACCCCATGTTCGAGGCATCCATGGTGAGGGTAGCTGCTGGTGCAAGGTTCCGAAAAGGAAGTCCAAAGAAAGATCACGGGGATCCATCCACCACTGCAAATCCTTCTGAACCGCTGAGGAGATGAGGACCGGATGGTCCAGACTGTCCAGAAGCTGGTTCCACTGCACCCACAAGGACCACCGAGTGATCCTCATGTGAAGCCTTGCTAGGGGAACGGTAGTGATGGAGGCTGCCATCAGGCACAGAAGGCAGAGGACTTCCCGGGCCATGACAGTCCTGCTGGAAGCCACTTTGGAGGCCTGATGGATAAGGGTCTCCACCCTATCTGGAGGAAGGCTCTGCACTGGACCGTATCCAGGACTGCCCCGATAAACTGGAGTTTCTGGCCAGGGATAAGGGATGACTTGGACACTCTGACCATGATCCCTAACTGGCTGAACAAGTCCAGTGTAAAGGAAAGAGCTTCCAGCAAGGAATCCCTGGTCAGGGCTGCAATCAGACAGTCATCCAGGTAAGGGAATACCATAAAACTCCCGGCGGCACAGGAACGCCGCAACCACCACCAGGCACTTGGTAAAAACCTGAGGTGCAGAAGACAGACCAAAGGGGAGCGCCCGAAACTGGAAGTGTTCCCCTTGGAAACGGAAACGCAGGAATCAGCGGTGGCTAGGGAAAACAGGGATATGTGGGTAGGCATCCTGCATATCCAGGGTGCACAGCCAGTGGTTCTCCATGAGAAGAGGAAGGAGGCTCTGGAGAGTCAGCATTCGAAATTTTCTGTACTCGACAAACTGGTTGAGCTGACTCAGGTCGAGTATGGGTCGGAAGTCCCCGGTCTTTTTTGGAACCAAGAAAAAAATGGGAGTAGAATCCCTTTCCCCTTTGCCCTGAGGGGATGCGCTCGATCACTTCTTTGAGCAAGAGCGAATTTACTTCTTCGCGAACGAGAAGTGCCTGGTCCCGAGAGTACGAGGACTTTTGCAGAGGATTTCCCAAGGGAAGCTCCAGGAGCTCTATGGTGTGCCCGATGGACACTAATTGCAGTGCCCACTTGTCTGAGGTAATCGCCCTCCACTCCTGCGCGTGGTGGGCGAACCTCCCCCCCACCTGCTCCCCGTTGCAAGACTGAAGAGGCAGTGGGGACGGGGAGTCAAGAAGTGGCAGGACGTTCAGGGGAGGGCCTCCTAAACGTCTCCCATTCTTGGAGGCAGGAGGGGTGACTGTACCCATGGCTTTACGCTTCCCTTGGCGACGTGCCTTAGCATTCTTCCTCTGCCTCTAGGTCCTTTCCGAAAGGGCTGCTGTTGAGCACCCGATCGGTACATAGACCTAACAGACCACAGAGCAACTCCTTTGTCCTGTAGGTCTGTTATGATATCTTTGGTGTCCCCTCCAAAAAGGATGGAGCACCTGAAAGGGGCGTCCTGAATCACCGACTGGACCTCTTTAGCGAGGCCCGAAAGGCTAAGAGCCAGAGAGGCCGTCTAAGGGCAATGGCAGCTGCCGGTGTACTAGCACAGCGTCGACAGAATCGTAAGTGGCCCACAGAGCATGCCTACAGGAGATCTTGGAGAGGCGGAGATCCTTGGCAAGTTCCTCCTTTAGAGGTGAAGGATCCATGGATTGGACCTTCGTCTCCAACCTGGCCATAATCACTTTTTGGTGGGACACCATATGGGCCACGTAACACAGGAAGCAAAGGGCGCACGTGGCCGAGGAGTAGACCTTTTTCCCCGAACTGGTCCATCTTCCTTGACTCCTTGTCCAGAGGAATAGTGCTCATGTGCTTAGGAGCAGAGGAGCGATCATGAGCCGCTGAAATGACTACAGAGTCAGTCTTAGGATGAGACTTTAAGAAAGAAGCATCCTTCGGCATCTGGTAGAGTCTGTCTGCACGTCTGGGTACAGCCAGATTAGACTGAGGCATCTGCCAGATGGTCGTGATGAGGTCTTGATGGGGGCCCATCCAGGTGGGAACTGGGAAAGGAGACAGAGACTCCAAGTCCAGGTGTTCTGTGAGTCTCTGTCTCATCGGATCCTGTTCCTCCGACTCCCAATCAAAGTAGTCTCTCTCAAGGTCCTCAGGTGGTCCAGGAAGAAAGGGTCCTCCGGCGGTGACTTCAGCGAGGCCTTGCCTTTCGGTTCCTCTGGGTCCTCCAGGATCTCCTCCTCTGAGGAATCTTCCCTCCTGTCTGAGTTGTCATCATCCGCCCCCTCGACAGAACGACGAGAAAAATTTGGAAGGGAAACGTCCTGCCGAGTCTTCCCCGAGATGTGGACAGTCGGACGCGAGCTGCTCGGGGAAGTGGACCTAGGAAGCTGCGGTTGTGGGAGTCTAGTTTCCAGGTCCGAAGCCAGTTCCGACCTAGGCCCCTGCCACCAAGACTGTATTGGATCTTGAAATCCAGAACAACCGGGGTGGGGAGGTAGAGCCAGCTGGGGCTGGGGGGTAGGAAAAGGAGGAGGAAGGGCGACCGGTGGGGAATAATAACCCTGAGGTCCCATGTAGTGGGACTAGGGGTTAAATCTCGGGTAGAACTGTCCCATGTGACTCCAATCAGGAGAGGAACCCCTCCCCCCATGTAAGGATCCCCAGGATACCCATAAGGGTAATGGGAGACAGTTCGGGGTCAGATGTAAATCCCTGTCGTCAGGCCTGACATCGGGGGAACCCGTGTCAGACCCGCCGTGGAATAAATCAGAGGAACCGTCCACATCAGAGGAACTGACATCGGCACCGGTGCTGGAAGGAGATCCGGACAAATCGGCTCTGACGTTGGAGTCGGATACGGCGTCAGGGCCAAAGGTAGAGGCCAAATGCCCAGTCCCAGCAGAGGGACTGTCGGGATGGTCGACGCCTGGGGAGGGGCCGGCAATCCGCCATTAGGCTGCAGAGGGGCCTCCACTAAAAGGCCATCAGGGCGAGAAGGAGCCTCCAGCGCCTGGACCCCGACAAGGAAGCGCGGAGAGGAACATATCCACAGGTTCAAGGGCGTCTCCACTGCCATCGCCGGACGTGTCTGTGGGAGAATGTGAGGACACGGGCGAAGAAGGAGGGGGAGGGAGAGGGGCTTTCTCCCGCTGGTCCCGCCGGACATCGGGTGTGGTGCCGTTAGGCCCCGACTGGGGAACCGAGCCCGTGCGGTCATCAGAAACGGCAGACTTAGTGGGCAGGGTTGGGCAGTCAGGGGTAGAACCCCTGGCCGACTTATCGATCGGAGCCAGGCAATTGCCCCCAGCCGGGGGGAGCCAACCTACTGGCCACCGCGCGGTCTCCGGAGGAGCCAGAGGCTGACTTATCGGCTGAGGTGGCGCAGTCGCCTGAGGAGCCGACGATCGACTTATCCACTGGAGATTTGTCCGACTTACCATCCGGTTTCCTGGGAGCAGCTGAGGCCTTGCTTCGTTGAGCCACAACGTAAATCCATAGGACGAGCCCGCTCCTAGACTTCTTGTGTTTTTCAAGGGAAGATTTTTCAGACGAGTCCCTAAGCCGATCCATCTTTTTCTCTAGTGAAACTAGGCGGGCTTTGAGCAGGTGGGCCTCCAAAGCCTGCTGTCTCTGTTTTTTCGTGGCCTGTTGAAGGACTGGTACTCAGGGCAAGAGGAGACTGGATGGTCTGGGCCTAGGCAGATGACGCACTTCAGATGTCCGTCTTTGTGCGGGATCTGGATGCCTCACGATGAGCACTTCTTCTTAGGAGAAGACATCAAAAGAACAGTCGTTTGAAGAATAAGTGGCGGTGCTGCACAATTAACTTTCTCGTATCACAAATGGAAGTCTGCGGAGTGACCGACACGAGGCGATGGCAGGAAAGAACTGCAGGGCAGGCGTGGGGACCGTCCACTATATGAATTCACGCTGACGTCAGCCACGTGATGTCGGGTGGATGGTCTCCCATTAGGGATTGCTAGAAAAGTCTGCCGTGCGGCCCGACGCCAGGTGGCGCCAGTCCTATATGTGATGACCTACTGAAGGAACTCTCTCGAATTAAGATCTTTTACCTCAAAAAGGAGTCAATCAAATCGGTTCCCTCGTGGTTCACAGCAACCGCTGAAGAACCGATAACTTACTCACTTTGTGGAAATAAATTCCGACTATTCTACCTGTACCGAAGGAAAGCAGTTTGAAACTATTTTAAACTATCGGTAGTTGAAAACCACAACAAAAACTACGTGAACCAACAAGATGCTAAGAAGATTTCTCCGAGGCATCTTCACAGTTAGGCGGAGTAAAGAATCTGACGGCTGCACAGAACGTGCCAGTGGACAGTGGTTTGAAACCAAGCGTGTGCTTACTTAGAATGTAGGCTTTAACCCTTTCATCTCCGGGGCAGTACAACAGGAAGGTCTTACTGCGCAGGTCAGAATACATTAGGACTTCTTGTAGTTTGAAATGACTGTTTTCCCTAAAATGATCTGACCAGGGCGGCCCTCTGGGCCCCTGGTTGAAGGCGCTATCCCTTCATTTACGTACCAGAGGTGTCTAAAATATAAATGTACTGTAATGTTCTAAGTCATATAACTGTGCTGAGTGTTTCAAACCATACAGATCTGCTGAGTGTTTAAAAATCATATAAATGTGCTTAACAGTCAGAAGGAAATACTCAACTTCCAAATTCGGTGTGACCGGCTGGTTACATCCAACCCAAAGTTCTAACTGCGACTCACAGGGCAATCCCTGCACATCCCTAAGGATCTGAAATAGTTTGTTGTTTAATTGCGTAACCATTTCTTCTTTTTTGGTTTTTTTAACCAGGAGAGAGACACATAGCTTTAAATCAAGAAAGCAAACGCACAGCTGCACCGTCCACCAGGCCTGCAACCATCTAAGGGGCTTTGGTAACTGGGTACCCAGAGTTAATGTATGAGATTGCGGGGTGTCATACTGAGTCTGAGGAACTGGTACCAGTGGTGGGAAATATGAAATGTGTTCCGTCTGATTATTACGCAGCTTAGATAGCTACAGCTCTAGATATCTATGTTGGCTCAATGTGATTGTTTCTTCTATTTGATAACAGGTACCTACTCAGCTGGAGGGTTTTCACCAGCAACCAAAACCAATCAAATTAATTGTAAATAATCACTGCCTAACCTCTACCCTTTTGTTTCCTCATTCCTAAGTCCTATACACCCTAAATAAATATTATTATTGTCATCATTGCAAGTTACATTGGCATGCGCCTATTATTAGAGAGAGTCTTTAACAGAAATGTCTGAAATGTGGGAAAATGTTATTGGGTCATGTGTTGGGGTGGCAAATGGTAATAGTGGATTGTATGACATCCCAGGTGGTTGTACCGGGCAACAGCTAGCCCACTTATAAGGGAAACCCTGGGCAGAGGCACTGCACATTATGATATTATATGGAAAGAACCAGTTTAAAGTAAGTTTTGGCAACTCAGGCCCCTCAACCTGTGCATAGCATACAGGCAGGGGGTAGTAGCCCTTGGAGTAGCACTGCCTAGGGGTTACATGTGGATAAGTGAACCATATACACATCCCTAGAAAATTAATGTCATGCCTAAAAAACAATAAGGAAGGAGATCAATCTGCCACGGAAGAGGCTGTAATGTGCAGTTTTCCTTTAAGAGCAGTACAATTTTGAATCTTTAATCATGTTACATAAAAAATCCTCAATTATCTTTTAAAGATTCTTCTTCCTTATGTCCACCGACAGTAAAGGGTACCTTAAAAAATAATACACATCTTTAAAGATTTGTAGAAATTGTTGCTATGGAAATTAGTTAAAGGGGACCTGTCATCAACACCCTTCTTAATGTCTCAAAGTCCATAAAAAGCTAATTTGAGTGACCCATTGTATCTATGTGTGAGTCTTTGCATTTGAGAGTTATTCATATGTAAATCAGCCTGTAATTAAGGGCTGGGGGCACATCTGGGTGTTTTAGGCTTCTGACAGGAAATGATGTCACAGAGGAACTTGGCCCTCCATTTACTGTAGGTTAAATAGGAAATCATCTCTTTTATTAAGTGTGTTTTAAGGTGTTATTACAACACTTTCTACATTTATAATAATTGTTTTGTATGTGCATCGAAACTAACGAGTTATCATCTTTACATTTTAAACTGTTAGTAAAAATAATCCACCTTTTAGGATTGCTTTAACCTGTAGGCTATACTGCCAGCAGATCATTAAAAACTACACATCTCAAGGCCGACTTTGTGGTGTCAGCAGGTATTGGGGCCTCATAATGTATCAGAATGTCTAAACCCTGGCTGTTTTCATGTGAGTGTAGATTTCTGGGGCTGCCATAGCACCAACTTCTGTCTTATTCCATTCTCTCTCTTACAATTTCGGATGTGAACTCAGGTCTACAAGATGCAAATGTGGCTACATACCTACCAGCCTGGCATCATGGGGCCAGCCTTGAAATGTGTAGTTTTTGATTAACAGCTGACAGGATATCCTAGACATTAAAGCAAATAGCTGTGAACAAGCTTTATTCATCCAGCAGAATGGGGTTTGATTCCAACATGCTCTACTTGTATATTGTGTGACCAGAGCACGTCACTTATCCTCCCTGTGGTCCCAAAACACACCCAGAAACAAGCTGCACTGTAGCTGTGTGCCTTTCCCAGACAAAGATCTTCTCCATACAGCACGCAACCCCCGCCTCACCAGGGCTTCAGAAAATCAAATGCTGCACATTCCTCGGTGCCGCACCACACTGGGCCAAAGATCCTTTACGCACCAAGCTCCTAGCTGGATTAATGGACTCAACAAAGACATCTCCTCTCTGCAAAAGCTAGGCCCGTTCAAAGCCAACCTTCACCTCCACCTAGCTGCCTCTAGCTCCTACGACTGTCCCTCATAATCTGATCTCCCCCCTAGCACTTCTACTCCTACCCCCTCTCTCCCTCATCCTACAGCATACCCTCCCATTTTTGCCCCCTACCCCCCTAAGCACTTTTTTGAGGCCTGACAAATACCCACGGCTGCACCGCTCTTTTTGTGTCCATTCCAAGCCTCAGCTACCTCTGTCTACCCTGCCCCCTCTGGTACCCACTTTCCCTAAATGTGATGTATTTCAGTTGCTAAAAAATGTCTGTGCACCATTTCTGCATTGTTACTCAACTCTATGTAATGTTTGTATTGTACCTGAATTGACGTGAAACCTTTGTTAAAGAGCCTTGGCTCAAAGGTACTTGTAATCCTAGACTCGAAATACAAAAAAAAAAAGACAGTGAAAACAATCTAAGCATGTTGGCTTGAAAAGTAAAAAATTAGGACACCATTGTTTATTAAATGCAAAACCACATTGACTGACAGCACTGTTAAAACATGCATAACCTGAAATGCATTATTAAAAGTGTATTTACTTTTTTTTATGAAGTTAAAAGTGGGATTTTCTACCATAAAGGAAACAAATGAATCTGGTTGATCCTGCCACTCATGCCCTTCGAGTGTGTCTTACATGCTGCAGCTCTGTCAATGGACCGCAACTTTCCAGAATGCCATTCCCATTGTAATGTAAAAAAAGAAAGAAAATTAAAAAAAGGAGAGACAGGCTGTGTGTGTGCACGCGTGCGTGTGTGTAAAGTGTGTGCACGTGCGTGTGTCTATCTCTGTGAGAAGTGCTGCACTAACTGAACTAAGAAGGAAAAAAATTATCATCATTAATTAAATAAAATAATATATAGGTGGGTGGGTGTAAAAAACAGAATTTTGCACACACCCTTGGTGTGGGATGTTTTTATAAACCCCTTGGGGTTAATGTAGCATCCCATACTGTGTGTGTAAAATTCTGGTTACACACACCCACCCATACATTATTCTATATTTTAATAATGCAGTTCCGATTATGCATGTTTTAATGTTGTCCATCTACAGTATGTGTTTTTGCAATTAATGAACTATTAATGGTGTCCCATTTTTTTTTCTTTTCAAGTCAGATCTGGATAGAAAGAGCATAATATTTTCAGAATCATAACACATGTTCAGATAGTTTGTACTATCTTTGTCTAGGAAAGGCACACAACTACAGCTTATTTCTGAGAGTGTTTTGGGACCACATGGAGGTTAAGTGACTTGTTCTGATCACACAATATACAAGAAAAGCATGTTGGAATAAAAACCCATTCTGCTGGATGAAAGAAGTTTGTTCACAGCTCTTGGTTTTAACCTCCAGGCTGTACTGCCAGCTGTAAATCAAAAACTACACATTTCAAGGCCGGCCCCATGATGCCAGGCCAGTAGGTAAGTAGCAACATTTGCATCTTGCAGACCTGAGTTCACACTGGAAACTGTAAGAGAAAAGGCTATAAGAGAGGGAATGGAATAAGACAGAAGTTAGTGCTGTGGCAGCACCAGAAATCTGTACCACCATGAACACAGCCAGGGTTTAGAAATCTTGATATGGGGCCCCGATACCTGTTATTATTACTACTAACAGTTTGAAATGGAAAGGTGACAAATTACTAGTTTCAATGCACATACAAAACAATTATTATAAATGTAGAAAGTGTTGTAATAACACCTTAAAAACACACTTAAAGGAGAAGACTCCTGTATATTTATGATTTGGATATATCTGATGTATTTATTATACATTACATCAAGTACTGTACATATGTCAATAAGAGATCAGTTATTTCTTCTGTTGCAACACATATCAAGAGTCTGAGACTTTGACACAAGGTTGTAAAGTTTCAAGCAAGCCTCTATTTACATGTAAATGAGTCACCTGTAATACAATCCTTCCCATTCCTTGATGTCACTGCAGCAACAGTGCAGAAGAAAACATAACGTTAGCAAAGCTGTCTATCCTGATTTTATTTTAAGTTTGCAATAGCTTAAGACAGTCCTGTCATGCAACTCACACAGAGAGTAGTACTTGTAGCCTTAATATGTGTATAGCAAATAATACATATGATTATTTCATTCACAGGAAACAATGTTTCTTTGTACTGCTCATTTCTCACTGTTAGACAGTTGTAACATGTTGTGGAGAGTAGCAGACAATCAACCAATGAATCAAGCAATCAATGGATCTGTATTTAACCAGGTGAACACCCTTGGGAAGATTCATTTACAAGGTGGGCCTGGGCAGGTTCCCAAAGGATCACACAAGACTGAATTCCTTCTTTGCACAAATGATACACATCCCCCTCTCAGCAGCCTGAAAGTGGAAAGCTAAATAACTTACTTTATAAAGTGTATTGTTTTACATTTCAAATGCTCCTTAAATCCCGAGTTGCTGACTGGAAATACCAAGAGAAAGAATGCATATGATGGGAGGAGTGAGCTAAGCAAATACAGAGCACTACATACACTAAGACGTATTAGTTTCTTTACCTACAACAGCTGACGTGTAGCATCTTATTTTTGAGGGACATCCTACTCCAAATGCTGGCATTACAAGTTGGGGGGCTGCCGCAGCTTGTCCTCAGTACCTCCAAAGTGAGGTGCTCCAGCTCTCACATCGCTGCTAATGATTTATAATGGGAATGGGGGCACTTTTAAAGTCATGGACATGAGGGGCCATCACAGTTCCCAAGGAGGTTAGGGAACATGTTAAGGGTTACAGAGTAATGGACTCTAGTAGGCTTTGAACCCGAGTCTCCCGGTTCTTGTGCTTTAACCACTGGATCACCTTAGTTCCATATGTTGCAGATAATGCTTCCCCTGGTAACCTATTCCTTGTTATAGCTGAACTCTTTATTGCCTTACAGCAGCCATCCAATCATTGACTGCCTAGTTACAAATGGAAAGGGGCATATTTGCAAGATTGTCTCTCACTGCTGGTATCAATCAAAACAGAGAATGCTAACACAAATAGAAAATAATACAACAACTGTATAATACCACTCAAATCTCTTGTTGTACCCAGAGTTATTTATTGGGTAAAACTGTTTTGGCTAACATAAACATTAGCACAACAAATAAGGCACTTCTGTATGTTAATACTTTATATACATGTCATATCAGTGCTGCATCACACTCGCATGGTCAGAGTCCCTATTTGAACTGCACTTCAAGACATGCACAACACTTAAAGGGTTCCCTCATTACTCAAGGAAGGAACCAAACATTGTGGGTTCGGTTTACTTGTGGAACTGCATTTAGTGAAGCACCATTATCTGTTGCTCTGATGACATCATCCTCCAGCAATACTGATGGAAAAATAGAGGACAAAAGACGATAACTTCTGGGGGCTGTATATTTTTATTTACAAACTGGATTTGGACAGTAATAGGACTGCTGGCAACTGGAGGAGGCACACAACAGTTACACATAAGGAGTTAGGAAAATATTGGTGTGAAAATATGGGAGACTTCCCTTTTAATAAAACAGATGCTTTCCTATTTAACCTGCAGTAAATGGAGGGTCCAGTTCCTCGGCGACATCATTTCCTGTCAGCAGCCTAAAACATATGGCTGCCCCCGGCCCTTAACTACAGGCTGATTTACATATGCAAAACTCTGGACTGCAAAGACTCACACATAAATACAATGGCTCACTCAAATTAACTTTTTATGGACTCTGAGACATTAAGAACCCTGATGATGACAGTTCCCCTTTAAGAAAGGATTTTAAACATATTTGTGATGGTACGGTCACGATGCATAAAAAACGGACATGATTCTGCTCGATTTTAAGGGGCATCTCACTCCATAGATAATATTTTATGAAAAAATAAACATGCAGTACTTTGAAAACTGCCTCTGGAGGGAAATGGATTTCGAGGGGGGAGGGGGTTAAGTAAAAAATAAATGCCCAGTTTTCAGCAGAAATTTTTTAGTATAGCTATACATCGCACAACAGCCAGATAAATTAGTATTTCACATGCAACTAGGATTTAAACAGATTCAGATGAAGCGGAAGTTGGCAGAACAGCTAAGCAAACGAAAGAATTGATGTACTCTCCGTTATGGGTGGTCGGTCCGGTGGCGCTGAGGGTTGAGGCACTGGGCGCCACACCTTGCGCCACGCTTGGCGACCTGGGTTTGGGAATGAGCAGAGCCGCTTGGTCAGCAGGGAGGGATGAGATTGAGCGTCCGGAGGACTGCTCTCTTCGAGGATGGAGTCGCAAGGGGTAGCTGCTCTTGGGCGACCTCTGGCGGCAGCTACGGGATCACCGACTGTAGCAGTACGGCGTATGCCTGAGGGGGCGGACCCACTGCAATACGTTGCCTTGCTGGCCGGGCTCCTCGGGGAGAGGGGGGACCAAAAAAGTACTAGAAAAAAAACATTCCTGGGGATAGATGAAGGCACTCGACTGCCTCAAGCCCACACTTCCAGTTCCGGGCTGTTTCCTCTCCATAGGGCCACTTGTGTGCCGGGCACTTTCCCCTATAGATAGAGCGCCCTGGTCAGATAGGGCGGCCCTACCTCCGGACGGTTCAGACCTGGAGGTGGTGCTTGGTGGCATGGGGAGAGGAGCAGTCTCGGAGAAGGGTAGAGGCTGGGTAGCCCCGAGGTTGCTGGAAGGAGTTCTCCAGGATTGGAGAGAAATAAATTAAAAAAAAAAAAAAAAAAGTTATGGCTTCTACTGCCATACAGTACACCAGAAAAGGAGGTTAATCTCTAGAGTCACTGGGAGTGGGGAGTACTTGTTTGAGAAGTTAAGTGTTAACAAGCCTTCTGAGGGAAGTAAAACGTTTTTGTGGGGGGGGGGGGCATGTAAATGGGCTTTATATTGCACACTAAAATATTGTAGCAAAGTTGCATTCAATGACTCCTGAGTGCGATTTACTTTCATTTACAATAGTTAACGGTAGCTGCAACTACACATCAGTGCTGCTGGAGCTACTCTTTTTTGTGTATACACGTACTACGTTACCGATCAAACAGAATTCAGAAGACTGTAGGTGTAGGTGGCAAGGGTCCAGGAGGCCGTCATCCGACCGGTCAGAGCACCATTGATTTCTCTGTTTTCTCCCACGGAGAAGCGCCATGCAGGACGTCAAGGCAGACGCCGATGTCTGACACGCCCCCTTAGGTAGTGGAGCCCTGATTCACTGCAGCTCTTCTGGCCTCCGCCAGGAGTCAGCGAGCACCAGGCTTCAGCGAGAGAAGGTGAGCCGTCATCAGGCGCTCAAGCCTTCACTCCTGGCAGCCCTCCAACGCCTAAGTCCGTTCCTGAACCGGTGCCGTCATCGCAGCAGTGAATCTTTACGCTCTGCCGGCGGGCTGGCATTGTAGCATATTTTCTGATGGTTAAACTGCTGTACCACTCATTGGCCACTTGATGCACAAATTAATGGGTCTTCAGCAAAATTATGAAGTGCCTCACCTTTTTCTGGTCATGGGAAAATGCAGTGTTTTTCCTGTTTTGAACTTGTGTTGTTTTACATGGGCAGTACCTGTACTCCAACTAAGCAACCTTCCTAGTTTGTGTGTTAGAAACCACCTAGAGTGTTCAGTGTTCTTGTTCCTTATAACCCCCTTAAACGGCTAGTGGAACAAAAAATAACAGAAAAATATGACAAATTTTAATTGTAGTCAATTTTAACTTTTTATTTCTGAAATTATTATTTTTTTTTTTCCCTTTTGCCCATTAGCAAGTTTTCTATGTCACAGTGTTATGCTGGATGTGTGGATTAGCACTCTGCCTGTCAGCTGACATATCTAATTCCATTCCTCCCACTGCATCACCAGCACTGTGACCTCACTGGCAGTGACATCACAGGTAAGGGATCTTGCAGCTGCTGAGTGACCCTTTCTGATCAGCTGTGATGTCACAGTAAGAGGCCACAATGCTGACGACGTAATGGGAGATGCAGATCTAGATATGTCAGTTGCCAGGCAGAGTGCTGTTCCACACACGGCACCTACCAACATTAGGCTACAAATTTTCTAATTAACCAAAGGAAAAAGAAAAAGTACCTTGGATATAAAAGGTAATAGTTGACTGCTTTTAAAAACTAATACTAGTTTTAGGCAGTACACTAGTTCTTTAAAGACATTCTATTGTGTTTAAAATTCAGGAACCCATGTAGATCTGGGAGCCCTGCCAAACATTTTTTCTTGGAAGTATATTGCATGAATGCAGCTAAAAGAGGATGCTAGACACATTATATTTAAATATTACTGCACAAATAAGCACTTTCTGTGACATGCCCTTCAACTAAGGAGAGTCATAAAAAGTGAAACTTCTTTAATGAAGCCTGGGGGTGAAAGTTATACAGCAAAATTTCATAATAATCATCTGGTTAGGTTAGGAAACATTTTATTTAATGATTAGTAATCAGTTTTTGATTTGTACAGTGTCTTCATAAGCAGCAAAAGTGTGCACCATAGAACATGCAATCCCTTAAGGAGGACTTTAACCCTTTCTCTCCTAAGAACTTTTCCATTACTGGTTTTATATTACACAGTTGTGAAGATGGCTAAACAATGCTTAAGATGGAAAGGGGTTAAATGACTCATTATCCCTTCGCAGATCAATAAAGATGAACAGTAATGTTTACCACTCTTCATCTCGTCCAGCCTATTATACTGCACAGATTCAGTGAAAAGGATGGAGACCTGCACAATACGCTGAAGATGGAACAACATGGTTAAGGATTCAGTCTGTATATCCTGCACGGAACTTCAGGATACCATCTACAAAGAAAACACTTACTTTTGTCAGAAGAATTCAAAAGGGCGGCAGAAGAAGAGAGACGCTTATTGATAACTACATCAGTCTGTTTTAGGTTCACTGTAGATGTAGAACGTTTGGTGGCTGAAAGAACAAGTTTATTTAAATTATGTGGCAACTACCAACTCAGATATGGCTCTATCTTCAAATCTAAATCCCTGAACGCATGCTCGGTGTATGAGAAAGTTATCCAGAAAGCTTATGTTTTGAATACCAATTTGTATTCTGGATAAACATTAGATTAAGTTGAGCACCCAAATCTAAAGGAGACCAATCCTCAAAGGCCTATGTGCATGCATGGGGATGCTACGTACCACGGACTGCCCCCCTCCTCACAGGGGGAGCCCACTGTAGCATCCCTTCCAGCTCATCCCATTCTACTATGTAGGGAACAAGGTCAGGAGCCATGCAGGGGGCTGGGCCACAATTCAAGGCATGCTTGAAGTGGGCCGTGGATGTCATGCAAAGGGATTCCCCTGCTGCAACCTGTCTGCACCCATCTGTAGCAGCATCTGGCAATGTTCAGGGTCTTCTCTCTCTCTCTCTCAGCCCCAGCCCTCTACTATGGCACAGAGGGCTTCGGGAGGGGGAAACAGGTCACAATGTTTTAATTTTATACATGCACGCTAGCTTGAAAAGGGATTGCTGGGCTGCCATATCCTATAATCCGCTTCTCATGCAGGACAGGGAATCCACTAGAGGGCCATCCGGAACTTCTGAACGGAACCCTAGGCCACCACTGCCTCTATGTGGAGTTCCGCATCTGCATTCAGCCACAGTCACTGAATGATGTCTGCGAGCTAGGCTTGAGGAGCGATATTGGAAATGAAGCCATTTGGGTCAGCTACATGATTTGCATGTATGACGGCCCGTTTTGTAGATCAGACCCTTGGTTTGTAAATTATTCCTGAGAACTGCAGAGAAACTGATACCCCATGCCTTTTTCAGTAAGTTACCTATATGGGAGGTGTTTTGAACTCGTGAATATGGAACTGTAAACCTTGGCCATGCAACGCTGACTCCTTTGCCACACAAACTGCAGCATGCTTGGATTGCGAAATTCAACTTGTTTGAAAATTAAAACATTTAACATTTTCTAGTAGAGAAAAAATTATTTTTGCAATATGTAACTGAACAGAATCTATTCTAAAAAAAAAAAAAAGAATGCATTGTACCTGTAAATCTGTATTTTCTATGGGGGATAGTAATTAAGTACAGGTTCCCATTTAGTTATACTTCAAGAATACAGTACCTGGCTTTTTTGTCTTGATGGAACTACATTCTGTTGGCAAGTATGTTTATATCATTCTCCTATTACCACACTGACAGACTGCATCAGATTATTAAGAGAAACACAGTAACCGACAGAACAGCACAGCTGATGACATGCCAGCAATATAACTTTTAGAATGCAGGTGATTTCATTCAGTGGAAGGGGATGAAATTTTCCAGGTTAGTACACAAATGAAATGCTCTTCACTGGACCTCTTCCTAGCCAGGAAATGTATCCTTAAAGGGAAACGTCCACCTAGTTATATCCCACACTTCCAAGGCCCCCGCCCCATTAGCAGTTCTGCACAGTGTACCCAAGTGTTACTCACTCTCCAGCTCTTTTATTTATATTTGATCTGGCTGATCCGGCCGTCCCTCCTGCTGACATTTTAAACAGTGCATATCTAGCGGCGTGTCCCACAATCTCCCGCGGCTGACGTCATACCCCCTGGAGCAGCTGCAGGAGCCTGTACAGTGCAAGTCTATGGGTGGAGCTATTAATAGCTCCAGTTTGCGATTTAGAGGTCTCAGTGCTATACCGAGACCAAGTATAGAAAATCACAAACCAGAGCTATTAACAAGCTCCGTCCGCAGGCTTACACTATACCTGCCTTCCGTGGATGATCCCGGTGTGAAGTCAGCGGCGATAGTGGGATGCACCGCTAGAGGCATGCTGCTTAAAAAAATCGGCAGAAGGGATGGCAGGATCAGCCTGATGAAATATAAATAAAAGAGGAGGAAAGAATAACTTGGGTACACTGTGCAAAACTGCTAATGGGGGGTCCTACATGGAGGTGTTGGACATAACTAGGTGGACATTTCCCTTTGACAGCAGGGGATTCCCCCAGAAGCAGGCTTGGTCCTTCCTTTAATGGAGTGCTGCTACCAGTATCTTCCATTTCATCCATTCAACATCCCTCTACTTGTGAAACAGTTGCTCACCAACAGACCACGAGAATCCAGCTACCCCACCCCACCTCATGTTGCCGCTTGCCCTGATACGGGAAATACATGCAGTGCGTCAGTCCGTTGGTGCTGTTGCTGCCTGTCACAACAGGAATCCCGTAATCCTTGTCAATGGGTTGGGAGGGGCTTCTGACTGCACTCAGTATGCCCCGACTTACCACTGCTTGCCCTGGCAGGCTGGATCCCAGTGTCACTGCACAGTTTGTGCCACAGTACTGTAAATGCAATATCAGACCCTGGCCTGCCAGGGCAGGCACCATCAGGTTGCAATAACATCCCCCCCCCCCGCCAATGTCGACAAGGATTACAAGATCTCTACCAAGGATGGTTGCAGCAGTACACTGAGGAATTGCTGAACTACGTGGAGCCGCTATCAGGGCATGATTCGTCAGTGGAGCAGCCATGACAACACACACTCTTTCTCTATGACTGGAGTCGTACTCTGCATCAGTGATGATTTAGCCGATCTACCGTCTGAGGCACTGTCAAAGCAAAGTACACATCAACATGAAATACTGCAGGTAGAAGAAGAAGAAGAAGAATCATCACCAGCATTTATATAGCGCTTTTCATACATCCCAAAGCGCTTTACAAGCAATGCTAGACTGGTAGTGAAGTGACAATGTGTGGTGGTGGCCATATCGCAGATCATCACCCACACACAGCCTGGATAATTGCATGAACCGGTTTATGGTAAGAGGAATGTTGGCCAGGACACCGGGAATGTTCCCTACTCTTTGCGAAGAATGCCCTGGGTTCTTTTACTTCCACCTGGACACCCACCAGGACACCACCACGATGGGCAGAAAGGACCTCTGTTTAACATCTCATCCGAAGGATGGCACACCCCAGCAGTACAGCACCCCCCAATACTGCATTCGGATGCCAGCAATTTTTAGGCGCAAGTCCAATCTCGGTGTGGGATGAGAACCCACGACCTTCTGGTCCAGACGCGGATCTGCTACCAACTGAGCCACGCTGACACTTTTATGAGGTACATTATATACACACTGGTACAACAACCCACTAGAGACAGGGCTATCCTAGATCTAGTACTGACTAACAGGGAAAGGATCACAGATCTCCAGGTAGAAGGTCACCTGGGGGCCAGTGACCATCACATGGTATGGTTCAATTTGGCCACTAGAACAAAATCATCCCATTCCAAGGCAAAAAATATGGGACTTCAGAGGAGCAGACTTTGATAAGAGGGCCAACAGACAACCTAGCTCTGGCAAAAAGAAATACAGGTGAGGGGGTACAGGCAAAGTGGACAAGCATTAAAGATGCAATACTTGAAGCATCATTCCATTGTGTTAGTGAGAAAAGGAAGTGTAAAAGAAGAAGGAAACCACTTTGATTCTCAAACACAGTAGCAGAAAAGGTCAGAGCCAAAAGGCTGGCCTTCAGGAAATATAAGGAAACTCAGCAGGATGAAGATAGGGAGGCATATCAAACTTCCCTAAGGAAAGCAGGAAAGGCAGGCAAAGGCCCAAACTGAGGAAACACTAGCATGAACAGTAAAACAAGGTGACAAGACTTTCTATAGATACATTAGTGAAAGGAGAAAGTCCAGAGGGGGTATTGCTAAGGTCAAAGGGGATAAGGGGGCATGTGAGGAGGAGGACCATGTAAAAGCTTCTATTCTAAATAGATACTTCTGCTCAGTATTTACTGAAGAGAAGGTAGGGCAGGGCCCACAGCTCTGCACCATGGACACGGGGGGGAGGGAGGAGTGCACTAGTCCCTTCACAAAAAGAAAGGGTTCTACAAAAGCTTGATAAGCTCAGGGTGGACAAGGCAATGGGACCTGATAGCATACATCCCAGGGTACTAAAGGAGCTAAGGGTGGAACTAGCAGAGCCATTAGCAGAACTGTTTAGTGAGTCTCTGAGTACAGGAGAGGTCCCAGAAGACTGGAGAAGGGCTCATGTGATCCCACTCCACAAGAGTGGTAGCAGGGAAGAGGCAGGGAACTACAGACCAGTCAGTCTTACCTCAGTAGTGGGCAAGATTATGGAGACACTCCTTAAGGAAAGGACAGTGCTACACCTGGAATCCATAAGAGCACAGGATCCAAGACAGCATGGGTTTACAAAAGGAAGGTCCTGTCAAACTAATCTCACAGATTTCTTTGACTGGGTAACCAGAGTGGTGGACCAAGGGGGAGCAATTGATGCTGCCTACCTTGACTTCAGCAAAGCTTTCGATACTGTTCCACATAGAAGATTGATTAATAAGCTGGGTAGGCTCGGGGTGGGTCAGACGTTGGTCAACTGGGTGGCAAACTGGTTGATGGGCAGAAAACAGTGGTAGTAAACGGTATACAGTCAGAAGACATGCAAGTCACAAGTGGGGTACCTCAGGGATCAGTCCTGGAGCCAGTCCGCTTCAATATCTTCATCAGTGACATTGCAGATGGACTGGAGGTTAAGGTTTGTCTATTTGCAGATGACACCAAGATCTGCAATAAAGTAGATGATCCAGATGGGGTGGGCAGAATGAGAAGAGATCTGGATAAACTGGCAAAATGGTCGGAAGAGTGGCAACTGGGGTTTAGCATGAAAGTGCAAGATCATGCACACGGGGAAGAGAAACCCTGAAGTCACCTATAGGCTGGGAGGGAGTTGCTGGCAGTCACAAGGGAAGAAAGAGACTTGGGCGTCATCATCACCAATGACCTGAAATCATCCAAGCAGACCTCTAAGGCAGCAGGTAAGGCTAGAGGGATGTTGGGGTGTATTAGTAGGGGTATCACAAGTCGGAAGAGGGAGGTAATAATCCCCCTTTAGAAGACACTGGTTAGGCCCCATCTGGAGTACTGCATGCAGTACTGGAGGCCACACTTTCACAAGGACATTAACCAAATTGAGGCAGTCCAGAGAAGGGCAACCAAAATGGTGCAGGGACTGCATCAGAAAACATATGAAGACAGATTAACTGAACTCAATATGTATACCCTAGAGTAAAAGAGGGACAGAGGTGATATGACTGAAACATTCAAACACCTTAAAGGCATTAACAAGGTGAAAGAGTCTAACATAGATACATAGATACATAGACAGTGTCGGCAGATAAGGGCCTATGGCCCACCCAGTCTGCCCATTTAAGTTTGTAAGTTCAGTTTATGTTTTCCAGGAAGTCTGTTGCCCCTTACCCCAGACCTCCAGAATTCATTTATGTCTATCCCATGCATTCTTAAATCCCGTGATTGTTTCAGCCCCCACCACTTCCTCTGGCAGGGTGTTCCACTTGTCCACCACCCGTTCTGTGAAGAAATTCTTCCTCATGTTTCCTCTGAATCGTCCTCCCTCCAACTTCATCCCATGCCCTCTAGTCATGTTTCAATATAAGAAAAATAGCAGGACAAGAGGACACAGCATGAAATTAGAGGGAGGCCGATTAAGGGGTAATGTGAGGAAGTTCTTTTTCACAGAAAGGGTGGTGGATGCATGAAACGATCTACCTCAGGAAGTGGTGGATACGAATACAGTAAAAGGCTTCAAACAGGCATGGGATAGGCATAAGGGAGCAATACAGATGAGTATGAACAGATAAGCCATTGACAGAGCAAAGGCCTGTGGCACATTCATAAGGTAGAAAAATAAATGGGCAGACTGGATGGGCCTTGCAGTCCTTATCTGCCGCCAACTTCTCTGTTTCTTTGTATGTGGATCGCACTGTCCTCTATGGCACTGGTGCTTCGGCTCCTAAGCTGGAAGCTCTGCTATAGCGTGACTTTGACCTACTACAATGCTGGTTCCATTCAAACCACCTCACCTTGAACTCCAAAAAGATGGTTACTATGTATTTTGGCATTAGGCAATGCCTTGCCAGGCTCAGTGACCACCCCCCGTCCCCCAGTCATTCCCACCCTGGATGGTCCTCCACTTGACGAGGTCTCTCACTTCAAATACGTTGGTGTGTAGTTGGATGGGAACTTGGACTTCTCGGCCTACGTCGACATCCTACATACACAAACTCTATACAGGAATTGTTCCTGCCTGCCCCTCCACGTCTGTCAAGAGATCTTCCTACACATGATTTCACTGATGTTTGATTATGCGGATATGGTCTATGGCGCCTCAAGCCACCCTGACCAGGTTGGACCCCTTCCTATATTCCTTCTGCTGCTCTGCACAGACCTCCTTCCATGCACTCACCACTGTTCCCTCTACCAGAATCTCTCTATCTGCCCCTCTTGAACCTCGTCCTTTCTCTCACAGTGCCACCTTCCATTCAAAATGCTGGCTTGCCTCACTCCTCTCTTATTTCTCTGCTCTACTTACACCCTACGTTATTACTCCTCCTACTCACTTGGCTCCTGGATCCTGTAAGTTTTCAGCAGTTCTGTCTGTTAACACCTTTGATGGCCAATAAGCCTTTTAGTTGTGCCCCCTCCCCCACCCAAAATGAGTTTCCACACCATTTGCCACACCTATCTCATGCTATCTCAAACAGCACCTCGGAATTCAGTACAACCAAAACTGCTCCTGCCTTTAATCTCTATTTACTCTGACTCTTGCCTAAACCACACATACACTAACCTCATGGGGACATTGCAGACTTGATTTCCTCAGGTTTGCTAATACAAGCTACTGATTACTGGTGGTTCTAAGTCTCAGTTTATCTGTTAACACAGTCCACTTATCAAAAATCTAAAGAATCTTGGGTACTTTTCAAAGGATTCAATGAGGTTTTGTGCAGTTACTGATATTTCTTTCTTTCTTTCTTCTCTTTTTTAATATTTAACTTGCTTTTTGTCCCTCCGCTGTCCATCAGAGCTCCGCCCTGGTCACGGTGCCCCCAAGACTCCACTGCCTAATGAGCCCCTCACTCCCCCGGTCACTCCCGGCTTACCCCCCAGGAGGTGGGGCACAGCACTGCAATGGTGCCGTGGAACCATATCGGGTTGGGGAAGCCCTTGGCCAGGAGGCTGATTGAATCTCGGGGGCAGGGCATCATAGAGACGTCCGACAGAGAGGGATTTTTATCCCTATAAGCTGGAGCAGAGATGTGCAATGACGTCGGCATCTGTTCCACCGCAGTGCCCCTTGACTATGCGTCGGTGCTCAGAGTGATGCACCTAACTGCTGCTAGACATCACTCCCGCAACCGAGTGCAGGAACCCCCCGGAGAAGGAGAGCAGTCCTGGGGACGCTCAATCCTTCTCCTCCCGGCCAGCCCTCCGACAACCTGGGCTCGTTCCTGAACCCGGTTCGCTGGCGTTGCAAGCGGAAATCCAACCGCTGCGCCAGCGGGCCAGCTCCAGTTACTGATATATTTCTAAGACACTTTACCAGTGTTATATAGTAGCACCACATGTGAACAATTCTCCTAACAATCCCTAAGCTTCCTTGCTTTTGTATGCTATGTCAGATATGCGGATAAGGCCCCATGTTCCACTGAAAAACAGGTTGACAGGTAAAATGCAATTCTTTTTTTAACAACAGCAAAAGGAAGCTCAATTTTGGAATAAAAAAACTATTAGGTATAACATTTTCCCCAGAACATTAACTGCTACTTTAAAACTTACGTGCAAGTTTCTAAATTCCATCACAAAGTTATATTCAGCTTTATTCACTAAAAAGTTTGGTTCAGTGCCTTTCCAGCATGCAGTAGCCCCACAGCCTCCCTCTAACAAGTGCCAAGCACTCATATAGCTGCTGATTTATGTGAAACAGTGCAACACACCACCAACGTGACTGATGAAACTTTCAGAAACATATCTAGGGCTACAAACCGTTAGTTTTTTGTTAGTAAAGGTTACTTGCTTATAAGAAAAAGAAAATCCCAAAACGACAATGAAGACGCAAACAATCCAATTGTTTTAAACAGACATGGCACAAAAATGTAAACAATGTTTGACGGTGAGCATCAGAATAAAGCACAGGTTAACAAATAAAAACTGCTACTTAAAGGGAAACGTCCACGTCTGAGGGGGCCCCACTTCCGTGTGAAGGAGGGCCCGATTAACTATTTAATAAATAGTATCAATTTTTTGACTTGCTGTGACATTTTATATTTAAAATTGTATCTGGCTGATCCTGCGCCCACCCCTCCGGCATTTTACAACTGCAGTTCCCTCCCGACGCGCCCACAACCACCCGCGCCTGTCACCAGTGTGACATGTTGTGCAGGGCACAGCCCGTATGCCTCCATACGACTACTGTAGTCCTGTAGTTTCTAATAGCTCCTGTTTGGAACCTAAATGTGTCCGTGCAATACCAAGACTAGGTACTGGCAGGCACCCTGCCAGTATGTAACTGGTGTTGGAATAGCACAGATAGCTGTCAGCTCCAAACTGGAGCTATTAAAACTACAGTAATCTGGAGGCACCTGGGCTGTTCCGAACAACATGTCACACCAGGGTGACTAGGAATGGTTGTCAGGAGCACCAGTGAACTACAATTGTGAAATGCTGGCGAAGTAGGCGCAGATCAACCAGATACAAATCTAAATATAAAATGTCACAGTAAGTCAAAAAATTGATACTATTTATTAAATAGCTAATCGGGCCCTGCTTCACACAGAGGTGGGGGCCCCCTCAGACGTGGACGTTTCCCTTTAAAGCTGGCTCACAGGATTAAAACATAATAAATATCAAAAATTGCATACAGCATACAAAAAATATTGCATACTGTATTTTATTACAAAGTTAATGGCAGTTGTTAACTAAAAACGGTATTTTTTTCTAGTGGAATACGTCCAAACATTAATGAATGATTACTGTGAGTCAGGTTATAATGGTTATCAGTTAGAAATGAACATATTAGTGGTTAGTGAAACTGAACTGCAAGCAGATATTGCTTCTGAAGGTCTATACTACCAGCAGCTCCAACTTCATTTGTAGCCTGAGGTTCTGTGGAAGAAGGGGGGTTGTCAACTAAATCTACAGGATGGGATGGGGAAGTTCCTGATATACCTAAACAGAAAGAAAAAGGACAGTCCGGAGAAAATAACAACATACGTATCACATAAACCTCATGGCTGTTTAAGCAACTTACTATGTACTTTCCATACAGACAAGACTTTCGATTCCATAGCAGGACTACTCATATTCTACATTTGTTAAAATTATTTTGTGAAAGCAGTAATATGGCCAAGCTTGGGTTTGAAACCATACCTCCCGAATTACATTCTTGAACTCTTTACCAGCTAATCTACAACAGTTTGTTGTCTCAGCTGGAGCAAATACCTGGACAAAATGTATGGGGTTTGGGTTCAAATCCCAGCTAGCTCACAAGAAAAAATTAACTCACCATAGTAATGTTGTTTCTTCCAAGAGATTCTTCAGCATTATTGACAGGTGCAGTATGCCAGCTGGGTTCAGCTGCCCTGGAGAGGAGGAGTGAATGTAAATGAGCAGGAACATTGGCCAATTAGGAGCGAGAGAGAGAGAAAGAGGAGTACTGCCTGCAGTCAGCCTGAAGGACCTCAGAACTATTTCAACCCTGAAAAAGAGCAAAAACTGTGCCCAGAAGAAAAAACACTCTTAATGCAACAACTGCAAATTCCAAACCACTATTAAGAAATAAGTCAATGAAAGAAACAACAAAACTAGACAAATTTGGCTAAGACACAACACCAGAGCCATCCCCAAACAGGTTTTGCAGTGGAGGATGGGTGGCAGTGTCAATAATGCTGAAGAATCCCTAGGAAGAAACATTACTACAGTGAGTCATTTTTTCTCCTCACCCCAGGAATTTTTCAGCATGTATTGACAGGTGCAGACTACAAAGCAGTACAGTTGGGAGGTGGGCACAGAAACCTACTTAGGAAACATGCTCTGTAGCACCACTCTGCCAAATCTGGCATCAGATCTGAACTGTACATCCAAACAGTAGTGCTTTGTGAATGTGTGTACAGTTTTCCAAGTAGCTGCTTTGCAAACTTCGAGCAAAGGGACATCCCTTGCAGCTGCCACTGTGGCAGCAGTGCCCCTAGCAGAGTGGGCCCTGAGGGAGTTGTTTACCAGCTTTGCGGTAACAGAACTTGATGCAAGAGACAATCCAGTGGGAAATGGTTCTCTTGGTAGTCGATCTCCCTCTGCCTACCTCATCATAGGTGAGAGAGAGGGGAATATGGAACTCCCTGAACTGCTTAGTATGCTCCAAGTAGTAGGTCAGAGCTCTTTTCATGTGCAGACTATGTAGCTTGCGTTCATCTGGGGTGGACCTGTCTGTGAAAAAGACCGGCAGGGTGACAGACTAGCTAATGTGGAACTCAGAAACCAGCTTGGGCAGAAATTTCCTGTTTGTCCTAAGCACTACTTAGTCCTTGTGGGCAGTGATGTAGTTCGGTTCTGTACAAAGGAGCTGCAACTCCGAAATTCTTCTGGTAGAGGTGATGGCAACTAGGAAAACAGTTTTCCAGATTACATACTTGAGATCAGCTGTCACCATTGGCTCAAAAGGAGGCTCCATGAGTTTGGCTATGCAGAGGTTCAAGTCCAAAGGAGGAACAGGTTCCCTCAGAGGAGGTAGATGGTACAGCAGACCTTTGAAAAACTTCTTGAAAATGGGCTATGACATGACAGAGTTCTCTCTTCCAGTGGTAGGATAAGCAGAGACAGCCGCCAGATGCACGTTCAAGGGCAAAGCTTTAAGGCCTTCTGCCTGGAGGTGAACTAGGTAATCCAGGAGGGGTAGCCCGTAAGTGCTCAAAGTCTGTATCCTGCACCATAGAGAGAACCTTTACCACTTGGAAGGGTAAGCGTCTGGGTAAGAGTCAGGAGACTGTGGGTTGCTGGCAGTCTGATGGGCTTCCTGACTGACAAAGCGAGGAGAAGGGAATACCAGGGTTGCCTCACCCAATCTGGGGCCACCAGAATCATGGTGGCCGTCTGAGCCCTGAACTTGAGAAGGACCCTGTAAATCAGAGGAAAGGGAGGAAAAGTACAGTAAGTTCTTACAGTTACGTAAGAACTTACCATGACAGTAAATCTTCGAGAGAAACTCTAGCAGCAGGTAACACATATAGGACTGTAGCCAGCAGGCGGCAGGACCCCACGGAAAATTTCTAGCTAGCAGTCTGTAGCGGGGACCGCCCCCGACGTCACATACGGTATAAAGGGTGGGCAGTCCCCAGCGTGCCCTAGTTCTCCCATCGAAGACTCCACCATCAGGATGGAAGGTGATCAGAACCAGAGAACCAAGGCCAATACCTCACAGAGCAATCAGGATGTTGCCAACATAAGCCGATTGCAGGAGAGAAACCTCTAGGGGGAAGGAGGGCAGGAAGCATACCTGCTGCAAGAACTTCTCTCGAAGATCTACCGTTATGGTAAGTTCATACGTAACTGTACTATCTTACTTCGAGAGTCAGCTCTTGTAGCAGGTAACACATATAAGATGGAGTCCCAAGCAGTACAGGAGACCAGACTAGTCTCGGGTGGAGGTAAGGAAAGAGTGAAGAGGGACATACCCTTATGAGAGGAGTCCCTGCAAAACTGTAAGGCCAAAGCCTACTCTGCGTCGAGAGGCAATGTCCAGACTGTAGTGTCTGATGAATGTGTGGACTGTGTGCCACGTGGCTGCTGCACAGATGTCACCCGCAGACACATTTCTGAGGGCATCAAAGGAGGCCGCTACTCCCCTTGTGGAGTGACCCCTCACCGAGCCCAGCAAAGGTTTGTTGTACTTCTGGTAACAGAAGGAGATGCAACTGACGAGCCATTTCGAAAGGGTCTGTTTGGCTACAGGAGCCCCTGGGATCCTGGAGGCAAAGGAAACAAACAGCTGATCAGAATGTCTGAAGTCTTTTGTTCTGGTTAAATAAAACCGCAAAATGCAATGGACATCAAGAGTATGGAGAAGAGCCTCCCCCTGGTTTGAGTGATCAGGATAATAAACTGGGAGATGGATGACCTGATTTAAAGTCAATTCGG